>CM023483.1:42774462-43374462 GCA_013339685.2 Hyalomma asiaticum
GCGCGCGCTCGCTCTCTCTTTTACGGCCTGAGCAGCTGCCACGACTACAATGGATCTGTTTCTATACAGGACGACGGCGCGTTCCGCGCGAGGGCGTCGCGAGCCAACCCCCCAAAGCGCGTTGCTCTGCATGCGCTTCGTATGGTAAACCAGCTGTTCCCGGCCACTTTACCGTGCTAATTATTTTTTCCGCATGTAGAAAGTGGTGGAAGCAGTAGAGGTGCGTGTGGGGACAGTCTGGCTTTCTAGGTACTCATGCATTCGGCAAAAGAAGAGGCACACTCAGTGCTACTAGCAACAAGAATGGGTTGGCTGCTTGGTCAAACTTGACCATCTTATATTTGATGGAGGCGAAAATGCTTGGGGCTTGTGCGCTTGGATTTAGGTGCACCCTAAAGATTACCAGGTGGTCGAAATTGCCGGACCCTTCCACCACGGCGTCCTTCATAAACATAACGCAGTTTTCGGATGATAGACGGCATGCTGATGCAGATGTCCCGAAGTGCGTCCTTCTGCTTAGTTTCTACAATGAGACGGATTTGCTCAGCCTTGTGGCGAACCGCTCAATTGTGTGATTGTCAAAATGTTTCCCGGAACCATCATATGAGATTGTGACGTTCTTCGAGAAGGCAGTGAAATATCTTTACCGAAAGAAAATCCTCGAGACACTGCAATTTACTGTTCAGTCATATCTTGAAGATTCGCCGCTTCTGGACTGTCCGGAAGGTGTGGACAAGAGTCACGCCAGAGTGTCGGCGCACATCATCTCTGAAAAGTTTCTCCGGATTCTTCTTGTGAACTACACAAAATTTAACAGATCAGAATGACAAGCCTTCTGGCTATATTCACAAGACCACGCGGACACATTTACGGCTGTGAACGATGTGACTACTTTAAACTAGCTGTAAGCATCACGACAGTGTTTTACCAGCAGTGCTTTCTTTTCTTTTTCAGTTCTTCTTGTGCATTATATTATTTTAGTACTAAGGACAACATTCTGTATTATGCTGAACGGTTTCTGTGAAAGTTCTTTATTTTTCTTCGCCTGCGGCGTACGTTAGTGCATAAAAAGATTTTTCTCATCTCTTTACTTGCACGCTGAAGACCGCGTCTGGACACGTGAGAGCTTGGGAATTTATATGCATCCAGGGACTCAGCGTGGTGTGGTGCGAGTTTTATTATTATTATTATTATTATTATTATTATTATTATTATTATTATTATTATTATTATTATTATTATGTTCCTTCTGCTGTGATTGCGACTCACGGCTACTTGTGGGGAGTGTGACTTTCCCCTTTTCGAGGTATTTATTTTAATAATAAAGCAAGAATTGCGACAGCTTGAATAAAAATGACCATATTTTATCATTTTCGAGTACATTCATTAATAGTTGGCATATGTGCATTTGACGTAAACGTTTTGGAAACCAATTTCTTTCAAAAAAAATGTTTTGTGTCATTTGTTTTGACGGTCGGTGACGAATCATGCGGCCGAGCCTTCTGAGCGCGACGCGCATCGCTAAGTGCTCTCACGAGCGGCAGAAGCGGGCAAATCAGTGGCTTGTGCCTCTCCCTCGGAAAAGCGGAAAGCACCAGAGTTGCCATATATATGCTTGCTACCGTATTCTCATCGCATTGGTACCATGCATAGCATATAGACGAGCTTCAGAAAGTGACACGGCAAGTCTGACGCCGAGCATTCCCAGCGCGCGCTAGCCTCCGCAACGGCCGGGAGCTGGTTTAGAGAGGGTTGGCTCGGAGCGCCCCCGCCAAGTTGCGGCGATAGGTAGCAACAGCCCCCCGTGCGCAGGCCGTAAAAGAGAGAGCGAGCGCGCGCGTCCAGACCGGCCGTGTCTGAGGCTTGCAATTTCTTCTGTTGCTCTAACTTCTTCAGTCAGGCGCTGCCTCTGCAGGAAAGGGGGAATGTTCAAAGCAACTCCTTTTGCGCTGAGCAGGTCCTGTATCTTGAAGCCCTTGTCGGCCATTACCGAGTCGCCAGGCTGAAACTGTAGGTTTAAAAAACCACTTTTTTCGACAAGCTCTTTGTCTGACACTGACCCTGTAAATAGCTTTGACAAAAACGTGATCGCGCCGTCGGGTGCAACGACAACCAAACCCTTCATTGTATTATTTGGTTCGTAGGTTGAGTATGTAGCTGACTGAAGAACCAGGGAAATTGGTACTTCGCATCTCAGTTCTGTTGTGTCAATAATGGCCCTTGTTGTTGGGTATCGCTCTTTAAAAATGGCTGGCATAGTTCTGTCAACCTCCTCTCTGCTCACCCATAGGTCCATCTGGCCAACTTGCAAATAAATGAAGCTGATCCATGTGGTGCATATTCTTGAAACTGTAGCAACTGACACCTTGAACCTGTATGCTAGGTCCCTTTCGAAGAGACCGAGGCGCAGCCTCACAAGAACAAGAAAAAGCTGGTCCTCGGCTGTCAACATGTGTGGCCTTCCTGCATTACTTGGCCTACCTGAGTAGCTCCTAGACCATACTCTTATATTTTCTGCATTCTCACCGGGGTCTATCAAACGCAGAAAGCTCATGAATGATTCAAAGTTGGGAAGCCCAGTGTAGAAGCTTATGTCCTCAAGGCTGTCCATGAAACATTCGATTGAAAATCGCCTGCTTTTCTGTTGATCAAGTTTTTTGTTTTCCATAGCGACTATTTCGCACTCTCTTTGAGCTTTATAAAGCGCATCTTTTGCTGACTTCACCTCCTTGGTTCTAGCTTCCAAGTCGCTCTTTAGCTGTTGAACGTGGACTTGAAGCAGAGATAGCTGCATTTCGAGCTCGGGCACTCTCGCTGCACTGGCACTCGCACACTTCACCTCTTCGGTCCTACCTTCTAAATCGCTTTCCAGTTGGCTTGGTGCTCAGACAGCTGCTCCTCCAGATTGACCACTGTGGCTGCACATGTGCGTCCACACACTTCCTGGCGCTCTTGAAAGTCCGGTTGGCGCTGAAGCACTATCACTGCACAAGGTGGCGTCCAGAACCTCATCTGCTGTCGCGCAGTCCCGCGACACGGCGACATCGCCACCCAGAGAAAGCGCTGTTCCCAACGCAAGCTCGGAGCTGCCAGCCTGACCGATGGCGGACAGCCGTTGCGCTCGCGAGACGCCTTGCTGTCGGTCCCTCGGCTTTCTTCTAGCTGGACGCTGGGGTTTTCCAAACGCAAACACGCTCGGTACGGCGTCAACACGAAGATAACGCCGACCGCCGACTACATTCGGCAAGTAGTCGTCGCTGGCGAAATGTGTCGAGCACACTTTTGTGTGCTTCGCCACGGCAAACAACTTTCCTTCGTCGCGTTTGATTGCAACAAGCCATCTCTTTTTCAGAAGCGGGTCCTTTGGGAAGGCGAAGAACGACACCTGCAAGTCGACAAAAGCGACGTAAGACGCGCGCTAGCAAAAGTAACACATAGGAAGCTAACGAAATGTATAAACGCGCGACTTGCCTTCGAGCCGTCATCGCCTAATACTCCTCGCTGTTTGCAAAGCGGCACGCAGCAACGCACAGGCATGTCACCGAATCCACAAGCGATAGGATTTTGCGGCGAGCTAGGGGTGCCGTTCGCCTGTTCTCTACGTGTAGCGCCCGCGAGTCCGACCAACCGATAGCGGCCGTCTCATAGTCCCCATCCTTCTCAATAGGTGGCGCTGTATTCCGAAAAGGGTACCTGCTCTGGGTACCTGCTTGTGCCGCCCAAACCGACACAAGCAGGTACCCAGAGCCAGTGTGGGGTTTCTGAACCTCCATGGGGCACGAAAAATCCAAAAGTGGGAAGAGCTGTACAGAACCCTAACCGTCGAAAAGATTACGCTGTTCGCCGTAGTGGAAACCCACCTTCGAGACTTGGAAGAACCACCCACACACCACGACTGGCATCCATGGCGGACAGCCGTTGCGCTCGCGAGACGCCTTGCTGTTCGCGAGACGCCTTGCTGGCAATAACCGATCAACCGGAGACCGACGGGGAGGAGGTGTTGCTATGGCGGAACAACTCGACGTGGAAACGGCTACAAGGGGACTGCAGTGAACACATGTGGATAGCCGGCGAAATCCTGAACATTCCGGTACTCATCGGGGTGGTGTACTTAAGCGTCACTCGAGAACTGGATGCCAACAACTGCCAAATCATGGAATGCATCAGAGACGATGTGGCGCGCTGGGGAGTGGAGAAAGAGGTGCTCCTGATGGGAGACTTCAATGGCCACATACAGCCTCTGGATGGGTACCAGGACGCAAATGGGTCTCTCATGCTACAACTGGCAGAAGAGCTATCCCTCGAAATAGCAAACTTACGTACCGACTGCGAAGGTGTCTTTACGTGGTGCGCGCGAAATCCACTATCGACTACGCCCTGATGTCCCACAAACTATCCCAACACACCTCTCAGGTACATGTTGACGAGGTCGGGGACTACAGTTTGGGGAGCGATCACAATCGCCTAAAGATATCATTCTCGGCGTCAGCTTACCGACACCACAGGCGAGCAGCACCACTCGTGAAAGCCCGCAGGTACCTACCGGCGACCGCGTACGAGGCTGTCGCGAAAGAATTCGAGAATAGCGCAGTCCACGCATCACTGGCCACATACGATGGATATGTTGCGGACCTCCATCGTGTCATGAAACAACATGAAGTATGCTCCAGGAATGGAAGAGGGCGGAGGCATAGAGCTCGGTGGGATCATGAGGTCAAAAGAGCTTTGGAAGCACGAAGGGCCGCCAACAGAATCCACCGACGCGCTATCAAATCCCTCGACCTAGGAGAGAGCCAACGGAGCTGGACAGAATATATTAACAGAAAACATGAGATGCAACAGATTGCTCAGCGCAAAATTGCGGCACACAATGAACAAACTCTGCAGTCCCTGATGACAGCGGGGCGAAATGGCATGGGCAAATTCTGGTCATATATGGCATCACTTGACCGCAAAGCGCCGTCCAGCCGTGAACTTCGAAACTAGCAGTCGGGAGAAAAGGTGGTGGACATTGCGAGCCACCTCACGGCTCCCATCAAAATGATATATGACAGTGCCCAACCTGAGGTTACCAACCCACCCCCTTCTCCCACAGCGTGCGAGGCCACCAGTTCAAGGGATAGCCTATGGAAGGTGACGCGTCTAGCCCTCGACCGTGCTATTTCCAAGATTGGAGCACGGACAGCAAGTGGCCTGGATGGCATAACAGCTGGGCTCGTGAAGTGCCTTGGAGAACGTGCCTGAGAGCACCTTGTAACGATTTTCACGGGCATTATCCAAGGAGACCCCGTACCGGCAGACTGGCTGCAAAGTCGTGTGTGTCTTGTGCCGAAACGAGGGGGAAACGCCAGCTTCCTGAGTGACCACAGACCTATCACAATCACCAGTGTTCTGTACAGGGTCTTCGCCCAGATCTTCAAGCGTTGGATGAGTGGATGGGCGGAGGCGAACGGGCTCCTTACTGAGCTACAAAACGGGTTCAGGGAACGCCGTCGCCTTGATGACAACCTGTTCGTCATAACGCAGTGCATCGAAATTGCTAGAAAGGAGTCCCGAGGCCTCGTGGCCTGCTTTCTGGATGTGGCAAAAGCGTACGATAGCGTCCCACACGACCTATTGCTGGGCCGCATGAGAAGCATAGATATGCCACCCACGTGGATCGACCTTCTGCAGAGGCTTTACAGCGACAACACAGTGGTTGCCAGTTTTGGATCGACCAATACTGAGCCAGTACCTGTCCGCCGAGGACTGAAGCAAGGGTGTCCGCTCTCCCCACTACTCTACATGATGTATACAGTAGGCCTTGAGCACAACCTTATCGAATCTGGCCTTGGCTTTACACTGCGATACAAATACGCGGGGTCACCGCAACTGTGGACACTCCCGGGACTCGTCTTCGCAGACGACCTAGTGCTCTTGGCGGAAAGCACCGAACAACTACAAAGACTGGTCGACATATCCGCTAACCACCTGGCTTCGCTAAAGCTAACCTTCAATGCGAAAAAGTCGGCTGTACTGAGATTCTCGGGTACTTCAGCTGAACAAGAGCTAATACTGCCAAACGGTGACCCTCTACCGCGTGGCAAAGAGTATCGGTATCTCGGAGTGACGCTCAACACCGAAGGAGACTGTTACGCCACCCATGAGGCCAAAATGAGGCAGTCGTCGCAGCGAGCGATTGGTACCCTGCGAAAGTGTTGTCTGTGGGGTTTCAATCGGTACGTTGTAGTGCGCGAAATGTGGAAGACTGTGCATGTTCCGGGTTTAACGTTTGCTAACTCTGTTGTGTGCGTCACGACCAGAACCCGCGAGTGGCTAGAGCGCGGGCAGCGTGAGGCAGGCCGGATAACCCTTGCATGCCATGGGAGAGTGGCCATGGAGGCGCTACAAGGTGACATCGGATGGTCTTCGTTTGAGGCCCGGGAGGCATATAGCAAGAGAGCGTTTGAGGCTCGTCTTCGGCGCCTGAGTGACTCTCGATGGGCCAGGCGCGTCTTTCGCTACCTCTCGCTCAAAGGTATTCGGACACAGTGGTCGAATCGAGTTCACCGCCTGCGAGGAAAATATGAATTCGTCGGTGAGGCGAGCGGTGACACATCCGAGGGCCTCACACCCCATTCTATACGAACACAGGTTCGTGAAGTGGAAAACGCACGGTGGCACTCAGACATGATGTGCAAGTCTACCCTGCAAATGTACCGCGAGCATAAGCTGGCAGCAAGCAAGGAAAAGCTATATGACAACAGCATGGGCAGTGCACTACTGTTTGAGGCACGTGCGGGAGCTCTGCGTACGCCGTACACTCACGTACCGTCGCCGCTTTGACCCTGCCCCGCACGCCCAGGCCGCCATCTGTCGGAGCTGTAATGACTCAAGTGAGACGACCGAACATATCGTTCTAGACTGCGTCCGTCTCTCTCCGCGGCCAGCCCAGGGCACCACGCTACCGCAAGCACTTGGATTCCCATCAGAAGAGGGGGCCTTCGACGCAGCTGCTGTGTCAACCACCAAGGCTCGCCTCCAAACGTGGTGGAAGGGCCTTCGACGCAGCTGCTGTGTCAACCACCAAGGCTCGCCTCCAAACGTGGTGGAAGGCAACAGTGAACTGAGTTGCGAGCCGTGACGCTTGTTTAAGTGCAAATGGACACGTCTCTTCTGTGACGAGTGCTTGTGCAGTACTTGGGCATGCTCCGCTATCCATATGTTGTAGCTTTTTAGTTTATATTTTTTCTCGGCTAGGCTACATTATATGTAGCCACCCGTTTCAAAGGGAAAAGCCACATCATCATCATCATCATCATCATCATCATCTATTAGAAGGCAAGATGGCGCACTCTTCTACAGGACAAGTAAATGTAAATGCCGTTCCTGAGCCGCAAAAGGTATAACAGGTACCGCATAAAAAGTAGAAAAGTGAATATTAAATATAAACGTCCAAATATAGAAAACACTGCCAGGAGTATATTTACCGCTATGGGAAGGGTGAGTGGGAGATTTACGATAAAATTTAACATTGGAACCGGCACCCTAAAAAAAGCCACCTTTTAGTAAATAACTACGAGAACACTGGTGGGGACATGATCAAAGACGAGAGCATCATTAAGTGGACCGACTTAACAAATGACACATGTGTACAACAATTTTCAGCTGAACGTTTTCCCAAGAAAGCTACATTTAAGCTGCTTTGAGAAGTGCTACGCTGTGAAAAGTCTTAGTGAGAGGCGTCATCAAATAAATGGCATATATGCAGTTTTCCCTAGTATGTGCACCACTGATTCTGTTTAGTGCAAGTGCTTTAATGGACATCACCGAAGAACAAAACTGCGCGGTCAGACTACGTTGGTGCACTCGCTAAGGAAAAAAAGAACACACACACACACATTTACGGTTCAAAACTGGAAGTAGCTTTTAGTGTGCGAGGAGCGCGTCGCAGTGCGTCGTCTGCTCCGTTCCCCGATGGATGGATGGATATTAGGAGCGTCCCCTTTATAACGGGGCGGTGGCCGGGCCACCAAGCTCTAGCTTTATTTCTTTTTCGTTTACAACCATTTCTTTTCCCGAATCACACATATTTTCACAACTAATTTTTTTCCTCGTCTATTTATTTTATCTATTATCATTCTGCTGTGATGGAACAATCTTACCCGAACTACCTTGCGCTTTTGTTTGCTCCATACTTTTGCGCCACCAATGCTCTAAGCGCCTTTTACTTATATCTATCGCCGGCATGTTCAGCTTTCCCCTGTTACTCCTGAAACCCATGGCCTCCTGTAGGGTAGTGTCCACAGCTACACCTGGGTGGACATCTGTACATTCAATCAAAATATGGTCTGTCGTTTGCCTAGCTTTTCCACAGCACGTATATGTGTCCCCTTCTTTATTGAATTTCGCTCTGTAACTTCGGGTTCTCAGGCAACCGGACCTTGCCTCAAACAGTAAAGCGCTTCCCTTTGAATTATCGTAAAATTTTTTCCGCTTCACACCCGACCCCGCGCTCATGCCTACAGCGCCCCTTGCGGCATCGGTGCGCTTTGGGGTCACGTTTGCGCCGCCCTTGCTTACCCTAGCAGCGGGCTAGGCGAAGCGGTAAATCCAGGAGGGTGATCCTCTCTCTCATTGGCTAGCGCGGCCAGAAATACGTCATAGGCGCCATTTTGTAGCGTGCGCAAAAAAACAGAAACTGAAAATACGTCATAGCTGTCATTTTGTAGCACTGGTGTAATCTGGTGAAATTTTGATGAGGGGCTGGTGTCGAAGCCTTTTTTCAATCTGGCAACGCTGTTCTGTGGTATCTTATTAGGCTAGTCCCGTAGCTAGTCAAATAGCTGCTGTGCTCTCGTGGGCCTGGTACGTATGTACTACGTCTGGGCCATTTCGTGCAGCTTCCTTTTTGTTCCCACTCATCGTCGGTATTGCTTTTAGGGCTGTATCGGATGGCCATGGAAGTGGACGACGATTTGGACGTGGACCAGTCTGAGCAGCCAAGTTCCACTAGCTCTGCCAGGGGAGACAAGAAGCGATTTGAAGTCAAGAAAGTGAGTCGGCATTTCCTCTCATAGTTTGTGGCCTGTTTTCTAAAATCACATCTAAAACTATTCTTTTCCAGTGGAATGCGGTTGCGCTGTGGGCCTGGGGTAAGCGCCTGCGACTGCGACGGTAAATGACTTTTTTCACACGGTCGTTTCTCCTGTTGCAGATATTGTCGTGGACAACTGCGCAATCTGCAGAAACCACATTATGGATCTCTGTAAGTCTAAAATCGACCCGTGTGTGTACCTTAGGTTTCCGCTCTCGCAACTTATGTCATTTACAGGTATTGAATGCCAAGCTAATCAGGCTTCAGCAACTAGCGAGGAATGCACCGTTGCTTGGGGAGTATGCAATGTAAGCAGTTCTCGGCTACTTTGTACAGACGGAATCACACTTGTCTAGAACAGCGGAGCGCGTGGCTGTTGACACTTTTGTAGGCCGCAGCTTCTACCTCACGTCAGCTACAAGCTTCCGTTCATGCTTGAATTATAGCACAAGGGCCTAGCATGCGGTATGATCATGTTTGGTATCATTACGGCGTCGGGCTTTGCTTATTTCTGCAGAAAACGGCCGCTGCAGTGGCCGGCTGGGCGCTCTAGACAAGTGTGCTTCCGTCTGTACAAGGGCATCAGAAAACAGTGCGTCAATTCCTGTCACTTCCTTTGCAGCACGCTTTCCACTTTCACTGCATCTCCCGGTGGCTGAAGACGCGCCAAGTTTGTCCACTTGACAACAGGGAATGGGAATTCCAGAAGTAAGACACATTTATTATTGCAACTGGCACGCGTGATACGGAGGGGGGGGAGGGGGGGGGGGGTGTAGTCTGCTGAAACGGTGTCGGAAGCATGCGTATAGCTACGGTATAATTTTTCTCATGACTCGCTGTGCACAAAAGGCCGTTTTTTTCTTTCTTTTTTTTAAACCTCTCGCTGCGTGCTGCCCTTTTGTGTGCGTGTCTAGAGCACATACACTGCTGTCGACGATCATAGGAAAACCTCGCTGTACCGTCCCGGTCTCGCCACGGTGGTCTAGCGCCACTTGGCTGCTGATCAGAAGGTCGCGGCGGCTGCATTTCGATGGAGGCGAAATGTTGAGGCCCGTGTGCTGTGCGATGTCGGTGCGCGTCAACTCCAGGTGGTTGAAATTACCGGAGCCCTCCACTGCAGCGCCTCTCATAACTGTGGAGTGGTTTCGTGACGTAAAGCCCTAGAAATGAATGAATGTGCTGTCAATGTAAGCTCCATTGAGGTGCAGAAAGGTTTGTTAGTTCAATGAGGTTCATTGCTTGCATGGTTAAATGAGCTGTGTAAATTCTGGTATTGCACTAGGACTTCCATTGAGCACACATTTCTTCAAACCCGGGATTGCTACAAGACCTGAAAACTTTATTTCGAATGTTTCAATTAAACCCTTCAGCACCTTGAATGATAGACTGATTTCTGAGGTTTTACGTCCCTAAACCATGATACAATTATGAGATGCCATAGTGGAGGGCTCCAGAAATTTCGACCACCTGGGTTTCTTAAAAGTGCACTGAAATTACACACTACATGGGCCTCAACATTTCACATCCATAGAAATGCAGCTACTGTGGCCGTGATACGATTCCGCGACCACTGTGGTGGGGTTCCTTGAATGTGCCTTGGCTGTTCTCATCCAAAGTGGTACTCTTACCTGCTGTGGTAGCTTACCAGTTAGGGTGTAGGCTTGCAAAGCTCTGGTGGCCACATTTTGATGGGGGCAAAATGCAAGAGCACCTCTGAGCTTCGATTTAGGTGCATATTAAAGAACACCAGGTGGTTGAAGGTACAGTGCGTTTTATAATCAAATCATGGTTTTGGCACATAAAACCAGAGCAGTAGTTAGACATTGCTCTAAGCATGCTGTGAACGTCGCACAGAGGGCTTCTTCTCTTGCCCCCATCTCCGAACAGTCATTTTGCTTATTGTGGAGAAGCATGGTAGCTTTGAGTATATTCATTGGCTGTAGTATTTACATATGCATCAAGCACCCCTTGGCGATGTAGTGCTGCAAAGACTGGTGGTATTTGCCATGTTGAACACCATTTACCAGACCGTTAAAGCTATGTAAAGGGGTCTGTTATGGTTAGCACATTTCTCTATTGCTTAATTGATCACATGGCTGCAATCCATTCTAGAGTACACCTCCCTGAAGACTGGTTGCTCTCTAGGTTTAGTAAATTCCAGTGTTTTACATGAAGCCATTTTAGTGGACTCTGGGTCATTGCAGCATTGTAATGGTAGTAGCAGCAGCAGTAGTAATAGTAAATGTAGTAGTAGTTCGCTGGTGTTAGTAGTTAGTTCGCAGGATGGTCAAATTCTGGCACCGGATTCAGCGCACGTACCATATGATTAGCACCTTAGATTTTATACCAATGAAGGAAGGCTGGGAAGGAAGGAAGACAGTTTGCTGGGCAGGTGCTGTTGTTGAAGCTGGGACTTCCACTCTTTAAAGCTGAGTGTCTAATACCTGTGTCACACGGGCATATTGGAAGGCCTTTGAATTGATGACCTTCGAAAAGACCACAACTCTATTGACTCAAAATAAGTTCTGGTGCTGCTACATGGCAGTTTTCAACGGCCGTTGAGTCACCAAGTGATTTTGCAACAACGTGGTGGGGGGGGGGGGGGGTAGTCAAAGCACCCGCTTCAATTCTAATTTGCACTAGTTGCTTGCTATTCGCACCGATGGCAAGAAACAAACTTTAAATTGGGCCTTCCTTTAATCTCATCTACCAAAGGGGACAAAGTATGTACGACGTTTTGCAGTCATTATTCAGAAAAAGTGCCGATTTTGACACTGCTAAGCCAGAGTCCCTAGCGTGAGCCTCTGAAATGGTTTGATTCGAAGACACCAGATGGTGCCACATGCAGTGTTTCCCACCAGCTGCATGGAATTTATTTTTTGTGGCGTATTCTTCTAGAACTAATGCAATAAAGTGAGAACATTGGTCTCTCGGCGTGTTTCCAATATTTTTCACTGGTGTATGATTCTGCTTATTGATACGACATGCATATGGTCGTGGCCTCTGAAAATAATGCGCGCGGGAGCTGCCGGCGCATCAAGTCTCGGAGTTGTAGGCTGCTCCGTTGACTCTATAGACTATCGACCCGACGGCCATCGAGACCGCCTGTGTAGCAGCTCAGACTTTGAGTGGCCTTTGAAGCACCCGTGCAGCACCAATATTAATTACTAGGTTATGCACGCGCACCTGCAAGGTATTGCATTGTTTCTTTCGTGTTGCTTCTGCTGGTGCAAGTGTCTCTTTGAGTTGGGCGCTGACTTTTTCAGGGCCTTCAGAAGATTAGAAAAGGCTTTTCTGTCCGGCGGATTGCATACTGCATTGCTGGCGTTGCTTCGTTTTCTTATCCCGATCATTTCTTAAAGAGTGTAGGGGGTGCCTATGTCACAAGAATACGGCCACCACTGTGGATTCGGGCTTAGCACACCACAGGGCCATGTAGGCCATCGCCAATCACGTGCTCCATTGTGCACATCGTTCGGACGGCGAAGGCATCGAGTGCAGCATGGCAACGACACAGTACTGCCCTCAGACTGTTGGTTACCATCAGAACGATGGTTACAACATGAACTGATACCTCCTCTGGAGGTGTCAGCTCTTCCAACGTTTTTCTGAAGCCCTGCTATCATACCTGAATTATTGTCGAGCATGATTTGTTCTGCCGTGTGCCATTTGCGCTATAGCTGTGAACTTCTCTAATGAAGAGTCGTACCATTAGAAAACGAAACAGTAAACATATGCAAGGAAGCAGCTGCCCCAGATGTATATAGCTGGGACCCTGGTATGTTTCAAAGTGCCTGCTCTTTAGTGTAATATACTCAACAGGCTATCCCGAGATAAGTGCTAATGCTGGCGTTTCAGAAGGGACTTGCCCCCTCTGATAATACAATTGCCGGGATGTTGCGTGCCAACACCTTGGTCATCTGCACTGCGGTTAAGCAGTAAGACAAGCTGCCGTTCTACATCTTGAATTTTACTTCTCTCGTCGTAACAGGAAGGCTGCGTGTAATGTGCACCGCCCACGTGCCTGCACCGCACCCGTCAAGAGAAGTGATGACCACCGATCAAGTGTGTGTGTTCATCTTTGGTATGACCGCTGCGCTGCAGCCTGGAGGGGAGTAAACGAGTTTGACCATGTGTGCACATAACTGTGACGCACTTCCGCATGACAACCGCCGCGTGCTCGTTTTCTTTCGCCTTTCGCACGTCGTGCGCGTTGCTGTTGCTGTCATCGTTGTTGGGTGGCAACTACTTTCTTGAGGTCTGGCGTCGCCGGCAGTCTACTAACGCAGCCGCAGCGAATAAGCAATGACGGCTATGACGTCATCATTGCTAGCTGCTCTGTCGGAGCTCGGCTGCTGTGGTGATGTCGCAGAAGTTTGGGGTCCCCTTCAGGTCACCTTTGCTGTTGTCGATGTCACGATGTACGGCGTCTAGCGCTCGATTGCGCATGCCAACTTCAATATTCATTGAAGTTACCTTCGGAGCTGTGTTCGCCATTGAGATATGGTAGATGACATCTGCATGTCCACGAAAAGCGATCCCGCAGGCTATCTTAGCAGCGAAATTTTGGTGTCAGTGCCCCTTTAATATCCCCATGAAGGCTGTTCTGTTTATGTTTGTGCATCTCATGTTACTGAAGAAGGAATCTACATGCACATCACGAAGGGGCCAGGAGACAGTCTGAGTGCTTTCATCCGTTCCTGTACATGATACTGTTGTTCAGTACACCTTGCATGATGAAGCCTCAGGCTTCATCATGGAAGGTGTCTTCATGGATCTTTTGAGCCAGCTAGCCAACTCAAGGCGTGGTGGTCACTCACGACATTGAAGGGCCCACAGTACAGGTAGGGGTGGAACATTACTGTAGCCCAGATGATGGCAAGGCACTCCTTTTCTGTGGTGGAATGACTTTTCGAGCGTGACCGGCTAGTGTAATTGATAACCCTTTCAAGTTCGTTGGTCTTCTTTACAATGATGCCGAGTGTTACGTTGCTTGTGTCGGTGTGTTTCGGCATGCTCGTTGAAGTGCACAACTATTGGCGGCGAGTGCAGGCGTCACTTGACTTCTTTGAATGCTCCGACTTGCAATGTTTGCCGTTTGAATTCAATCTCTCCTGTCGCTAGATGTGTCAGAGGCTCGGTGATCTGACATACCTCGCGACACCCGTAGTAGGCACACAGTCCAAGATATCTGTGCACTGCTTTTTTGTCGGTGGGCACAGGAAATTATGTGATCACAGCTGTTTTCTATGTATTAGGGTTTACTCTAGACTTGCTAATAATGTGGCCCAGAAACAAAAGCTCCTTGTTTGTGACGTGCCACTTTTCTGGCTTCAAGGTGAGCCCAGAAGTTTTGATTGCTGAAACAACAGCTTCAAGGCATTGGAAGTGTTCGTCAAAGCTGGAGGCAAATACGATGCTGTCCAAGTACCGTATTTACTCGCATAGTGATCGCACCCCTAAATTTTGTCGTCAAAATTCGATTTTTTTTCCCACCACATAATGATCGCGCCGCGAACTTGCCGCAGTGATATGTCGTGTGCCAAGTCTAGCTGACGACCATCATGTTTACCATCTGTCGAAAGTTTCATAAATAACTCTTCAAGACTCACCAGGTGAACTGCACGCACAAAGCAGATGCCTAATTTTTGCCCACCCTTGGCGTAAACATGCCATATTAGGATAGCAGTAAAGACAAATGCCGTAGTTTTCACCACGCCAACAGCTTCAAGAAGGCAGGCATATCTAACGCGCTCGACGAAACTGAAGGTAACCTTCTGTGGGACTGCGATGACACCGCCGGTTCCAACAGGGAATCGAGCGGCAACGACACCGACGCCAGTGACAATTCAGCCTCTTAATGAAAGTTAGGGGGTCAGTGAATTAAAAAATTAAAGGGCAATATGCAATGTGTGTAGTTCCTGCGTAATGTGTGCATTTATTACAAAGGCAAGCCTTACTCTTTTGTTTTTGGTTATGTTCATGATAGCTATCGTAAGAATTCTGATATGCGACTTGTTTGCGTTCTCAGTGCTCAAAATATTATTTCACGGAAAATTTACCCCGCGTAATGATGCACCCCGAAATTTGCGTCAATTGCTTTGAAAAAAAAAAGTGCGATCATTATGCGAGTAAATACGGTAAACAAGGCAAGTCTGCCACGTCAGGCCTACCAGTACTGTGTGCTTAGCTTGTTGGAATGTTGCAGGCGCTGAGCAAAGACCAGGGGGTGTGACCTTAAACTCAAGCAGGCAGTCTTCTCTGGTTCTCTTTCGTTGACTTCGATTTGCCACTAGCCGGTCTTGAGGTCCATATATGAAAAATACTTTGCGTTGTGGAGTCGATCCAAGGGGTCATCTATCCGTGGGAGAGAATACACATCTTTCTTCAGGATTTTGTTCAGGCGATCATAATCGACGTAGAAATGTTCCATTCTTCTTCATTTAACACCATGGGTGACGCCCACAGACTCTTAGACGGCTGGATGTTGTCGGTGTGTAGCATTTCAACCTGTTTCTTGATGGCCTGGCGTTCCCATGCCAAAACACTGTAGTGGCTTTTATGGAGAGGGTGGGCATTCTACGGTTGTGACACGATTTCTGGCAAGGAGGGTCTGACAGAGCATTGATGACGACAAAAAATGGCTTGTATTGCTGGAGGAGCTTTTAGCTGCTCTTGTTTTTGCCAAGAAAGAGTTTGAGAAAGCTTATTGGGATGCTATGGTCGTCATTGCATGTACCTAAGAATCCGTTGGGGCGGAGGTGTTGCTGGCTTCCACGAATTCATCTACAGTAAAACCTCGTTATAACGAACCCGGATATAACGAATTATCGGATATAACGAAGTAATCGCAATTCCCCTTGAAATTCCTATAGATGAAGTTGATATTGGTTATAACGAACTAATGGTTATAACAAAGTAATTACCACTCCCCCTTCAACTTTGTTATAACGAGGTTTTACTGTATGTACGCAACTGTTGTGCTCCTATTCGTGTAGCTGTTTTCGTCGCTGGAGTTTGTCATCATTACCTTCACTTTGCAGTTATTTAGTTTGGCTGTGATTCTTGTAACGCACATCTGACGTTTCAGGAGGAAGTGCTGGTAGCCCTCAATGAGGCTTTGTAATTAAGTTCCCTGGTGCCAGCGGAAATGATGACACTGGAGAACGGCAGGACGGGGTCGGGGCGTCTCGATTGCGGGGTTGCCGGCCTGCTCCTCCGCTGCTGGTGTGTCACAACGGCAGGTCTCCTTTCGGCGGTGAAGTGACATCATGAAGCCTTTGGCCAGGTGGCGTGGTCAAATTTCATCGGGGTGATTCACGAGTCGTCAGTGGCGTAGGATATGTGGCACTTCATTGCACGGCAACCACACCTCCATCGGTTGCTGCCTTTAGTTTCTCCAGTAAGGGTTGTGCAATTGGCCCCGAGTTAGGTCGGGCGACAGTGAGCGGGTGGCTGTTGAGGTTGCCATTGTGCTCCAGTGAGGTAGTCGGCAATGTCACACGGCCGCAGATGTGGCGCATTCACGGCGAATCGTTGCAGTCCTTGTTTGTGACACTGGCAGTAACAGAAGCTGTGTCTGGCCAAGCAGTGCTAGTGAGGCGGGCGGTGAGTGCACCAAAGTCAGTCTTTCTCATTGGTCGGTCGTACTGATCGACAGGTGGACGGTGCAGTGTCTACAGTGGTGTCTTGCTCCAGTATTGCGCCGGTATGGCGTCGTGGTGCAGGGATAGCTCGATGTGCGGCAGCCTCATTGCCTCTGGCTGAGGTAGCTCAGGAAGTCTTGACACCTACTGGATTTCATGGCGTACATTTGTGAGGGAATCCACATTGAGGCTGCGAACATGCGTCTTCGCACACATCCGCTCATATGGTTTCTCGTAAGTTGTTAGCGGTGTAGTCATGTGTCAATTGTCAGTGGTACTGTCATGTGCGCATTTTTAGTCTTCTCAATGGCTTCTCTATGGTAGTCGCCTCTCAGAGGAACTCTTGGACAGTGTTCGGTGGGTTCCTTATTAGTCTGGCAAAGGGGCTCCTGCTTCATCCCTCGCATGAGCAGGCAAACCTTCTTTTTCTTCAGACATGTCGGCATCAGCGTGGTGGAAGAGTCGGGTCACCTCCTCCGTAAACATTGCTATGCTTTCATTCAAGAGCTGCACCCGTGTCTAGCATTGATGTTGCCCTTTTTTATTTACAGACGACACTTGCGAAGGCGTCCAAAAATGCGGATAGAAAGAGGTCCCAGATTCCTAGTGCTGTCTCTTGATTGTCAACCAAGGTCTTGCGACATCTTCCAGGTAGAAATATCCGTGGCACAATTTGTTGAAGGCGGTGACGCAGCCAAAGTTTTCTAGCCGACTTTCTGGGTGCTTCTAGTGCGATACCCGGAATGTTGGTGGCTCTTTAGGCTGCTGCCTCACTACTGTTGCTGGTGACACAGCAGCCGTCATCGTGGATGTTGACCCTGTCATACGTAGCCTGGATGTATTGTCCTTTTTAGGAAGAAGCCCACGTTCTAGTGGTAGCCCTTTCTGCCTGTGGCTAGTTCGAAAGGCTCGGTTGGAGTCGTCCTCTTGATGGGACAGGGGCCCACAGTATGTGGACTAGAATGCACCTCCACCAGATATCACAGGGTCGTGACGATGAAGGACGCAGCAGACTTCAAAGCGTTGGCAGTCAGACTGTTGGCCGAAGCTGTGCCCAGCAAAGTGAAGCAAATGGCACTGCAATGTCTAAGTCGCGAGAACAGTTGTCGGTCGACGATAACAAAAACTAACCATCGGTGAAATACGTCAGCATTTGTTACAGTGTTCTTGTGTTATCACTGATGTTCTACAAGGCACTTGATGTGTGAGTTGGACATGCAAGTTTGTAGAAGGGTGGACACAATTCCCAAAGCAGCATGCAAGATAAGGATGGCCTGCGCTGCACGTCACAAGAAAATGACAAAAGCGCTCCCCATGAACAAAATGAGAACTAGTGCACATGTCTATAGAAAATTGCAGCTAATTGAATGCTTTTTCACAAACAATGTAAATATTACACAAAGTTTGCAGAGATTGTTAACGGCCGGCTTCAGCGTTTTTTTTTTCTAGGTCAGTGGAACTCAAGAAAATTTGCTGGTTGTGTTCCTTCGCACACTTCTGTCATTTCTGCAGGATTACAACTTGAGAGATGTGCAGATTGCTTGACAAACCAATTTTTACTGATTACCTCAAACCACCTGCCTGGCTTCCTACAATTATTTTGACTAAACGGTGTGGCAATATTACCAAAAAATAAGAGAGTAGAATAGCGAAAGAAACTGACAGAGCGCTCTTCTGCTTTCATATTTTTTTGTAATGTTGTGCCACATTGTTTAGTTAAAGCGGTCGTGAAACGTTTTCTGATCATTTTGTACTAAGTGCGTATTCAGGATCCTGACCCTCCAATGAACAATATGCATTGTTCCGTTGCACTGTGTGGGTTGACTTAAAGCGATAAACGCGGTTTCGGTCTCAATACGCGCGCGTTCCCTCTCAACTCTGCAGTTGACATCATGTTAGTACCCACCAGACCTCCGAGGTTGGCGCATCTTCAGAGGTCACGGGAAAACAAACCGTGCTGCAGCTTTGCTTCCGAGGGGGGGGGGTCTCCGCATCGTTTCTAAGTATTTTTTTTTTCTTTCTAGTTTTCAAGTAAATCGATTATTTTAGAGCAAACACGAGTTCACTACACCTTCGAACTTAAAAATATCTTACTGCAACGTCACCGAGTAGTACCGTGCCAGCCGATAGTGTTGCATAGTCGTTTCGGGAGTGCAAGAATGCTCGGGTTTCAAACGGGCGTTATTAAATGTGCAGCACTGTATACTTCGCCGAAATATTTCGGAATCTGCTTGTCGAATGCATATTCAAGCAGTGAAAATTACAACCGGGCATCTCCAAATTCTTTTCACGACCCCTTTAAGCTGTGTACCAACTAGCCCAATGCAGTGCTCTCTTAAGCTACGTCTATTTGCCATGCTGCTTGCTGTCATCTTAGGCAAAGCAACAGAAGCGCACGATTTCCATCTAGATCATGGCCTTTGAGATCTGCACGTGCCGCCAACCTTCGCGACATTACTGCCAGGAGACTGGCGCAGGCACTGTCGTAGCATGTAAAAGGCACTGAGTTGACGTCGCTGCTGGGTTAGATATCAGTTCTGCGCGTTCTTGCAATTTAAAATTTTATTCTGCATTTGTTGAGCATTTCCTGAGTGTGACAGGAGCAACTCAGGGGCATAGAATTGCCATTAGCTTGACATGCTAAATAAATTGCCAGAGTTGGCCTATAAGAAAAGGTCTAAAAATGAAAATAGAGAAACATAAAAGGTAGAAATGTGCAACAAAAAAATCCAAAATGTGCCACATTGTGAAAGCTTGGCGAGCCTATCTCTTTTCTCTGTGTGGCACCGGTGCAGCGCATCACTTCCCATGTCGTTCATGCCACTGGACGATACACTTTCAAAATGAGGTCATTGCAATTTCTGCAA
This sequence comes from Hyalomma asiaticum, assembly GCA_013339685.2. Taxonomy (NCBI): domain Eukaryota; kingdom Metazoa; phylum Arthropoda; class Arachnida; order Ixodida; family Ixodidae; genus Hyalomma; species Hyalomma asiaticum. Next base: position 42,794,052 of record CM023483.1, read on the forward strand.
ACATCATTCATTTTTAGGTGAATTTTGTTGTGTTCATAGCAAAGCTTGCAGCTTGTGGCTGTTGAATTACCAGGCTGATTGCTGCCTGAATCACTGTTGTAACTGAAATCCGGGCTTCCGAAGTCGTCCTTGGACTACGTCCAGCGGAAACGAGGTGATGCAGTACGAATGGCCCTCATCATTCCCGCACGCTGCATTGCAGAAGTTTCGTTTGCGCGGCGAGATGCAAACTCGATGCGATTTTCATCTATACCTGCACCCGAGAAAATCTGCTGGTACGCACCACCGCCTCTCGGGAAAAAAAGCAATACACAGAAAAACTACTCGGCAATTGACAGAGTAGGGTTCATAATACCGCACTGATGGTGCTACATGAAAGGGAGCATGAAAATTTGAGTTTGACAGTGCCTCGAAAATTATCAATCATATATGATTGATGGCCCAATGGCCTGGTCCCGAAGGTGTTGAAGGTCAAGGTTGGTCTGTTGTAGTTGCCGTCGTCATTCACAGTTGGGTCTTTCCATACCAGATAAACCAGCGTTTTCTTGACCATCACAAATATGCCTGCAAAAGTTTCCACGTGTTTGTTGAAGTGCAAAACTAGCTCTGCTTGTTTAGTTTGGTTGCCAAAAATATTTCACCATTTTATGAGCTTGTTTTTTTCGTTCACTCCTAGCTAAATGTCGGGAAACCTGATGTTTTCTTTTTTCAAACTATTATGCGATGCAGGCTCTAACGCTGTTTCCATTGGAACACAAGGAAGTGTTCTCACTGCAGAAATAATTAATTCCTTATTTGGGGAAGTATTTCTGACTTTTGTGAAATGAGCAAAATTGAATTAAAATTGCAAGGTTTGATATTTTTTTCGGTAACTTTAATAAAAGCAAAGGCTGAAGATATTTTCCACCCTGATAGACTGGTAAACTTAGTTTGAGGGGAAAATATTTGGGGGAGTGTAATCTCGGCATGCTCTGAAAAAAAAAAACGAATTTTTCTTTTTTCACAAGGAGCCCTCCAGTCAAGCCTATAATTTTTTTTATAAGTCACTTTAGTGGTCTGTCTAAAAGTACGCACGATACATCATTGGATAACTGAACATATCCTCTAAGCATTTACAAGCAAAGGGGTATTGTTTTGTAAACGCAAGAAATGAATTTATGTATCTGCACTGATCTGTCTACAAAGCGAGCCGCATTGAGCGATCAGTAGTGATTGGAAACTAGAGCCCACTTACCCGAGAAGCACACGGCAGACTCGACTTGACATCATTTCCAGCGCGGAATATGGACATAAAGAAAGGACACTATTATCATCACTTTATTGCGAACAGACATACTCTGCAGGCATTGCGGCTATGTATGGTTTGCTGTGCGCCGACGCACTGTCCAGTCACTGTAAATTCACTATCATGACATATTAGTTCTCCAAGCATGAAAGGTACATTTTATGGGCAGAAATGTTCACTCACATGTAGTATGTGAGCACACAGATAAAGCGCAGATATTACTCAAGCAACACATTATTAAAAACTGATGCCACTGACAAATTATGAGGCTGAGCTTACAGTGAACGATTACCTTTGAATTAACGTTAGATTTTTCTTGTATCAGCTCACTCTCTCACATTACCAAAACCTCAGCTGTTGTAGCTAGAAGGTGCTTGATAAATGAGATCGTGCAAAATGCAATGCAAATACAGGTGGTGACACCACCTTGACATTGCAGAGTTTGAAGGCGACTGGCAGGGCCCACAAAACTATTCATCGGTAAAATTGAATATTGGTGAAATTGAGTTGTTCTTAGGTGGCTATGTATCTGGTGTGGCAAGTTTCATGAAATTCTGTTACGCTAGTGTGCCCAAAATATTGCTTTTGGGGCAAAAAGAAAAAAAGCTTTGACCTTTATTTTTTCCTCCAATATTTACCCCATGATAGCAAAATTGAGGACGTTGTCAAAGAACAATCTGCGAGTTTAAATTGATTTGCTCTTTCACTTTATAGTGTCCCTTTAAAATTACAGCCTTTGTTTGGCATCAGACTGCTTTGCGGAATAGTCTGTTTTGAATCACAGTTTAAAAACAGGCATTTTTGTTGTTTCTAACTGTATTGTTCACGCCGTTCACTAGTACATATATTTGTTCAGCCACTGCGGTGGTTGCAGTGTTTGTCTGCTTACCCAAGAGATGCAGGCTCAATCTCTGCTGCTGCGGTTACATTTCGATGGAGGCGAAAATAAGGAAGGGAGGATAACTTGATTGGCGGGGTTAGCAGCCTGATGGGTAGGCCCACCACAATTCTGCTGCCAGCTGCACGTCCGGGTCCGAGAGCTGCCAAGTTGTCTCCCATTGCTCCAGTGAATTAGCGAGATATCTGACTTGGCAGTCTGGGTTGGCATCCCCATGAGTCATTATATCACGGACACATATGCCTATGCATCAGTGGGAAAATGGGTTCTGTGGAGGTCTATTGCACCTTCCCCCTCCAAACGTGTGGGGCATGCCTGGTGAGCAAGAATGTTACGTGGTGCCATCAAAGAATCCCTCAGTGTGCCTCATAATCACATTGTGGTCTTGGACCCCATAACTTATTATAGTATAAGTTGTTCATTGACAAGGTAGAATGACCTTTACAGTTAAGGTACCGACAACTGGCCAGAGAACACGTCAACGGACATTTGTGCATTTGGAAAAAACCTGAATTATAGTGATGGAATTGAGCACCCTTTCGAAATTTCAATAGTTTTTGAAAATCGCGGCAGCTGAAACGTGGCGTAGTCTTGTGGTGAACCTTGGTACTGTGTCACCTGCTGCAGTTCATACGACCGTCACTGGGGCTTAAAGTTGCAGCCAGTACATTATTTGCTTTCTACGCAGTGCTACCGAAAACCTGCTTCCAGGCATTGAACGCATGCGCTCTGTTGTGCAAGAGCACTGGTGGCTGTCGGTGATAAAAATGTGTAACTGTGTTTTCCCCCGTTGCCATTGCATGATTGGACACTCGACCGGTTTGTTGAAATAGAGTAAAGGGCTCCTAAACTACCCCCGACATTTTTTTAACATTTCAAGTTAACATGCACATCAAGTCACAATGAACAATGCCAAATGCGGCAGTGCTACGCGCCGCGCCACGAACTCGAAAAACCATACCGTGCGCCTCTGTGGGCATTCCCGAGCCGCTACGACGGCAAGGGACAGCAACGTGGTTTTGGTGATGTCATCAGAGGCAGAGCTCCGATGATTGGTCGAAGGAGAATTTCGACTTGCGGTTAGTCTGCTAGCGTGCTCCCTGCTATCTGTTCTTCCTCATCATGTGTCATCTGTGTGGACTAGAAACTGCAGAACATGACTGGGAGCATTAGCACAGAACCAACAAAACACTTGCGCGAGCGCGGAGGCACATCAAGCGGATGTGGACAGTTTGAGCTACGCGTCATCGACAATGTGTCGCATGACACTCGGAGAAGTGCTCGGCGCAGGAGAAAGCGAAACAAGCAAGCGCCACGTTTTGACAATCACACTTGTAACTCCACTTAACGGCTACGTGTTCATTGCAGACACCGGCACGAAAGCAACACCACAACTAAATTTTGACCTCTGGGTGGTTTAGGGGCCCTTTAAAAGTTGTCATTGGTCCCTTCAAAGTATAAAATAGTTGAAAATGCTGTAGCAGTGTATTGAACAGTGGTGGGATGGAAGTAGCCATTAGTACTTGCAAAGCAAGAGTGAGTGTGGAAATGTATTTTATGGCTTTGTTTCCTTACACAGATATGGCCACTGAGGGACTGGGCTTTCAAGTCTTCAAAATTCAAGCAGTATATGTTCTGCTGCACTTTGTAATAAAACATTCTTACTTTTCCTGCTGATGTTCTATTAGTTCTGCTGCTTCTGGCAGAAATAAAATTTGTTAAAAATGCACAGTGGCACATTTTTTAATATGTGAGGTACACTGCCTTGCTGTTGTGTGCGATGGTATTCCGATGGAGGGCTGTAGTGTCACCTCATGTATGTACACAATTAACGAGCAAGTTGCAGAAGGCTTTCTTACAAGCATTTTTATTTGTGGAAAACTAAACCCACTGCACAAGTAATATGTTGTAACCAACCTCCAGCTCGGGCTACATGAAAGCCTCTGTTAGTGCAGGCTCCCCAGTCAACAGTGAAAGCACTTTGCTCCTAACCAGCCAGTGTGCTGCCTTGGGGTGACATTGTGTACGAAGCTAGTGTGAAAGGGCAGCCATCCTGTAGTACGCTTCACGAGGGCTCTCTGCAGAAAGCTGCCGATGAGTGTCCCACAACTATACTATTGAGACACCTCGGTAGGCCTTCCTGCTACATGAGAGAGTAGCTGTTATGACAAGCTTAAAAGCTAGCTTTTCCAGCAGACTACGGCCCCACATCACTAGTGGTGTTGCACAAGCACAAAGATTGTCGCATCAACAACAGGTGTGGACAAATGAAACCAGCATCGTCACTTGCAATAACTCTGACAACAGAAATTTGTATTGCCTAATCTTTATTTGGTCCAAACAACCAACTTCTATTGCTTTGTTCCGTCTTGAGACTGCCTCAATTAACGTGAAGCTGCGCAGGACAAGCTGAGAGTGACTAGACATGTCGAGCAGTATGCGATGGTTACAACATGAACTGCCGTAAACTGAATGTCACTTGTAAAACATGAAAATGCTCCCACACACACTGTTCCTTAAGGAAAGGAATGCCCAGAGCAGAATGGCTCCCAAGTCTGCAGCTTCAGTGCAGAATTCACTTGTATCAGCCACTTTACATTGGTGACCAATTTTGAGAGGCCAAAGATATGCCTTTTACAAAAGGTGCCCCGAGCCAGAGACCTGGAAGCTAAGAAGAAGCACCGGGAGGAGCCCACTTGCAGTGCACCCTTGAATTAAAGCACGGCAACTAGGTTTTGCAGTATTTCGTCACCACCTACAAACAAGGGGCAATAGAAATGATTAGTGTTGACAAAGTATTCATATGCAAGAGTCTATTGTTATGCATGTCCACGAATCTACAGTTTAGACGAGAAAATTAAATTTACACAGCTGACATGCCTTCCAGCACCTTAAAAGTCTGAGCTCTAAACATATGTGCACAAATGATTTGTAATTGAGGCTGCCTTGCATGCTAAACTTGGCGTAGTAATTGTATTGTAATTACTGCCCTTTTCTCTTGTTTATGTCGCATAATATTCAAATTACATGAAACAGAGCGTCGGTAGAAACCAGCCAGTGCACAAACCATCTTGATGTGTTGACTCTATGGCTGCTAGGGACAGTTCCCGTTTTGCAGCATAAAACTTGGAGTGCATGAGAATGGTTTTGCAAGCCATGAGAACATTCAGAACTACAATGAGGTTTCACTTGACAAAATGGTACACTAAGTAGAATGCCTTTTACTATGCATGATCTATACAGTAACAAAATAAAATATGCAACCCTGCTTAATGGATAGTTGGGAGCAAATGACATGCCCTTTTGGCATCATGAACCTTTGTGTCCGTCTTCAGCACAAACTCCATTGTAGATGGGAAGAGCACCCAGCAAATGAATGCTACTGCTGTTATAGTATTGGTGAGAGATATGTTTCATCATGACACAGAAATTTATTCCTTATATCCGATAATGTGTTGTGCATTTGTAATGCCCTTTTACTAGCAATTTTATAGTTGTTTTAATTTGTTATAACTGGTGCTCTGCTATATTGCATTTGCTACAAGGTTAGAGTAGGATCTCGATGACATGAATTCCTAGGGGCCACGGAAAATTTGCATGACAAATTTCGCATGATTGAAAACAATTGAAACTGCGAAGTGCACATCGGGCACCACTACCTTGAATGTGGCTCCTCGACTTCTGCATTCAATGTCTCGGGTAAGCATCATACAAAAAGGTATGTAACACTGATAAGCTATTTCATTGTTCAAGCTAGTGGCATTCTAAGGGACGTGGGGATGGGATTGCAAAAATTAAAAATACATCTGTTTTGGCGCCTACAATGCCTATCTAAGCATAAGTTGATGCGATTTCACTGATAGCGTAGAAGTGCCATATTTTTCCATGGCAGGCGGTGAATAGGGAACTCGGTACTGTACAATCTTTCCCGCCACCTAGCACATTCATGTTGTGATTGTAAAGCCAATGTTTCCATTCCTGCCATCCTCGCCCACAATGACCACATAAAAAGAGAGAGAGAGTCAGTGGCCCAACTGGCGCGCGCGCCAGCGTACTGTGAGGCGCCTATGGCAACTATGCACCGCCGCTGCTAGGCCTTTCCGCGAAGCTGTCTCTTTGTCAATCGCACCGTGCTCAAGCTGCAATGCAACACATATCAAAGTAAAGTGCCGACATGTGCACAGAAGCAGATGGTTATTGCAAGGATCTTAACAGCGCAAAGGACAGAGACCAAGGAACACAAAACATAATGGGACAGAGCTCTTCTGTTTTGTGTTCCTTGTTCTTTGTCGTGCTGCTACAGTGCATACGTTCCAACTAGCCCAACTTTCCATGATATTGTGTAATCGCCTCTTCCTGACATCGAAGCAAGCCATTGCACTTTGTCAAGCCTGCGCTTGGGTAGCTTTACTTTGGAAACTGGAGGCGTGCGGTGCTTGTATGACAAGGGAACCAACTTGCGCTTGTTGGTTCATGTACGCTGGTTCATAGCATAGTGCAGAAACAGACAAGGACTAACGGTGAGGAGCCAGACGAACAAGTGTTAACTTCGAACAATGAAATTTTATTTTCAGTACGGTCAATATATATGTGCTCAAATCCATGTGTATAGATGTGACTGCTGTTTTTTTTTTTAACCTACAATCTAAACACATGAACAAGTAATAATGGTGCAACTGTTACACTGCAAACAAAATCGATTTTTAGGGCATGCGTATTCGCAATGATGGCTTGCTTTACAATGGTCGTGTGTTTAGATTGTAAGTTATGAAAAAAAAAAAAAACAGCTATGCAATAGCTTCACACATGGATTTGAGTGCACATACATTGACTGCCCTGGAAATAAGATTCCATTGTTAGAAGTTAGCGCTTGTGTTTGGTTCTTTGTTTGTCCTTGTCTGTTTCCGCATTACGCTATAAACCAGCACGCTTGCTCTTGTGCCCGTGAACTTCGTGGATGTGCATTGCGTGTGCTGGTGATGGTTGTCACATGACCTAGTGCGTGCGTGCAGAGGAATAAGTGCTCGGCTCTTGTTTCCTCCTCATCTTACTTCTAGCGACCTCTGGACTGCAGGCCCGCTTGTTTGCGGCTATGGTTCCCTTGTTTGTACGAATTGTGATGCATTCACCAACACTTTGTATAATCCCGAACGTTGGCATATTCAGTGTAGCATAGGCCATCTGGGACTTTTAGAAAATTTGTATCATCGCGAAATTCTTATCAGCAGTGATCGTATCATCAAGATTCTACAAGCTTTTCCATTATCAATGTGTTATCAATGAGTCAAGTAATATCTAAAAGGGAAAATTAGCATCCACTCACTTGTAGCACAAGACTACAAGGACCTTTGCCTGAGCACTGCTCAAGAACAGATGCAGCTGTCCCACACAGCTCTATCGCAAACCATGCTGGCTGCAGGAGCTGTTCATGATGTTCTCGGGCCTGCCACTATATCCAGGCTACAGCGGCCTCCTTTCAGTTCGTGCAAAATAACAAAAGAAATACAACTGCACTCGTTTGAGAAAGGCCCGAGTGATGGAGTTGCTAACAAGGCATTTAACAACCCACGCCTGCCTGCCCAGAAAAACATTATTAAAGTCTGCAGCTGAACAACCGGAACCTGCATGCTAAAGTGACATCAATGGGGAAGGGTGTTAACACAAGTAGGATATCGGCGAACAAAGCATGCAGTCCTTTGTGAAGCAACAGAGTGGTGTGTGAAGACTGATCACAAAACAAGAGCATCCTGTACATTTCAGGAACCTGCTCTCAAAGAAGCACCAATGCAAACACACTTCAAATAAAGGCACAGAGCACACATTCCCATGGGACAGAACTATGGTGGGCACGCAAAACTGTCAAGTCACCGCTTTGTGTAGAAAGTGCCATGACTAACATGTTGACCCTGTAGCTAAGCAGCACAGAAGCAAGCCTTTCCTACAAGTCACAAGGGTGTCTCTTTCTTCACTGAGAGCCCCTCCTTCACTCCTTCCCTGTAGTTAGCTACTTTGCTGTGCAGTTGATTGGAAGTGCAACGCTTGTTGCCTTTGCAGTTGGGATTGGTAACAATGCCATTGCGCCTTGGCTGCGTGTCCACAACAGGAAGCTCTGGTAGCGGGCCCCGGCACGGCGATACGACGGTAGGCGGTAGCCAATTGCAGCTTGAAGGACTGGACGGCGAGCGGCCCTCGCTGTTGAGGGGTGAAAGAACACGGCTCGTGCGGTGCCGTGAACGCGTGCACTGCTGGATTTGCTGGGTGAAGCTGAGGCTGACTGCACCAGGCTCTGCTGTGGCAGTAATGCCAACATTGTGTTGGGAGCGGGCTGTTGAGTCTGTCCGATTGCTCGATGATTTTGAGTCCGAGCGGGTGGATGCGAGAGAGCGACGTTTGTCACTCGTCGACTCTGGAGACTCTGGGTATAAGAGAGGAGCAGCACATGGTGCAGTAGACGCTGCAGAGGCAAGCGATGATGTGCTGACTGATCCCAAGGCCTGTGTCGAGCGGCCCAAACTTTCTTCGAGGAGTCGTACGACAGTGAGATGCCCTGCCTTGGTCGCAACGCGCAGCGGAGATCTGCCACACTGGTCGGCATGGGACGGATCAGCCCCATGCTCAAGCAGGGCACGCACAACCGCTTCATGGCCTTCCTGAGAAGCAATGCCCAAAGCTGTGGCACCTTCCACACAGATGTGGTCCACCTGCAAAAGTTGTTTGATGATTTTATTTTCATTTTATTTTTATTTATTTTTTTTATTTAAAGAATACTGCAGGCCCAAAAATGGGCCCATAGGGGGCAAATGTACAAAGAAATACAATTAAAATGGGTCTACGAGCATTTCGAGCAAACTGGCATTACAGTAAAACTTGGGGCTGGCTGGTACTGCACAATCATACTAGGGACAGAAAACAGATGTTCTTGTCCCCGTAGGAATAAATTGTGGCGTTTCCTTAATAGAGTGTTCCGGTGGCAGATTTGAACGGGTTCCATGACACTAGTGAGACAGTCAAAGCACACTCCGTCGACAGCAGAAGCTCATTAATTTGGAATTCATTGAACTGGAACAAATGTCCAAGTTGTCGAGAGCATAAAGAAAACATCTACTCAAAGTGGGTTGCACACTTGCTTGACAGCTTCGTTCACAACTCGTCTCCTTCAATAGCCCCTCATTCTTGTGGTGCAACTACATCTGAAATCTTAAATCTTGCTAATCAATGAAATTTGCTTTTTTTTTGGAAGCTACTGTTGTGATCTGGCACAACTGACTAGCGCGGAAATACAACAAAGCAGCATCAGGGCACCACTGCACTTCTCCCCAGGTTGGCCACAATTCAAACTTGTTTTGGCTTAAGCACCAGGCACTGACGTGCTAAAGGTGTCGCTGCCGTAATGAAGTCCGTTGTCAGACCACATCGACAAGGCAAAAGTACGTTTTATACGTCCAGTTTGGAAAACGTCCCAATTTCGTCCACTGTAGCCAATAGTTTGCTGTAGCGCTGTCCGTTAAAAGCAAACTTTGTTGCATTACAAGAACCAAACTAAAGTTGAAATATTGTCCATTATATCCAAAAGTCTACTGTATGTGGGTCTACTGTAACGAGCATAGACGGTATTAGTTTGCATGACACCATACTTACAAATCACAAGTTATAGCTGTAAGCAGAGAGGTTTTTTTCCGCATTTGACAGATGATGCTCTGATATAAAATGTGAAATTTTTTAATTGTGACCTGCAGCCCTCGAATTTGCATCACCCGCAACTCTTACGCTCCATTTCATGCATCACATGCAATGCTGTGAAGGCTATGCAAGTAGTTCATAAAGAAAAAGAAAAGGAGAAGTGCATCGCTCCCACAAACAAACAAGAGACACAAAATACAAACTCGCATATTTTGATTGTTTCCCCAGCAATACAAGCATGTTTTGTCAAGATGATGAGAAATGTATTATGATGTGAGGCTGCCAGCAAGGCACAAGCAACGCACTACTTTTTGGTCATGCAAGTACACTTCGTAAACATGAGCATTAGCTTTTACAGCGTTGCCCCTGATGTATGAAACTTAGTATAGGCATGGCTGTTAAACCGTTTCAATACTTTTCTTTTGCATTGTTGTTTAAGGTACAATGGTGTGAAATGACGTTAGTGTAATCGTCAACGGCAAGGGGAACTGCACCAAATGAAAGTGTGGAGACATTACACACACAAAGTGTGTTCTCAGCACGTGGGGAGTGGGTCCATTATGTGAGTAGGTTCAACACGAGTAAGTATGGTAAAATGGCAGTGTTTCTATACTTAGGTCAGCAATCACAGCAGGTGCAACAAGTATGCAATAAATGTTGAATTGTAAGATACAGTGGACCAGGCTAGAATGGCTGAAATAACTACATAGGACATCTAGTGCCAAGACTAATGCACTCTTTAGCAATGAGCAAGCTTTAACGGTAACACTAGTTTGTGCTTTACTTATCAGTGAACAAATATGATCTTTGCTACAGTAGACCTTTGATAACTAAAAATTTAGTTATTTTAGTTGGCTTATGTTTTCATTGTATTCAAGAGGTGCTTAATTCAAACTGTACATTTGGTTTGTTTTGTTCATTCATTACCAGAAATAGTGTTGGCTGCTTTGTCTCCTTGAGGGGAACGCTCACATAGTATTTTTGAACAGGTGGCAACAATGCAAGTTGTAACTGCTGATCTCTGTCTTTCCTGTTGGTATGCTGCAATGAGCCATACTCCTGTTTGCATCTGACAATTAAAAAACAAAAAAGTTTTGGGGCCCCTCAAATTTGGATTAATGAGAGTCTACTGTAGTACATGTACAAGAGAAGCAAAAGGGGAAATTTGTGGCTTGGCAAATGTGCCATCCTTCATTAGGCGCTTCACAAAGTTAGCAAAAAGCAATCGGCAGCTGTAGCGGTAGCAACAAATCTGAACAAACTGAATAGCGCAGTTTTGACCACCTCCTGTCAGAATGTTGGAACACCACTAGGCCACTGTAGCAATGAACCCACCTGGGCCCCTCTCTCCAGCAGCAGCCTGACCACATGTGCCTGTCCCTGCCAGGCGGCCGACTGCAGGGCGGTGCGCCGGTCAGTATCCTCAGCGTTTATATCAGCTCCGCGGCTGAGCAGCAGCTCAACCAAATCCACGTGGCCTTGCCAGGCAGCCACGTGCAGAGGCGTGCGACCCTCGAGGTCACCAACCTCGGGGTCAGCTCCCCGAGCCAGGATGTAGTCTGCCATGTCTATGCGCCCTTCCAGGGCTAGCACGTACAGTGTCGAGCGACCGTCTGCATCCTGGTAGTTGACGTCTGCATTGTAACTCAGCAGGACGTGCACCTGTAGGGGATACGTCATGGAACCATTGCGTATTGGCCCTGACACAAGACTCGACAAATTGTACACCTTACAGCCAAAACTCGTTAATACATACCAGCTTTAAACATACTAACAGTTAAAACATAGTTCTGATGAATCCCTGACAGAGTCTCCGTAGAGCCTCACATATTTGCTGACCGCTAAAGCCACAGTGGCTCACCCTGTGCCTGCTGGTTCGTGTGCACCTGAGTCACATTTTGTCGAACTATGCCCCTCAACTCATACAACAAGTGCAACGCTGCCAAAGCTAGTGCTCGTGTTTATGCTGTGTACTTCCACGGCCAAAAAAGTAGTGTGTTGCCTGCAGTGAGCAAAAAATAATAAACGCCTCGCTGGCAGCCTTATCAGATTGACAGAACATGCTCATATTTCTTCTGGGAAGACAATTGAAATGTGCAAGTCTGTGATTTTATGTTTGTCAATTTGAAACGGAGGTGCAGACAAATGCCACCACCATAGGTATTGTGCCTCTTTTTCAGCACTGCTGCAACCACTAGCCAAGTGCTCAAAGAGCGGCTGGCTAGTGGTTGCATAGTGATAAGCACAGGAAAAGAACAAACGAAGTACGGCTTATCACCAACAACTACGATAAGCATCACTGGCTATCTGCTCGGAAGCGTATGTTGCGTATAGCATTGTTTAAGTGTACTGCATGCTTTTAATTTGCTTCCGCCTGCTCCTTTAAGTGTACACCGCTTGGTAGAAAAGAAGGCAACTCGTTGTTGCCACTACTCCTAAGCTGGCCCAGCAGCCGCCACAAATGTGCATGACCTGCAGCAGTGTGGGTGGCGAAAGATGCAAACGTATGGTACTGCAAGCATAGTGCAGCTGTAAGCGTGCAGCCCACTGTGCTGCATCGCTTGCAGGAAGCTCACTGTGACGTGTTGATCCAGTGTAATACTCACTGCAACCACGTGCGTTCAGAAATGGTACCGGTACATCGAACTGCCCTAAGCGCAGCAAGTGCACATGTGATGTACAGCAAGCACCCCGGCTGTGACGGCATCCATCGAGTAGGTGACACTCAACCTATCTAGCAATGATCGACACCGTGCAGCAGCAGGTGTCGCGTTTCACTGAAACAATGCGTTTTCACTCCGTACCAGATCAAGGTACAAAGGTAGAGATGCACGCGAGCACATCAGAAAAGCTGAGGCACTACGTGTGTCCCACTGCCATGTGTTCCAGAACCTGCAGCAGCTTCGAAATTCGCCACATGCTGTTGTCCGTTTCGGAGGCCTGAGTGCATGGCCAGTCATGCGAGAGCAGCAAAATTTTTTCAGTGCTTTGGTAAAACCGAAGAAAAAGCCTTGTTATGGGTACTTCAACCGATGCTTACTGCACCATTGCACATCCTTCATTGTTGGTATGTGAAGGCATGAGTCAAAAGGTGGAAATTTGAACTTGGTGGTTAGTGGGTACTATCGTTTAGTGCACAGTTTTGCTATGTTCCCAGCAGATATGTATTAAAGAGGTTGCATCGTAGTTAAATATGTAGGTTTGCATGATGTATGTAAATAGCCCACATAATCAGTAACTGACAATGGTTGCAGTGCCAAATTTAATTCTGCAGCATGCCATTTGTTTTTCTCCAACCACTGATGACATCATCTACACACCAACACCAAAACATGGCTGTGAGGCTAAACATCAGCTGTCGTCAATGTGCGTTTAAACCCGAGCATCATAATGTCTTTGGATTGCGCCAGATGCACACTGCCAGGTGCCGCCGAGAAGCAACTGGCAGACTCACAGTTTCCTTGTGGCCCTCAAGGGTGGCCACCCGAAAAGCGGTGCGTCCATCATGAGCCCTGTGGTCCACCAGTGATGGCGGATGGCCTCCAAAGTCCAGCATGGCACGCACAGCTTGTGTGTGTCCTTCTTGAGCTGCCAAGATAAGTGGTGTGCGGCCCTCATTGTCCGTTTCTGAGGCCTGAGCGCCAGCCTCCATGAGCAATGTGCAAACCTCCGCATGGCCCTCCAGTGCAGCATAGTGCAACGGTGTCCAGCCAGCATTGTCCCTGCACATTGTGCATCATTCGAGCATTAGTCCCTGGACACAACCATTTGTAACAATATCAGTAAGGCTCAAACAACTGACTTCCACTGTTTCTGGCCACCTGTAACGATGACAAACCTTGCCCTTGCTTCAGTTTAAAATATCGTAAACATCAAAAAACAGAGGAAGTGCACGGTTCAAAGCCCACGCCCCTCCCATAAAGCTGCAAGTCAGGTAAAAAAAAAATTCACAGCATATCCACGGAGTGAATGATGATGAGTGGACGCAGCTCCGGATGTTCATCGTAGATCGTGCCGAGTTCCGGATTAATTTAGTTAACGCGCACGCTTCGAATCCTCATGGTTCAATTACGCACAAGTGAAATCTCCCACCGGTACTTCATTGCAAGTCAAGATCCAGTGCCTATATATATATATATATATGTATATATATATATATATATATATGGGTGGCCGGCCAAATGGTTCTCCAGCGCGAGCAGTCGGTATTTTTCAATCAAGAAAGTCGCTAGGAGACGCTGCCTGCGCCAATGTTGTCTCTCGCGGGTGAGGGCGCGTTCTCCTTCTTTGCAAGCTGGTAAGCGTTCATCGAAGAAAGAGCGTTTCCATTGTCAACATACGCCTTTCGCTCTCTTTCTCTCACAAGACAGCAGATGGAAGAGTGAGAGAGCTCGCTCGCCGGGAGGCACGCGCCGAGGGCGAGCGTGAGCCTCCCAGCGCGTGAGCTCTCGAGCGCGAGCCTCCCGGCAGCGCGAGGTGGCTACATACATACTACTACTACTACAGAGGAGGGAACGACCCACACCCTAAGGAGCTTCGCCCCTAAAAAGTGTGTTATGCAGTTTCCCCTTGCTGTGCAAACACAAGCATACAGTACACACGAACATCCTCATAGGGAAGTAAAAGCTAGGCACGGATATCACATCATTATATGTTATTTCATTATAACTATTACTGACTTTGACTGCAAGACAGTAAAAGCTCGTTAATTCAAATTTAATGGGTATGCTGGCCAAGTTCAAATTATGCGAAATTCAAGCTAACAAATAACTGCAATGATGTTGTAAGGTGTGGTGGCAGCACCTCCGGAACAACCTCTTTTGTTTAGAAACAAATTCATCAACATTTATTATTGTTTTTGTCTGTCAAAAAGTCATTGCAATCACTGATTGAGCTTTGCAACATCGAAGGCGTTAAGTAAACCCATGTGATTGGCATGCAACTTGACAGCACATGTGCCGTTTAGCTGGCTTCATATATTCAAAAAAAAAAGAGAGAGAGAGAGAGCCTTGGCAATATGGTAGTCAACTGTCTTTAGCTTCCTTTATTATTTTTATATTGTGTATGAGGAACCCATTCCAGAAGATTGGCACTCTTCTTTTTTTTTTTTTGATGCAAGGTGGCCATGGTAATCTTTCACAAGCAAAGTGAAAGGCGCTTCGATTCCTACCCTCATTCAAGCATCGAAATGAATACTGCTGTCCGAGACTGCACTTCAGAACACTGATGAATGCTTGAAGAGCATGTATACTGCTGTCGCCACTTGCAGCTGCCTGTTCAATGCAAGTTTATCCAACATGCTTGCGATCCTATGTCCATGATGAATCACTGCAATTTTATTTACGGAGCATACACAGAAAACATTACAATTTAATGTCAGTGGTATACCTGCCAACTTGGGGACCTCGAAAATTGGGAGATTCACGGAAGAGAATAGAGAGGGATGGGGGGGGGGGGCAGGTGATGATGAAATACCAGCTCTTATACGCTTCTATTCACTGTCTAAAAACAACTTAATGAGCAAACAGACAATGAAGCCAAGGAAGCTAACAAATAAAGAACGAGCCCTTGACCCCTTCCCTTTCGTTATTTCATAGCTTGGGCCTCGTTGCGGCAGACTTGGTGCCTTAGGTAGCATGCGAGGGCTTATTGGGCAGCAGCCATCTCATCTAAGTTCACGTTCTACGTGACGCCTCCTGGCAGGAAAGTGTGTTCCACACACACCGCCTTGGCCATGAGTGGCGCTGCCTAACACTCCCAGGATAATAATTAAGTACATAAATACACAATAAAGTGGACGGGGGGACAAGCGCCTTCGTAGCTCAGTTGGTAGAGCATCGGACGCGACATCCGAAGGTCGTGGGTTCGGGTCCCACCGAAGGCAGGCTTGTCTTTTCGTCCACTTTAATTCCTTTCCACTTTCTCCACAATTACAATACCACAAGTAACTTCCCCTATGCTTTCCTTGGCTTCATTGTCTGTTTGCTCATTAAGTTGTTTCTAACAAATAAAGAACGAGCCCTTGACCCCTTCCCTTTCGTTATTTCATAGCTTGGGCCTCGTTGCGGCAGACTTGGTGCCTTAGGTAGCATGCGAGGGCTTATTGGGCAGCAGCCATCTCATCTAAGTTCACGTTCTACGTGACGCCTCCTGGCAGGAAAGTGTGTTCCACACACACCGCCTTGGCCATGAGTGGCGCTGCCTAACACTCCCAGGATAATAAGTACATAAATACACAATAAAGTGGACGGGGGGACAAGCGCCTTCGTAGCTCAGTTGGTAGAGCATCGGACGCGACATCCGAAGGTCGTGGGTTCGGGTCCCACCGAAGGCAGGCTTGTCTTTTCGTCCACTTTAATTCCTTTCCACTTTCTCCACAATTACAATACCACAAGTAACTTCCCCTATGCTTTCCTTGGCTTCATTGTCTGTTTGCTCATTAAGTTGTTTCTAACAAATAAAGAACGAGCCCTTGACCCCTTCCCTTTCGTTATTTCATAGCTTGGGCCTCGTTGCGGCAGACTTGGTGCCTTAGGTAGCATGCGAGGGCTTATTGGGCAGCAGCCATCTCATCTAAGTTCACGTTCTACGTGACGCCTCCTGGCAGGAAAGTGTGTTCCACACACACCGCCTTGGCCATGAGTGGCGCTGCCTAACACTCCCAGGATAATAAGTACATAAATACACAATAAAGTGGACGGGGGGACAAGCGCCTTCGTAGCTCAGTTGGTAGAGCATCGGACGCGACATCCGAAGGTCGTGGGTTCGGGTCCCACCGAAGGCAGGCTTGTCTTTTCGTCCACTTTAATTCCTTTCCACTTTCTCCACAATTACAATACCACAAGTAACTTCCCCTATGCTTTCCTTGGCTTCATTGTCTGTTTGCTCATTAAGTTGTTTCTAACAAATAAAGAACGAGCCCTTGACCCCTTCCCTTTCGTTATTTCATAGCTTGGGCCTCGTTGCGGCAGACTTGGTGCCTTAGGTAGCATGCGAGGGCTTATTGGGCAGCAGCCATCTCATCTAAGTTTACGTTCTACGTGACGCCTCCTGGCAGGAAAGTGTGTTCCACACACACCGCCTTGGCCATGAGTGGCGCTGCCTAACACTCCCAGGATAATAAGTACATAAATACACAATAAAGTGGACGGGGGGACAAGCGCCTTCGTAGCTCAGTTGGTAGAGCATCGGACGCGACATCCGAAGGTCGTGGGTTCGGGTCCCACCGAAGGCAGGCTTGTCTTTTCGTCCACTTTAATTCCTTTCCACTTTCTCCACAATTAAAATACCACAAGTAACTTCCCCTATGCTTTCCTAGGCTTCATTGTCTGTTTGCTCATTAAGTTGTTTCTAACAAATAAAGAACGAGCCCTTGACCCTTTCGTTATTCACTGTCTAGTGGCACAGGTGGATCCAAATTATTACCAGTACTTGACATCGGCAGTTACACTGTTGATTGCGATTGCACTGTGAGTGTACCATTAAGAGCCAAATACTTTGTATTGTTTAAGGGAAACGCCGTTATCACCTTCCTCATCGCTTTCTGTTACCTGCAGCACAGGCCCCGCTTATCTTGCATGCCACTTCAGGAACCGTGTTGACCATTCTTGAAACTCTGCATGCATGACACACACATCCGAGTGACTTCTGGAATTTCAGATATAATGTGAGAACGCAACATGACGTGTGTATAAAAGACAACGCATTTCGCCGCTTGTCAGTTTTTCCGTCGACCGACGACTGTTCACGCCATTGCTACTTTGCAGTGTGATTGGCTTTGTTTTGCTGGGCACAGATTTACCCAATAAACAGTTCACCTGAGATCGTCTTGAGTTCTGCTGCTTCCAAACTGCCACGACCATGTGACATCTGGTGGAAGTGATTCTCAGTTCATGTACTGCATGCCTCCATCTAGCCGTGAGCCAAGCCCACGCCGTCAAGAGGACAACTCAAACCCGGGCCTTATAACTAGCCACAGGCAGCAAGGACTACCGCCAGAATACAAGCCGCTTCCCAACAAGGACCAGAAGACAAGGGCTACAACGAAGCCAGCATCCACGATGACGGCTGCAGTGTCTCCAGCTACCATGGTCATGTAGCAACAAAGAGCTGCCAACAGGACTCGGAAAGCTGGCTGGGCATCTACGACCGCGTCGCAGCCTTTAGCAAGTGGGACGTGGAAGATAAGCTGCATCACGTTTACTTCTACCTATAAGACGCTGCTAGGACCTGGTTCGAGAACCGGGAGTCCACGCTTCGAACCTGGGACATCTACCATGCCACTTTCCTGGATACATTTGCAAGCGTTGTGCACAAGGAAAGAGCTGCGTCACTGCTTGAGACTCGAGTGCAGCTTCCAAATGAAAACGTGATGATCTTTGCGGAAGAAATGACATGACTCTTCCACCACGCCAACGCCAACATGTCTGAAGAGAAGAAGGTTCGCCTGCTCATGTGAGGAGTGAAGCAGGAGCTGTTCGCCGTGCTGATAAGAAATCCACCGAAGACTGTCCAAGAGTTCCTCTCTGAGGAAACTACAATTGACAAGACTCTTGAAATGCGCAGCCAGCAATACGATCAGTGCTTGTCGCCAGACTATGGAGAAGCCCAAAGACTCGGCCCCGATGACCTGCGCGAGACCATAAGGGCTATTGTTCAAGAGGAAGTGCGCCAGAGTTTCCGTCATTTCAGCCTCAAGTAGCCTCTCTCAAATACATTGCTCATGAGGAAGTACAGTGACTGCTGCCAATTCCCAAACCACCGCAATCCCAACTGGAGGCGATGACCTACACCGCTGCTGCTGCATGTCAGGCTGCTGCCGCTCCTTGCCCATGCCAGGACCCCACGGCTCCGCAGTTTCATCGCCATCCACCGATGCCACCTCCGAGGCCATCTCACTCGCCACTAACCTGGCGTGTGCCGAGGAAAATTGATGTTCGGCACACCCCTAACCACCGCCCACTATGCTACCACTGTGGGGAATCCGGGCACACCTACCGCAACTGCCGGTACTGTGAGATGGAAATGCATGGCTTCAACCTGAATGCGCTGCATCAACGGCCAGGTAAACGACCTCGCGACACTGCCGACTACATCGCCGGAGCAGAGTGGCAACGACGACCACCGTCCCATTTACCATCACCCGGCTGCTACATCTCTCCGCAACAGTGGCAGTACACCGGCGTAACCCGGGTTCGATCTCCCAGTGCCTACCGGGGAAACTAAAGGCAGCAATCGATGAAGGTGTCGTTGCTGCTCGACGCAATGTCAAAGATCCTCTGCTGACTCCGACACCGATGACCATGACGCATGAACCCTCCCGACATACTCTCAGTATGCCACCTGGCCAGAGCCTTCACGACAACACTTCGCCGCCAAAAGATTTGCTGATGCGACCTAGCAGCGGTGCAAGCCGACACAGCCATGACCCGACGCTCCGACCTGACCGGAAAGCCAGACAACGAGCTACTGACCTCGACGTGATTATCGACGGCCACAGCATCACCACATTAGTCGATACCTGAGCTGACTACTCTGTCATCAGTGGTCTCTTTGCCACCAAGCCGAAGAAGGTAAAGACTACCTGGGAAGGACCAGATATCCCAACAGCAGGGGGCCACCTTATAACACCGACTGGAACCTGCACGGCAAGAGTGACAATTGACTGTCAGACCTATTCGGTGAGTTTTACGGTCCTGCAGCAATGCTCGAGAGACGTCATCTTAGGCATGGATTTCCTGAACCATCACGGCACAGTCATCGACCTAAGATCCAGCTCAGTCACACTGTCCACGGATAATGCAACGCTGTCAGACAGCAACATCGCTTATCATGCCTTTAAGGTGACAGAAGAGCAGGTAACAGTTCCGCCGCTGTCGAGCGTCATCATTTCCGTCGGCACCCAAGCGCCTACCGAATTACGAGGAGACATCGAGGGCACTTTGTCCTAAACCGTCAGATGTGCGTCACAAGACGCAATGCCAAGCTGCATAACAATGAAGCCAAGGTAACGGTGACAAACTTCAGCAACGAATACAGGCACCTGAATAGGGATACTACAGTAGCGCATCTAGTTGAATTTGTGGAAGCATTGCTTCCACAAATTCAGGGTAAATTCCACATCAGGGTGAAGGCATTAATGCCTTTGCCCTGATGGATTCTACGGGACTCACAATGATGACCACAATGTCTGCACCCGCTTACGACGTCAATCAAGGTCTCAAAGCAACAGGAGGAGCTGAATGCCCTACTCCAGTAATACAGACTGCTTCTCGTCATCATCGAGGCTTTGTCAGACCCCTCTCACCAAGCACCACATCATAACCGACGAATATGCCCGTCCACTCCGTCAGAGCCCCTACCGAGTTTCGGCACGGGAATGTGAGGCCATCAAGTAACAAGTTGACAAAATGCTGTACGACGACATCATCCAGCTGTCTACGAGTCCGTGGGCATCACCCGTGGTGTTAATGAAGAATAAGGATGGAACCTTACATTTGAGTCAATTATCGTCACCTAAATAAAATCGCGAAGAAGGATGTGTATACCCTTCCACAGATAGATGCCAACTTGGATCGACTTTACATTGCAAAGTATTTTTCGTCGATGGACCTCAATACCGGCGACTGGCAAATAGAAGCAGACAAGAGAGACCAAGAGAAGACTGCCTTCATAACACCTGACTGGCTGATCGAGGTTAAGGTCATGCCCTTTCGTTTTTGCTCAGTGCCTGTGACGTTTCAACGGGTTATGGACACAGTACTGGCAGGCTTGAAGCGGCAGACTTGTTTCATCTACTTGGACGTCGTAGTCGTATTTGCTTCCAGCTTCGATGAACACCTCCGGCGCCTTGAAGCTGCTCGTTGGGTAATCAAAGCCTCCGAACTTACCCTGAAGCCAAAAAAGTGGCGCTTCGCATACGAGGAGCTGTTGTTTGTGGGCCATGTTATTAGCATGTCTGGAGTATGCCCTGATCCGCAGAAAACAGCTGTGTTCGCCGACTTTCCTCCACCCACCGACAAGAAGGCAGTACACAGATTTCTTGGGCTCTGCGCTTATTACTGGCGCTTCATCAAGAGCTTTTCGTGGATTTGCCAAGCCACTGACATACCTCATGAAGGCCGACGTCGAGTTCGAATGGGAAGCGCCGCAATTGAGGCATTTGAAGAACTAAAGCGGCGCCTGCAAATGCCACCAATACTCGCGCACTTCGATGAAGAAGCCCATACCGAAATCCACACCGATGCAAGCAGCGCAGGGCTGGGTGCAGTGCTTGTGCAGAGGACCGATGGGCTTGAAAGGGCTATCAGTTAGCCGGTCACTTTCGAAGGCAGAAGCGAATTATTCCACCATAGAAAAATAAAGCCACGCCATCATCTGGGCTGCATCAAAGTTCCACCCCGACCTGTACAGCAGGCCCTTCAGAGTCCTGAGTGAACACCACACCTTGTGTTGGCTAGCTAACTTGAAAGATCCATCAGGACCCCTTGCACGATGGAGTCTCAGACATTAAGAATTTGACATCACCGTCGTCTACAAGAGCGGACGAAAGCACTCCGACGCTGACTGCTTGTCTCACGCCCCACCGATCCGCCGCCCCAGGGTGACCAGGGCGGTGACTATTTCTTGGGACCCATAAGTACCAAAAACTTCGTGGAACGACAACGAGCTGACCCAGACCTCAAGAGCGTCATGGACTGCCTGGAAGGCAAGACCGTCGTCATGCTGAAAGTATTCCATCAAGGACTACAGCATAGACCGCTTATAACGTAAGTCGCCGGAATCGCAAATACCCGCACTATAAGCGGTACCGCACTATAACCAAAACAACATTTTTCAGTCTACACGTGTGTAAAAACTGTCGAGCAAGTAGCAGCGCATGTTAGACATTCAAAGCGCGTGACCAGGCTGCTTTCACCCGCCTAAAAGAAAAGAAAAAAAAAAAGGATATTTCAGAGAGTTAAGTCCCGGGCCGCACTGTGCAAAAACGAAAAAAAATAAAATGAAAGAAAATGCGCTATATCGACGTCGCCGTTTATGCGGACTTCCCGCGGAACCGGACTACGCAGCAACGGGAACCGATTACTGCACGCGCTATGCTTCGTTTTCTCTGACGCGTGCGCGATGGCAAAAACGTAGCGACCGCAAACCGCCATTTGAATGGTGCACCTGCCATCCATGCCTTCGCTGCCGTTGTCGAAGTGATTCGCCCGCGTTTTAAAGGAGGCCGCCATGAATCACAGTCGACCGCGGCACCCTATCTGCAGCCAGCACCGGAAAGACAGCGCTCGTTAGGCCTAGTTTGTGGGGTCGCGGGTGGCGCGCCGCACGGTAAGCTTGCCCTTGACAACACAGGGATCGGGTGCACAAGAAATCGCGCTCGCGGGGTGATTCAAGGGCAGTGCACGTGAAATGATTAAAAAAAGACTGGAGACAAACACTGGTAACGCGGACATCATGCGATCGCGGGCGCGCGTTAGGACCTGTTCTCACTCAGCGCGCACTCCGTTCCGCACGCGTGCGGAGGGCGTGCAGAAGGGTGAAAACGGCTGTCGAAGGGAACGGATTGCGAAATATCGAACATGGCAGGGCTTGCGTGGACCCACCGACTGCGTTCCGTTTGACAGCCGTTTTCACCCAAACGGCCGTAGCAGCGTTCTCGGTCGCTTTGGCAATCCCATCAATCCTATCCTCACAGGGCGCGCCCGCGACCCACTGCTGCCGCGGCATTTTTTTTTTTCTTCCCTCCGCTCCTTGTTCATTCGTTCCGCGCTTTTTCCTCCTCCATGGCGATTAGTTGCGCTTTTCTCGGGCGGCACACTTCCATTCTGAAGCCTGCTTCCTAACTCAGTTGTCCGCTGATTTCCCAGCAGCCGCATTATAACCGGTCTTTCATCTCACCGGGCTGCACAGTAAGCAGTATGCCTATACATTAAGTTCTATGGGAGGGCAAACGGGGGTCAGAAAAAACCGCATTATAGCCGGTCCTGCACTATAAGCGGTTACGTTATAAATGGTCTCTGCAGTAGCTTCGTTTTTCCTGCATAATGCTGTGGTCCTGAAGAAGTTCTTGCCGCTCCGAGCCGACCACCTTCTCGTAGTGCCTTCAGCATTGCGTCAGGAGGTTCTGGAATCTTTACACGATGACCGGCAGCCGAACACCTCTGTTTTTCCTGCACACTCTCGAGGAAACAAGGGGAGTACTATTGGCCTCATCTCACTGCCAACATTACCATTAAAAAAGGACATGCAGAGACTGTCAGCGATGCAGGACACCACCAACTAGACCAGCCGGACTTCTGCAACCCATATAACCACCTTGACGACCGTTCTAGCAAATAGACATGGACTTAGTGGGGCCATTCCCGATGTCGACTTCCGGCAATAAATGGATCGCCGTAGCGACTGACTACCTCACCTGCTACGCCGAAACAAAGGCCCTGCCCAAGGGCAGTGCTGCTGAGGTCGCCAAGTTCTTTATTGAGAACACCGTCCCGTGTCATGGAGCCCCAGAGGTCCTCATCACCGACAGAGGTACGGCCTTTACGGCTGACCTAACTCGGCCGACCTTGAGGTACAGTCAGACCACCGTCGAACCACCCGCAGACAAACAGCCTCACCAAGCCTCTAAGACCATCACAGATATGCTGGCCATGTACGTCGACGTCGAACAAAAGACATGGGATGCCATACTTCCGTATGTGACCTTTGCGTACAACACCGCCATGGAAGAAACGATGCAGCTTACGCCATACAAGCTTGTCTATGGATGGAGCCCAGCAACGACGCTTGATGCCATGCTACCAGTCGTCACAGATGAAGAAGACCTCGACATTGCCAGCTATATGGAGTGTGCTGAAGAAGCATGACAGCTTGCCCGCCTGCGTATCAAGAACCAGAAGGCGGTCGACAGGCACCACTACAACCTTCGACGACGCCAAACCAAGTACCAACTCGGTGACTGTGTCTGGGTCTGGACGCCGCCAATATGACAACGCGGACTGTGTGAGAAGCTCTTGCAGTGCTACTTTGGACCATACAAGGTACTCCAACATTGCGGTGCGCTGGACTATGAGGTCGTGCCTGATGGCTTAATGTCATCCCAGCGGTGCCATGTACAACCCGAAGTTGTACACGTGGTGCGACTTAAACCTTATTACAAGCGCTGATTAACTGTGACATATTTTTAACTAAATTTATTGAATGTAGGCTCACTTTCTTGTCCTGTTTATAGGCTTGGGACGATGTTTTTTTCAGGGGGTGGTAGTGACACGTGCGGTTGTTTTGGTTTGCTTAAGGGGAACGCCGTTATTGCAGCTTGTGGTTATGATACAGACACACAGATGCAATGAAATTTTATAAAAACAATAAAAAAAAGAAAGCCATGGTGGTGGTACAGTGTGGCTTGGCGCCTGGTGCGTTAGCCGTTATAGTGCCTGCATTCTCTTACAATGCGATGGTCTTTCACTTCCGTTCTGCACGTGGCTCATCCATACTGCTGCGAAACCGGAAAGATGGCGACGCTGTCAAACAATCAACTGCGAACAAATGTCCATTGTGAATGAGCAGCATGCAGCCCACAAGAACGCACTCATCAGTCCAGCCTCTCAAGGTCACTACATCGGCAGTGCAGTCTCAGAGCTGCACCAGGATTTGGTAGCGTTTACGGGTGGCCGTAATGGAACAAATTTGCATACTGCAGTCGACTCTCGCTACAACGAAATTGACGGTGTGCGGAAAAAATTTCGTTGGAGCGAAAATTTCGTTGTCGTGAAATCAAAAATATATAACTGACCTGAGCTCATAGAACAAAAACTTTGATGCCTCAATCTTGCACGCGGCATCAAGACGGTAGTCGGAAGGTTCGGAAACCGCGCATACTGAAACCATACCTGCCAAATTTGCAGAAACGGAATCCGGGGGATTCACTCGATTCTACCGCGCCCTCGACTGTAACGCGTATCCGTTTCCCGCGACCAAAAAAAAAAAAAAAGTGAAACAGATTGTAACGCGCACTGATACGAAAAACAGTCCTCAACAATCAACCTTCTCACATTCATAAAACCAAATGTCGTACTCGCATAATAAACGCACCGCCAACTTTGAACCCCTGCAGTCCCTCGAACGGCCGCGCTATGGCTTTCCCGCTTCACTTGATCTGCGGTGTCTCGAAAACGTTCGGCGCGCCAATTCATATCTCCTACGGCGTCCCGATAAAACTGCTGCACATTGGCTGGCAAAGCCGCTTGCAAGCGGTGGTAACATCATTTACTCGCAACGCTGCATTTCTCCGTGCTATTGCAGTTCCCTCACGCGTGCTGCCATGCTTGCTGCACAGCAGGCTGGCGCAGTTAAGCCTAAGCATGATCGGGGGGCGTGGTCTCTGAGATTGCTTCAATGCAATGTCGGACATCATGCAGCGTGCACGGCTGAGAGGCTCAGGCTCAGCATAGATATGAGGGAGAACTGCGATGATGAGCCGTTTTGCGCGCGGTGATGAGAAACATCTATTCTCTCGTTACGGCCACCCGCGAACACTTTTTGGCGTTCTTGCAGTCACCGTTGTTCTGTACAAAGTCTAATTCGATAACACCGCCTCAGCAGCATATGTTTTACGCGCGAGTAAAAGCGCGCTAGCGTTGGGGACGAACGTGGCTGAAGCAGAGATGAAACGACCCGGCCGTCTCCGCCGAACGAAGTGATTAAATCGCACTGCGTGGTGTGCGAAGGCTGTCGTCGCTTGCTTCTCAAGCAGAGAGGAAACGGCCAGGCCGCCTTTCGTCGGGCAAATGACCATAAAAGGTATCGGTGGGAGTTAGGCGGTCGCGCGCGCTATCTCGACAGACATCGGTAGACGCCATCAGTAGACATCGGTAGTCAACCACACAGTCAACAACGGCCGTTTCTGGTGGTGCTAAAACGCGATTTCAACTTCGTGGACGTATTTTTATGTTCTAAAATGCGCGAAAATGTTCGGGATTGTGTTTACTGCACAGTAAATCGAATTTTTGAGCAAGGAATTGCATCGTCAAATTTTGTTGAAGCGAAACGGCATAAAAAAAGTGTTCGTTGTGGCGAGAATACTTATGCATTGATTCCTATGGACTGCCGACGGGGAACCGAGAATTTTTCGTTGTACCGGAAATTTCATTGAAGCGGCGTTCGTTGTAGCGAGAGTCGACTGTATTCGCATCTCACTACGAAACGCACAACCACCCAGCATTGCATTCCTCCCTCATGCCTATGCTGCTGGGCGTCTCAGCAATGCACATTAAGCATGACAGCCAAGATTGCCACAACGCAATCTTGGAGGCCATACTTTTGTGTCAAGATCCTGCAACCTCAGAGGCCACGCTGTGATCATACTTAGCTGTGCCAACCTGTGCGGCTCGCCACAGCAGCAGAAACGAGCAGGCTAGATGAGAGGAAGCACAGAAAAAGGCAGCAGAGCTGTGAAAGCAAGCGGTGTGCACTGCAGCTTGGTAATGTGCAGCAATCCTGTCCCCAGGGGGTCGTCAAGAGGGAAAAGTTTTGGGGGGGGGGGGGGCAGAGGTGCTATTGGGGGTGTGTGTAAGAATGTACAGATATAGTAAAATCTCGGCGATGCGAATTCCTCGGGGCCATGAAAAAATTCTTATCACCCCAAATTTTGTATGATGGAAAACAATCAAAACTGCAATGAAAAGTGGGCACCACGGCCTTATCATAAAGCCCTGATAATTTATGCTTTTCTGATATTGATGTCTCAGGTAAGCCCCGCCTAAAAAGTGCACAAATTATGAGCTATTTCGTCATTAAAGCTAGCAGCATTTATGGGTGAGGGGACACGGCGATGAGATTACAAAAAACGCAACACAATTTAAAGAAAATATACCTGTTTCAGCACCTGCAACACCTGTCTACACATAATGACATTTCATCGATAGCATAAAAATACCAAAACATACATTATTTTCCATAGCGGGTGGTGAATAAAAGCCCAGTATCACACAGAAACACCGTTCGCAGCGCCATCTCATCTTTCCCACCACTGAGCATGTTCATATTTCCGCTTCCCTCCTCCTCGTCCATGATGACCGCTATAAAAAGAAAGAGCTAAGAAATCAGCATCCCATATTGGCAATAAACTGACAGCGAAGCAACCCATTGCGATTTGTCCTCAAGCCAGTGCTTGTACTTTGGAAATTGGAGGCACAGTGATGCTTGCTCTCGTGCCTGTGAACTTCATGAACGCGCATCGTGTGGGCTGGCTGGTGCCGATGGTGTGCACGTGCAGAGGAATAAGCGCTTGGCTTCTTTCCTCCTCACCTTAATTTTTGCGAACACTGGCAGGGGTGGAAAGGAGGACCAAGCTGGAGCGGCTGCGGATGGTATTTCCTCTGAGAGCGGCCGTTACAGCCTGCTTCTCTGGAGATATGGTTCCCACACATGTACGAACCGTAGCGCGTTCATAAACTGTGCGTATAGGCCCGAACCTTGGCGTATTCGATATAACGCAAACCATCTGGGACTTTCTGAATCATCGTGAAATTTGTATCAACAGTGATAGTATCATTGAGATTCCATGGTAAATCCCTGTTTCTGGAGACCACGGGAGTTCTGAGCCACCATGCTGCACAGTTGCTGAACATGGTGGAAAACAACCAGAAAGCGTTGTTATAATAAAAGGAAGAAGTTTGTGGCTGATGCAAGCATCTTTTTTTAACACATTCCAGTGTTGCCCTCGACCCCATTTGCCATTACATGATTTGGAATGCTGCTGAAAATATTGTGGGAGCAATGCATATTCTTGCATGTTTACATTACTGAGAGTACTCACCAATACAAGTACACAGAACTTTAATGGCAACACAGTGTCAGTCTTAAAAAAAAAGTCTTAACAAATGGGAGGTCCAAATCAAGTGGGCTGAAATTAACGAGTATAAAAAGTACGAACCTTTTCAACTCCTCAAAAATGTGTGTTGCTGCGATTGTAATGCATAAGGCAACCAAAAATATAAGATATTAAAAAAAAGAGAGTCCAAGCATGGACGTATGGCTAGACGTGCTGGAAAGTGGCACTTTGTTAATATAGTTCAAAATGGCTGAAGACAGACCAAACTAAATTTACCTACAAATATGAAGGACAGGTTTGATCGTGCAGGCAGCTTACTACCAAGCACCCACTGTTATGTCAACTCCATTTTAAGAGGAGTGCTCTCCAAGTATGAACATGAGTGGTTCACCAAGAAGTGAACAAAGGTCATTTCTGTCCTTCCATTTCACTGTCATGCTGAAATGGAAGCACAAAACCAGTGCTGAACAAAAAAATTATTTGCTAGAAATGGCAATACCATAAATGCAGCAGCCAGAGCAACAAGAGAGCAACAATCTTTTCAAACCTGTGAAGCTCATCGAGCCCTCGGTTCAGGAGTTGTTGCACCACTTCCACACTGCCTTGGGCAGCTGCTATGGAGAGCACAGTTCGTCCCTCGGCATCAATACTGTCCACATAGGCACCCCAGAACAGTAGCAGGCCTACCACGTCTGCGTGGCCCATGGAAGCAGCTGCAAACAGCGGTGTTCGCCCACTGTGGTCTGCATGGTCCAAGTCAGCCTCAGCTGGGAAAGAAATGAATGCAGAAATTTACCAAAACTGCCTCTACTTGCAGAGAGATGCACAAACTACCCAGCACTGTTGTACAAGCATCCTTGGAAAGCACTGAGTGAATGTAGAATACTGCACTCGAACCTTGTTATAAAGAAGTTTAAGGGAGACATGAAATAACTTCGTTATATCCGTTATTTTATTATAACCATTATTGCCCTTAACCACAATATTTGGCATTTGGTTGCAAAAATTTTAACATGTAAATAAGGATACAGCACTGTGGCCAGTGGTAATGCTATATAGCTCGTCCACATTACCGCGAAACTGGAGAAATGGCGACGCTATCTCCAACAATCAACAGAGAAAATACGCTTGCCATGAACGAGCAGGATGCAGCGGACTACTGAGCTCACCGTATTCACCGTTACAATGCACACAATGTATAGGCCAACGATCGGCGCCGGTGCTGGCTTGAGGTTTCCAAGGTTATTGCATCGCCATGCACTCTTGGAGGCTACACCCAGGGTTCAGCACGAGTAAAGTTGAGACCGATGGTGCCGAAGGTTCTTCTTCGGGATTCCAGCTCCCCGCTCGGCGTCCTAAACGCACTGTCCGAGACGGCATGGGCGAGTTGGGAAGGAGCTGGCTGCCGCTGGTGTGGCGGCGATAGGCTCGCGGGCAAACGTGTAGCCCATGAAGAGGAGGCTCAGAGACTTCAGTTTAAAACAAAAGGGAATGAAAACTTGTATTTACAGTATAGTATACAAAAAGGGAATACAGGAAGTTGACTCGTACATAAAAATAAAACTGATGCTGAACTATACGTAGGGCGACCCTACTCCGGCGTAGCCGGCAGTGCGTAGCACGTTTCCACCCGTTCAGCATGCCCCGTCCCATGGCGGAGCCATCTTTATTACCACAACCGCTCCGCCTTAACGTCTCAGCCGGCGAATCATCTTCACTTCGCTCTGGCATTGGGCAGCGATTCCACCTTTTGTCCCGCCTCCTCAATTGGGGCGGTCCAATTGGTGAAATCACCACCCAGTCTGTTGACGGTGAGAGGGGTATGTTTGTACAATAATAAAAAAAGCACATTCATCAGCACTAAACAACACATACATAAAAGCAGACCATGCCACCCAAGGTCGAAGGGCGATGGTGAAGATATGGCGCACGTGAAACGCGTTACTTGCGCACGAGTCGCGTCTGATCGGGCGCTGTTACCGGAAACGAGCAGGCGCCCAAAAGATTCGCCCGAAAGAGTTATTATCCGAAGAAAACCTTCCCATGGGGAAGTTGGACCGTCCGCGCGTCTGCTCCTGGTTATCTCAAACAAGCCGAGCCGTACTGGCTCTTACTCAGACCCGCTTAATCGGCACCCTGCTGTGCTTAGACGCATGCTACCCCACGGTGAGCGAGGAAGGGATGCCTGAACAAAAGTTATTCCGCGGCACGCGTGGTCCACAGCCCAGTGACCAAAAACAGGCATTTCCGACGGCGAACAACAAACGGTTCGCGAGTCTCCAGGGCCGTCACCACCGGCATGTTGCATGCCGA
This sequence comes from Hyalomma asiaticum, assembly GCA_013339685.2. Lineage (NCBI taxonomy): Eukaryota > Metazoa > Arthropoda > Arachnida > Ixodida > Ixodidae > Hyalomma > Hyalomma asiaticum. Next base: position 42,824,061 of record CM023483.1, read on the forward strand.
CGCCACATTCAGCGTAGCCGCCCCAGGTCATCGTAATGACGCCCGAGGTGCGGTTTGCAGAACGACCGAAGTGCTGCGTGCTCACACTCGTTCGCTGCGTGCTCACGCACAAAAGGGCCCGCCCGGGCCTCCATGCAGGCAAGCGAGGTGGAAGCTTTGTCTCTCCGCGGTGCGGAGAATTGGGAGTGGGCTACCATATCAGCTCGTCCGTCAATTTCGGAAGAACTGCCTTCCGAACCACCGCCCGCTTCCTCCTTGCGCGCGCGGGCGCTCACAAGGTCGTGTATACACGTACACCTGGAGCGCCGCGGGGCATCCTAAAGGTCCAGGCCATCCGGGGTCCGCCTGCGTCCCAGCCGCGACCACTGTCCAAGCATCCCCCGTCACAGCCCCGCAGCGGGGTGCCCGTGTCCCCAGAAGACGCGGAAGACACATATGAGGAAAGTAAAGAGAATTAACAGATACGGCCGGGGTACGACAAACGAAAAGCCAATGCCGCGAAACGCGCCCCATTGACCGACGTCGCCCGTCGCCGAGTGAAATCTAAAGAAAAAAAAAAACGCGCCTTGCTAGCGGCAGGCTTACAGCAGGGTTCACGAGCGGGAGTAATGAGAGAAGTGGATGCAGTAGTCATTTCTGACCACTGCATGCAAGCAACGGCACACTATCATGTTTCTCCCTCATATCTCTAGTGCTGGCTATCTGACTGCACAGTTGGCATGACCTTTGAGATCTGCACAATAAGATCCCGGAGTCCATGCTATGACATCCAGCTGCTGTGTGAAAAAAAAGAGGGAAAGAAGTAGGGATGGCAATTGAGGACTGCAATATGACAGAGGAAGGCAGCAGTGCTTATCGGAGTGCGCTGCTGCTAGCACGTGACTAAGTGCAGAAATGTGCGGCAGTTTCATCGGGCCACGGGATTTTCGAATGACCAAGCCAAACAGTGCAGAACACCGCAAGAAGCGGCTCTATTGGTGCAAATGCGCACCGATGTTCAGGTTCGGAGATAATTTTAGTTCCTTATATCCACTGAGAGGTCAAATATACTTCGTTAAAGGAAATACTGTTTACTTTGTTATATCCTGTTATGTTATAACGAGGTTCGAGTGTATTTGCATGCACGAGCGCTCCGCTCCACTCGCTTGGTGCAAGAACGATGCAAGCACGTGTAAGCCCACAAGGGCAATAAAAAAGTACGGGCTGTTTGCTTATATCTGTATGTTGGCGAGTGTCACGCAAAGCTTGCAGAGGGATGCTCTCGTGAAGGAACAGCATAACGGTCATCAGGGAACAAGAGGAAACCGTTTGTGCACACATAGCAAACATGCAGTATAGGTATTTACAATGAACTAGAGACGATTAAACACTATAGCAATGACCACAGTGGTACTAGTATAACAAGCCCACCATCCAAGAGAAGCTCGCAGACCTCCCGATGGCCCTCGAATGCCGCCACAAGTAGTGGAGTCATTCCTTCGTTGTCGATGTGGTCCACATCGGCTCCCCTTTCCAGCAGCAGTGCCACTACGCCAATGTGGCCCTCAGATGGACGTATGCACAGTGCTGCCACTGACAATGCTGTGCGCCCATCTCCATCTGCATGGTTGGCCTCTGCTCCGGCATCAAGCAAGCGCTCCACAATTTCAGCATGGCCCATATAAGCAGCAGCTATAAGTGCCGTGCGCCCTTCACGGTCTGCACGATTCACATCAGCTCCTTTCTCGAGAAGCTGTGCAACAACTTCTTCATGACCTCCCCATGATGCAGCACGCAGTGCTGTTCGTTGCTCGCCATCTGCCAAGTCCACCTGTGCCTTGTTTTCAAGCAGGGCTTCCACGACCTGCAAGTAGAATCACACATGTTCCTTTAAAGGGTCCCTGAAACGCTTTCTTGACATTGCGTCGCTGATTAGACAACACAACTGTGATATCATTCACGCCATAAATAAAGCGAAGCACCATGCGCTAAGGCAGCTATGGGCTTATTTCTGTCACCTTCCTCCTTACCATCGCTGTTCCTCCTCAACTCGATAAGCTGCGGAGCGCACACTAGCGACGACAGTGCCTCCCGCGTCAGCCGCTCTGCTGAGCCCTCCGTACTGACATAGCGCCCCAATATCCTCACTGAGGTCACCCGCCTCGGCAGTGCTAGCCTCTGTAATAGAGCGCCGGTGACTCGTGTGTACGCCACCAGATGGCGCGACGATACCGTTGGCTGAAATGAAGGAGCACGTTGTAGGAGCACGTTGTTCGCAGTTAGGTTGGGAAAATTACGTGCACGTCACTGGTTAGAGGTCAATCAGCGGCCTCCCATCCATCGTTCGATAGACGGGGGTGTTTGAAAATGCATTTTGGCGAGCCGCTGCGATCTTTTGCAGTGCACGTGTTCAAAACGTTATTGTAAATTGCACACTTTTTGCAGAGCGCTGAAATCTGTCCTTTAATGATCCTAATGACTTGCTCTACCGGATCACCATGTTTGCACAAAATCGTCAGAACCGTTTCAGGGTCCCTTTAAATGTACCATTTACACATTTTAATTAACATTCCGTGAACCACCCCTGAAATACATTTTCATACATTTCAAAGAAATATATGCATTGGATGGCGTGAAAATCACCTTTAGTGGTGTGGCAGCCTCTACTGTAAAGACCGGAATAGATAGGTAGAATTTATTCTTATTTTTTTTTCTTTTTTTACATGAAAGTTATATGAAACTTCAACCACGTTTTCGTATACCTGTCATTGGCAGACAAAGTACAGAAGTCTGACAACTATGGGCGACTGAAGTTAACCACCACAATCGCTATCACCATCACGATCTTCTTTTACCAGCAATAGATGGCGTGGCACCATTTTGCATTTAAATGTGAGAGGCATTAAGAGCTTGTGTTGAAAAAAATGTGTTGTTGATGATGTTGACCACAAGTGAAAACTCCCAGACAATGCAAAGAATGAGACAGTGATACTGCCAGCCTGGACTACAAAAAATTACAGCATATCCACGGAGTGAATGATGATGAGTGGGCGAAGCTCTGGAGGTTCACAGTAGATCGTGCCGAGTTCCGGATTAATTTAGTTAACGCGCACGCTACGAATCCTCATGGTTCAACTATGTACAAGTGAAATCTCCCACCGGCACTTCATTGCAAGTCAAGATCCAGTGCCTATATATATATATATATATATATGGGTTGCCGGTGAACGCTTCTCCAACGCGAGCAGTCGGTATTTCTCAATCAAGAAACTCGCTAGGAGACGCTGCCTGCGCAACTCTCGCGGGTGAGGGCGCGTTCTCCTTCTTTGCGAGCTGGTACAGCGTTCCTCTAAGAAAGAGCGTTTCCATAGCCAATGCGCGCCTTTCGCTCTCTCTCTCTCACACAAGACAGCAGAGGCACGCACCGAGGGCGAGCACGTGCCTCCCGGCACGCGGGTTACGCCTGACGACTGACGCGTGACAAGGTTAGACTAAGAGGAGCTTCGCCCCTAATAAGACCACCGGCAGCTGACAGAAGGTCCTCGCCCACCACCTCCTGGAGCCATTCCTGTCTAGTGCCATAGGCAAAAGGCAATGAGCCAGGTGACAATTTGTTACTGAGGATAAATGTAGTATTTTGTGAATGCAAGCAAATGTAGCATGGTAGGTTAATAAGTTGCACACTCTGTTACAAAACAGCGTCCACTCTGTTAAAGAGCCTGGCATCGTATTAGAGACTACATGCTGAAAACAACCTAACAAAGAAAAAAAAAAAAGAAACACGGTGCACAAAGCGAAAGCCTCAACACATGCACCTACTTGCCGAAGCGTAGGCAGTGCGGCGCGATTCTAGCAAATCATGGAAAACTCTACACAGCTGCAGTGGATCATCGCATTCAGGTGAGTGCGCGGGACAGATGAAGAAAGGAGGAGGAAGTGGAGAGTATACACCGATGCTAGCCGCTACTTGTGAAAAAGAGGGAGGCTCCATCAACGTGATCTGACCTCTTGCCTGCCTCTGTTGCATTTTTCTTCTCTTTGTATCCATTTTGTCACACTTACTGTCCATCTCTTATCTGGCCACTGCATGATATGCCCTGCCCAGGCCGACTTTTTTCCTTTAAGGTGGCGGTCTCACTGCCGCCATCTTGGTTCTGTTTAAAATTTTTCCCATAGGCTGCCCCACTCAGTCATGGTAGTACGGACCGAAGAAAAAGAAACTCCAAGTAGGCTCTGGATGAGGACGAGATGTGCTTCTGCAAATGTTCATACTAGCCAGGGACAGTGCAGGAAGAACACAAAAAGAGAGGGTTGAGGTTGGAGGGGGGGAGAGGTTCACACACTACAGTTTCGTGGCCTTTCTTCTGGCTTTTTCTACTCTCTCCTTCGTGCCCCCCCCACTCCCCCCCCCCTCCAGTGAGAAAGTAATTACTGTTGTTAGTCCCACTACCGGAGTGGTGTGTGTTGCGGCTGTTGCAACTGGCCGTACACGTGGTTTTCCTTTATAGTGTCTCTGCCTGCGTGTGCGTGAATGTCTTTTCTCTTTCTTTTTTTTTCCCTCTTTGGTTTTTAAAATTGGACTCCTTTCATTCAGGTATGAGGGTAACTGCTGCGACGGTCCCTACTTACGGGCATGAGCTAAGCTTCCCCTGTGCTTGCACAAGCGGTCTTCTTTTATTTCACCTACAACCACCTCTGTGCAGTATCTATAGAGTAAGCCTCTAAGGTATGACACCTGACGGCGTGAACAGCAATGATTTTTATGTTTCAAAAAGGGTACCATAAGCATGCGAATTACAAAGCGTCCAGGCATGTGCAACTACAGTCCTGTTCTTCTATGCGTGCACGTGACAACCAGCACTATTTTTCTCTCGTGTGGCTCCTCCTGTTATTGATTATTTGCAAAGACGAGGTAAGGTTTTAGATGTCATGTAGTTACCTAAGCCGTGGACGCCGGTCAACAGAAATGAAGTAAAAGGAGCGCCCCTATTTAGGGACGCTTCAGTTGTTTACAAATACTCAGCAAAGTTCTGCTCTTGTGGTGCTGTCGACAAGAAGCTGCCATGTATGAAAATCGGGATGCTCCAAAAGTGACTTCCATGCGGCATCGCCACAATTGAATTCTTGTTCACTGCGACTATAGGGTGGCTGGAATAACTGTGACAGGCCTTCTTGTCATCCATGCACGCTGTGGACATAAGTTCACAAGTGTGATATTGCCTGCTGTCTACGAGCTGTGTATATTCCGTCACCTGAAGAATATATAGTAAGGTATCCCGCTTGTAAAATTCCTTCCTAAATGGTACCCAGTTTCCTCTATATCATTTACTGTCTTCACTACAACATGCGTGCATGCACGCACATGTATGTGTGTTAGACATCTGTAATGTCTCTAATAGTTGCACTTTATTTAATTCCTGGATTATTTCATAACATAATGATTACTGTGCTAAAGTACAGTACAGTCAAACCTCGTTAATACGTACCCGCTTAATGTGTAACTCCGGTTTAAACGGAGCCGCGAAGATTCCCCCACCCAGTCCCCATTGAACCCCATGTACTGGCTGACCGCTTAAGCCGTAGTCGCTTGTTGCATTACATACGGTTAGTACGTACCATTTTCTTGTTTTTATGTGTTCACAGGCAGAAAATTGGCAAAATTTCACTTGCGCAGACTTTCGATTCACTAGCGGTGACGACAGGACTAAAATTGTCAGCGATAGTGACGGCAAAACATGGCCACGTTGACATATTTTCTGTTCGTACGGCTGTTGCCGATCGAAGCGCACAAAAGTATGGCTTTCGAGATTGGCAAACTGCAGCGATAGTGACGTCAAAACATGGCGACGCTGACGTATTTTCTGTTCGTACGGCTGTTGCTTATCAAAGCGCGCAAAAGCATGGCCTTCGAGATCGCCACGTTGACGTATTTTTTGTTTGTATGGCCTACAAAATTGGTTTTTGTTAGTCCGCAGCGGCTGACGGTAGGGGAATTCGCTCTCACTTTGCACTTTGGAATCCGCCACGTTTCCTTTTTTGTCTTTTTTTCTTTTCTTTCATTCTCCCGTCTCCGCCGGTGGTGGTGTGCTTTTGTGCAGTGGTGTGTTCTTCAACAACGGTCTTTTGCACGGCGTATTTTTTTTATTGTGTAGTGCGTGTGTTGTGCAATTTAATTCGCACGTGAGGACTGCTATGCCGAAGTATCGCGTTTTGAATGTTAAGGAAAAACTGGAAATCATTCGCACCATTGAAAATGGAGCGAAGAAATCTGCGGTAGCCCGTGAAAAGGACTTGCTTCTGACGACTGCGTGTGGGATATGGAACGCTCGCGAAAAGTTGAGGGGTGGCACAGGCAGCAATCTGAAGAGGTGCCACATCAGAGACTCTGCGTCTCCTGAAGTGGAAAAGGCCTTGCTTCATTGGTTAAAGAAGGCGCAGAGCATGAACCTGCCTGTCACTGGACCTCTTCTTACTGAGAAAGTGCTAACTTTCGCAGCTCAACTGAATTGCACAGGTTTTGATGCCGTCGTGGCGGCGACGGCATCAAAACCTGTTGAGATGCCGTCGTCGCGGCGAAGCCACCACGGCAGCAAGTGAAAATAACAGATTTTTTTGCTGCCTGCCCTTGAATAAAGCTTGCGTGCCTGTGTGTGCGTGAGTGTGTTTATGGTGTTTGTGACGTTCATTTTTGGCTGGTTAGTAGCCGCTAAACCGGCACTGACGGTTAATTCATACATCGCTTAGCGCGTACCCAAACGTCATTCCCGGCCAACTACGTATTAACGAGGTTTGACTGTACACAGACATAACAAAACGCTACGCCGCAATCTCCAGCATGCTTTACCAGACAAAAAATTCTGCCTGGATCCGTTCAATCATGCGAAAATGTGTGTACAACAAAGCTATGCATACACATTGTTATGTTACAATGAACCGTTTGGAGGGCTTCATTGTATCATGTAAAAGATTTTGCCACAGCTGTCTCCTGCTCCAGCCTGAGGAATCTTCAAGAACAGCCTATTTAGTACTGACACCAAGTGGCACCACATCTCTCATTTTCCACTGCTTCACGTCGCACGACGGAAAGACGCCACAAATTATCTGTGATTGTTACCAAAACTAGAAACGACAAGGCAATCACACCGGATGAAGCAAAAACCAAAGCGCTCCCTATGGTCCTGCAAATCCTTTCAGGTAGCGCTACTGCGGAAACACCTATGCCATTTCCAGCATTGTGGTGAGCTGACAATTACATCATGGCTCGTGGCCCGTGGGAAAGCCATGTTAGAGCAGATTAGAAGAAATGCGAGCACCACACGATAAAAAGAATTTATCAGGGCATGTGAACATCCCCGCAATGGTTACTGCATTCTACCAGTACCAACATGAAGTGCAGAAACTTGGACAACATAAGAACTCAAGAAAAAGTTAAAGACCACAAGACTTGTAATGGAACAAGAAATGATAGGCCTTACGTTAGAAGGTAGCCACGAGCACTTTCAATTCATGCTTGTGAGTGCAGTTTCTTACATGCGAGTGGAAAGCGAATCGGATGTTCTGTAAGTTTAGAGACAATTCCGAATTTGCTAATGTCTGCATGCCTTTAGATATATAGATATGTAGCTATATTTTTAATACACTGATGTTAATGCAATTCCGTGTTGGTGCACTTCCGATACAGGTAGGTTTGCTGCCTAAGGCATTGATTCTGTAACGGAAATAGGCAAAATGCGCTTCAAGGTGTGCAAAAGGCAATGCTGAGGACGTCTACATTTGGTGCAAATTAAAATGCACAATGTATTGTGGGAAAAAGAACATTGCTTGCCTTATTATCGTAGGTTCCCCGCTAAGAGTAATAGCCTGCCTGGTACGAGGTAGCATGTCAAGTCAGATGAGGTACTACTTTGTTCATAAGCCATTCCGCTTGGGCCTCCTTCCACCCTCAAAAATATGCCAGTGCATCGGTACTCACAGTACAGTACAACCCCATTTTTCATGGGACTTTGAAAAAGCAAAACAAGAGAGAGAGAGAGAGTAAGAACTAGAAAACACAAGAGCCAAGAAATGGGGAAAGTAAAGGTATATGAGCGTGTGCAGAATTTTATTTCACTGCTCATGCATGAAAAAAAATCTTGCAGCACTTCTCGCAGCAGCGTAGCACAAGGCGCACCCTCAAGCACCTGCAGTGCCATGTGGCTCTCAACATTGTCACTCCAAGCGTACCTTCTCAATAAATTCAGTGCTGCTAAATCCCATGACAATGTTCTCTCCAGTGGCTGCTCCGCCTCCTCCACTACAGTGGAACCCCGGTTTTACGACGACCCGCATTTTACGACGGATTAGTCCGGTCCCAGCAAAAGCCCCATAGACACAATGCATTAAAAACCTCAATTATATGATGCGATCTTACGCCAAACCCGCGTTACACGACGATCCACGCGAAGCAGGGTGACCAAACGGCGAAGAAAAGGGAAGTGCCCGCGGGCGGCTTTCATCACACCCTCCGCATGCCGAGCGCTCTGGAAACTGGTTTGTTTGGGCTTTCCGCTGCCGTTTGTCTTCCCCTGGCCCTCCCATCGGCAGCCAGTGCCGCAAGTAGCGGCATAGAGTAGCGCGGTTGTTGTCTTCCTCCATTCTTTTCACCCTTTCCGACCAACCATCTCTCTCCCGCTGTCCTGCGATCTCCCTTCTCTGATAATGAAAAGCGAAGCGGCACACACGAAGGCAGACACTGCGGCGACAACCACTAAGCAGGTGCTAACCCTAACCGCAGCAGATGACGCACGAAGCAGCCGCCAGAGAAGGCTACCGCGTCATCACGCGCAGCAGCCAGTAGCGGCTGCACGTTCCCTAACTCTCTCGAGGAGCGCGTGCTTGGCACAATCGCAGCTTCACATCCAAGCACAGGATACTACTCAAACGCCCCCGCGAGCCTCCCAATCATGCACGAACCATGCTTCCACCACGCCACCGCCGCTCCCGCCTATGGCGGTGGAAAGAAGCACACCCCCCCCTTTCACAAACAAAACAAAACCGAAATGGCGCCGGTCACTTGAATGGCGCATGAACGGCGCTCGCTTGAAGTTGTGCTGTTTCGGAGCGTGTTTGAGCAGCACAGCAGCTGCTGCTGCTCGCAATATATTTGATATGAAGTAGTTTTAGGACGAATTAGGCGCTGAAAATTACAGGAGGGGTAGTTTATGGCACATACAGTGCAAATATATGGTTTTCCGAAAAGCGTGTTTTTAGCGATTTTTCGGCTTTTAAAGGCTGCGTCCCCCCCTTAAGTGTGTGCCATGTTTCGCTACGGCTGTTGCGAATCGCACCGGCAGATTGCGCGCACTCAAGGGCATAAATTTTTCTGTTTGGATTTTATGATGCCCGCGTTTTACGACGCCTTTTTGCGGTACCGTGAATCGGGGTTTTACTGTACGTCGTCACTGGCACACGTACTGGCACACGTACTGGCACGATACCATCGATAGACAAAACTGCCGAGGTGACAACTGCGTCATCCACACTAGCATAATCACTGTATGTGATTCCATTAGTGCCAGCAGTCTCCATGGTGGAGTTCATCGCAGTCTGTGAAGGTACAGATTGTAACAGCTTCTACTGCACCATCAGCACGCACACCGAAACACTTCAAAAGGTTTTCAACAGTGACGGCAGTGACAGCACTCCACACCAATGCTAAATAATGCATCTGAAAGCTCCACGCTCGCCAAAGATTCTTTCAAAATATACTTCCGGTAGAAGTGTTTAATGTTCTTAATTATTGCGTCATTCAAGGGCTGAAGATGGCTCATGGTGTTTGTTGCAAGAGACACAATGTTGATGTTCTCAAGTGATGCTGTGTCCTTGGGATGCACTGAGCGGTTATCGAGGAAGAGAACGACTTGCCTGTTTTGACAGTCCATCTTCAAGTGCACATAGCTCAAGAACTTTTCAATAAGTGAGCATATCATCCACGCCTTGCTGTTATTTCTATGATGGCAAGGCAGGTGACGGATGTGCTTAAAGTAGAGTGGGTTTCTTAACTTTCCGATGACCCACGGTTTCATCATCTCGGAACCATCCAAGTTGCAGCAGAGTAAAACTGTCAGTTTTTCTTTACTGCACCGTCTACCATAGCAAGCCTCACCCTTAAGGCTCAGTGTTTTGGCTGTCTATACCATGAAGAAAAGCCCTGCTTCATCGGCATTGAACACATCCCTTGGTTCATAACCTTTGATCAGACGCGCCACGTGGTTTCTCCAGGTGTCAGCGATGGCTATGTCGACACTTGCAGCTTTGTTGTTCTCAGTACGGTAACTTATACCGTGCCTGTTTTTAAAACGATCGGTCCACCCATATGACACAGTAAAACTACCGATACCAAACTTGTCGGTGATCTCCAGAGCTTTTTCCCGCAGTATGGTGCCGTCAAAGTTTACTCCTGCTGCCATGGCTTGCTTAAACCAAGTGAATACGGCCCCCCATCAAGATGCACATACTCAAGAACTCCAGGCCTGCTTGCACTTTATGTCAAAGACCGACCCAGGTGCTTTCTTCAATTTTGCTTCTCTTTGCTACAATGGAATTCAAGGTGGAGGGTGTCAGTTCTAGCTCTGCTATTTCTACCCTTTTCCATGTAGGGTTTTCCTTCATGACCCGGAGAATGTCCAACTTCTCTTGAAGCAAATGTGCTTTCCGTTATCTTGATGCCATCCTATGTGAAACGAGTTGAAGGCATGAAAGCACTTCACGAACGTACACTCCCACAACCGATTGATTGATTTCTGGGGCTTTACGTCTTAAAATCACCACTGATTATGAAAGACGCTGTAGTGGAGGGCTCCAGAAATTTCGACCACCTGAGGTTCTTTAATGTGCACTGACACTGCATAGTACACAGGCCTCAACATTTTGCCTCCATCGAAATGCACCCGCCGCCGCCGGGATTCAATCTTGTGACCCTCGGATCAGAAGCCGAGTTCCATAGCCACTAGACCACCATGGCGGGGCACTTCCATGACTGACGCGACAACCCACAAGACGAACACATAAAAACAAGCGCGAGAAGTTTGCAAGAAGCACATGGGTTGCACCTCCAACAGTAATGATGACGATGAGTCTAGGCCAACAAAACGGCTCTAGGCCATTGTGAAAGCCATTGCTTTTGCTACATGAGTGGAAACCTATTTTAGGCTTGAATACATCATAATAGACACCGTGGTCCATGTTAAATACCTTTCTCTAATGCTATACTTTCGGTGATGACAAGCAGAAACACATGGGCGACATCTGCAGCTAATACCACAGCCACGCCAGGTCAAGTTGCATGAAAAGTCAACATGGCCACTCTCCATGGCCAGTTCCGACAGCCAGTTCGCGATGTAACAAGCGGGAACGGTCCTACATTTGCGATGTAACGGCGGGGTTTTTAGTGCATTGTATTCAATGGGAGTCATGCTGGGATCGGCCAAAAACAATGCAACAGACAGGAAAACATAGCACCCAGGAATGTAACAGTGGAGTTCTACTATATTTAGCATGCAGCAAAATCACCTGCCATGTTTCGTTTTAACTTTATCTAGCGAGTCAGCCTATAAGCACATCCAAGATGAAGAGGCAAGGGGGGAGAGCTGCCGGGGCTCTTCCAAAGAAGGAAAACTCAAGAAGCCTACAAATACACTGATGCAAAATATAACTCCACTATCAGGTTTTCAGCTATTATTTGCCTAATCAATGTTTTGTGAGTGTGCAAGCAAGCCCAGCAAGCCCATAGGTTCAAGCAACGCTTATCACCAGACACCAACATTACGAAATTGCGGTGATCAGCAGCCTGCACTCATCTGTAATGATAAGCACTGCACAAAATCAAAAACATGCTTTCAAAGTGTTACTCGTTGCACCATTGCAGTGCCAAAGATTGACTATTCTTGACAGCTGAATGATCTTGCACAACAGTGACTCATCTCCACATACACCTGGCTCGTTGGCCAAGATTGCAATGATGCAACAGACGAGACAAACTAAGTTCCCTTCAGGTCTGTGATACATCACCTGTCCATGTCCTGCCCATGCCGATGACCGCAGAGGTGTCCAGCCCTCATTGTCGGCATGATCGGGATTGGCACCAGCCTTGAGAAGCAGAACCACCACATCCGCATGGCCTTGTCGTGCAGCTGCACAAAAGTCATACTAAGGCATTTTAGAAAAAGGTTTAAAAATGGGCACCATTCGCCAGTTTTCACTTGCGCAAAAGGCAACTTAAAATTATTCTCACAGGTGCAAAAGCCACAAAAAGTTAACACTTATTACTACACTGCATTACATAAGTGCATTGCACCTGCAGTTTCCTTTTTCACCTTACACATAGTGCACGACTGCAAAGACGACAGCTTTGCGGCAGTGGCATCAGGATGTCATGGTCACCTGGTCTGAAGTTTAAAAAATAATTCTTTTTTCTTTTGAACATTATTAGAAAAATATTCTGTTTCACATTCAAACATTAACATTCGAATTCAATTCAAACATTCTTTAAATATTACCGTGTTAAGAAATGTACTGTAAACATCGGCAAAAAAAAATATGTCCTAAAGAAGTCCAACAAAGAACCATGCAAATGCAGGAGTTAACTTCGTCAGAGTACATGAGTGCGATGCAGCAAAGGGTACCACATGTGGGAATGGTCCACTTGTCACCAGATGTAGCATATTTCAGTGCTTCACTGCAAAACAATGAATGAATCGAATCGTAGAATTTCGGTGCTAATCGAAGTGAATAGCAAATGTTGTCTGAAAAATATTCGAAAATTTGCACATCCCTATTCTTTTTTTTAATTTCTTCTTTGTTTTACTGAAATCAGTTTTTCTCTTCATGCTGCTGTATTATGCAAACATTACACTTTTTCAGGTAAGAAAAAAAGAAGGATGCTTTATATAAAAGGTCACACTTCAATTTAGTAAAGTTTTGATATAATAAGGAATCTGCCATTTTGCTAACTTTATTAAAGGAGTACAGACACCAATTTTCGAAGCTGTGTTTACTCCACCACACAACTCTCCTATATGAAAAGGAAAATTAGCATCCACCCTTTCTGTAGCACAAGGCTACAAGGAAATCCATACTAATTTCTCAGAAATGAAAGCTTCCAAGTTGCCAAAAAATTCATCCTGGTCCGGGGTTCGAACCCAGGACCAACGCCTAAACGGGTGCTCGCTCTGCCAATTGAGCTAACCAGGAGGGTAGCGATTGACAACGCGAGGGCGAATCCATTGATAACAAGGGCGAGAATATGTGGCAAATGAGTTCTGCGAGTTTCCACTCTCATTTGCCAGCTCTCCTATATGCGTAGACAGCTCTGAGCAAATGTTAAGCTCAGGAAATGCTGATAAGATATTTTAATTCGACGTCAAAGCCAATTTTCACATGGCGTGCCTACTGACATTGACAGTAGTGTGACGTCAGGCTACTGTACAAATTTTGGTGACTTCACGCAGCAGTACGGCAAGTTGTGATGACGTCAGGTACAAAAACATGAAAAATGTCCGCTAGCGCGTCACTCTCGGTAGTCTGCTCTCACCATACAGTCGCTGTAGTTGAGACTGCCCGTGAAGCGAGTGAACCAAGTCGAATTACCCTCTATCATCGTGTGCGCGCGTATAATCGGAAGGCAAGCTCACTGTGGTGCCAGCATTTTGCCCCTGAAATGCCGCGGAGGTCTTGGAGGCCACCTTAGCTTATCGCGTGCTCCGGAGCCACGCCGACACCCACCATGCGTGCCGTACGTTGCATCTTTCACTGTGCTGAAGTATTTGCTGTCGTCGCGGAGTTGCTATACAAAATTTGTTGACCCTGCACTTGCTACAGGCGCTGTGCACGAGGGACCACTGGGTGAAAAACGTCACGATTTTTTGCGGGAGCACGACACGAGGGGCTCATTACTATGCACATACTGTGTCGCAGTAGGAACGGAAACCAGCTTTTAAAGGCATGCTGTAAATAAATTTTCACGGCGCGCTCACGCTTACCAGTACGTTTTCTGGGCTATGGAGGGCTTGGCCTTTCATTTCATGCAAAAAAACGCCAACTGAAAATTTTCGTGGCAGCACTCCTTTAAAGTTGTATAGTTATGAAATATGATGGAGTCTCTTGCTAACACGACACATAAAGAAAACAACACACATACTTTTGAAGGAAACATAGCGCTAGAAGACAACGACAAGGAAGACAACAACACGAGTGCTAACTTTCAACTCATGGTTTATTTCCAGAAAGCAAGATATTTACGATCACGCACACGAAAAATCCACCATCATCACACGTGGAAACGAGCAGCACCTAAAAATTCCAATTCACTTTCCGTCAAAGCAACAGAAGGGCTGCTGACGCAACTATCCCCTGCTTTTGCTATCAGGATAGCTTCGACAATTTCTCTAGTATCTTTATCCGCACTTCTGTACACAACCACACAATCATAAAAAAGGGGCTGGTAACCACAATCGTTCCAATGAATAGAAACATGTCCATCACAATAGCGACCTGCTTTTTGCCTATGCTCTTTTAATCTCTCGTTCAGGCATCTTCCAGTCTGTCCGATGTAAAACTTCCCATAAGAAAACGGAAAACGATAAACAACCTTCGTTGTACATGATACAAAATGGGACTGATGATTCTTCTTACAGCATACCCGTTTCTTGGCAAAAGGATCTGTAGCTTTGCATATGCTGAGCAATTTTTCCGGGCCAGAAAATACGACATCAATATTTGCCTTGCGTCCAACTTTCTTCAGTGCATGCGACACATAATGTATATATGGCACAACAACCTTCTGGATATTACAAGTAGCTACGCACGTTGCATGTTGTTTATTTAACTGTTGAAGGCACTTTCTGCTACTGAGACAAGTACATGAGTAGGATATCCAGCTCGCGAAAGGCGCTCTGTCTGTTCGTTGAGGCTATCAAGCATTTTGTGATGACATGACTTGTAAAGTGCATTGTTTAGGCATAAGTTAATGATGGCCCGCTTAACAAGTCTGGAGCCGTAGTTCCTCTGCCAGCTACCACTGGCAGAGGAAGTACGGCCATCCATCAGGATGCTCGTACAGACAATTTTTTCCACGGTGCACTTTTCTATGTGTTCTTCAATTTGCAGAAAGCACAGAAGATGGTCAGGGTGGCACTTTCAAATTGTGCCTTCACTCTTTGCAGCTCCAGAAATGGCTACCTCTGTTTGGCACTTGACGTCAGCACAGCCACGGCAATTCACAGTTTCTACAGCATCTGTACAAGTGACAAAAGGTTTGTTTGTTGCCATGCATTCTCAAATTTCAGTTGCTGGGCATTCTGAAGAATGTTCTTGCAGCCTTCTTGCAGGTGAGTGCAGTGTTTAGGCACGTGAACAATGCTTCAGCTTCGTTAAGTAGGAAGGCAAACCTTTGAAAATTCTTGGTACAGCATCTTGCACCAGTTTGTAGCTATCGCAAGGCAGTGACACAATGCTCCCATTCACTGTGCACACGTCCCCACGAATGATGTCCTCGGCGCAGAAATGTTTTTCACACACATGCGTGAACGTACTTGGACTTAAACAAAAATCTGGCCGTATCTAGTCGCAGAACAGCTTACTTCCACTTTTCGCACTGTTCTGCGTCGACTCTTAAACAGAACCAGGGTACTTCTTCGCCGATGCCCTTGTGTCCTGACCAACAGGCCGCCACACAGCAAGTGTTAGGCGTCACCACGAGGTGAAATACACTGAGGGGACACAAAAAGAGAGAAGCAACAACCGCACACACCACCACACCGCCGGGCCTACACTCCGCTAACGCCTGCCTTCTCGGGAGTTTCATGACCAGAAAAAAGTAAAGAGGGACCCTGGCAATAGTTTGAGCTCCTTTTTCACCATTAGCACTGACAAAACTAAGCATAAGCACCTTGCTAAGTATAAGCACCTTGAGTGCACGTTCAGTGAAAACATTGCATAGCCAGCCGATTAGGCATTGTAAATGCTGAAACAAATATTTCTTTGAGATCAACACTTCCATTGCTTTTCCTTACCTGATCCCTGCATCCCTCCTATAAATGCTTGTAGCATGTCGATGAAATCACTGCACAGCTCTATGCATTTCTAAACATCGAGAGCAGAAAAGTACCAAAGAGAGTGCATTACACAGAGTAGTTCACCTTAAATATAAGTTTGTCTTCACTGCTGATATACAGCTCGTTTTGTGCAAAATACAGTTAAACCTGGATATAACAAAATTGACAAATTCCCGAAAAACTTTGTTACAACGAGGATATCATTATATGCAGGTATGGCACGAAAATTCGAAAAAGAAACGTGCGAGATCTGCAGATCGGCTCCGGCCACGCTAAATCACATGTTATGGAAGATTATAGGCGATAAGACAGCCGCTAGAACCGAGACTTCCGTCTAGGTGGACCACCGCTCTGCGCAGCTCCACCCTTGAAGACCAGCTTTGGGCCGTCCAGCAGGCCAGCGAGGCAGCGCTGAGGCAAAACCTCACCATCCCCTCGGGGGAGATTTAGGCCCGCCATTTTAAACCCTGCAGGACCAAGTAAAAGTTGCTCACCACCACCACCAAACGCTTAAATAAGCAAAAAGGTAACGGACGGCAGAGCTCACCCAAAATATTTACTTTGGGAAAGCATTTACAGCTGAAACGATTTGGAACATAACCGCTTCTAGCGAAGGACCGGCTATAATGCGGTTTGTTCTGGCCACTGCATACTCCTCCCGCTTAAAACTTAATGTATAGGAATACGGCCTGATGTGCAGGGCGCACGCAGGAGCAGCGTCACGTGCGCCCTCTGAGGATAGGAATTTCCAAGGCGATGGAGAATACTGCTACGACCGTTTGTGAGCTCCGAACACTCCGCACGGAATGCGCGCCCGTGTCTACGTTACCGCTGCTTGTCTCCAGTTTTTTAAAATCATTTCCCGTGCACTGCCCTTGAACCACATCCCGTGAGCGCGATTTCCTGCACACCCAATCCCTGTGTTGTCAAGGGCAAGCTTCCCATGAGGTGCGCCACCCGCGTGCTAGGCCTAACAAGTACTGTCACCTAGCGTCGGGTTAGCGAAGTGAAGCGCTGAGACTTGCGCAGTCACCAAAGAGTGGCGCTGCCAACACATTGAAAAAAATAAACAAAATCTCGTTTTTTTTTCTCTCTCTCTCTCTTAAGCCGGCGCTGCTTGGCGGGGCTAGGCCAGCCGCAGCAAGCGGCGGGATCAGGTTTGAAGTGAGGGGGAAAGGACGCCCGTGACGGCAATATCGCCGGGTCGAGGGATATGCAGGCCCACCTCGCGCTTGCTCGTACGCACGCACACGTTCGTTCACTCTCGCCTCGCAGTCTCCGTGCCTTCGAGTGCGCCAAGTGTGGCGCCGCCTCTTTGCATTCCATCATGGGAAGAAGGTGCTTCCAGTTGCTGCTCGCGCAAGAGTGACAAAATTTGGGCCATCATCTCTAGGCTGTCGGCGGAGAAAATTCGTTATTTCGAGGGGGGTCTCCCGCTGCCACTTCATTACATAGAGGTCTCAAATTCATGTGCTTCTATGGAGTAACGGCGGGGAATGGGAAAAAATTCGTTATATCCAGGAATTTGTTATATGGAGGTTCGTTATATGCAGGTTTAACTGTACTCCGCATGCCCCAGAGTAATTCGTATTGCTCAGTTTCTATGTAAACTACTGCCGGAAAGAAATTGGTCCATTCAACAAACCCAAGTTGAGCGGAGTCTGGCCGTTCCTGTCGGCCAATTCCAGTGAAGCCTTGGCATGCAGAAGTCGTTCCACCAGCGTAGCGTCTCCTTCGTAGGCAGCTGTGTGCAACAGTGTGCGCTGGTTGCCATCTACGTCGTCGACTGATGACCCTGATCCCAGCAGAGCATCCAGGGGGTCAGGAGGCACCGACGGCACAGGTGAGCCGCCATCATCTGACCCTGTCATACTGGTAGGTGCTGCTGGAAGCCTGGCACCTGCTTCTAGCAAGAGTCTGGAACAAGTTCTGCTTTTAAAAACCAGTGCTGACTGAAATAGCAAAACTGCACATTCCGCTATGTGCAAGACGCACAAAGCACAACACATGCACACTGGCATAGGTGAAGCACTTTGTAAACAATAGGCGGAGGGTGGATCTGCAAGTTTGGCACTAATCTACAACACAAAGCTGGTTGCATAGTTGATTTTAGACTGCACTCCTCAAGAAATCAAAAAGCCTTAAATACGAGCTTTTCAGGGTTTGTCCAAAGCTTTACGAATGCGTACCACCCTGCAAGTGCCCCATTGGACAACACCGAAGACTTCGCTTACGTGTGGGAGAGTGGCAGACAACATGGCTGATTACTCCAATCGTGTACTCGAAGCATGGGCAGCATTAGTATGGAAAAAGCGCAGCATGGCTGAATGGGGTCTTGGAGATAGGCCTACTGGACATCTGCAGTCTAACCGGTGTATATAGCAATGCAATTAATCGATTTCACTGGGTCTCTACGAATTTATATTTTCCAACTTCTCTGACTTTTGAAGGTTTCCCTTAACCATTTTAAGCATATATTCACTGGCCGGTAAGCACAGCAACCTCCACGTACCAGGAATGAGCACTCGAGTGGTAAAAAAAATAAAGGCAAGGCAGCTGCATAAACTGCACACCACACTGCTCTACAATAAGTGCTTTATTAAAAGCCTATAACTCTCTGCACTTACAAACAGAACAGCTGGTTTATTAATTAACACGAGTAAAGATGTGCTTGAGAACTCAGCCATTCTGCATGGTTTCCATCACTAAGTAGTAGATGTGGTTGCAGAAAAAGGAGCAACTTATTCCTTCCATCAAAACTTATGGTTAGGGGTGCAGGAACAGTCATCAGGGTCCAATAATTTGGAAATGAATATGCTGAATATTTTAATAGGTGTTGCAAGGGCAACTTACCAGCTTAACTTCGTCCTTCATAAAAAAATTTCCTTAATTTGTGCCCTTGGAACATACAGAGTTATATGTGCAGTATGATAGGGTGTTCTCTTGTACATGTGCATTTAACAAGGTACAACACAAACAAACAAGACTAGCTGCTTAATAATCACTACAATGTGCTCCTTTCTAGAGCCGATAACAGCAAAGAGAGATCAGATAGCCAGGCTTGTGTGAATACCACTTGTTTGGTTCTAAGCATAGCGACGGAATTATTAAATAATTTCAAGGTAAATTTGAACATAAAGCCAGTAAAATATGGTAAGCGCTAAAATTTTTCGTACTCAGCATGTTGTGGGGATTGCCACCAGCCCAGCTAGATGCTAGATGACGATAAAGCGCATGCGTGTGGTTCGGGGCACGCGCTGGTGTTCTAGCCTGGCCCAGGACTTGGCTGGACGCCCCGCTGGTTGCATCGGCTCTAGACTCAGCGACTGCAGGCCGAGATGCGGCAATCTCTCCCCACAATGGCGCCACAACGTGGGGCTTCGGCTGCGTTCCGGGAAGGACTGCATGTTCGTGGGGAACACCGCGCCGCCCATTCCGCCGAACATAAACGACCTACGCCCCTGTCTGCCTGGTGATCTCTGTGAGCAATGCAGTGCAGCAGACAAAAAAAGGCGAGTGGCTGCATCGGGTCTGCCGCAGTTCGCATAGAGAAAGCCATGAGCTCTGCAGACAAGCAGGCTGACGTTGTGACACAGCAGGCCGACAATGTCATGTCGGCCAAAGAAAAAGCGCCGGCAATGCCAAGACGGAGAAGTCAGTGCAGAAGCGGTCTTCAATTAAGGTGTCGGAAGATGATGATTTGAAGAGGAAGGTCCGGAAAATAGACGGACCATAAAGACAGGAAAGAAAATCGGGAGTCCGGCAACAAGTATGAGGAGGGTGCCAGTGATGACGATGATGATGCAATTCCAGATAGGCGAGGAACTGCGACACGAGGAAGAGAACGACCCCGAGGAATACGACAATTCTGAGGATGATGCCTAAAGTGGCTAGTAGTGGGACGAGTTCAAGGCAGACAACGGTTCAAAGAGCCAGGCTGGGCCAACATTGTGGGTGGCACCTTCGACGTCCCGATGTGGCTGCTGACACCCTCCCATGTGTTGCTCATCTGTGGTGGCCGGCCGGCGTCACCGCAATGTGAAGTACCAGAGTCACGTGCCCGTCATGTGATCAACACAGGATCCACGCATCCTGTCCAGCAGAAACCATACCACGTCTCATCTGCAGAGCACAAAATAATTGCTGAACAGATAGAAGATATGCTCAAGAAGAAGATCATTCAGGAGTCATGCAGCCCTAGGGCTACACCTCTGGTCCTTGTAAAAAAGAAAGACGGACCTTGGGATTCTGCGTGGATTATCGATGTCTCAACTCCATCACCAAAAATGATGTATATCTGCTTCCCAAGATTGATTACATCATTGACTGTTTGCATACTGCCTCATATTTTTCCTCCATGGATCTAAGGTCTGGTTACTGGCAAATTCCCATGTATTCGGATGACAAGGGGAAAGCAGCCTTATAATTTATAACCTCAGATGGCTTGTCTGGATTCAATGTAATGATGTTTGGCATATATAATGTCTCAGCAACGCTTGAGCGCTTCACGGACACTATTCTGCACGGACTGAAGTGAGAAATTTGTCTATGTTACCTTGATGACATCGTAGGCCGCACATTTGAAGAGCACAATCACCATCTTGATATAGTACTGACAGCACTTGAGATAGCTTCACTCATCTTGAATTCTAAGAAGTGCCACTTTGGCAACCGTGAGAGACTGGTTCTCGGTAGAGCTGTGCAAATAGCAAAATTTTGAGTACAAAGTGAATTCATTATGTTCAAGTGCGAGTAGAATTGAACATTTTTCGAATATTTTTAAATATTACCATATATAATTATGGAGAAATGCACTGTTAAACATGGGAAAAAAATTATTGCATGAGGTATATATTTCCAAAGTGTCATTCCAAAGCCACGAAGACCAGTCCAACACTGAACTGTGCAACAGAAAGACAAGGTAACTTCGCCGCAGCACATAGGCATTAGCTTCGCCGCAGTACACTGGTGTTATGCGGCGAAGCGCACTACTTGCTGGAATGGGCCACTTGTCACGAGACAGCATTTTTTTCTCTTAACATCCAACTTCTTTACCAATTTATTATTCGAACTATTCGTTCGAACAGTAAAAGTTAAGTGCAAATCGAATCAAATAACAAGCGCTGTTCAAAAATTATTTGAAATTTCGAATATTTGCACACGTCTACTAGTCAGAAATTCAAGGTTTTTAAGGGACTTGGAAAACAGACTTTTGAAATTTAAGGGTATTCAAGGTTTTCAAGGACCTGTGCGCATCCTGCGCTGATATAATGCGGCACTGCCTGCTTCACTGCAATACATTAGTGCCATGCAGTGCAGCATACTAGAGTGGGAAGGAGGCACAAGCTATCACGGGACAATGCATTTTGTACTTTCATTATACATGCGCATATAATGAGTACCAACATGACTGTTGATGCCTCAAAACTTTACTAGTCATTCAAAGCTATCTATGACGTTTCGTACCTGAGAATCAATGCACAAAAAAGTCGGCTTTTTATTTTTATTGTTTTTTTTAGGGGGGCGGGGGGTGTACTTAAGAATATTGTAAATATACCTTTCCAATCAAATCGAACACTAAGCAACTAAAAATGTGTACTTAATTCCTTTCAAATACATCGTATTGAAGTGAACTCGAGTGGTGTTATATTCATTTAGTTTTGGTGGCCAGCCTACCTGAGAACAGCAGGGTCCCTCGGGATGACCACACTACCCACAGCTGGGCAGAATGCCCACTCCAGAGGCACACCCGAGTAGAGCAGCCACAGGGGCAGGTGGTGGGGCTCCACAGCATCACACGATGGCAGACGCAGCAAGTGGTGAGCCAAGTCTTGTACCTGTGCACTCCGAATGTACACTGCAACATTAGACGTCTACAGCATGAATTATTTTTTTTGGTTGTGGTAAAAATGGAAAGATTGTTTCTTACATTGACAGAAATGAGCCCATAAGCAAGGAATAATATTTTTAGCCTGAGAATCAAGAAAAAATGACCGGTGGCCACCTCTGGTGATTTGTGTCGCACTACAAGTGTAACAAAAAACTAAGGAATACCCACAAGAGTCCAGTTATCTTGCTTAGAAGCAAATATTTATTACTTACAATTGTATTTTACATACATCTGGTAATGTCTCTTTGTGACAGAGGGCAACTCATTTTTAAATGAATATTGCATAAACCCAGTAACCAGTGTTGCCGCAATTCCTACACATGCAGATAGTGTAAACCATGAAGATAAAAAAAAATTCTGTTCTAAGAATTTATACCAACTTTCCCGTGAAACTAATGCAAGCTTGTGCACTTCAAATTGTGAGCTTTCTATTGATGGAGGATGGTGACACTCTATCACTTGGAAAAACTTTTTCAGTTGTGGTGAAAACTAGATCATTTGTTACGTGGACACAAATGAACATGCATGTCATTATCAGCCTATCTTACGTCCACTGCAGCATGAAGGCCTCTCCCAATACCCTCCATCCTTTCCTGTCCTTCGAGAGCTGGATGCCTGCAAATTTCTGAATTTTTCTCCCCACACCTTACTCTCTGTTGTCCACGGTTATGACTCCCCTCTCTTGGTATCCTGCCCATGTTCATTTTCTCTTCTTAATGTTGGTTATGTTGACTACACCTGTACCCTGAGCCACTCCGCTGTCTTCCTATCTCTTAATGTAACGCTTATCATTTTTCATTCTACTGCCCGCTGTATGGTTCCTAACTACCTCTCAAGCTTCTTTGTTATTCTCGAAATTTCTGCCCCATATGGCAGTACTGGCAAAATGCAGTAGTTATATAACTTCCGCTTGAGGAATAAAGGCAAGTTTCCGTTCATGAGTTCGGAGTGCCTGCTGTATGTGCATCAACCCATGATTATTCTGCGGTGGATCTCTTTAACATGGGTTGGCTCTTCTGTCAGTAGTTGTCCTAGGTATTGTGGTACGACTTCCACTGTCTGGTTTTCAATTGTAAAGAGACTGTTTTTCCGCCATACCACCTAGCATTATCTGTTTTCTGCATGTTCATCTGTAATCCTAGTTTAGCGCTTTCTCAGCTTAAGTCTTCAATCATCGTCTAGTGGTACGACTTTTGGTCATATGAGTCAAGCTAAAAATAGAGAGAAGCCTACACAGGCTGACTTACCTTGCTTAAAAAGCAAACAAAAATGTATTACTTACAGCTGTACTTTATGCACACCTGGTAGCGTCAGAAAGTAATTCTCTTTCTTTTTTGTGCATTAAATGTTGGCACTGCCTTCAAGTTCATCTGGCAGAAGCACCTGAGCCCATGAAGGCCCTGTAGTCATGCGCAAGACGCTGGGATATACACAATTCTAGCGTGCACCTTTTTTGACATAAGCCCAAAAATTGGCTGCACGTTAGAATCCAGTGTGAAACAGAAACCACATTCACGGACTTGCAAAAGCCTCCAATCGGAAGGGTCAGTGTCATAGCCATCGCAAAATGGCGGCAGAGTGCACACTGTTGTGAATTCACGTTGGTTAGTTTTGTGCTCAACCGCGACGGGTTTGCACTGTATTTGTTTTGAACTGAGCACAAATGGTAGCATGGCTGTTATCACAAACCTCATTTCAAAGAAAAGGCGTTCTGCACATGGAAGATACTTGCGTCGATTTGCATGCCCGAGGCCTGTGGCTGTGAGTAAAGCCAGTGTCACACACAGGAACTGTTCACCATGATTAACACCGTTCTGCACTATTTCTTGATCAATCGTGGTCGCAGCTACACAGTCCAAACTAATCCGGATAGAGTTAGCTGCTGATGCCAGCCAAGTCACTATCTGGGAGACAGATCGTTATGCATGGATCACGATTATATCTCCATGTGGTACTGCTATAATGCAAACAAAGAGACACAGCGATATCCAGTTGCACATTAACAAGGAAAAATTTCTACGGGCCGAAAATGACCAAGTAACCAGACCTCACAGACAAGCTTGCAGGCTTTCTTCAGCAACTCCCCTAGGCCGAGTTTGTCATGCTAATGGGCGGTGCAATCGAAGCGTTCGCCTAAGTGACCTCAAAGCAATAAAAATGGGCCGCGACAGAAAATGCACTCCTGGAAGAACAAACTTCTTATTCTGTAAGAGCAAGTACCGTATTTACTCGATTATACCGCGCCCCTAATTCTAACGTGCACTCGTCTCCCGCGACCAAAAAAAAAAGTGAAATATGAATTGTAACATGCTGCCATTTTTCATGACACGGAAGAAAAGGTCCTCAGAAATCAACCTTCTTACATTCATAAAACCAAATGCCGTACTCAGTGCAATGAACGCACTCGTACAATAAACACACCGACAACTTCTAACCCCTGCAGTCCCCCCCCCCCCCCTCGAACGGCTGCGCTATCTCTTTCCCGCTTCACTCGACCCGTGGTGTCTCGAAGACGTTCGGCGTAGCCATGTTCAAGCGGCGATAATATCATTTACTCACAGTGCTGCAGTCCTCCGCGATATCACAGTTCCCTCATGCCTTCTGCCGCATGCTACCATGCGTGCTGCGTAGGCTGGCGCAGATAAGCCTAAGCATTGTCGGGGTGTGGTCTCCAAGATTGTCGCAATGCAATCTCGGACGTCATACAGCTTGCACGACTGGGGGGATCAGGTGGCTCAGGCTCAGCACAGATATGAGGGAGAAATCTGATGATGAGCCATTTGGCGTGCGGTGATGGTATATGTCTTCCGTTACGGCTACTCACGAACGCTGCCGAAAGCTGGTGCGGCTGGGCGTCTCACAGATTGCATCGGCGACGTCATGACTTTGGTCTTCCACAAGACAGCCAAACCGGCGCGGCGAGTGTCATCGGCTCACGCATCATGTGCGTTGTGGCATCGTTCAGCGCGGGACTGGCAGCGACCTAGAAAGTACAGAAACTATGCATGACAAAGACCGCCGCGCCGCTAGTTCGTTTTTTCACTGGTGACCGTTCGACAGCACTCGAACCTCGTAGCAGGTCGATATTTTGATGCCGACAGCGATATGGTAACAGTGGCGGAAGAAACTAGCGCCGACCAATCGTTCAAAATAAAACAAGACGTTTCGGCTCCACTACGGGAGCCTTGTTCACAATGAAATGAATTTTTGAAAGGAATGAAGACGGGTTAAGTATGTTCCATGATGTGACGTAAGCACCGGGTGTAAATCGGGGGCAGATTGCCTGAGTTGCGGTTGAGCGTGTGCGCCGTTGTCTGGATATGGAGGGATTCCAGATAGAGTCTTGTCATCTTGTTTCTTTCCTTTCCAATTATCTTCGCGCTATCCCAGCTGACGTCATGGCCAGTTGAAACCGCGTGCTCAGCCAGCGCATTTGTTGCCATGTGCTTCTTGTTTACGTCGTACTTGTGCTGTTTTAGTCTTTTCTGGAAATTGGCCGTTTCACCGATGTATACGTGTCCACAATCAGCGCAAGGTATCCTGTATACGACACCGGGAAATTTGTCCTTCGCAAGCTTGTCCTTCACTGTCACCAACGAGTGTCTGAGCTTGCGCGTTGGGACATGTGCGACGTCGACGTCATACGACTGAAGGATACGGGACAGGCTTTCGCTGACGCCGGGCACGTATGGTACAGCAATGCGTCTCTTATCTTGTCGCTGCGGCTGTTGTGGTACAGGGTGAGCAAGGCGATTCTCAACGGCACGTACAAACGAACTGGGGTAGCCCGAAGACGAGAGGTCACGACGTGTGGTAGCCAAATCAGCCGCGCGATCCTCCGGGGTTGAGCAGAGTTTTTCTGCCCGGCGAACAAGTGAAGCAACCACTGACTTCTTGTGACTGGAGGGGTGAACTGAACTGAAATTTAGGTACATGCCAGTATGTGTGTCCTTCCTGAATACGCCAAATGAAAGCCTGTTACCATCGCGTTTTACAAGGCAGTCTAAGAAAGGCAGACGACCGTGGTCTTCTTCTTCTACCGTGAATTGGATAGACGGTTCCATGCCATTGAGGTGCAGTAAGAAGGCGCTCAAAGCTGTCCTCTTGACCACCGAAAAGCAGTCGTCTACGTAACGCAGGAATATCCTGGGGCGTGGCGTGAAGCTGGAGAGGGCGCGGGATTCCAGTGACTCCATTGTCAGGTTCGCAGCAGTGACGGAGATCGACGCTCCCATTGCCGTTCCATGAACCTGCTTGAAGAAGCTCTGCTGGAAAGTGAAGTACGTGTTCCCCAGACAGAACTGCAGGAGCCTGCTGAGATCTGGAACATCGATTGGTGTCCTTTCCGGAAGAGTGGGGTCATCGTCAAGCGCAGCTGTGCAGACCTTCACGGCGAGGTCTATCGGCACACTCGTGAAAAGAGACTTCACGTCAAAGGACACCATGACTTCATCGTCATCTAGGACCAAGTTGCGAACCTTTTCAACGAAGTCGTATGAATTCCGCACATGTGTGCCACTCTTGCCCACCAAAGGAGATATAACACGGTGAAGGTACTTTGAAAGTTTGTGCAGAGGCGATCGGGTAAAGTCAACGATGGGACGCATTGGGACATCTGGTTTATGAATCTTGGGCAATCCGTAAAGGGCAGGTGCAGAACCATTGTTACACAGAAGCGAGTAGTAAAGCGACTTCTGCTGTGGGGGAACAAAGCGGAATACATCAGCGAGAAGTTTTTGCAAGTCTCTCTGGGTCTTCGGAGTGGGGTCTCGGTTCAGCGTTTTGTAAGTTTCTTTATCTTCCAGCATACGTAGCATCTTCTTTTCATAGTCCAGCTTGTTCAACACCACCGTGGCGTTTCCCTTGTCCGCGGGGAGAATTACAATACGCTCGTTGTCACGTAGTCTTTTTAGAGCCCTTCGTTCTTCGGGTAGAAGAGGGTCCACTTTCCGACGCCGTTGTAGCTTGGAGAGCACTCCGACGACACGGGTACGTGCTTCGTCGCGGCGATGAGGCTCGACACACATGACTGCACTTTCGACGGCGCACACTATCCTCTTCGAGTCCGGTTCAGGAGTCAAATTGTAGTTTAGACCAAGGCCTAATACGGATAGCTCAGCGTTGTCGAGCTTGTATGCAGAAAGGTTGTGCACAGAACTGCGGACTGAGGTTTTCAAAGGATTTCTACGGTCAGTTAAAATCCTTTCGAGCTTGTTCTCATGTGCCACCTGATCCTGGCGTGCGCGCAAACCGGCTTCAAAATTGGCATGCAACTGGATGCTTGCAAAATCGTCGGGACACTTACATTCAAGTCGGCGACGAGCGAAGAATGCCTCGTTTTCCAGTGAACGGATTTTTTCTTTGCAGTCCATTATCCTGGCTTGCAGGAGAAGGCGTTCGGCTTTTGCAATGACGTGGAACCCAAAAGCTGTTGCTACGGGCCTGTTCAAGCGTAGGGAGCGAGGAACAACCTCCCTTGCCTTGCAGGTTAGGTTGAAATGAAGATGTCCTTTAAATACAGAAGCACGGGTCACTAGTGAAATGAAGCGTCGAATCTCAGTAATGACAGGTTACCGGCAATCTGCCCCCGATTGCAATCTGCCCCCGAATGACAGGCAATCTGCCCCCGATTTACCGTATTTACCCGCATAATTTGCGCCCTGGCATAATTTGCGCACCCCTAATATTTAGCCAGCTTTGCAAAAAAAAAAAACCTCGCATATTTTGCGCTCCCCGTTCCCAGCTCGCCGGCGCGCACGCACGGACCAACAGCCGCGCCCCTCGCTGCGCAGGCGAGCACAGTCATACGCAAAAGGGGCTACGTGTGCTATGCCCCCTTTTCCGATTCTTTTCTCCGGAAGCCCCCGAAGCCCTAAGTACTGTCGCTAGAACAACAGCATGCGAGTAGGCGCGAAGAAAACGGCTGAAGCAGACATCAAACGAGCCCGACCTAACTCCGTCGCTCCGAGGGCCGATGTGATAACATCACCCCGATCGGGACACCTGCCGTCGATGCGGGGAGGAAAGGCCCCGCCCGTCATGAAACGACGCGAGGCGGGGGGGGGGGGTAGTGTCGCTCGTCTGTCGGCTGCCGAGATAGTGCTATCTTGGCAGCCATCAGCGGCTCGTAAACACTTCTACGTGCTGCGCCTTCCCTGGAGCACCGGTACGTTTTGCAGCGTTACGTTAGATCGTATCCAAAAGAGTTACCGCGCTAGTTGCATTATATTACGCGTTATTTCAAACGTGTTTGCGAAATATCCGCGTAATTTGCGCACCCCCTTTTCGGAGCTCTAAAATTGTGAAAAAAAGTGCGCAAATTACGCGAGTAAATACGGTACATCCGGTGCTTACGTCACATCATGGAACATACTTAACCCGTCTTCATTCCTTTCAAAAATTCATTTCATTGTGAACAAGGCTCCCGTAGTGGAGCCGAAACGTCTTGTTTTATTTTGAACGATTGGTCGGCGCTAGTTTCTTCCGCCATGAATTTTCCCGACCAGACGGGTTTCCGTCGAACCCTGGATTTCATGGTAACAGTGTCGTATGTTCGCACCCGATTCTAACGCACATACAATTTTTCAACCCGTTTTATCGGAAAAAAAAGGTGCGCGTTACATTAGAGTAAATAGGGTAATATCTGTCTCTTTTTTTCTTACCGCCAACACAGCGACATGCCACAGTTTCTTTCTTAAAACAATACATTCAAGAATGTTCTCATCTTGAACCTGTGACTAGGGATGGGTAGCTCTACAGTTGAGTCGACTCTTGGGAGCCGCTCTTTGAAAAGAGCAAGTGGCTCGTGATTCAGTAAAATATAGCAGCAATTCTTTTTGTGAGAAAGATGTGACTAACCAAATGGTACTGCATCACTTGCACTGGAAGAATGTAAACCACCAAACATAGCCCATGCCCTTGAAGATGTGGCATGCCAGTGCACGCAAGCGGCATAAAGGTCGTGCACAGCCCGCTCTTCAATAGATGTAGATGCATGCAGAATCATGACTTCACTGCTCTGCATGGATGAATCGCCGCTCTCAGTTCTTTCCCTCAGTCATAGGATGAATTCGCTTGGGAACTCGACCTGATTCACTCCTGAGCTACCCCACACAGCGGCGTGCAGTACGTACATATTTTTTCGCTGTAGTGTAGCTCGATGCACTCGCTTGCCTGCGTTTCAAGGCAAGCTAGCAAGCCTGAAAGGAACACTAAATGAGTGAACCAGCTGAACGAGCAAGCTGCACACTTGCCAAGTGCATGGCTAACTCAAGGAGAAAGGTGATCCTTTCATGGTGAACCACTGAATTGCAGCCTCAAAGTGCGGGCGAGCGGGTGCATCAAGCTTCAGTACACTGAAAAGATACGTACATCCAGGGTAACCTGGGTAGCTCAGGAGTGAGTGGGATTGATTTCCCGAATGAGTTTCCATGAGTGAGTGAAACAATTGAGCTGCCCTGCAGAGCAGCTTAATTCGAATAGCAAAATTTCGGTGCAAGTCAGATAAAGTAGGAAACACTGTTCAAAAAATATTCAATAATTCAAGTATTCGCACACCCATACTTTTTTTCCCCCAGCCAGCAGCCCCTCAGAGGTGCAGGGTATTTGCATAGGGTTGAGATTATTTTCAAAGTATACATTTTATTTTCCAGTTCCTGTAAAGACAGTACCAACAAAAATCCACTGTATATTCAAAAGATTTGATTTCTGGGGTTTTACGTCCCACAACCAGCTATAATTATGAGAAACGCCGTAGTGGAGGGCACCGGAAATTTCGACCACCTAGGGTTCTTTAACGTGCACTGACATCGCACAGTACACGGGTCTCAACATTTCGCGTCCATCGAAATGCAGCCGCCGCGTCCGGGATTCGATCTCACGACCCTCGGATCAGCAGCCGAGTACCATAGCCACTAGACCACCGTGGCGGGTGTATTTTCAAAAGATCACATACCCAGAATACCTCGTGCTTGCATCTCCTAAGAGCAATGCATGCCATTTGTGATAATAGACACATAGAGGTGTCAACCCATGTCCCATGAAATAACAGACAGAATGTTGTTAGTGTTGTCAGGGGTCTACAAAATATTCAGTACTCTCTGCCTCAACCTTGAGTACTTTCAGATTTTCAGAATATTCACAACAACGAAACCTACCGCAGACCTTCACCACAGTGCCACATCACAAAAATACATTGGCACTGTCACCAGGAGTTCAGTTCCGCATGCACTGCTTTGCATACATCAGATGCTGCTGGTTTTGCTGGTGCATGCACTGTTTACCATCATGTAAAAAAGAAAAGAAAACCATATAACAAATAGCTCTCTCACACTTGGTTGTGCAGAAAGGCACAACTAAGTGGAATAATGTTTCCTCAGTTTACTGACAAGGAAGACCTTGTCAAGGAATGGGCTGCAGCTGTATAATACAAGCACTGCCTTTGATGCTGGACGATTGGTTATATGTGCCAAACATTGAGTGGCTGAAGCAGCTTGTTTTATCTCGCAAAGATGTTTGGCTACGTCAAAAGCATCTGAATGCAATGCCTCTCGACATATTTTTCTACCTAAGCCTTGTACGGAAACAAAGCGATAACATTTACCTCGAAGCACACATGATGCATGAAGTTTATCACGGCTGCCACTATACACATTATTATTATGAGAGAAGCCGTAGTGGAGGGCTCCGGAAATTTCGACCACCTGGAGTTCTTTAAAGGAACTGACAACCAATTTTTAAGGTACCTGCTTTCTTTATTACAACAGAAAGCTTACTGGTCAGAGTGTCTAATCAAGCAGTAGCAACAGGGAAAATGCTGTGAAACATTTGTGATCCGAGCTTTTTGCCTATGGAGTCTTATACGTAACACATGCTGCAAACAGTGGCCGATAGGCATCGGGTGTGTGTGCACCAGGTTCTGCAAATAACAGGGTGAGAATATGTTTTTATATACTGACTGCAAATTTTAAGCCCCAGGTGTGGTTGTATGAACAGCAGCAGGTGACGCAGAACAAGATCGCAGTACCAAGGCTTCACCATGTTTCAGTTGCCACGAATTTGAAGCTCAATTTAAAAATACAAATCCTCTTCAAATTGCAAAAGGGTTCCTTCCAAATGCACAAAGGTCCGTTGACACGTTCTGGCCAGTTTTTACATCGTACAGTGCATGGCCCTCAACATTACACCTCCATCTTTATGCAGCTGCCGTGGCTCAGATTCAATCCCAAAGGACCAAGTGGGACCCACGATTTTTAAGGGGAAGTAGTTCAATGCATTTTGCAAAGTATTCCGGTACAGTTAGGAGAAAGGCCTGCACAAGGGACACAGCACAGCATAAGCTATGTATTTTGCTTCTGCTGCGTGTCTGTTCATCTTTTGTTTCAGTATTCCTGCTTCTCCCCCTCCCCCCACTATGTGAGTACAGCATTTGATTTTATAAATGTGAGAAGGTTTAGTACCATACCCTTCTTTTTCCCCATGTCACGAAAAATGGAGCGCACTACAATCGACCTTCCTAGTCATTTTTTTTCTGGGAAACGAGTGCATGTTACAATCGAGGGTGCAGCAGAATCGAGTAAATACGGTGCTTGTTTTATGGCCACTTGAACTGCGTTGCACAAGATGTGGTGAAGTTGATGTCTGGTGCAACGGTAGTCTGCACCCTGCACTGGGTGATATGGTTGATGTGGCGCTCGGCAGATGTGGCCGACGCGGCACTCAGCTGGGGCTAGGTCTAGTGTGTTAGGCCTGGTACATCCCAAGGCCCGGCGTCGCGTTCGCCAACAAAGTATTGCCCCAGAAACTTCCTGGCGGACGGCTGGTGGCTTGGACAGGAGGATTGGTGCCGCTTTGTCCGCGCTCACCAAGGCAGCATCGCATTCTCCAAACGTCGACCAACCCCATCTTTGATACGCTGCTGAGGATGCGACCTCCTTCCGCCGAGTCCAGCCAGATAATGTCAGAGCAGCGCTTCCCTCATGCGGCTCGTGCCATTCCAATTTCTTCTTATTTTTCAGGGCTCATTCGTTTTTTTTGTTCTGCGCAGCATCATCGCATTTTCCTCCTCTTTTTCAAGCCCTCTTACTCATGACACTGACCACTAGGCACACGACAAGTGTCACTGGTTTATACATTCAGCCGATGCAGTAGGCATGATAAAAACAGTCGGAGGTGAGAAATAATAAAAAACTGCGTGCAGCGGAACTTGTTGGTGGGCAAGTTGGTTCGTATTGAATTGAAATAGATGAGTGCAACCTCACGCAAAACTTGGCAAAATTTTATTCTCTCTTCGACATTTTATCTCTCTTCGACATTTAGGGAGTTAACGGCAGAACAACAGCAAATTGGTGTGTACCATGCAATGACAGGAAAATGGTAAGAGGTGGCTACAAAGCAAAAAGTGCCATCTGCTGGCTCTAACTGCTAAACCAATGTGACGAGCAGCACCTGTGCAGAAGGCAGCTGTGGGCCTCGCAGAGTCTGCATCATGGCAAGCATGGCGTGTCCTTCGGCTGCATGGCAGAGGTACTTCTGAGTGCAGTGCTTCACGTCGAGCAGCCACTCAGCGAAGCTGTGGTGAAACAGCAGCAGGCAGCCATCCTCACGCTCCACGAGCAGCCGCGAGAGTAACACCAACCGCCGACTGAACTCGTCACGTGTGAGCAGCTGGTTGCGGGTCCACAGGCACAGGAACAGCTCTTCTGCAGTCAGGGGCTGTGCAGCTGCCAGCAGCACGTGCAGAATAGGTTGCACACGTAAGAACTGCCGCCGCTGCACAAGAATGATGGAAAGAAAAGCTGTCTATACCCGCCCTTGCATCCATATCTGAACAGCGGCTTTCTACAGCTTGCATCATGGCTTCTCCTAGTTCGCCATATAAATTAGCGTCCTTGTACAATGTATCAGTGAAACGACACTTGTCTTTTGCAGTCCCAACAAGCTGTAACTGAAAGCTGAATCACAGCGGTGAGTGAACGCAGGGCCACACATGATATACAGTAGGCTCCCTTTAAGATGGACTCGAGGGGACAATGACAATTTGTTTGTCTTATTAGAAGTGCCTCCAAGAATGGATTGGCCACTTGCCCAGGTGGATCCACACGTCTTTCTTCAAAAAGTCAATCAAGTAGACTTGCAATTGGGAAAAAATTACTAATGAAACCATATTTTTACCCAACCTGAAAACTGTCTTCAAGCACTGGCAAGCAGCCATAAATAACATTTCGTCTAATGATTTTAACTATCCTCCAGTATCTCCATGCTGCTGGGAAAGGTTGTTCATTAGAGCAATTAAGCAGGCACAAGCTACCTCCCGTATTCTTCAAAAGCACTTCAAGCACATGTTCAGTGAGCATGTAATTTGTGTTGCCAGTCAATGTGTTAGGCATTGTGGTGCATCTTTGAGGATACTCACATAGGCATTCATGTCCCCAAGGACACCTTTACTGCCCACACTAGAGACTAGGCCTGTCTTTATTCAGGGCAGTTTTGCTGCACTTGCCCCAGGAGGTTCTGATCAGCCAAAAGGTCTAATGTGTACACTATGTTGTTCTGGATAAAAAGCAGCATTCACTTTTTTATGTCCCCCTTTGTGGGGGAGCCTGGGTCCTCCCTTTCTCTTTTCTTCTGCTCTGCTTTACAGCTGCTCTACTACTTGGGCGTGGGGGCAACTTTATTCAAGTACCCAGAGTCCCCCTGTGGCTCTTGGATTCTTTTGCTGTGTGTTCCTTTGTACTCTCCCTGTTGGTGCTGAACAGGAGGTGAGGGAGACAACAAAAGAACTCCATGTGAAGAGACAACAAAAGGGCTTAAGAAGGCAGGGTGCTCCTAGCACTTGGGGTCCCCAACAATAAAACTCTGTAACAGAGTTTTACTGCTGGTACCTAAGTGGCCTTGCTTACTTAGTCTTTGGTTCTTTTGTATTCTCCTTGGTGGGGAGACAACAAAAGAAGGCAGGTGCCCAGCCCTCCGGCCCCTACAATAAACTAGGGGCAGCTGTCCACAGCACTGGGAAAGTTCCTCTTAACAGCTTACCTGTGAGGGGGTTGGTCTTAAGAGTATCTCTTTTGCATTGAGTCTATGGGAAACCAAACAAACATACCTATGCTGACTGTTATATCCCAGAATTCCTCTTAACCGAGATCATTTTAACCGGAGTTCAATGTAGTGCCACTCCAGCAAAATGGACATTGTGCTTATTTTATGACTCAAGCTCTCTATAAACATTTACTCTGCATTTTAGCACTGAAGTTTCTGTGTTATTATACAAGCATGGATTGGGGTCGCTGTGGTGTTTAATGCAGACGTCGACCAGCATGGACCTTGGAACTGTTGGCTATGTGCAAGGGGGAAGAAGCATTAACAATGTGCACTGATGTCATGCACTGAACAATGTTCTTTAAAGACTTCCTTTTTTGTGCAACCAAGCACTGGCCCACCCGTTTGTGACTGTTAGTTTATTCCTACATATCCAGCCTGTGGGGATGCATTCGCAACTGCTCATTTTGGCAGGAACATCGTGACGGGGGAGGGCACCCATACTACTGCCTTTCATGCCAGAATGCGGTGCTGTAACTGCCCCGCTCTCTCTCTCCTTTCCCCTTCTCCCTGGGGCCGGGGAGATGACCCCTCTCGCAACTAGCTTTCTTGAGGGTTTTTCAGTCTGTAATCTCGAGGGGTATGGATTGAATGCACCACAACCATGGCGCAAGATACCACCACCGAGCCTTCTACGGGTGATGCTCTGCTCCAGGTTGGAGAACGAGGCCATGTGAGACGGGCCGAGTTATTATGTCATGTGCTTTTCCTAGCATTGTTGTTCTGGCCCCTGACGTACGGAATATTACTCTTTCACACCAATGCATTCGTATACTCTGTGTTTGTGTTGCTTGTGTTGGTGACATTCACTAAGGTGAATGAACACCTTCAATGCAAAGGCTTGTCTCTGTCCCCCTGGTCTAAACCCACTATGGTTGCAGTTAACATGAACTGTGGGATAGGGGCCACAGCTAGGGCTGACATGTTTGTGCTGGCAAGTGACTTCCACTGCTAGCACTCAAGGCAACAAGTGTAAGGGAAGCCCCTGTAAGACGCAAGCAATTATGACAGTGGTGTTTCACTGACTAAAAGCTTGAAGACATCAGCTTGTCCAGGGATTGATGGCATTAACACAACATCGCTAAATGGTACTGCCATACTTGAGCAGTCAACAATGCTGGGTCCACTGAAAAGGAGTTAATGAAGGTTCCACTTCATTTTAGAGGCCAGTGCCATGCATGAAACTTGCCTGCAGGGGTGCACAAATATTTGAAACTTCTAATAATTTGCTAACAGTATTTGCTATTCAATTCAATTTATGCTCAACTTTTGATATCCAAACTATTTGAAGTTAGCATTTCAGGGGGCAAAATATGATATACATTAACAATTTTTTTTTTTAGCAGGCAAATCATCAATATACATTAACGATTTGCCTGCTAACCTTTCATCCTCAGATTGTTTGCCGACGATTGCGTGATCTACCGCAATATTAAATGTTTTGATGATCATTCCGTGCTCCAAAGTGACTAGACCTAACCTTCAGGTGGTGCCAAACTTGGCAGATGTCCCTTAACACCTCTAAATGCAAGTTTATCTCGTTCTCTCGAAAGCGTACCAACTCAGCATTTGACTATATGATTAATAACACCATTGTTTTGGCTACCCCATCGTACAAATATCTCGGCGTTCATATTTCATCCGATTTATCCTGGACTACGCATATAGCAGCTATTTCATCGATAGCCTCTCAATCCCTCGGCTATCTCTGCAGAAACCTGCGCAACGCTCCTTCTAACGTACGCGCCTGATCCTATCTCACTTATGTTCGCCCGCAGCTCAAGTATGCGTCATCCATATGGTCACCACATCAAGGTTACTTTGTCTGTATGTTGGAAGCCATCCAGAATAGGGCAGCAAGATTCATCTCTGGCAACTACGACTATCATTCAAGCATCACTCTAATAAAACAAGATCTTGCACTTCATTCACTAGAAGAACGCCGCGCCATTGCTCTGTTATGTTTATTTCACAGGTACATTTATAGTAACAGACTGCACTGTTTGCCGCCGCTTCATACGCCCCTGCGCACATCTCGATGCATACACAACGCACGTAGTTTCATGCGCATTCATGGTCACACACAGGCATTTTAACTCATCACCACTACCTAGAGCCATTGCACATTGGAACGGTCTTCCTGATCACATTGTATCCATTGCTAACCGTGAAACTTTCTGTGATAACCTGATGTCGTTGCGAGTTATACAGCACTGTATAAAGTTGTTGCACTTTACTGTTCATAATATTTGTCTTGCTATTTTATTTTATTCCCCTTCTTTTGTGTTATTTGTTTAATTTGTGTGTATGTTACTGTTTTGTAAATGCAGATGCCCCCCTTACTCAATGCCCTTCAATGGGCCTGTAAGGAATTTTGAATAAATAAATAAATAAACATGTCTCATGACAAAAGCCCACTCCTGTATGTACTATGCTTCACTGTGCAACACTTGTGTACTTCAGCAAACCTAACACTCGCATGTTGCGGCAAAGCTAACACATGTGTACTGCAGCGAAGTTAGCGCATGAATATGCACAATTCTCTGTTGGACTGTCCTTAGGCCCTCACTTTTCTTCTTTAGGGACGACATTGTGGGAGGATACTGCAATAAAGTATTTTTCTGTCCATGTTTAGTGGCACATTTCTCTGTTATTGAATATGGCATTGTATTAAAAAAATATTCAAACGTAATTCGAAAATATTTTATTCGTTCTGCACTCACACATTAAAGGGACACTAGAGTGAGAAGGTGAACTGGTTAGAATGATAATTTATATTTCGAGAACAGATTGTCATTAATTTCACCACGTTAGGTTCAATAGTAAAACAAAAATGAGCATAAATGTTTTAATTTTCGAATTATTGCCAGAACTTCGATGTCAGAAGGCCAGTTTTTTTTTTGTGTGTGTGTTTTCACCAAATTCACTTCACCAAATGTTCTGAAACTCAGTGTGTTCAGACTCTGGCTTCATTAGAACACAAAGTGCACCTTTCTTGCCAACAAATAGCTATGTAGGCCTTAGTAGATGCCGTCAAAGATCTGCGACATCACGCATATTAGTTCTGGAACTTCAAAGCAGCTATGCCGCCCCTATTTTTCTTTCTTTTCTTTTTGTGCATTTTGTACCTTACCGAGGGTCTTCTCGCAAGAATGGCATTTTTTGTATTGTGAAAAGCTAACCTTCCACTCAAAATTTTGCTATTTGCACAGCTCTACTTGCCTGGAAGAGACGCTGGCAAAGCCACAGATAGAGGCCATTGAGAGTGCCCGGAATGTGCCGTATCTCGCGCAGTGTCACCCAACGCTGGGCAACGCCATCAAGCAGACACTCGAGGTACAGCAAGCAGCCATTGCTCTTGATGTGCAGCTGGTTCAGGGCCTCTGCTGTGTCACGCGAGCCCAGCTGCTGCCGCAGTGCTTCCTCACCATCCAGCCGTGCCAGAATATACTGCTGCATATCACGCACTACAGATGCCTTGCGAAGATCATCCAGGCTAATCTGCATGAAACAGACTGACCCTGTTGACACCACAGCTGGTGGGAGAAGCATAAAGAATTTTTCCCTGCCCTTCCTTATAGGTATCTTACTGCTCTCCTTATGGAGTGAGGACTATGGTGACTGTGGAGCCATTGTAGATATCTTCCAGTATTCTTAGGCAATGCTAGTTTACGACCCGATTCTGCAATTCCCATAAGACTGCTGAGGTTTCAACAGAGTCCAACGCTTTCTCGTAATTTATGAGGGCTATTTATACTCTGCGTGTTTCTCTATCACCTGACTGAGAGTGTGAATGTTGCATATTGTTGAAGAGCCTTTGTGAAACCCTGCCTGCATTTCTTTGAAAGCTTTCTTCCTCTGTCATTACTGGTGGAACGTCTACCTCTTCTGACCTACTTCCCCGTTCAATATTATCCTGGATATTGCGGTTGCTGTACAGATCTCTGTAGAACTCCTCGGCTACTACAACCATCTCATCCCTATTTGTGAAGACATTGCCTTGTTTTTCTCTATGCGTGCACGTCTGATTTCTGCCTATGCCTAGACGTTTCTTCACCACTTTCAGGATCCCTCCATTCCTTACAACATGCTCGATCCTCCTTATATTACACTTACGTATGTCAGCTGTTTACACTTATTAACTTTGAAAGCTTTGAAAGATGAGTTAAATACTGTCATGCTTTGCATTTTCTAATGAAGTCTTTCATTTCCAGGGAAAGTTTCCTAGTATTTTGTGCAACAATCTCACCTCCTATTTCTATTGAGCACTATGCGATAATGCATGAGATTATCGCTGACTTCCTGAACGCAAATGTCTGCTTCCTTGGTTAGAGCACGCCATCTGAATGCATTCCACACCAAATGTTTATTAATGTCTGCTTTCTGGTCCTCGCTACTGTCATCACCAAGGCACTTAACGAACAATGATGCCCAAACACTGCTAGCTTCAAGGTACATGCTCAGTATTTCCAATTCTGAAAAAGAGACATGGGCTCTTTGCATGACCATCCTGCAGGTCACCATAGCAGAACGGCTGCATAATATTGTGGCACATGCCACAAGCTCTGGAAACCACCATGGCTTCGTACAGAAAAAGCATTGATGCTTAACATTACAAGTGGAAATTTGGTCACACTGCAGTTGCCACTGCCGTTGAGAAACTTAAACTTGCTTTCTGCTGCATGGCTGTAAGTTTTTCAGTATGGAGAACAGCAGCTCTCTTGGATGCTGCCGTCAATGAGAGCTGAAACCTTTTCTTGGGCTCTGAGCATCATGATCAGGCACATTAGCATGCCACCATCAAATAAAAAGAAAAGAGAGAATTGTGACAAAGCCAAAAAAAAAAACAAGCTCTATCAACAAACACCTATCTCCCCGAACAAACCACAGAAGTCACATTGCCCCCATCATAAGTGCCGCTCCCGCATGAAAAACAGTTCCTCCATTAACTAGCAGAAAACATGACATGATCAAATGGTAGCATCAAGTAAAACTTTGTCTCAGTGAAACCTCAGACCGACCTTGTGACAAGAAAGCCCGGATGATCGCGGCACTTGATGTCAAAAAAAGAAAACGAAGAAAACGTTTGAGACAATTTCACATAAAACAATCCTCGAAGGCTTAGAAGACATAGGTTGCGGAAGACAGGTGTTTTGGTACATCCTTAGCTTCCTTCGCAACAGGAAGGCAACGACTGGTTGGGGCAGCATGCACTCTGACATTTTTGCAATGCCCAACCGAGGCACTCCACATGGCTCAATCTTTTCGCCACTTTTCAGCATTAGGATGAGGCGACTGGCCCTAGAACTCGAACAAGTACGGGACCTTGGATGACAATTCATACTGATGACACCACGCTCTGGGCACACCGGGGTAATTATGGCATGAAACAGGAGGCCATAGACAAAGTGGCTAATTTCACCAGACACGCGGGCATGACATGCACACCAGAAAAATCAGAGTTTATCGCAGTACGCAGTAAGCGTCGCAAGAAAGCCAGTATGCCAAGGATAGATCTCTATCTCGAGGGCCACGCCATTCGTGAAGTCACCCAAATGAGAGTGCTTGGTTTACTTATTCAAGAGAACAGCAATGTTGATGCCACAATTCAGACCTTAAAATTAACCGTTAAGAATGTGACATGCATGATCTGTCGAGTGGGACGCAGGCGCAACGGGCTTGTGGAAGGACGCAATGAAGGACGGCAGACAGTCCCTTCAAACACGTGCGTAATTTAAAATTTTCATGACACTCCACAGATTTTCTAGTGCTCAATGGGTATGAAAAAATTAATAGCTTTATGGCACAGGAGCAGCCTTTTCAGAACACAACACCAACTAGAGATAATTACTTGATTATTAAATTTTATGGTATGAACGCTCCAGATGATGCAACGCAAGCTATAACAGATAATCTGAAACCAATTGTTTTCAAGTAGGCAGACATAACTAGAAATCTAAAGCAGCTAAACTGACTTAAACAGCCACAGCTTTCCCTAATGCCTGGCCATGGTGGTCTAGTCGTTATGGCATCTGGCTGCTGATCCGAAGGTCGCGGGATCGCATCCCGGCCGCAGTGGCTGCATTTCAATGGAGGCGAAATGTCGCGGCCCGTGTGCTGTGCGATGTCAGTGCACGTTAAAGAACCTCAGGTGGTTGAAATTTCTGGAGACCTCCACTACAGAATCTCTCATAATCACAGTGGTTTTGGGACGTTAAACCCCATAAATCAATCAGCTTTCGATTAAGCACATTTTACAGAGATAGTACTGGTTTCCTGCTGTAGTTGCTGGAGCGTGGCAATGTGCTTGCAACCGAGCACTGAAGCCATTGCAAAGGAAACCACCGAGAGAACCAGGCAGCCATTGCAAAATGAAAACAAAATGCGTAAACGTAAGGCGACCCAGCACTATTCTGCAATAACAAGTTCTCCGTGTTTTCGGATTAATCTGAAAAATCTGATAAACATTCGCAGGTAAAATGTAAAATGTTTCACAATTCGGATTTATCCAATAACTTCCTATTTTAATGGCCAATATGACCTGGTTCCGTTCTTTACCAAAAGCGCATCTCCTAAGCCATCATTGATACATCATCTGGGTCGGCTGATATAAACTTTACCGTGCTTCGACAGTATCTCGCAGAACGCACGCATTGCACATTTAACAAAGGCATTGCTGTGGTGCGGACAGAGCGAGAGACGTCAATGGGTCAATGTATGTCGGGCCCCCAGGAGCACGAGACAGCATCTAGGGCCACTAGGGTGCCTCGGTGGACTGCTCTCTCTCACACGCGCACGAGACAGAGTAGTTTCAGACGGCCATGGCAGTGAGAATCAAGCGCAGAAAGCCTGCTGGCAGAAACCATGGCATGCTCACATGATGCATTTTTGCAGCGCATGGACAGAAATTTCGGGCAAGCAAAATGGGAAGGAAATGAAAGCTTTCCAGTGACTACATAAAGGAGGTTAATGATTTTGAAGAATCAACGTCCCCTGAAGGAGTCATTACTTGCAAGCTTTGTCGTGCGACAGTTAGCTTTGCGAATAGCAAGGGTGCCTTGAGAACTGCGGAGCACTCGCAGTCACAGTGCCACGTCTGGATGGAGGCGAGTCCTTGGTGAACTGTTTGTGCTCTGAATTTAGCTACGTGAGAGTGAATGCAGCATGCTTCATACAGTTTGACGAGGTTGCTCCGTTAGCCGTGCACGTGTTCTTCTATGCCAGGTATCTTAGCAGACTTAACATGGTCGCAATCCAATTTATTCACATCGTCTTGTTATTCCTATCTCACCATAGGCAACTTGCCACAGCAAAGCTCGCTGGAAGAATGCATCAAACAAACAGACAAGACATGGATGACATCCTGCAACAGTTTTGCTGTGCATTTTGTCATGCTGGGATTCCACAGCACCAGGCTGATGGACCTCTTGGCAGCCTCTTCTGAAGCAAGTGTCCAGCAGTACGCATGATGCCAGGCAGTGATCAACTATATTGGAAATACCTACATGAGTTCATTGACAAAGACACTATGACGATAAGCTCTTTGATGAAAAAACATCTCCTTTCTGTCACCATCGATGAGTCACCAGAACTCCATGGACGTTCTGCAGTAGCGGTGCTTGGAACATTCTACGACGACGAGCTTCCTGGAAGTAGGAGCCTATGACAGACTTGCAAATACGCGGTGGTTTGTCTCATTGTACCTCACGATCGCATGAGTTAGGTCAGCCGTAAAAGTCCTACCTCTGTCGATGATCTCTGGGTCTCCGTGACGCAGGATGATGTTCTCAATGAAGCACCTCGACAGCACTTCCCTTTGGCAGGGCCCTTGTTTCAGCATAGCGAGTGATGTAGTCAATCGCTACGACGATCCACTTGTCAGGAACGGCCCCAGTAAGTCCTTGCCTATTTGCTGTACGGTTGGCGAGGTGGTTAGATGGGCTGCAGAAGTCCGGGTGACCTGATCGGCAGCGTCTCTCATCATTGACAGCGGTAAGCCAATAGTACTTCTCTCGGATCCTCACGAGCATGTGGAAGAAACCAACGCGTCCGGCCATTGGGTCATCATGTAAAGCTTCCAGAACCTCCGAATGTAACGCTGAAGGCACTATGATGAAACAGGTGGCTCAGTTCTTCTTCAGGAGAACATCGTTATGCAGGAATAACGAAAGCAGTCCTTGCCGGAATACCTTTGGCACAATGACAGTCTTGCCTTCCAGGTGGTCCATGAGGCTCTTGAGCTCTGGGTCACCTCGTCCTTACACGAAGTTGTTGGCGCTTACGTCTCCCAAGAAAGTCATCATCCTGGTCACCCTGTGGCAGCGGATCGACGGGGGCTCAAGACAAGCAGTCGGCATCAGAGTTCTTTCTTCCGCTTTTGTAGACGATAGTGGCATCAAATTCTTGAAGTCTCCATCGTGCAAGAGGTCCTTATGGATCTTTCAAGTTAGCTAGCCAGCACAAAGTGTGGTGTTCACTCAGGACTTTGAAGGGCCTGCCGTACAGCTAGGGGCGGAATTTCGCTGCAGCCCAGATAATAGCAAGGCATTCCCTTTCTGTTTTTAGAATAATTCGCTTCCGTCTTCGAGAGTGACCGGCTAGCATAACTGATAAGCCTTTCAAGTTCATTGGACCTCTGCACAAAGACAGCGCTGAGCCCTGCACTGCTTGCATTTGTGTGCATTTTGGTATCAGCTTCTTCGTCGAAGTATGCAAGTATTGGCAGCGTTTGCAGGCGTTGCTTTAGTTCTGGAAAGGCCTCGAATTACGGCGTTTCCCATTTGAACTTGGCGTCAGCCTTCGTGCGTTATGTCAGTGGCTTGGCAATTCATGAAAAGTTCTTGATGAAGCACCTGTAATAGGCGCAGAGCCCAAGAAACCTGCATACTGCCTTCTTGTCGCTAGCTGGGGGAAAACCAGTGATCACAGCTGTTTTCTGTGGATCAGGGCATACTCTATACTTGCTAATAATGTGACCCAGAAACAAGAATTCCTTGTATGTGAAGTGGCACTTTTCTGGCTTCAAGGTAAGTCCGGAGACCTTGACTGCCTGAAGAACAGCCTCAAGGCGGCGGAGCTGTTTGTCGAAGGCGGAAGCAAAAACGACGATTTCCAAGTAGACGAGGCATGTCTGCCACTTCAAGCCTGCCAGCACGGTGTCCATAACCCGTTGAGATGTTGCAGGCACTGAGCAAAGACCAAAGGGCATCACCTTAAATTCAAACAGCCAATCTTGTGTTATGAAGGCAGTCTTCTTTCAGTCTCTCTCGTCTACTTCGATTTGCCAGTAGCTGGTTTTGAGGTCCATCGACGAAAAATACTTTGCATTGTATAGTCGATCCAAGGCATCGTCTATCCGTGGGAGAGGATACACATCCTTCTTCGTGATTTTATTCAAGCGACAATAATTGACTAATAAACGTAGGGTTCCATCTGTCTTCACTAACACCACAGGTGACGCCCACAGACTCGTAGACAGCTGAATGATGTCGTCACCCAGCATTTCGTCGAC
This sequence comes from Hyalomma asiaticum, assembly GCA_013339685.2. Lineage (NCBI taxonomy): Eukaryota > Metazoa > Arthropoda > Arachnida > Ixodida > Ixodidae > Hyalomma > Hyalomma asiaticum. The sequence continues at coordinate 42,867,628 of CM023483.1, forward strand.
TTGTTGCTTGATGGCCTCGCATTCCCATGCCAAAACTCGGTAGAGGCTCTGACGAAGAGGACAGGCATGTTTGTCGGTTGTTATGCGGGGTTTGGCGAGAGGGGTCTGACGAAGCCTTGATGACGACGAGAAGCAGCCCTTGAATTGCTGGAGTAAGGTCTTGAGCTTTTATTGCCTGGAAAGACCTTGATTTATGTCGAAAGCGGTTACAGACACTGCAGTCATCGTTGTGGGTCCCGAAGAATCCGTCAGGGTGAAAGCATTGCTTACATGCACAAATTCATTTATGTGTGCAATTGTTGCACCCCTGTTAGGTGCCTGGATTCGTTGCTAAAGTTTGTCACCATTAGCTTTATGCAGCTTGGCTATGCCTCTTGCGACGCACATCTGACAGTTTAGGAGCAAGTGCTGGTCACCCTTGATGATGTCTTGCAAGTCGGTAGGTGCGGTGGTGCCAACGGAAATGATGACACTGGACAGCGGCGGTATGGTTACCTGCTCTTCCGTCACATTCAAGGCATGGTAGGCAACGTTGCTATATGGCAGTTTTGCATTATCCATGGAAAGCATTACTGACCTGAATCTTAGGACGATGACTGAGTCGTGTTGGTCCAGGAAATCCACGCCTAAGGTTACATCTCTCGAGCATTGCTGCAGGACCACAAAACTCGCCAAGTGAGTCTGGCTGTCAATTGTGACTCTTGCCGTGCAGGTTCCAGTCGTTGTTATAAGGTGGCCCCCCTGCTGTTTGGATATCTGATCCTCCCCAGGCAGTCTTTACTTTCTTCATCTTGATGTTGAAAAGGCCACGGATGACAGAGTAGTCAGCGCCGGTATCGACTAGGGCGGTGACGCTGTGGCCGTCGATAATCAAGTCGAGGTCGTTGGTTCGTCGCCTTGCGTTCCGGTTAGGTTGGGGCGTCGGATCACGGCTATCACGGCTTGCTCCGCTGCTGTTATGTCGCGTCGGCAAATCTTTCTGTGGCAAAGTGTTGTCATAGAGGCTCTGGCCAGACGGCATGCTGAGGCTACGTAGGGAATATTCGTGCGTCATGGTCGTCGGCAGCAGAGGAGGATTTTCGGCACGGCATCGTGCGGCAACCGCATGTCCATCGGTTGCTGCCTTTAGTTTTCCGGATGGGGGCTGGGAGATCAGCCTCAGGTTGCGCCGCTGTACTGGCGGCAACCAGCGTGATGTAGCAGCAAGGTGACGGTGAACGGGATGGTTGTCGTTGCCACTGTGCTCTGGCAATGGAGTCAGCAACGTCGCGAGGTCATTCAGCTGGGCACGGACACTTTGCGTTCACGTCGAAGCCACGCAGTCCCATCTCACACTACTCACAATAGTGGTAGGCATGGGCTGCTTCTCCGCAGTGGTAGCACAGTGGGGGGTGGTTGGGGGTGCACCATACATTCGTTTTTCTTGGACGGTAGCGCTGGTCAAGACGGTGGTGTTGCGGGTGAGATGGTGGTGTTGGATGGTGACGAAACTGCGGAGGCGTAGGGTTCCGGCGTGGACAAGAAGCAACGACAGTTCGACATGCAGCAGCGGAGTTGGTCATCACCTCCGGTTGGGATTGTGGCGGTTCGGGAACAGGCAGCATTGCTGTACTTCCTCGCGAACAATGTCCTCAAGGGAGGCTACCTGGGGATGAGACGACAGGTGACTGACACGCTGGCCACGGTACTTCAGCTGTGGGCTGCCACCTGACGCCTTGGATGTCGAGAGCAACATCAGTATGCCTTGGCTCAAGATGACACAACGCAAGATCAGCCGCCTCTTGCTGTGTACATAAGACATATTCGTGACAAGCACTTTTCCGTTTCTTTGAATGCTGAGCCATTAGGACTACCCTTCTTGTGGTATTTGTTGATTGTAGCCCTAACGCACCTGGTAGCGCTTTTTACCGTGTTACCATTTTTGCATGTGTCAGTGTACCCACGCCTTTATTCTCCACTGTAAATGTTTTCATGCCTGCTCGCTGTTCTTGTTCAGTCGCCTGACCTCACACAGGCAAAACGTGGCGGACGTCCTTAACCATCACAGGTGGTTTTCTGTCCTGCAAGGGCCTTGCCGTACAGGTACGGTTTTGACCCTGCTTTTGAAATTTCGCACGATAATGACGATGCGTGCTCAATGGAAGGTGTTGCTACTTCCTAGGGCTTAGAAGTATTTGGAATTTGATTGGGCAATCTTCTCATAGGATAAACTTAACAGATTTCTCAGTTCAGCACAATGCGTGGTGTGCGGCAACAGGAAGCAGCACCATTTCGTGGTTTTACTTTCACTGTGAGATTGCAACGGAGGTGCATAAAACTCGACGTTTATTTTTTTAGGCACTCCCTTACAGCTGCAACAAAAGTTGATTTCCACCTCTATTGGCACTGCCCTTATCGCTGGTGCTGACGAGGTATTCGGTATTCTTGCTCTCCTAGTTTACCGAGATTCTTTTGTGTTCTTGACATGCACGGCAAAACGGCAATATGCCCGAATGCACTGACTTTTCTCTTCACACTGTGGTGGATCGTCAGAACGTCTGAAAGGCTTTTGTTTGCCAGCACCTAGGCGTCCCCGTCCCAGCTGCCAGTGCCAACACATGCATGGGCTGTTCCCGGAACTTCTTCGTCCCTGCCTTCTCTGTGCCTGCACCTGTGCGCAGTGGCAGCCGTGGTGTCATTGCACATGCACCCGCACCCATCTTTCAGTCTTGCCTAGGCATGGTTCTTTTCTCTTTCTCATGTTGCTCTGTGGCACCCTCTCGGGTATGCGAGCGACAGAGTTCAAAATAAAGACCCAGTTTCTTGCCAGACACCGTTGCTGCCAGCCCTGTGTACACATTCTCTACAAATTGGTGACCCAGATGTGATACTACCCACAACTAGTTCATGTTAGAGCCATGTGCCTCACAGAACCCTAAGCAAAACTCGCGCAAGCAGCCACCTCAGCAGAAGATCAGCCCGATTCGCTTAACATCGGTGAGAATTCGTAAGCTGCAAATGCGACTGGTGATGCAGTCCTTGTGGTACCCTCCACCTGCCACAGTACTGGGGAGGCAATCCCCCAGTTTGGTTCCTGCAGGTGAAATTGCAGTTCCACATCTCTAGAGTAACATCTCAGCTCCAAAAATATCATGTCAGTGCACTGCCACCCACCAACACAGAAGAGGTCTCCGATGTCTTGGTTTCCTTCAGAAGTTTCCTTCAGCATCTCCCCACCGGCATGGAGTGAGAGATCGGATTGAGTATGCAGGTGCACACTTGTGCTACTATCATCGCCGTTTTGGTGCCGAGGCTCACCACTGCCACTTGCCATGCGCGTGGACGGGAAACCTGCCAGCCAACCACTAGTAGCAACAAGTGGTCAGGGCACCAACGACACCACAGGATGTCCCTGTCACCAACCACACCACAGGACAGAAATTTCTCACCGACACTGAAGCCCAGGTCAGTGAGCTCCCAGCCACAAGGTGAGTACATACTCAGCCTGCCATATTTCACCTATAAGCAGTAAATGGAACCCGCTCTCCTGTCCATTTAGAACGTTCTGTCACACTGAATCTGGGGAATCGAAGACTGTCCCAGTGGGTGTTTCTGGTCACCGACATCAGGTCCGCAATCAAAGGGGCCAATTTTCTTGCCAAGCAAAGGTTCCTTGTTGCCCTCAGCCACAAACATCTCCTAGATACAACAAGTGTTCAAGGCATCGATGCAGATGCAACTACTGATGTGGTGCCTTTCTTTGCTAGAGTTGCCTCAGAACCGTTCACTACCTTTCTAAAAGAACTTCTGTCCCTGACACTGCCACCAGATTGCACTCAACCCGTTGCGCACGCTATTCAGCACCACATAATAACAACAGGGCCACCTGTCTTCTGTAGTCCCTGGCACCTCGCCCCTAACAAGCTCAAAGTAGCCTGTGCAGAGCTTTAGCACATGTGGAACTTGGTGTAATTTGGCCATCATCGAGCAGCTGGCTTCACCTATCCAACAGGTCCTTAAGATGCCAGGCGATTGAAGACCATGTGGCAACTATTGGTTCATTAAACAACACCAAGGCCGCCTCTGACTGGTACCCACTGCCCAACATCCACGACTTCACCTCGTCTCTGTTGCATGGTGCAACAATATTTTCCAAAATCAATCTTGTTCAGGCACACTGTACTCCAAGGCCAAGGAAGACATTCCCAAACAGCCATAGCGACACCACTTGGACTTTTCAAATTCCTGCAAGTGCCATTCTGACTCTGGAATGCCACACAAATGTCCCAGCGCTTCACTCACACTGTGATGCATGGACTCCCATTCATGTTTGCATATGTGGATGATTTTGTGGTAGCAAGCTCACTCATAGAAGAGCATATTCGACACCTTTGCCTTCTCTTCGAGCAGCTTGCAGCCAATGGAATTGTCATAAACGGCTGGAAAGGCAAGTTTGGAGTGCACACTCTTGCATTCCTTGGCCATTATGTCAACAGCAATGGCATCTGCCCTCTTCCCGATAAACTCAAAGCTAGTCGTCAAGTTTCCGAAGCCAACTTCACTTGCCAAGCTTTGCCAGGTACTGAGTATCGTGAATTTTTATCACTGCTTCATCAGAAATTGTGCCACACTCCTGGAACCACTTGATGGCTTGCTTTGTGGTAGCCAGCAACCAGCAACACCTACCTGGGACAATGCTGCGGAAGGCCCTTTTCAGACCATTAAATGTGCTTTGGCCAAAGCCACGCTCCTGCTCACCCAAACCCGAACTGGCCACTGGTCCTTATCAAGCTCAGCAGTGGGATCCATCCTTCAACAGCATTTTTCTCGAAGCGCATGAACCCAGACCAAACCAGCTATAGTGTGTTCACTCATGAACTTCTCGTCATGCACCTCTCTATGCGCCATTTCCGCTACCTGCTCGAAGGGCAATCTTTCACCATTTACAATGATTTACTCGATTGGTCATTCCGAGCCCCTATACATGCCAAGAGAGGTGCACCAGCTTTCCTTCCTCTCGGAATTCATCACGGAAATTTAACACATCAGCAGTTTTTATAACACCCTAGCTGATGCTCTCGGCTGTGTAGACATCATCACATGCAGCCGCTCGAACAGCTCGACAACTTCATTTCCGTTCAGTCTCCAAGAACTCACCACAGCGCAGCTGAACTGTCCCGATTTGCCTCGCCTGTCTCCACGTAAGGCCAGTAACCTTCAAAAATACACCGATCATCTTCGACACCTCTACAGACACACTATGCCCATTTCTGCCAGACGCTTTCCACAAGCAGGCTTTCAACTCCGTGCACCACCTCGCCCACCCTGGAATTTGAGCTACACAAAAGCTCATTACGGCTTGATTCGCGTGGCCTCGTATAAACACACATTTGAGACAGGGTACGTGTGTGCACACCTCGCCAGCATGCTAAAACTCGTCTACATCCGGTACCGCCACCGTGGAGTTTTCTACTGCCTAGAGAACGGTTCGCTGTGGTGCACATCGACATTGTCGAACCACTTCCCCCTTGCCAAGGTCACCGGATGACATGCGTCGATCAATTTACCCGCTGGCCTGAGGCAATGCCCATTCCCAACATCACAAAGCCACAATCACAGAGGCATTTCTTTCCAGTTGGATCACTTGGTTTGGCTGCCCTACAACCACAATCGCTAACCAGGGCCGCCTGTTTGAATCCTCCCTGTTTACACAGCTCCTCAAGCTACTCAGAATGGCTCGCCTGCGAACCCCATACTAATGGCCTTGTTGAGCCCTTTCATCGCCATCTGAAAGCAGCGCTGACAGCACAAGGCTCTCGAAACAATTCGGTAAAAGCACTTACCCCTACTCTACTTGGCATACGGTCTGTTTACAAAGAAGACGTCTTGTGCACCATTGCAGAGCTCGTTTAGCGTGTATCCACACGACGGACTAAATCCGTCTTTTCCGCGGCGGACGGCGCATCACGTGACCCGACGTCATGGTTTTGTGCGGTCCGTGCCGCGGCCACGGACCTCGCGGACGGAAAATGCCAAGCTCTTTTTCGCATTGGGATTCGCGCGGATTAACACAGCAGATTTAGCCGAGAGTGTCATTGTAGGTCTGGCAACAAGTACTGCTTTATTTTTCTCGTTTGGTTTGAACTTAAAATAACTTTGCCACAAAGACGAAAACATAAAATCCTCCGATACATTTGCTAACAATGAATATGTTATCGACTTTCATACTGTTCGCGCAATCTATAGAGAAAAGAAACAAGCAAACATTCGTACACTATTATGGCCTCTGAAATTTGGTTGCCCTCGGGCTACCGTAGATCACCGAGCTCATGTTCTGCCAATACAGGCACTCGCTAAGCCTACAGCTATGACAAAACTAGTACGGTTCTCGGAAACGGTGCCGAATCGTCATGAATACGTTGCTGGCGAAGCTTTCGGACACAAACCTAAAGCAAATACAAGCGTCAGTTTGGGGCTAACGCCCCGCACAACGCGCGACGAAGAGCTTAAAGATTCCAAGCGGGCAGCTCTCGCTTCAGACAGTGCCGCCATGTTTATTTTTCTCCGGCGCGTCCGTCTGCTCGCTTCGTCCGTCGTGTGGATGCGTTTCGAAGCCGGACGGGCGGCGGAACGATCGTCCGCGGAAGAGATATCCGCCCAGCCGCCCGTCGTGTGGATACACGCTTAGGGCGCCACCCTTTGGCTCCAAGTTGACCTCTTGGAAGCCACGACATCCCCCAGCACACATGTAGCCGGCGAATATGTACACATGCTTCGCACAGCTTTCCAAGACCTTCAACCGCAACTGACGCGACGAAACCAGCCTCGGGTGACCTACACTGTTCCGGGCTTGGAAACAACAACACATGTGTTCATGCGGTATGGCCCTGTGCATGGTTCACTGCAGCTGCACTCCCTCGGACCCTCCTTGAGCGCCTCCCCTCGAATTTTGTTCTCCATGTGAATGGCTCGACACGTTGTTATAGAGGTGATTGTATATACACTTATACACACAATGTTTATTATTTACATCTCGATGCAATTATACACACTTATACATATCAATGCAATTATACGCACTTATATACACACAAGATGTAATCGTTTACATCTTGTGGCAGAGTCCGGAAACTGTCGCTGGAGCACAGTGGTAGTGTTGGCACGGGACTGGCCGTCGCAGATAGAGGCGATGGTGGTGACGTCAAACCACAAGCGGTTGCATACCTTACAGCTGTGGCCGAACAAGCGATCGAGGAAGTCGCGCTTGAAGCACGTGTCGGCGCCACCAACCTCAGGTAGCGACCGCTTTCGGCGCATGACCGCTGCTACCCGCGCCCACTCCAATTTGAGGTTCTCTTGCCGCTGCTTGCGTGCCGCCTCTGCTTCGCGGGCTCTCACTTTGGGATCTGCTTGTCGATGAGCCCGCTTTGCTTCGGTTGCGTGAGCCCTCGCCGCTGCCGCCACCTCCGGATCGGTGCTGGCTTGCGATTGCTGCCTACGCTGGCATCTTCCTTCAGACTCACGAGCTCTCACCGCAGCCCTCTGGTGGTCGCCTCTCTAGCTAGCGTGCGCGCCTGAGTATGCAGTGGAGCAGCGGAGAAGGAGGAGTACAGGTGCATGCCGCGCCGCTGCTCAAGGCAGTGCGCCATTTAGCGAGCGACCTATGAACTATCGCACAGCTGCGCCTTTATCGGTCGCCTCGAGAACTGGTGTACACGGCGCGACGAGGGGCTTCACCCCTAAAACACTGTCTCTTCCGTTTCGTCGTCTAACCTTGCTGTGTGCCCCCCCCTCCTTCCGCCCCCTCGCAGGCATACCATTCCGTGCACAGGACCCACTTTGCTTACAGCAGTAACTGTTAATCGAAATGATACCCTCTCTCGTGGGGAGTTCAGCAGAACGTCTGAATGGCTCTTGGTCGCCAGCACCTGCACATGCTGGTCCCAGTTGCCAATGGCAACACATGCACGGGTTGCCTTTTGCCTGGCTGCACCTGCGCACAATGACAGCCATGTTTTGCCCACGTGCCCATCTTTCAGTCTTGATCGGGCATGTTTTTTCTTTTTCTCATCTTGCTCCGTGGCGCTCTCTCGGGCACTCTACAAAGTTCAGAACAAAGAGCCAGTTCCTTACCTTCTTTTTCACTCCTGTGTACACATGCTCTACAACACCAACACTGATAGCCCTTCCAATTCTGATTTCCGAACTTCCAAACTCTGAAGGTGCTGTACAGAGACCTGTGTTTCACCAAACATAGAAATACTGTTAAACATTTTGGAGTTCCAAGTGATGCTGACGCCAGATCACTGTTCCTCCTTTTTTTTTACAATTCATTCCCAACATTAGAGATGTATATTCAAAGTTTGCCATAAAGCTTCTTTCAGAAAAGCTGTGGAATGCTTATGCATAAGTGGAATGCATAAACGGCAACACAAAGTCTGCTTGAGCGAAAAGAGCATCATTCACTTTTTGGCGGCTGTCTTTCTGTTTCTTTAGAAGAGCGCGTCACAACAGGACTAGCCATACAAGACACATTTTGTAGTGGCCAAGGTCGTACTTTGCCCAAGCAACACACCGAAAGGATGGCCCTAAGCTGGCCCCACGCACTGTCTCCACTGCAAACAACGCGCTGATACTAGCGAAGCACCTACTGCCGGTGGGCATTAGCACAGCAATCTGCTTTGCTCCCTCATTCCTAAATGGCAAGTACCACCGGTGCGAACCAAGAATGCAGTGAAAGGGAAGCAATGCTAATTTATTTAAGAGTAATTTCGCTTGCTAAACACCTTTGCTTTGTCTCGACATCAGTTAGATGCAAACTGTAAAGTCGTGTAGCGAAGATATAAGGCCCTATGTCTCCAATGAGTCAGTGGTGTGTGGGAGAGCTTCCAGCTCTTATAGTCATACTCAGGTTGAATGTGGGTTCAAGTCCAAGCTGGCACCTTTTCATTCTATATGTGTGTTAATTTTTTCAGAAACCCACTTCCATTACAGAAGCACGTCGGTGATTTCTTGGTGGACCCCAGCACAAAACACATTGTGTTAAAAATTATTGAAATATGTCAGTGATTTATTTTTTATTTTATTTTATTTATAAATACTGCTACCCAATGGGTTTTAGCAGAGTGGGAACACATGTTGTAAGTTTTACATTTTGGCATACATAAAAAGGAAGAAATACAGGCAAAGGTGTACACTTTGGCAACTTGACACAGTGGAACACAAAAGAAAGCAAAGTATATAAAAAGAAAAACAACATAATAACACCAAAATTTCACAAAAAAAAAAGAGCCATCACTCGAGGAATGTGGCAAAAAGGTTTAAGGATGGTTGTGACACAGCTTCGTTAGTTAGCTTGTTCCAATCTGTAATTGTTCTTGGGAAAAATGAATACTTGAAAGCGTTATTATGAGTAGAGAAGGGCGTTATTGTCAAGGAGTGTCGCTGTCTTGTGGCATAACCTGTGGAAAAATTAAGTATCGGCGTCATATCTAATTTATAGTAACCTTTAACTAACTGAAACAAAAATTTCAATCTCAGAACTTTATTTCTTTGTGTTGGTGTTGGAAGTTTGGCCTTAGCTAATAAAGATGTGATAGAGGTACGACCAAAACTATTGTAAATAAATCTGACGGCTCTCTTTTGTATTTTTTCTATTTCATTAACATGTTTTTTAGTGTAGGGGTACCAAATAATAGAGGCGTAATCCAAAGTAGGTTGAACTATTGCTTTATATGCAATAAGGCGAACGGCAGGAGTGGAAAGCTTGAGTGCTCGTCTGAGATAAAAGAGTTTGAAGTTACAAGAGTTTATTACAGTGTTTATGTGTTTAGTCCAACTAAGGTCATGAGAAATCCAAAGGCCAAGATACTTGTATTGTTTTACTTCCTGCAGAGAAATGTCACCAGTTGAATATATGAAATGGAGGGGGCTACATTTATGAGCAATTTTCATAAAAACAGTCTTTTTAAAATTCACCGACATTTGCCATTTGTCACACCAGCGAGTAACTTTTTCGAATGCCTCGTTCAAATGAATTTGGTCATCCTGGTTTTCAATTACCGAGTAGGGAATGCAGTCATCTGCGTATAATCTAATCTGTACGGGTATGTCATGCGATATATCATTTATAAACAACAGAAACAGGAGTGGTCCGAGCACAGAGCCCTGAGGAACACCAGAGTCAACCGGTACAGTGTTGGAACAGTGATCATTGAAGGAAACGTTTTCGATTTAAGAGGTAAGCAGAAATCCAGTTGATAAGCTGAGTGTTTTTAAACACTAAATCCAATTTAAAGAGCAATTTATTGTGAGATACTTTATCAAAAGCTTTAGCAAAATCCATAAAAATTGCATCTACCTGTTTTCCTGAATTTATAGCTAGTGCGAAATCGTGTACTGTAGTTACTAATTGAGTGCAAGTGTTGGTGGACTCCAGCATAAAACACTCCTGTGTTAAAAATTTAACCCTCAAAGGCTTAATTACACTGTTTGGTAAAGGTATTCATCATGTGCTTGATGTTTGCGGGGCTCCTAAAGGTTGGACTTCTGCCTCATTGAATCCTGTAGTAAAGTTTTGCCATCCTGTAGGTTTCAAAGCGCTCTTGTGCGCACCTGCCAAGCCACAATTAGAATTTGCCTCTACCATGTGGTATTCTATGAGTACCCAGAAAAAATGTTTAACAAAAGTCATCCAGCATCAATTCATATAATCACGTACACCAACACTATGATTACTCAAGCTTCTTACTTGATTTTGAACATGTTGTCTTTATGCATCAAGAAGCTAGCATGCCAGCAATCATATTTGTGTGCTCCAAGTGCCCTCCAATATTTATTTTTTTTCTTCAAAGGTGTCATTTTAAAATAACAGACTTCATATAGTCATCGCCCAAAGCCTTGGTGTGTATGGCAACCATGATGAATATTTGGAAGCACACACCATATGGGGAGCTAAAAAGCACCTTCTGAAATGCACACACCTTTCTGAAGCCAGTAAACATCCGTGTGATGGTCTTGCTCTGCCTGCGTGCCGAGCAGACAAGCAGCAGCCACTGTGGGAACAGCTGCTGGTGGGCAGCCAGCAGCTCTGCAATTGTGCGGCTACCTCTGCCACAATCAGACAATGAATGGTGCCTTTGGTCACCACCATGGTGGTGTCGGTGGTGCTGATGACCGCCTGTCACACCAGAGGTGCTCACCTGCAGTTTGACATAGCGTCAAGACCACGCAATACTGGCAAGTTTGTACAAAAAGAAAAAAGAGAAATAGAGATATACATTCTCCAACAGCCACACCTTCCGGGAGGCCTTTGTGCACATTTTCGTGATGGAAGCTGGCACTCAAAAGGTACCCACCATCTCTAAAATATGGCACCACACAACCTTGGCATCTACAACCTCAACATGCAGGCCAAAACACCTTCTTCAGAAGTGCATACCTGAACAAGGAGTGACTCATCAACCGAGTCCACGAGCAGCAGACAGGATTGGTCGGGTGGCTCTATCTCAAGCAGTGGAAAGAGCACAGCTTTTTTAAATGCCTCGTCGGGCCAGCGCGCGCATGCCGCAGGCTCAAGGGAAGCTTCAGCATCACGAAGCCGGTCCTGGTAGCCCTTCAACAGGCCCACTTGCTCACACCGGCACAGTTGGCGCACTAGACCCAACACGAACGAGGCCACAGCCAGGGTGTGTGTGTCATGCGCCTGGCAAAAGTGGTGCGCCAGCACGCGCTGGCTAAGCACACGCTGGCGCGCTTCCGGGTCAGGCACCGTGGGTTCAGCAATCTCCTGGAAGAAGGAAGTCTTGCCACAGCCCGGACCACCAACCACGAGAGCGCCACATGTTTTGGACAGTGGTCGCTGTTCGAGGCAGTGGGCCAGCTTGGCAAATGCCCACTCCCGGCACAGGAACCTGCACATAACATCAGCAACTCCAACTGCACTGTCATGTTTAGGAACACACAGATGCACTATATAGAGGCCCTTCCCTCATCGGTGAAATGGGTGCAAGTGAAGCTTGTCACGTGCAAGCCATTTTCTTTCTTTTGTTCCATCGTTATTTCGTTCTCTTGCTTTCACCATTTGCAGAGCACTCACTGGAGAGTGTGCACATGTTGCGGGTATATCTACTTATTCAAGCATACATAAAACCCTGCTTTAAAGGGTGCATATGAACTGAGAACGGCTGAATCTATTAGCGCAGTGATTTTACAACCCAGCGGTTGGTGGTTAAAATGTGTAGCCCAATGAGAACTTCCTATTCTCAGTTCCATTTTATTTTATTATAAATTCCCACTTTAAAAGGCTCGTACTATGAACTGAGAGTGGCTGAATCAGCACAATGGCCTCAAAACATGGCAATTCAAATCCGTAGCCCAACGAGTAGTCCTTATTTTTGGCCTATGTTACCTTATTTTCGGTCTATCTTATTACTTGAAGTAATAAGAGAAGAGAGAAAAGTGCATGCACTGTTTTCACAATGACGATAGCTTTTTCGTATGCCATCAATGGCTTTACAAGCTATTCAATACAAGCTTATCTTGAAAAAAAGACAGCATACAACCATCTCCCAAGGAGTTTTGCTACACAACCACTGCCACAGCACATGGCCGCACTTGTAGCACAAGGTGTGTTCAGCTACGGAGCTGCTGCATCAATAAAATCCGTTAATAGAGTTTATTTGGGCCACTTACGGTGGCAGGGTTCATGTGCTGCATTCCAAGACGCCAGAACAACAGCCTGAAACAAAGGGGCCTCAGATCTCGCATCTTCCCAAAGGATGTCAAGCTCCCACAGGAATGGGTGCAGCATGTGCAGAAACTGCTTTCTGGTTTCTTCGTTACCACTAATTCAACGAATGTTGGTAGGAGCAATGTGATGCAATGCAAGGGTATCAACTCACAAGATAACCTCGTCGCATGTTTGCACTGTCAACCATTCTTTTCCTTCTTAAACAGCAGCACAGCGCTGGGTAAACTGAAATAAAAATGTGCACAGGAGGTACAGACAGTTTTCCAACATGATTGATCCTTGTTCACGCCGACGGTTCGTGCAATCACCAGGATATACCCAGAGCATGCAGTTAGCAGCTGCACCAGCTGTGGTTGCCATCTGCTTTGGTGAGATAGATGACGATGTCGCACACTCGTCCGCCTTGCTTTCAATGCACAGTGTTGACAGCAAAGCAACATAGCCCTATTTCGCAGTACTGGCAGTGACAATAGGTGTGGATGACTTCCATGCAGTTGTAGCAAAAAGGGTGCACATTGGGAACACACCAAACCTCAGCCTTCCTCAGGGTGTAGCATTGGCACAGCAGCAAGCAGGATGACATCAGGCGCTGGCTGATGAGAGAATGTGGTTGTGTGCAAACCAGCTGTGGGCACTGAAAGGTGAAAGGTTAGCGTGCAGCGGCGGTGCAGCTCACTGCTTCTGGCTGTGGCTGCGGTGGCTAAGTAACTCCTAGTAATTGCTGGATTTCCTCTCAAACAAGTGTCGGCGGTTGATGCCACCTGAGGCTACGACGATGAGAACATTTGACCCACTTCGTCATGCACACTATCATCTCACGCAGACCGTCAAGGTCCAAAGATTCCTGCGTGTCCAGCAGGCTAATGGCAACAGTATTTCCAGACACGCATTTCCGGCACCTTCTCAACTGCCACTGCCTCCAACAGAAATTTTTGCATGGTCTTGGGCAAGTTTCAGACGAGAGAGTCCTGCAAATAGCTCTTGCTTGATTTCTCTCATGAGGAAGTGAAGTTTCTTCTTTGGACATAGCGGGGTCGGCATGCCGGAACAATACAGTTGAACACTGATATATCGAACCCACATAAGTATGTCGTATTTTGGCTATGTTGAACTCGTAGATTATCCCCTTGCAAATTCTAAGTATGGTGGGTATTTCAAACACCGCACAGGCTGGATGGTGTGCTTCAGCACTCGCTGCGCCCCATGACACCTGCCGCACTGCACCTCTGCCGACACTCGAAATGCACAAAACGTGAGAAAGAGGGGGGCTCAGACTGGGCACGTACTCTGACTTGCAGAATAGCTTTTCTTTTTTCTCTCTCTCTCATTCTTTCCCCGGGTTACTGCATCACATAATCAGCTCGGAGAGCGGGAGCGAAGGCACTGACGACCTCCCCCTTTCGCCTTTCTTTTTTCTTTAGATCTTTCGTGAGTTTTGATAAGCCAACCACAGCTCGCGTCTTTTATACAATGCTGCTGCCCTCAGAGATGTTGGCAGAGTCCACGGAGTTCATTTCAGTGAGGCTTGGCATCGTCGCTTACCATCACGTGCTTGTTTTGCACTCACTGCGTGGTGTGCGAAGGTGCAGTGGACTGCTGGAACCTTCTAGTTGTCGTGTAGCAATAGCAGCAGCAAGCACAAGCAGTGTCAAGAAGTGCAAGCACCTTGACTTTGTGGCCAAGTTGAAAGCCATTCAGCGCACTGAGGTGGGCGAAGAAAGTTCGACGATGGCAGACGACTTCGGGAGTCGAGAAGGAGCTGTATGCCTGGTAGTTAGAAGCCCGGGCTAAGAACATTCCGCTGGATAGTCCAATGCTAATGGCTAAGGCCAAATCGTTTGCCACTGCACTCGGTGGAGATAACTTCGTCGACAACACCGGGTGGCTTCAAAGATTTAAGAATCACCATAACATCATCGGCAAAACCATTTCTGGCGAAAGCGAAGCTGTAACCCATTAGGACATCCAGCAGTGAATTATGAAGGAGTGGCTGGAAATCTCCAAAGTTTTCTCCCGTGGAAATCTTCAACATCGATGAGACTGGTTTGTTCTGGCAAATGCTGCCAAGGAGACGCTCAACGTCCGGGGCAGCACGTGTCATGGGAGCAAAATGAGCGAAGTCCACATGAGCGTTCTACTCGCTGCCAACAAAGATGGGTTTCGAAAGCTCCCCATCTGCTACACTTCTAACAAAAAGGTGTGGATGGCACGTCAGCTCTTCATAGAATGGCTGCAGGCACGGGACATCGAGCTGGGAAAGTCAGGGTATTGCACTTGCCTTCTTGAGGATAACTGCTCGGCCCACCACACCACCTGGGAGCTCAAAAACATCTAGCTCAAATTTCTTCTTGCCAAAACGACACTGAAGCTGCAACTGCTCGACCAGAGCATCATTAAGTCCTTCAAGGTGGGCTACAGGAGGCGACTCCTTCATAGGCTACTGGTCAACCTCTGCAAGTGCACCGAGCTGAAGGTTGACCTGCTTGGTGCCGTTGAAATGATGACGGGTGCCTGGCAAGACGTGGAGACAGACACAGAGGACAACTAACTGCTTCCGGAAGGCAGGCTTCGTGATGGTGGAACTTGCGAAAACGACAAAGAATGCATAGACGACACGTTTTTAGAGTTGCCATCCCTCTTCCCGGATGCCGTTCCACCCGAAGTGTCTGCGGACGATTTCGTGGAAGCTGACTGCAACATTCAGGCTGTTGCGGGCCTTGCTGACGAGGGCGTTGTAGCTGCAGTCATGGAGAACCAGGATGCCCAGGCTGACAGCTCAAGTGGCGATCGTCTGGACAAGGTGCTCTGCTACTGAAGCGGTAGCGGCGTTCAGCTTGATTCACCGTTGTTGCAGCGACATGGAAGGGACCAGGCTGTTGCACCTAGATAGCCTCGATAAGATCGAGACCAGCGCCCTTAACTTCACTTCGAAGACAAAGAAGCAGGCCAAGGTCAGCTATTTTTTTTTATCCTGCAAATAAAACATTTTGTTGCACCATGTGTGCGGAATTAGTTGTCATTTTTAGTTAAGTCTGGTTTTTTGGCAGAAAAGCAACTCGGGCTATGATTCGCCAAGCACAAGGTGTTGAGACATCACTATTAGAATGGTGTAGATCTAAAGCTGATGTAAAAAAACCACATTCTTCTAGAAAATCAAGGACAACAGGAATGGGTACAAGCGGGTTATCTCTTAGAAGCAAGGAGGGGGGGAGAGGTATGTGTGTTTCATACAGTGTGCCAAAGTATTTTTGTCCTTGCTTCTCAATGTGAGGACATGAGATTAATAGATGTGTAACTGTTAGTGGTTCTTGACAACCTTTACATTTTGGTTGGGGTTCGTTTGCAAGTAAATAGTTGTGCGTCAGGCGAGTGTGTCCGATTCGCAGTGTACATAATGTTACTTCCATAAACCATTCCTGGTGATGAGAGTTTTTCCATCCTCCAAGCACTGGTTTCACTAGATGGAGTTTATTACTTGTGTGTGTGTCCCAGTGTTGTTGCCATTTTGTTAACAAAGCTAGTTTTATTACTCGCCAACTGTCTTTTAGAGGTATTTTCGCTTTAGTGACTGTTTGATGAGCTGCTAAAGAAGCAAATTTGTCTGCCTTTTCATTGTCAGGTATCCCAACATGGCTTGGGACCCAGCAGAAACGAATCCGCGCTTCCTGATTATTTAATATTACCATATTTAAAATGTCACCTACTAAGGGCTCACATTCACACCTGAAATTCAGAGCTTTTAATGCACTTAACAAGCCCGTGTATATGATCGCCTTCTTATGTTTACCTGTGATTATTTCCTGAACTGTCTCTCCCAGGGCAAATACTTCAGCTGTAAATATGAATATGTATTGAGGCAGCCTAGTGCTAATTGCGCTTTCCTCTGTCACGATCCCAATGCTGACATGGTTGTTTGTTTTGGAGCTGTCTGTATAATATTCACTGGAATCTCTGTACTTAAAATGTAGTGCATGGAATTCTTGTATTATGTGTTCTGGTGGTGTGTCACTCTTCTTCAGATGGGCAAGTGACAAATCACAGTTGTGTGAAGTCAAACCATGGTGGCAGTCTGGGTGGTTATTGCGCCACGCTCAATACATATTCAGGGACAACATAGGTCTGGCAGAGTTCTTCGAACCGTAAAATGAGTGGCTTCATTAGGTGAGGTTTGTTCAGGCAGTGTAAGCGTGTGGTACATTTAGAAATTCGTGACATATGTGTTCAGGCAATGGCTTGATTCTAAGAACATATGACATGGTTAGCAGTGCTCTTTGTTGACACAACGGAGGTTCATTACAGTATATGTACAAACTCTACACAGGTGATGTCCTGTAAGTACCACACGACAGACATAGGCAGAGGTGGTGCACGGGATTAAGACGTTTAATGTATGACTCTCGTGCTGAGCTGTACACAACACAGCCATAGTCTAACATGCTGCGCACGACAGACCAGTAGATCTGCAGCATACATTGTCTGTCGTAACCCCAGCGCTTGTGGGATAATACTTTCAGGATATTGAGTGCTTTGTTCCCCTTGCTTTTTAGAGAACCTATGTGGGGCAGGAAATTCAGCTTTTTGTCGAAAGTAATACCTAAAAACTTATATTGTGATTTAATTAGCAATATGGCTTGTCTAGATTCAAAGCTGGGTCGGGGTGAAGCCCCTCTTCTGGGTAAAGAGAACGGCCACAGTTTTTTGTGTAGAGAAACGAAAGCAGTTTTGGTCGGCCCCTTTTGTCAGCTTGTTGATGGTAATATGGAGTTGCTTCTCAGTTGTCAATAGGTTCGAGATGCAACAGGCGATCTGTAAATAATCAACATAGAGGACATGACTGTGCGTGGACTGACCTTGTTAACGGAGTTAATTTTGATAATGAAAAGAGCCGTACTGAGTATGCAGCATTGCGGTACACCATTTTCTTTAACAAATATGCAGAACAATATGGTGCCCAGACGTACCTGAAACGTTCTGTTCGATAAAGAGTCACTTAGACAGTTTAGCATTCTCCCACAAATCCCTAGGTCAGCAAGGTCTCTAAAAATGCCATATCGCCACATCATATCATAAGCTTTCTCCAGGTCGAAGAAAACTGCGAGACAGTACTGTTTATATAAAAAGGCATCATGTGTTTCCTGCTCTAGTCTGATGAGATGGTCATTTGTAGCACAACCCTTTTTATAACTACACTGGTGTGGGTCTATTAAGCGTTTTGAATACATAATAAATCCGAGTCTGATGTTTCTAATGCTCTTTTATGTTCTTGCGATACAACATGTTAATGCAATGGTCCTGTAGCTACTAGGAGAAGTTGGGGGCTTACCTGTTTTTAGGAATGAAACGACTATGGCATGTTTCCACTGTTTTGGCATTATATTGGTTTCCCATATTTTGTCAAAAAATTGGAGAAGTGCTTCCGCAGATGCTTGCAATAAGTGTGCTAGCATTGCGCAGCGGACACGGTCAGGACCAGTTGCCGTTTTTTTGCCGGCGGAGAGTGCTCTGTTCAATTCATGTATAGTTATGGGATAGTTATATGCTTCATTTGAGGCAGCTGCAAAGGGCAGTCTCTGCTTTTCTGCGGACTCTTCGTGCTTAAGAAATCTATCTGGCAATTTGCTGAGCTTGAGATGTTGTAAAAGTGTTCATTTAAGAGGTTAGCCTGTTCTTATATTGTTGTTTGTGCATCTGGACTTGTAAGCATTGGTATAGTGCATGATGAAAAGTCTCCTCTAAATTTCCTTACTTTATCTCAAAGCTGTTTAGATGAGATGGAGCTGTTGATCGATGTTATAAATTTTTGAAAAGAACGCTTTTCCGCCTGTCTTCGTACGTAGTGTGCTTCCGCTTTCGCCTGTTTGAAATATCTTAGGTTCTTATATTTGGGATGCCTTCGCAGGATACCCCACGCCCTATTTTGCTGTTTCTTTGCTTTTGTGTGCTCATCTGTCCACCATGGAGTCATTTTTTTACGCAGAGTGCCAGAGGTTTACGGTATTGCTTTCTTTGCTGCTAAAATTATCACCTCAATAAACTTTTTATTGAGCTCGTTAATGGACAGTTCTGGCGAAAAGACCTTTTCGAGCTTTGCATTAGTCATAAAGGTTGGCTAGTCTGCACAGTGTAATACAGCATAGACCGCTTATTAAGTCGCCAGAATCACGAATACCCGCACTATAGCGGTACCGCATTAAAACCAAAACAACATTTTTCAGTCTACATGTGTGTAAAAACTGTTGAACAGGTAGCGGCGCGTGTTAGACATCCGAAGTGCGCGACCGGGTTGCTTTTACCCACTTAAAAAAAGGAAAAGAAAAAAACGGACATTTCAAAGATTTAAGCGCGGGGCTGTGCAGTGCAAGAAAGAGGGAAAAAAAGGCGCTATAGTGACGTCGCTGTTTATGCAGACTTCCCACGGAACCAGACTGCGCAGAAATGGGAACCGATTACTGCACGTGCTCTCCTTCATTTTCTCTGACGCATGCGCGAGATCAAAAACGTAGCGACCGCAAACCGCCATTCCAGTGGTGCACCTGCCATCTATGCCTTCGCTTCCATTGTGAAAGTGATTCGTCCACGTTTTAAACGCTGCCGCCATGAACCACAGTCACTCGCGGCACCCTATCTGCAGCCAGCACCAAAAGGCTCATTAGGCCTAGTTTGTGGGTCATGGAAAAAACAGCGCGAACACAAGGACGATGAAAAAGGGCACACACACCACACCACGTAGCGCTCCGTGGTGTGGTGTGTGTGCCCTTTTTCATCGTCCTTGTGTTCGCGCTGTTTTTTCCATGATGCTTGACCAACTAGCCTGCAAATCCATCCCACTAGTTTGTGGGGTCGCGGGCAGCTTGCCCTTGTCAAAACAGGGATCGGGTTCACAAGAAATGGTGCTCACGGGGTGACTCAAGGGCAGTGCGCATGAAATGATTTTAAAAAAAGTGAACTGGAGACAAACACCAGTAACGCGGACATCATGCGATCGCGGATGTGCGTTAGGAGCTGACAAACAGCCATAGCAGCGTTCTCTGTCGCCTTGGCAATCCTATCAATCCTACCCTCACAGGGCGCGTCCATGACCCACTGCTGCCGCGGCTGTTTTTTTTTTTTCTTCTCTCCGCTCCTTGCTCATTCGTTCCGCGCTTTTTCCTTCTCCATGGCGATTAGTTGCGCTTTTCTCGGGCAGTGCACTTCCATTGTAAAGCCTGCTCGCTACCTAAATTGTCCGCTGATTTCCCGGCAACCGCATTATAACCGGTCTTTCATCTCACCGAGCTACACAATAAGCGGCCTATACATTAAGTTCTATGGGAGGGTAAACGGGGGTCAGAAAAAACCACATTATAGCCGGTCCTGCACCTGTAAGCGGTTACGTTATAAATGGTCTCTGCTGTATTCACCGGCGAGGCCTCTCCACTAAAATTGGGTATGACGGTACGAGTTTTATAAGGCCAGGTAAATGATCACTCCCATATGATGCCCCATTGACTCCCCATTTAAAATCACTAAAAAGTGATGATGAGCAAAGAGCTCGGTCTAAACAGCTAAAAGAATGTGAAGTTGGTGAGAAATAAGTAAAAGCACCCAAGCTTAAAAGGCAAATGTCATTCGAGAGGATAAAATCTTCAATGAATTGTCCTCTCTGGTCAGTTTTTTTCGCTGCCCCAGAGGGTAGAATGGGTGTTAAAGTCACCAACTAAAACGAATGGTTTTGGCGGTTGTACTGTTATGTCCTCGAGTTCTCGGAGAGTTATGTGTTGATGAGGCGGAATATACACTGAACAGATGGAGATGGTTCTGTGTGCTAAACACGGACAGCAACAGCCTCGAAAGAGGTGTTTAATATCCCGGGTAGGGGTGCCACCCTGTACTACTATGGTGACTCCTCCCGATAATCGGCCGAAATGTTCGTGGTCTTTACGGACTACTGTAAAGCCTTTCAGGACTTGTGTGTTCTTCACTCCTAGATTTGTTTCTTGGGGACAGAAAGCGACTGGTGAATACTTGTTGATAGTGTCCTTTATGCCACCCAAATTGTGTGGGTGACATAAAGGCCTCTGCAGTTCCAATGTACGATGAAATAAGCCATGATGAAATAAAATCACACAAATATACGTATGGTGATTGTGCGGTTAAACTAAAAGTTGATAGGTGACATTATTAAAACTGAAATAACAGACAAATGCGATGACCATTATAGTTATCGCTTGTTTAGCCAGATTATTGGGACTTTGTCCTTTTTTGGCACGAGCGCTTGTCCTTCTGTGTCGATGACACCGAGACTTTCGAGTCGATCTCCATCGCCTTGTCAGAGGCACTGGGGCCCAGCAAGACCGGAGTCTGCAGGCCCTTTGAGGTGGATAGAGCAGCAGATGCTGCATCCATCAAGAGGGCGGAAGGAGTCACAAGCGGCCCACTTTGTGTTGAGACGAAGCACGTGTGAGGCCTCTGTGACGCTGTCCCCGACTGCGTCACATCGGCGTAACTTCTACAAGAAAGGTACGATGGCCGTTTTCGAGCTTCACAAAATAGTATGTTGACTGTCAGTGCGATAAAGTCTTTTTCATTCTTCCAGAATGGGCAAGACCAAGAATACGCTGGGTGATTGCAGTTCGCACAAAGTGGCAATGACGTGCAGTTTCCAGCTGTATGGTCACTTTGGCTGCATTTCGTGCATGTTTCCTTGCCTCTGCATGAGTGGGATGCATGGTCGAATCTTTGACGTTTGAAACGCCGTCTAGGATTGGGGATGTAGGGTCTCACATTGATTTTCTGTAGCCTGCCACCAGAGAGGTGGGCATTTCTCCAAAGGTAAGAATCACCTGTTTTGTGGGGACTTCCTGATCACTGCGGCAGATAATTATCTTCTGTACCCTTTATTACATTTTGATTCTGAAAGCCCTCGAGGCGCTCATTGTCACTTAGGCCTAAGAAGTCTTCCTCAGATATTACTCCCCGACTGGTGTTGAGACCTGTCGACAGAAATTGTAATGGCAGTGTCACCAATACGGGCAAGTTCGGAAAGCTCTGACACTTGATCCTTTTCAGCTAGTTCTAGGAGTAAGTCACCACTTGAGATTTTGGAAGCTTTGTACTTAGGTCCAACTTTTTCTTTCAGGCACATGGCTACCAAAAATGGAGACAGCTTTCTTGCTGGTGTACTTTTGCTGTGGATGACACGGTACTTTGGAAAGGATAATTTAGTCTGTGTGTTGAAATGAAAAGTTGCCTCGGTGCAGCCTCTTTTACGAGACCGATCAAAAACAAACTGCTTGTGAAGCCATTAAAAGATTTAAAATTTCGGTAACAGTGCCGACCACCCATCACGGAGCCCAACAAGGGGACACGGCAGGACTTATCAACAAGCCTGCACGACGCCAGCAGTACGCTGTTACTATGACTAACTACCCAAGGTTGGATAACTACACCAGGTTAACCTTTGCCGCCATGAAACACGGAAGTAAACTGAAGAGAGGAGAGGACAGGACAGATAAAAAGTGAGTGAGAAAGGCGAAGATCTAGAGTAGAGATGGGCAAACCGGCTCACTTGAGTGAGTGGCTCAGAACGGCTCGACTCACCGTAGTGAACCGGTTCATTTCAATGGCTCACCGGCTCACCGGGTCCGAGGGAAAGCGCTCTGGCGCAAGGAGAGAATGGGACCAGCCGGAGTGGCGGGCGGCCGTTCCGATGTCTTGTCGCCCCCCCGCCCGCAATCGCGTCTGTGGTTTGCCCGTGACACTGGGGGGACCAGTGAACATAGGTCGCCTCATCGCAGTGCACCTTCGGCGCACTCACTTTTTTTCCCGTGTCACTACTGACAGAGGCAGGAGTGTCAGAGATGCGATTTTGTAGTATATGCTCACTAACGTGGCAAGCATGCACTGCAGAATCGCGTTGGTGGTCAGCGGCGGCCGCGCTAGCTGATAGCGCCCTTTACTGACACTCTTGGCTCAGGCAGTAGTGACACGAGCAGAATAGTGAGAGCGCCTTCGGTGCACCGTGAAGCGGCGACCTATATGTTAACTAGCCCCTCAGTAACACGGGCAAAACACAGTCATCCCGGGCATGGAAGCTTCCGCCAAAAACACGACGGTTAACTTCAGCTTCCTCCGGCGGGCACCCGAGGAGGAAGCTGAAGTCGAGAAGGTTTCGACTCTTGCAAGCAAGGGTGGGAGGGCATTTGCTTTCTTGCACCGCCAATAGATGGCGCGAAAGTCGCACTCAGCAGAAGACCCAGCATACATATCACGAAAGTGACGGAACGCGTTAACTCAAACGGAATGTTTCAACCAACACGAAAGACTCATTCGTTTCACCTGCACTTTATGAACCGGTTCACGGTGGCGCTGCACTGCAGCGTTGGTTCAGCGGTTGAGAATGGTTCACCGAGCGATAGAGACAGCCCGGCTCACTGAGCAGCAGAGAACCACCGCCCGCTCTCGGCTCACTGAGCGGCAGAGAACCGCCGCCCGCTCTCCCAAAGAACCGCCGCTCACTTTTACTGAGCCGTGGATCACTCGTTCTTCAGAAAGAGCCGCTCAAAAGATCCAGCTCACTACTGAGTGGCCCATCTCTAATGTAGAGAGAGAGAAAGACAGGAAAAGGAGATTGCCAATTTCCCCTGGGTGGGTCAGCCCAGGGGTGCCGTCTACGTGAAGCTGGGGCCAAAGGGGTGTGTTGCCTCTGCCGGGGTCCAATCAGTCGGGGTTGGCTCAACCCCTAGGATCCCCTTTTCCCCAGGCACGGCTAAGCCACGCACGGTGACACGTGAGAGAGGGTCGAAACCCGCCCCCGTTGGCTCGAGTACATGGTGTTGCCACATACCAAACGCCTGCAGAAGCAGACGTCCCTGTGGGGAGTTGTCATTCTTGAATGCACCGATTGGTAGGTAACGGTACAGGTACAGGTAATGTGTCAAGGCATGTATTTTTTTTACATCGAATTTTTTACATATTGGATTAATTCGCGACCCCCTTTGAGTTCGAAATATCTGTGTTAAACTGTATAATGATTTTTCCAGTATACACCAGGTGTTCCCATTCTCGGGCTGTAGACAGGTCTCAAGCCAGGCTTCAGACTTTTCCTTATGGACAACATTGATAAAGGAGCCCAGGGATGCTTTACAAAAGTGTTCCCATACTGTAAGCATGGACGCTCAGTTTTCACATGATGTCCTGGTGCTGTCTTCAGGAGCAAAGCAGACATGACACAGCTACTCACCGCAGTCCCATTTTTTAAAGTTGGATGCCTGGCCATGTGCTTTCAGTTTGGTTTAAGGGTCTTCAAATAGCGAACCAAGAAAATATGACGACTCCCTCAGCTGCTGCGTACATGGCAGGTGATGGAACTGAGGCTGTCATAGCGGCTGCCATCATTGCCATGACCCCCGGCTCTGTGGTTCTGTCAGGCAGAGGACCATACTTTGGTGGTAGTCCTTGCTGCCTGCGGCTAGCTTGCTGGTGGGGGTTGGCGTCTTTTTGATGGCATGGGCTTGGCTCACAGTTGGACGGGGGGTGTTAGGTATATAAACCAAGAAGCATCTCCACCAGATGTCACGAGGTTGTAACGATGATGCATGCAGAACAAACTCTTTAAGGCCAAGCTCTTTATTGGGCAAAGCTGTGCCCGGCAGAGAAACTAACTCTCGTTGTAAAAAAATAGCAGTAAGCACAATTATCAGTCATTGCTGAAACTGATCGGCAGTAAAACGCATCACCTTTTATATGTGCATCATGGTAGACTGTAGTGTAATCACTGATGATCATGTCTGATATGAAATGTACTCAGCTGTACACATCATGCACACAAAGTTAATAGAGGAATCAAAAATATTTTAGGAACTTCACGTATGCTGAGGTGGCAAGTGCAGAGCAATAACATAACAGATATAATATTTGCAACGTGAAGCAAAAAGAATGTGTGGCAGCGTAACTTGTCCTGGCATGCAACCCCGCACTGCCATTTCACACCATCCTGCATTCTGTTGTGTGTGTGCAAATGAGCTCATGATATCACAGATCAGGCTCACATGCCTTGTCTCAGCCCATTCAAACAACATATGCCCGGGTCAGTAACCTGTCTCGTACAAGGCCTACCATGATGGTACTTTCTGAAGCATATCGTTGCTTATTGATGCCAATCCATGCTTAGTTACTGATGTAATCTGCTCTTGGTTTTTGTCTCTCTTTCGCATAAATGTACAGTTCTCCAACAAATTTTTCAAGATCCATAAGGGTAGATGACTCTCTTTTATTCACGCCATGAAAGTCTCTAAATATGCAAATCACTTAATTCATTTCGCTGCCTGTTACTGTTTGCACAAACTATGAGGCAGGAAAAGATTAAAAAAAAAAAAACAGAACCTGCGCCGGTTGCAGCCAAGGCCATTGGCGGTGGTTTCTACAGGCTGCAAGGACGAGCTCATGGCCACGATTGGCGAGTGGCATGCAGCAGCAGCAGGCGCTTGCTCCTAGCTGCCGTCCCTCTGCTGGGTCTCATTCTGCATGAACAGCGTGGCCACTCTGTGGTTTATACAGCAAAACATAATGTGCCAAAGGTCACAAGACTATCATACGCACAGGCGATCAAAGAAAGGCAAAGCATGGACACAAGAGCACATTTGCAGAAACGGTTACAGCGACTCTCACACACTTTTTACGTTTCTGGCTGACGACCCTTAACCCACCTTTTAGGAATCGTTACACACGATCAGTGTGTGGGAGTTGACAGAAGTGCACTGTATGCACTTCTGTCAAAAGAAAAGGCAATGTAGTGCCAGCCTTACTTGGAAATTACAGGAATTGCTCAACATTACATAGAAAGACTCAAATGAGATGCTATATACATGCGTATTTACAAGAACTTACACAAGCACCTCATCATAAGGTAGCAGCACCAAACACCATCCAATTGTCACCATCTTCTCCACCCTATTCGCTGCCCTCTGTAGCAACGAATAGGGTGAGGTGGAAAGAGCAATTAAAAGCAAGGGTCCAAAGCAGTATATATTGTTTTGAGCACACTGATGCAAACTGCTTGATTGACTTTATGCTTGGCGGTTGACACTTTATATGGACATCTGTGAACAGGCAGGGCATCACCCCTATTTCCATAATGTCTCAATGTTGTAGACTGGTCGAAAGGAGGGTCACAAGATCTAAAAAATATCATGCAGTAAAGGTGGTCAGCAAGCTCCGATGACACACCTGGTGCAGTAATTTTCTTGACTTTTCAAAGTACAGCTATATTTCTAATTTTTTTAAAATTTCATACTAAATAGTTTGTTCTCAGTAGCTCATAATCTTATTACATGGGGCCTACTAACACCCTGCAATAAAGATTACGTGTGCAGTGCTTAGCAGAGCATATATCCACAATCAAATTTCATCAAACTTCACCCCCGCCTACTCTCAGCTAAGCACTTCCTAATTTTTTTTTTTTTTTTCTGGCCAGAATAGCTGGCTGTTCATGAAAATTTTAGGTACACAAGTTCTTGATGGAACGAATTCAACAAGCAGTGCTTTAAATCTCACATAACTGTCATTCTTCTTGGGTTATGCAGAACATTCATCATCATCGTTAGCCTATTTTAAGCCCACTGCAGGACGAAGGCCTCTCCCAACGATTTCCAATCCACCCTATCCTGAGTGA
This sequence comes from Hyalomma asiaticum, assembly GCA_013339685.2. NCBI lineage: Eukaryota > Metazoa > Arthropoda > Arachnida > Ixodida > Ixodidae > Hyalomma > Hyalomma asiaticum. The sequence goes on from CM023483.1 coordinate 42,894,009, forward strand.
GCTGGTTCCACTTTATGCATGCAAACTTCTTGAGACCACTGCTCCATCCAACCTTTTCCCTGCCTCTGATGCGTCTTCCCTCTCTTGGTATCCATTCTGTTGCTCTTACTGTCCATCTGTTATCTGTCCTCTGCATGACATGTCCTGCCCAGGTCCACTTCTTTCTCTTAATTGATATATCAGCTACTCCTGTCTGTCCCCTGACCCACTCCGCTCGTTTTTTTTATCTCTTAGCGTTGCACCTATCATTTTCTTTCCACTGCAAGCTGCGTGCTCCTTAATTTCATATCCAGACTTTTCATTATCCACCATGTTTCTGCACTGTGCATTAGTACTGGGAGAGTGCAGTGATTAAATTCTTGTCACTTTAGTGACAGAGACAAGTTCCCAGCCATGATTTCGGAATGCCTCCAAAATGCACTACAGCCTATCCTTCTATGGAGAACCTCCTTTTCGTGGGTAGGCTCCCCTGTTAGTAACTGCCCCAGCTATACGTATTCTTTCACACATTCTAAGGGTTTACTGCTAATCTTATATTGCTCTTCTTAAGTTAGACTGTTAAGCATAAATTTGGTCTTTTGCCAATCCATTTTCAGCCCTATTTTAACACTTTCCCACGTTAGGTCATCAATCATGTTTTGTTGTTCGTCACTGTGTCATTGCTCTTCACAAAATGTATCAAGACATCTAGTGTACCACACAGCTGGAAAAATGCTAATATAATCCTAATCCACAAGAAAGGTGACATAAAAGATTTGAAGAATTTCAGACCAGCTAGCCTACTCCCAGTAATATACCAGCTATTTCTGCTATATACCAATAATTTCTGCTAGGATAAGAGAAACATGACTTTAACCAACCAAGAGAACAAGCTGGTTTTACGAAACGTTGCTCAACAATGGACCACAGTCATGCAATGATTGAGAAGATCACTGAACCTGACGAACATCTTCATATAGCCTTTATAGACTACAAGAAAGCATTTGATTCCATAGAAATACAAACAGTTCTAGAAGCTTTGCGTTGACAAAGGGTACCCTACGTTTACGTGCGAACCATAAGCAATATCTACAATATTGCATAGCCACACTACTCCTACATGAGAGGAGCAGAAAATTTCCGATCACGAGAGCTGTCAGGCAAGGAGATACAATCTTGCCAAGGAACTGCTCAAACGTCTAGACTGGGAAGAAAAGGAATTAGAATAGACGGAGAATATCTCAGCAATTTTGCAGGCAACACTGTGCCCTTTAGCAATGAAGTAAGCATTGCTGTACAATATATAACACGCTGGGCCTTCATGTGTGCACTACGACACTTAATATAGGCAGCTGATATTATAGAACCGGATGCTTTCTTCAGCAAAAGACCATTCTGGTGGTTCAGCAAGGCACTCGAGGATGCAGCAGACACTGTACAGAGTGCTAAAGATGACATGGATATAGTCACAATTCTTCTGGAGATACCAACAGAACAAGAACAGGGCAACAACTACTATACTGATGCACAGTAAGCTTCCCGCCCACTATGGGCACCGATCGCCAGAGAGATGACGACGAAGAACGCTCTGGCGCGCGTGGTTTTTGGGAACAGTTCGCCACCATTAAAGAAGGTTCTGGCCTTTCTCGATGGCATCTCTTGGCATCTTCGTTACATTTTTCTGGTGGAGATGCTGGGTAAATGATAGCACCACCTGAGACGCAGCGTACTCCTGACTCGACTCCTGTGAGCAGTCCCGGTGAGGTCACCCCTGTACACGCACACACTAGCCGTCATCTACAAGGGCTTCAACCTGAGCACGGTCTGTTGCCTGATCATTCCCGGATGATGAATCTGAACTCGCACACCCCCGCTGCCGGTGTTGCCCCGGTCCAGCAGTACACTGTCAGCCAGCCATAGACCCCAACTGCCTTTTATGGTGATGCTACTGATGACGTTGACGATTGGCTGGACCATTTCAACTGGGTTGCCGCATGCGGCAGTTGGAACAAAGACAGCAAGTTGCAGCGCAAGTACTTCGCGCTTCAGGACTCTGCGAGGACGTGGTCTCACAATCATGAAGCGACACTGACTACATGGGACTAATTTCGACGCCAACTAATTGCCGCGTACTCTAACGCCGACACCAAGGAGAGAGCGGAGCTGGCGATACAGTCTAGATTTCAAGCGCCGAACGAGAGTGTCATGATGTATACTGAAGATATGGCTCACCTCTTCAGACGTGCGGATGCATCAATGACGGAAGAAAAGAAAGTCAGACATCTCATGCGAGGAGTTAAGCAAGAGATATTCACAGGTCTTGTGCGAAATCCACCGGCAACACTTACGGACTTCCTGGCTGAAGCGACAGCAATGGAAAGGACCCTTCGAGAGCGTACCAGGCAGTACAACCACAGCGTGCTGGAATTTTCGCGTGCGGCTCCTCCATGCAACAACTTTGAGGACTTGCATGAATTGATCCGTGTTGTCATCAGAGAAGAGCTACAGAAAATGCAGACAACCGATGCGCCGACTCCGCGAATATCTGTTGCGGCGATTGTGCACGACGAGATTCGGCAAGCAGTTCAAGTTCCAGGCTACGAGGTACCTCAGCGCTCCGAGATACCTCAACGCTACGAGGTGCCCCAATGCAGCTACATATGTCCAGCTACGAGGCACCGCAACCGCCGGAACAAGTTCGGATGAGTTACATGGAAGCCATACAATGACCTTCGCTGTACGTCGCCTCAAATGTCACTCACCCTGGATAAAGCAAAGCAGTATCCAGGCATCACAGTCTGCAGTTCGTCAATCAGTTAAGGCCCAGGAAGTGCGACGTCTGGCGGGCCCCTGATTACAGGCCCCTGTGCTTCCACTGCGGAAAGGCTGGCCACGTCTACAGGATGTGTCCCTATCGACGCGTAAACCTTCATGGGTTTCCACCAAATGCACCCCTCCCAAGGCCTGGTGAGCGACCAGCAGAGATAGAGAACTTCATCACGGGCCGAGATTATTCATCGGAGCATCAAAGGCACGAGCACCGCTCCCCCCCCCCATCGTCGCCTACTAGATGCCGATCGCCAAGTCCCGTGTCTCCTTGAAAACGCTCGCCGACGTCGTTCACCCAGCCCTGCGAACACGGAAAACTGAGTCCAGCGACCTCCGGAGGTGAGGCTGCTGATGCCAACTGCATCGAACATCTTCCATCACGACAACAACGACGACAGCAGACTACCATCCAGGCACACTCGGGTGTTCAAAGGCAAGTCGTGACGTCAGACATACTGGTTACGATAGACAACGAAGAAGTTACAGCCTTAATCAATACTGGTGCGGACAGCTCGGTCATGAGCGGAGAGCTTGCATCAAAGTTGAAGAAAGTTTGCACAGAATGGACAGGGTCGCACATCCGCACCACTGGAGGTCATTTACTGATTCCTGTAGGCAGATGCACGGCTCGAGTAAACATTCGAGGATTTACATACGTCGTGTCCTTTATTGTACTGCCCAGTTATTCGAGGGACTTGATACTCGGGATGGACTTTTTGCAGGCGAACGGAGCCATAATAAATTTGGAAAAATCAAGCGTAACCTTCTCTACAGCGAAAGCTATAGCAAATGACCCTGGCGCCGACAATAACGCAGGAGATGCCCTGTGAATTGTCGCAGACAACATAACAGTACTGCCAAGAAGCAGCCTGCTGACCTTGGTAATGTGCGACGCATTCGACGGCTGCAAGGGCATCGCTGAGGCAAACATCCTGTTACTGTTGGAGCGGAACATCTGTATTGCACGTGGCCTCGTTCAGCTCCAGAACCAACATTCACTGGTGCTGCTGACAAACTTTGGTAATGAATATCAACACGTACCGCAAGGCACAGCTGTCGCCTTCCTCCAGGAAACTGCTGACTTCACTGATCTTGCCTCGCTAGGAACTGTTTCACACAGTGTGTTGCAAGGTGTCAACCTAAGCAATCGTATTCAGATAAACACAGGCTTAGAGGAACTACAGAAACAGCAACTTCTAGACCTTATCAGTGACTTCTCTGACTACTTCGCTACTGAGTCAAAGGTTCGGCACACCTCCGTTACGAAGCACAGACGAGTCGGCGCGCCCTGTTCGCCAGTATCCGTACCGCGTTTCGTCCACAGAAAGAGATGTGACAAACCGCCAAGTAGAAGAAATGCTACAGGACGACGTCATTCAGCCCTCCGCGAGTCCATGGGCGTCACCCGTTGTTTTTAGTTAAAAAGAAGCACAACACACTACGTTTCTGTGTAGACTACTGGGCGGCTTAACAGTGTCACCAAACGCGACGTCTATCCCCTGCCGAGGATCGATGACGCCTTGGACCGTTTACGGCACGCCCAGTCTTTCACGTCATTGGATCTCTAGTCAGAGTACTGACAGATAGAAGCAGATGAGCGCGACCGAGAAAAAAACGGCGTTTGTGACTCCCGATAGATTGTATGAATTTAAAGTGCTCCCATTCGGCCTGTGTTTGGCACCGGCAACGTTTCAGCGGACGCTGGATACAGTTCTCGCCGGACTTAAATGGCAGATGTGCTTGGTCTATTTAGATGATGATGTCGTGTTTTCAAGTACGTTTGATGAACATCTAGAACGGCTCAAGCGGGTCCTCATTGCTATCAGGAAAGCAAATCTAACTATCAAGCCCGAAAAATGCTACATTGGCTTTCGGGAGTTAAAAGTTTCTTGGCAACGTAGTAAGCTCGCATGGTGTTCGACCGGACCCCGAAAAACTAGCTGCCGTCGCGGAGTTTCCGCGTCCCACAGACAAGAAGGCAGTTCAGTGGTTCTTGGGTCTCTGCGCATACTACCGTCGTTTCGTTGAAAGCTTCTCAAGGATCGCTGAACCATTAGCGAGACTAACACCGCCAAGATGCACCCTTCGAGTGGACCGAAGCGCAACTGGAAGCCTTCACAGAGTTGCGAAACTGGCGCATTTCGACGACAAGGCAGACATGGAAATCCACACCGACGCTAGCAACATGGGCCTCGGTGCTGTCCTCGTCCAGTGGCAAGATGACACCGAATGGGTAGTCGCTTACGCGAGCCACAGTCTTACGAAGGCAGACGTCAACTACTCCACGACAGAAAAGGAGTGCTTGGCGGTGGTGTGGGCTATCGCCAAGTTCCAGCCTTACCTTTACGACAGACCCTTCCGCGTAGTAAGTGACCATCACTCACAGTGTTGGCTTGCGAACCTTAGAGACCCGTCAGGCCGCCTTCATCGCTGGAGTCTCCGCCTTCAGGAATACGACATCACAGTGGTATACCGGTCCGGACGGAAGCACGGCGATGCTGACTGCCTCTCACGTGCGCCTCTACCTTCGAAGCCAGATGACATCGAGCAGGATTTCTCGTTTCTCGGCGCAGTTGATGCAGTCGAAATGGCCGGCCACCAACACGAAGCCCATTATCAGATACCTTCAGGGTGCCGACGTTGTACCGCGCCTTACATCACGAGGGCTTACTTCTTACTGCCTCCGCGACAACGTTCTTTACAAGAAGAACTTTGACAACAGCGAAGAAACGTACCTGCTTGTCGTCCCAGTTTCTCTGCGCGAAGTGTTACAGGCGTGCGATGACAACCCGCGTGCCGGTCACCTAGGGTTCACGAGGACATTAGCGTGCACACACCAAAAGTACTATTGGCCGCAACTATTCTCCTCCGTTCAACACCACGTCAGAAGCTGCTGGGATTGTCAGCGATGGAAGGTGCCACCTTTAAAACCTGCTGGTCTTGTGAAACCGCTGGAACCTCCCCATGCACCATTCCGGCAGGTGGGAATGGATCTCCTTGGTCCTTTCCCCACGTCGTTCACAGGCAACAAATGGATAGTCATTGCAACCGACTACCTAACACGGTATGCGGAAACCAAACCGGTTCCCTGTGCAACAGCTACAGAAGTCGCCACTTTTTTTGTGCATGACATCGTCCTACGTCATGGGACCCCTTCCGTCTTAATAACCGATTGAGGGACAGCGTTTACTGCTGAATTAATTCGGGAAATCATCACGCTAACCCACATGAACCATCGGAAAACTACGGCCTACCATCCACAAACTAATGGGTTAACGGAACGCCTCAATAGAATCGTAGAAGAACTTCTTGCTGGGCGAGTTGGTGCAGGACTTTTTTCGAAGTTGTTGCACGTAGAATGGACAATCACAGGAAGAACAAGGCAGACAGAAAGAGCGCAAACTATCAACTGGTTTATTTGCTCTTGAAACAGCTTACATAAGCATGTCCAATCGTCACAAGGATAGGAAAGAGGGTTGAAATGGGGTGAGAGGGGAAGCATACAATTCAGAACACCTCACCGTCACATACACCTGCGCAAAAACTGGTCTTCAGCCTTACACAAGGTAACAGAAGTGTCGCTTATACATTGATCACCTTTACCTCTAATAAAAAACGCTTCTAATAGTTCACGGCCAACTCTGGTCTGGCTCCTCCCAAGTATCTTAATCTTGTTTAGTAAAGGCTCGCATCCCATGCACTTGTTGCAATGAGCGGGCACATTCACTCCTTCTCTTTTTTCCAGAGACGAGGCATGCTCTGCCGCACGTTCATTCACGCATCGCCCTGTTTGGCCCACGTACGACCACGTGGCCCACGTGGCCCACGTACCTAGACTCCACAGGCAAAAAATACTGATAAGAAATGTTCATGGCTTTTTCCACATTGCCTTTGCATGATTGAACACTCTGACCTGCAAGCTTTCCGTTGGAATAAAGAAAACAGGTACCTTAAAAAATAGTTGTCACTCCTTTTAAATGTGCCTGCCAGGCTTCTTGAAACATGTGAGGCACAGTTTTTTTAACAAGTTTGACATAGCACCTCCTAGCTGCCTTGAGAGTTTCAAGGACTAGACATACCACAGTGTCCCTCAATCCTTTACAATGCACTCCACCATGTAAATTTGTGCAAATTTCGTCGACATACTCATCATATCCTTGTGCAGCCGTAGGTGTTTGTCAAAATCATCTATCACAGCAGCTGCTAGTACTGCTGAGGAATGAATGAAAGGACGTTTATTCCAAGGCACTGCGATAGAAGAGATACTGCCGAGGGTGGTCTCCGCATGGTCTCCGCATCAACACTGCGCATGGTCTCCACAGTGTTGATGTACACCCTGTTACACGTGGTTTTGACTGCTCCAAAGCCGAGCTCACAAACTACGTCGATGTGCATACCCTTTGTGTGCCGTGCCATTCAGCGTAGTGGGAGTGTATAGCTGGTGCTTCATGAAGGAGAAAGGGAACTCTCTTTTGCAGCTCGTGTGAGAACATGGTTCTGTGCCACCTGTATGGCTGGTCCTCGCACACCAAGTAAACTCACCATCACATCCTGTACAAAAGTGTAGCAAATCAGAGCACAAGCCCCAAGCTAGATCAAGTCGTTCAATTCACCAATTTCCTTTACGGCAGCATGCACCATAATTATCACTAGATATGGAATGCAGCGGCAATTCCTTTGGGCAGCAATGGTGTGTTTCAGCAACCCTGTAAGCACAGTGTCTTCCTTGCACCGTGCCTGCCAGAGTGTCTCCTATTTTTTAATTCCTGCACCATGCAGAGGTTGAAGGCACTGACATTTACAGCGGCCTTGCCAGCACACCCCCCCATCGCGTCACACAGATTTCAGGCATTTTGCTACTGAGGCCATCTCTGCAAGCATGATGCATAGTGCCTCATAGTAGCAACTATACCTGTGCTCACTTTTTGATTGCACAAATTTTATTTTTTGGAGAGGCTGTGCACTTGACAGTTGCTCTGCATGCTGACAGTACGTTCATATTTTACAGGTCATTTGTGTACACTGTATGACATAGGAAATAAAGTTCTCCGTTGTACATTTTGTGGAGTCTCTCATGCTCATGGAAAAAACATAACAATGCACTGCAGTGCAAGGCAAGGGCATTCCTTTACACTTTTTTATATACTAAGCCCGCCAGCCAAATCAAAAAGTGCGTCAAATAAATGTGGAATCGACGACATATGACACACAATAATGAGCTAGTAAAGTCTGATCCTGCCAGAAACCCAGGCCTATGACACTTGTGGGTCATGTCTTGCGTACATGCTCAGGGAAAGGTCTGTGGAATCAGGCCAGGGCTCACAATCATGTGACCCGAATGCGCATGATAAGAAAGATACCCGTCAGGTAATGCCACCACAGGAACACCGGTGCCTCAAGCTCCGGTGCAACTACACTATACTACACTGATGCCTGCTTGGCCTGCAAGGCAAGTTTAGAGCAAGTGAGTGCCATGTGGCAGAGACATACTGCATCCCAAAAGTTTAATTAATGGTTCTTTTGCTTCAATACTGTTGCTTGTCATCCTATGTGCATGTTCTAAGCTGTCTATTACAACCAAAGATGCTTTAATTTTCATATGTATTCTCAACAGAACATTTGTTTGATGCGTGCAATGCAACACCCACAATGCAACACCCACAACACGCAACATTCTGGTCTTTTGTAGGCGCAGGCATGACTTTGGGCGCCTTCTCCGGGTGCCGCTTTTCTTGTTGTTTCGGCCTTCCGACGCCCGGTTTTACCTCGAAATAGGCACTATTTTGTGACACTAAACAAGTTTCAGGCATGCACCCAAGAACATGATGTCACGACACACCGGCCACCCTACCTGCCCGACGGGTCTGCTCCCATCAAATTCTCTTCCCTGGCATATGCGTGTCAGCATCGTTGCTTAAGGTGCATTACACGTCGTTGTGCAACACATCAGTGATGAACATGCCGAACAATGATGTGGGATGCTCTGCAAAAGGAAACAGGAGTTCCCCTTCCTAAAAGGCGAAAACATGCGGCAGAAGTGGATCCGCACGATCCTTAGTAGAAAGGATGTTGTGCCGACTGCCTGCATGAACGTATGTCGTGTAGGCAGTGTTTCAATGTCTTTAACTTCAATGCCTTTAATGTCTTTGATGGTCTCTCTAGTTGTTTTTCTCTGCGCACCGAAAGTTTGCTTTTAAACCGTAGATGCGCACGAGAAAAAAAAAAACGTTACTCGCACTACACATTAATTGTTAACATGCGTGTAAACTGCGAAAGACCTTTTATTTTTTCGCTGTTACTGAGCGACTCCGGCGCCTATTTGTGTTGCAAAGGTGCGTGCAGACGATTTCCCCTGATCCCGCATGTACAACAACTTATACAGACCCAAAAACAGGCGATGTGCTTGAAGTGCCATCGCCAGTGCCATGCCTGCACCCCTGATTCTGTACCCACATATTTCCTGGATGTCCATCGCATTTCCCCAAGCGTCCTGCTTTTGTGACGAGTACTGTCATGTACGCAAAAGCTAGAGCGAGCAAGCTTGAAGAGAACAGTTGCATAAAATGCCTTCAGGTGTGCAACAAAGAGAAATGCATAACAATTCAGGCGACTGTTACGATTCCCGTGGAAACAACTAGGCAAGAACACAACCATACAGCAAAGCCGCGCACAAGCAACTGCCCATGGGCGTTTATTCGTTCAGTGATATACACACGTTCAGTGATGTACACAAGTATCACAAGCTACTGTCTGCAAAGCGCGCTAGCAAGCTGCTACCAATCCTTCCCCCTTTGAAAGGTAGTCATGCTTCTTCCCGGGGAGTAGCGATCGATGGGCCGCCTGATCCTTGCACTCTGACACAGAACGGGCGTTCCCGGCACATGCACTGGAGAGCTTGTTTCACTGTGAGTCTGACTAACTGGCGGCTCTTCAAGGTGAGATGATAGCTCCAGAGCTGCAGGTGGTGCATCTTGTATCAATTCGGACGGCTGTTCGCTAGTTGAGTCTTGTTGAGGCTGCTTCATTGAGACTGCTTGTAGATGGTCCCCATGTTGGTGCCATGTAGACCCATCCTGCGCACTGACATCTCCTGACGAAGCACTATTCATTCCATCAAAAACTGCAGGAACCCACAGGGGGCCACTGAAGTCCCTGGCATATATGGATGTTCCTGGCTCTAGCTGTGGTGTAGGACGGCACCCTTCGTTGGCATGCAGCTTCTGTTTGAGTGGCTTGAGCCGAACAGTGCACCGAATGTTAGGACACAAGCAGTCAAGTGGAGACAATTTTCCGACCCATCAGTAGTTGACATGGCGCACGCCCGGTTTCCTCATGGGGTGTTGTCCAATATTGGAAGAGCAGTCTTGACAATTGGGTTTTCAAGTTGCCTGGTGCACTCCTCTTGAGCTTGTCTTTGATAGTTTGCACCACTCTTTCTATGGCCCCATTAGAAGCGGGATGGTATGGTGGTATTAACATGTAATGGATTCCGTTCCGATGCAAGAATTTCGCGTACTGGCTGCTAGCGAAAGGTGGCCCGTTGTCAGACACGATGGTATCAGACAAGCTGTGCTGCGAAAATACAGTCCTGAACACTGAAATGGTAGCTTCAGCTGATGGTGACGTAACAGGATGAACTTCGACCCATTTAGAAAACGCATCAACCATGACTAAGGGATATTGACCTTTGGGCGCTGCGAAGTCTGCATGACTTCGAGACCATGGCTTTTCAGGAAATGGCCACGGCATAACAGGTGTGCTGGGGGGTTTTTATGATAAGCTTGGCAAATGGCACAGCTTCTCACTTGACTCACAATGGCATTGGTTGATACCTAACCACCATACGTGGCACCTGGCAATCATCTTCATTTTCTCCACTCTGGGAATGACCAGCATGCATTATCTGGAGCACTTCTGGTCGCAGTTCCTTCGGTATAATCACTCGAGCTTTCCGCAAAGCACAGCCTTCACGCAGACTAAGTTCACTGGACCAGGATGCAAAAGGAATCCACTCACCACCCACTGGGAGAGGGTTTCCAGAATGGACTGGATGGGCTACCTGTGCAAGCACAGGGTCTCTCCTAGTCATTCGAGCAATGACTGTTGGAGACAACAGATCATGATACGCTCATTCCAGCATGAAGATGTCAGCTCACATATGGTTTCATAGCTACCTGGAAGTGGCAATTGGCTGAGGCCACCTGCATGGCCCAACATACTTCCTGGCCTATATATAAGCATGAACTCATAACTTGAAAGGGTCAAGGCCCACCTGATGACTCAAGGTGATGCTTGGCTGGGCGCTGCACGATTAGAAGCGAGCAAACCCAGCAAGGGTTTGTGGTCAGTTACAGCTGTAAATCGTCTTCCCCAAAAGTACTGGCGAACCATGCTGACACCAAAAATCAAGGCTGACGCTTCCTTGTCAATATGGCTATAGTTTCTTTCAGCAGGCAACAACAATCTTGATGCAAATGCTACTGGTCTCTCGGTTCCGTCACTTTCAACGTGAGCTAGGGCTGCCCCTAGCCCATGCGGCGAAGCATCACAGCTTAGAATGAGTTCTTTCCTTAGATCGCAATGCACCAGCATGGGAGCAGCAGTTGGTAACTTCTTGCTTTCACTGAAGGCTCTCTTTGTCGTTCCCCCAAACCCAGGTCCTACCGTCGAACAGTAGCTGATAAAGCGCAGCTTTGATGAAATGTTGGGCAAAAGCCTTCTGTAAAAATTGAGCAGACCAAGATAGCTTTGTAGCTGCTTGACATTTTCTGGAGCTGGTGCACTTAGGATTGCCTCCACTTTCTTTGGGTTAGGTGCGAGGCCTTGTTTGCTGATGACATGGCCAAGGAAATCCACTTCATTTGCAAAAAACTCACATTTTGCACGCTTCACCTTGAGGCCAATGCCCTGCAGTTTCTCAAGAACTGTCTTGAGATTCATGATGTGATCCGCGTCATCGACGCCTGTGACAATAACGTCGTCGAAGTACACTGCTACCTTTGGCTGGCCTCGAAATAGATTCTCCAATTCACGCATAAATATAGCAGGGGCAGAAGAGACTCCAAATGGTAGCCTGGTATGCTGAAAAAGGCCCGTGTGTGTGTTAATCATCATAAACTTGCACCTCTCCACATCCAGAGGAATTTACTGATATGCATCTCGCAAATCCAACTTCGTAAACTTTTGTCTCCCCTGGCTAAAGCAGCCCACAACTCTTCAACACGCGCAAATGGGTAGGTCTCCAGTAGGGAAAGAGGATTCACGGTTGCTTTGAAGCCTCCACAAATGCGGACCCGCCCATCCCTCTTTCGGATTGGTACAATAGGTGCTGCCCAGTCCGATGTATTCATAGCCTCAATCATTCCGTCACGTTGTAACCTCTGATGCTCTTGAGTGACTCCATCTCGTAGTGCGAACGGAGGTGGACGCAGCCTGAAAAACTCGGGTGCAGCCTCAGCCGGAACATGGATCTCAGCAGTTACACCCATGAAGGTTCCCAGGACTTCTTCGAAAATTGAAGAATACTGGCTAATGAGGTCCTTCACATCAGTCACTTTGTTCAGTGGTTCAATTACTTGCATGTCTATCCCAATGCATGAAACCAATTGCACCCGAAAAGTGTTGACGTAGCTCCTGAAGTAATGAAAAGTGGTAGGACTTCTTTGCGGCCTCGGTACTGTACTGCAACATTTGAGTTTCCTTTCACTGGCTCTACGTTACCCGAAAATCTTCTCAAGAGAACGCCAGATGGTTCGACACTCACATCAAGGAACGTAGCTTTAAACTTGTTGGCGGACATCACTGAACTAGCGCCTGTGTCCAATTCCACTGCTGTCGGCTTTCCAAAGATGTCCACGGTGCTCTTGAAAGCAGGTACTGGAGGTGGTCCACAGAGGTGCCACATGTTGAATGTGTGCATTCCGAGTTCTCGCTGGTTTGGCGTATTCCCAGCACTGGCGTCGCAGACTACTATGATCGGCGTCCCGTCGACAACGTCGTCACGAACGGCATTCATGGGAGCTGGCAAAAACTTCTCCCAGCTGTTCCACGTCTTCTGTGCAGCGTGTGCTTTAGTTGGCATTTCACACTTCCACGAGTTGCACACGGAGGCAATACGTCCTTTTTATCTTGCCATGAAAACACGTAGAATTGGCATGTCGACACTGAGACGCCAAGTGACTTCTGTCTCCACAGTGATAACATGTGCTTGCAGTAACGTGGTGCACACTGTGCACAGACAGAACGCTTGCGTTTGCTCTCGCTTGAAAAATTTCTCCAGTGTCCCTCTTCGCAGCTTCCACAGCCAGTGCTCTTTGGACAGCATGCTCAAACGTCAAGTCTGGTATCTCAAGAAGTCGAATCTGAATTGCAGCATTGTTGATACCACCGACGATTCTGCCCCGAATCATCTTGTCCAGTTCTTCCCCCCCCATAGTCGCAATGCTCCGACAAATTCTCCAACGCCGCTATGTAATCACTGACGGACTCAGCTTCAGAACGCACTCGAGTGTTTAATCGAAAACGACGTACCACGGCAGACGGCTTTGGAGCGTAGTGCTTGCCTAGTACGTCGAGAATGTCCTCCAACGACTTGTCCTGCGGCGTCTTAGGTTTAACAAGATTGTGCGATTTAACAAGATTCCACAGCAATGCGTAGGTCCTCGAGTCACAAAAACTGAGGAAGATGGCCCTCTTCTTTTCGGCCGCAACATTGTTGGCAGTGAAAAATACTCTCACCTGTTCCACATAAGCAGGCCACTGTTCGCCTTCTCCCTCGAAGGCCTCTATGCGTTCGAACATTGGCATTCCTCCGCCCTCGTCGCCACTTGTTATGATTCCCGGGGAAACAACTCCCCAGGACTTTCAGTGATATACACAAGTATCACAAGGCACTCTCTGCAGAGGGCGCTAGCAAGCTGTTAACAGCTACGTGTGTAAAGGCACAGCACAATTTTCTAATAAGGTTGGTATTGAAATGTGCTACAAACTTGGCGAGCCTGCCAAGTTTGTTGTAAGTGGGTAAATGTGGGCCCAGGATCCATAATAATTGACACTGCACTCAGGTGTTTCCTGCAGACAATACGGACTGTCACACCGGATGATACATTCAATGCTCTACAACCAAGAGTAACAATGTTTTGCAATGTCTAAAGATGCGCATCAGCTGTCCTACTCGCCACTATGCTGCATGAGGTTCCTCGTCATCGTGGCTGCTCCGCGCGAGAGTCCAGCGCTTCTCGAGGTACCTTGAACAGGCTGTGGTGAGGTAGTAGACGAGCAGTAGGACGACAGGCCACTTCAGTACCGGTCACTGGCCAGTCGCCGGCACAAGCTGTGGGCAACTCGCAACAACTTGTCCGCTGGCGGTTGTCCTTTTGGTGCCAGGCCACGAACATGCTCAGATGTCAGGTCCTCAGGCCAGCCACAGCATCAAACTACTGCTCACGGCGTTAGTACTGGGAGCAAGGCAGGCACCGAGCTCACCAGGTCCGCATAGCTGCAGGACGCCTGGTCACGGGAAGCAGCACAGAACACGACATAATGCTCACCAGGTCCGCATGACTGCTGGACGCCTGGTAAAAGAAGGCCGCGACTCAAACTGCCGATCAGCCAGCTGCCGCTCGAATCCTGTTTCGCTCTGTCTGCTCGAGCCGCACATCGCGCTCACTCTTCCTCCTCTTTGTCTCGTCAGCAGCACATTGCGCCGAGCCAAACTACCTGTGCAGCTTCGCTTCGTCGCGGCCACACAACCCACATCATCACACCATCATATACATTGCTTCATTGCATCATGTGGGTTGATTCGGAGGGATAAAAACATGGTTTCGATTTGCCAGCGTTCGTTCCCCTCAACACTGCAGATGCCGTCATCTTAGTTGCCACCATGGCCTCTGAGATTGGCACACCCTCCCAGGCCATGGGAAAGAAAACCGTGCTCCAGCCCTTTGCTTCCGTCCGGCAGCACCACATGGGGTCCAACTGCTTTCTTACTTTCTAGCTTTCATATAGATCTATTATGTTAGAGCAGAAGAAAGCTGACATATTTATGTTTTTAAATTTCTTCAGCTGACATCACTGAAACATCGCTGAACAGTGCCTACAACAGCCTGTTGTGTCACATGATCAATCCAGGAGCGTAAGAAAACTAGGAATTCAAGTAGGCACTTTTAAATGTACACTGAATATTGCTCCAAAATATTTCGGAATAAGTTTGTCAAATGCTTCATAAAGCAGTGTAAATTACAAGCACGCAGCTCCATATTGTTTTCACAGTCCCTGCAAGTAAATGCTTGTATAGAGGATGTATGAAAGACGACAACTGTAAGCAAATCGTACAATTGTGGTCCTATATACAAGTGTGCAATGCGTAACATCAAACGCTGAAATAGAACACACTCTGCTGGAATACCACACGTAACAGGAAGGTTCTTGGGCTGGAAGGCACATCATCTGGCTTTGAGTGTGACGGCAAGACAGTAAGGACGAGTTCACAATAAATGTCCACTTTAAAATATACCACTCTTTGCCTCTGAATTTTACGTGCACTGTTAATCTTCAAGGGTTCACTCACAGTGGTACTGCAACCAAGTTGGTCACCAAGTGACAAGATGAAAATGGAATTCAAGTAGGCACTTTTCTAAACATGTCTTCGTACATGGTTCTAAACATGTCTTCGTACAAACCAGACGAGGTGAAACTTTCTGTCCTTAGCCTCGGGCTCAATTTCAACATGGGAGCATCAACGGACAAAAAGAAGTTTGTATGTGCTGTAGAGAACGCCGTCAGTAAAGTTGACCCCGCTCAGCGTGATGAGGCCCGCACACGCGTGGTGTCGGTTCTTTCGGGACTCCGGGCACCCCCATCGTCTTCCTTATCTTCAGAGGAGCGTCAAGCGGTCAGGAGGCTTCGTGGCAACCGTGAGGTCGTGATCCTTCCCGCTGACAAGGGAAACGCAACTGTTCTGTTAGACAGAGCTGACTACTCGCGGAAGATGTTGACGCTCCTAGCGGATACGAACACGTACGTGCCTCTCGACCGGGATCCAACGCCCAAGCTTCAAAAAGACTTCCAAAGACTCTTGGCAGATGTCTTCCGTGTGGTTCCCCCTGAACGCAAGTCACTGTATTTCACATTACTTTGTCACAACGGTTCAGCACCGGCTTTGTACGGCCTACCCAAGGTCCACAAGCCAGGCGCTCCCATGCGCCCAATTGTGGATTTTACACGCTCACCCCTGCACAAGCTATCAGGATTTTTGCATCGTGTCATTTCACCCCTTGTAGGACACCGTGGCACCCACATCCGGAACTCATACGACTTAATGGACAAAGTCCGTGACGTCGTCCTCGATCAAGATGATATATTGGTGTCCTTTGACGTGAAATCGCTTTTTACCAGTGTGCCCGCAGAACTGGCTGTGGATGTGTGCAAGACAGCTCTGGAATCGGATGCAAATCTAGCGGAAAGATCGCCAGTGGACGTACCGGACTTAGTTCGGCTTTTACGGTTCTGTTTGACGAATACGTATTTTACTTTCGAAAACAAGTTGTACAAACAGATCCACGGTACGGCTATGGGTGCTTCTATATCGGTGACCACTGCTAATTTGACTATGGAAGCTATTGAAAGTCGAGCCCTCTCCTCATTCATCCCAGCTCCGAAGGTGTTTTTCCGCTAATGTGGACGACATTTTTTGCATCATTCACCAACAGGCGGTCGAGGCGTTCATTTCACACCTGAACAGCATGCAAGCAGCAATTCAATTCACGGTGGAGATGGAAGTCGAAGGAAAGCTCCCATTCCTTGATATGCTCATTGAAAGAAAAGGGCCCACTTTGTCGTTTAGCGTGTTCAGGAAGACAACCCACACAGGTCGTTACTTGCATTTTGATAGCATGCAGCCCGCTTCTCACAAAAGAGCCGTGGTTTCTACACTTCTACGACGTGCGCAGAAAATCTGCACAAGAAAAGAAGACTACGCAGCCGACGTACGCTTGATGCGGCGTGAATTGTCGGCCTGTGGCTATCCGAATTCCTTCTTGAACGCTGTCCAACGACAAATTGCACGTCCACGATTGCCCTGTGCTGCATCTGGTGAAAAGCGTGCGGGAATACCGTATATTCCCGCCATAAGCGAAGCCCTTGGCCGTATTCTACGCTCCTACAACGTCCATGTGGCACATGTTCCGGACCAAAAACTACGACAATCGCTCGTAAATGTTAAGGACAGATAAGTTCCCCGGTGTGGTGTACGCTGTCCCGTGGGCGGATTGTGACAATGTGTATATCGGTGAAAGTGGTGACTTTGAACGGCGCCTCAAACTGCACATTTATGACGTGAAGAAAGGAAATGTTAAATCTGCAGTGCCTTGGCTGAGCATGCGTCAGGTGGTCACACAATCAATTGGGAGAAGGCACGTGTTCTCGCTAGAGAAAAAGGACTGTCACGGCGTCTTTATCTCGAGTCACTCGTCATACAAACCACTCCGCGAACTTTAAACAGGAACGATGGTAATCTGGCGTCAGTATACGCGCGCTGCCTGCGTGATATATTGAAACATACATAAGGCGAACTGCTTTGCACGTTTTCATTTCACTGTGAACAAGGCTTCCGTGTGGGAGCCGAAACGTCTTTTTCTGTGTTCTTCTTTTTTCTTTTTAAACTTTTACTTTGGTCGGCGCAGTGCCTCCAGGTTTTTTACCTTCAACCATGAAAATGTATTTGCAAATGCTTGCATTGGCCAGAAAGCAATTCTTTAGGTCAGTCGCTCACTGCCCAATTTCTCAGTAGTGTGATTTCAGTAGCAAAGCTACTGAACCAACCAGATCCAGAGGTTCAGGTCATCTGCTTATTTTACAAGGTGATGGCAGAGCAAGCAGACAGGAATGGTGCTGTAACCACAAAGCATTCTGGTGTAGCAAGAAGGAGTAGGTCACACTTGGGTGGTGTGGAGACACTTCTTGGTGACCCACAGCATGGTCTCAAGTGAACAGTGTCAATTAGTGATTCCCAAGAAACACATCCAAGTAAAAGGGTGTGGCCATTATCAACACAAAAAGGAAAATGCCCTCCTCTTCAGCCATTTCCGGCAAATTCCTAAATGGTCAGACACTGGCCATCACATCTTCCAGATCATGCTGCTATTTTCATGTGGCTATGTATCGTGCATTTACAGAACACTGCAACTTGCTGCGACAGAAGCACTAACACCCATATTTTCCCATTTTACCAGGGACAGAATTTCTTCTCGTTTCGTAGGAACTGCTCTCTCGTTTTTATAATACTCTCCTTTCCACCTCTACGAAGGAAAAAAAGAAAAGCAATCCTGAAGACATACTTTCGCTTTCTTAAGGCTAATTGGTATTGCATGCTGGAAGTAGTGCAGCCAAGGAAACCCCAAAGACAAATAAAGGATTCGTGCTTTATTTACACAGTTTCCACTAAATTTTCGCACTAGGGTAGGGCTTTTCAGGACCTTGATCTTATAAATGCCTGCCTGCTACCGATTTCTTCATCTGGTGACATTCGTTGCCGAAGACCAAAAAGCGCTGTCCAACGGAAACAAATCCCGGGTCCTCCAAGTTGTCCGCGTCGAGGCGGGTTTCAGGGTCAATAATTGCGTCCGTCTCGCATCGTATGTGCTCGCGGAACTTCGCGACGAGCATCTGTAATGAGGCCGCGCACACTTCTTCCGCACGCGCATCCGGGATTGCTTGTCGCCTTGAAGAGGTGGGAGCCTGTGTGCATGTAGTACTACTGCTGCTCATCACCAGGGGCTCAAATAGCTGACTTCATGCCGGCGGTCAGCACGTCAAGCAAGGCCTCGAATGTAAGGCATCAGCGGTGTCCGCACGCGGTTATTTTGATGACGCTGTCCAGCATCGGCATCATGGACAAAAATGAGGACTACCGCGCGTGTTTTCAGTGAAGTCATTACGGAGGGTATGCGTACTGCTCCGCCGACACGAGCACTTTCAGACGACAGCCAATGATTGTCATGTGTGCAAGCTACATACTTCTTGTTCCAGGCAGCTGCGCCGCTAAGATTAAGGTACAAGCTCAGGCCAAAGAGTGGGGTCTCTGCGCGGTGAACCATGCTTATCGGAGCAAAATCGGTCAATTTACCTGCCGTGACCACACAGAAGCGGGCGCCGATTACTGGAATTCCTAGCGTATGCCTATCATGTCTATTGCGGTCGGTAACACATGTCGAGCCATTCGATTGTGTAAGAAAACAAACAGGCTGAAAGTTACAGGATATGTCCGCTTAATCGTGAACGTCAAGTCAAATGACCACGTTGCGTCCACAGCGCGCTCACCTTACAGGCGGAAAAAAAGAGAAGCTTGCACCAGAGCACGCAGATGCATCAATACCGTGCATCCGAAAAGCGACAAAAAATACACAGGTCCCAAGACGACGGGAAAGTACTCGTCATCAGTGACGGCAGATATGACGGGCATTCACTGGTTCAATGCAATGGGCCGAGCGTACAGATCTCGCGGCGCTTGGGGAGCAATGCGCAGAGAGGACAACATATCCTAAACTTACTTTTTGTGTAGGCTAAAGGTCATAGGGGCGACTGTACACGGAGTCGTCGGCACGAAGCTGACCGTCGCTTAGTGCAGCTAGCTTTCGCCATGTAGTGCATACACGGTACGCCACTGCTCCTGACACAGGCTCACTGCCGCTGCACCATGTCCGGAGGTGTTATGTCACTGCTCACAAAGCCGACCTTAACTGCACTGCAATTTTCGTCATCACAACTCATTGAACGGCGGGCAGAGGGAGCGACGCTGCTTCTCACACAACCACGACGATACACAGGAACCACACAACACTTTTACACTGCCTCGTGACTACAACTAAACTATAGGAGGCTATGTATATGGAGTAGAACGAGTAGGATACAACTGAAAAAAAACAGCAGTTGGCAACAAGGATCGACGGACAGCGTGTGCTAAGCCATTGGCTAAGCCATTGGCTAACGGAGGGGGCTCGCCATAGAGTTAATATAACTCTATGGGGCTCGCAATGGGAGAACGTGGCAGGGTGGGTGATGCCTTCCAACTTTGGCCGGCAGGCAGCGCCTCTGAACTAAAGGTGCGGCCGCGTCGTTTCCTGTGCCTGCAGCTCCGTCAAAGCTCCGCGTCTCGTGTTTTCTGAAGTTATTTCGCCCACGAATGCATTGTGAAATGGGAGAGAGAGAAAAAAAACACTGAAGCGTCACAAAATATAAGCGAACCTGCTAGTGACAAAATGCTCTTTCATTCCGAACAAGAGCTTCCACAGCCTAAAACGTGCCAGCATGCCAGAAGGATGAAACGCGTAGGTGTGGGGTGACGGGCTGCAGTTGTACTTGAAACATCTGCTGACGGCATAAATGTGCCAGTTTGAACGTCTCACAAGACCAAAGTTTATTTTCTAGCTGCTTTCTGCCACTGGCCTTCACTTTTTTTACGTCCACTTTCAAAAGCGCATTCTAGTATCTAGTTAGCCGCCTGGATGGGCAATTAAAAGCTAATTAAAAGGGCAACTCACACTCTGAAGGAACGCCTCGCAAGTTTATTATTTTTTAGGAGACGCCCCTATGTCTCCCCCCACGCCCGGAAAAAAAAATTCTTGCGCATCTGTTCCATGGTTACCCAAGTCATGTAGCGTGGTGACCGGCCGATATGTCTCCCAAACGCGGGAAACAAAATACTCCAAAAAATACTCCAAAAGTTCTAAGATTGCCAGGCTGGAAATGCAAAAGTGATTTTTATTGTGATCCTATTAATTTGTAATTCTTTGTTATCGGTATGTATTCAATATATTAGCCCCATAAAAGGCTAGCCCCACAATAAAGCAGTGAAATCTGTAGCTGTATCCATCACGTGTGAGCATAGTGCTTGTGTGCGCGTGTTGGAAAGAGAAGCTACTGCAGAAAATGCTGGGCCGGTGCCAGGAAGCGTCGACAACGTACGTCCATTTATTTATTTCTAAATATTGAAGACTAAGCAATACGGTTCTAACTCGTTTTGAAAGATTCTGTTAGAAACCAAAAAGAAAGAAAGAGAGAAACACGACTGGAAAGAAAACAGCAGGACGCCTATCGGTGGCTTTTGTTATCCGGTGCCTCAACTCCTTCGTGTGGCGTCTACGCCGGCAGGCGCATGCAAGAAGCACATAGGCTGTTTTTAACTTTCTTCTTTCTTTCCTTCTTTTTTTTTTCTTTTTGCAAGAGGCACTCCAGTAGATTGACGGCGATCCTTAATTGTTCTGGTTGGAATACCAACGAAAGGAAAGGCCAAACCATGCAAAAGTCGGCTACAAGAGTTCTTGACTCGGCTTGACACAGCTTGACACAACTAGGGCTAAGTTGAGCTATGAATTAGATGTCTAGTATACAGCTTCCCTTAAACATCTTGAAGACGTCAGCTGCGAGACCCGCCGGAGACGTGCCGGTATTCACATCATTAAGAAAGTGTGTCGAAGTGTTACACACATATAAAATAGGGTTCCGAGACTGATGAACATTTTCTGTTAACTGTTTAATCTTAACATTCGATCTTCTTCGTCTTCTCTTTTTGGCACCGCTCCACTTCGTCTTCTGTTCGGGGCAATACATCCTCCGGGTCTCTTATCGCCATCCCTCCGTGGATGGTACGGCACTAGGTTACCCACGGTTGTTACTTCTCTCTTGCCGGATGGTCCTTCGAAGTGCACAGACTTCAGTATACCTTGTTGTTTCACCGTTTTGAAGACAACATAAGGTCCTATAAAAGCATTCTTCGAATGATCAAGACCTTTTCGCACTAATACCATGTCTCCGGGTTCTATATTTGGCATGCGGGTTGCGTGGCGCAAGTCGTAGTACCTCTTCATTGAACTTTTGTACTTGTCGGTTTCCTCTATCGTCTTCTTGCGCTCAGGAATCTGAATCTTCCCTACTGTGCCAAGTTCATAATCTGCTGGTAGCCACGTCGTCTTCTGAGAGGCAGCAAACTGTGGGCTACAGCCAAGTCCAGCCGTGTGAGATTGATTGTGATGCTTCACCGCTGCCTCCAGGGCGCACTTCCATCCTCCACGGAAGTCTGAATATATGGAAATGAACGTCTTCAAGTCACGGATGAGACGTTCCGCGAGAGCATTTCCTTCGGGGTGGTATATGGTGTTGCAAATCTTAAAGTGATACCCTTTTCCTCTGCCCACCGTCGGAGCCGCTCACTGCGGAATGCAGGCCCATTATCACAGACGATTACCTTGGTGCATCTAAATGCCTGCCTTTCCATTAATGAAATGACACTGTTCGCATCTTCTTTACCGGGTTTTGCCGCCACCATACGTGTGCACTGGTCAACAGCCACTAGAAAGGACCGAGTTCGGCGCACACCCTCCCCCTTCTTTTTGAGCTCTGCAAAATCTAGGTGCACAACTTCGAATGGTACATCTGAATATGAAGGAATCACCATCTGGTTTCCTTTGGGACGGAACTTAGCTTTCATCGTCTGGCATTGATGACAGGTTTTTACGTAATTTTCTACATCGGCCTTCATGTTCTTCCAAGCAAAATGTTTCTGAATCTTCCAGTACGTCCTCCAAAAGCCGTCGTGGCCACCTGAATGTGGACTATCGTGATAGAGCCTCAATATTTTTGATATGCAGCTTTGAGGCACAACAAACTTTCTGTTCATCAGTTGTAAATCTTTAAATCTTCGGTGCCTTCCCATACACTTGCGACGTGTGCCTCTTGATAGTCATTCGTTTGCGCTATGTTCAATCTTGATAAGGCGTCCGCGTCGGGTAGTTTGTCGCCGGGTCTGTGGCTAACATCAAACGTGAACTGCTGAATTTCGCTGATCCACCTTGCTACTCTGCCTTTGGGTTGTGTAAGGCTCAGAAGGTATGTCAAAGCTTGATTGTCGGTGAAAAGCTTAAACCGACGGCCTTCCAAATAACTTCTGAAGTACCGCATTGCCAGTACCACTGCTAGGGCCTCCTTTTCCGTGGTTGTGTAGTTTACTTCAGCTTTTGAAAAGGTATTGGAATAATAACCAATGACATTCAACTGGTGGCTTCGGTCTTGGGTTAAGTCTCTTTGGTATAAAACTGCTCCTGCGCCGTAATTGGATGCATCAGTGCAGATCTCGAATGGTTTCGCGAAATCGGGTAATATGAGGATTGGGTCTGAAGATATGGCACGCACCAGTTCTTGATATGCACGGTCGCACTGGTCGCTCCACACGAAAGGGACTTCCTTTTGAGTTAGTCTCGTAAGGCACCTGGATATTGCTGCAAAATCTTTGATGAATGCCCTAAAATGTCTGGCTAAGCCTAGGAAGACACGCAGTGAGTGGACATCGCAGGGTTTATGCATTTCCCTGATTCGTTGGACGGACTGTTCCTTTGTGGTCTTTGTGAAGCCGTCGAGAACTCTGCCAAGAAACACCACTTTCCTCTGGAAGAATTCACTTTTCTTCTTGTTTATTTTCAGGCGTGAGCTGCTCAGTGCCTCTAGTACCTGAGACAAGTGGGAGCAATGCTCTTGTTCCGTACGAGAATAAACGATGATATCATCGACATAAACATTGCAGAAGTCTCCTATGAACTCTTTCAGTACGGTGTTCATCATGCGCTGAAACCAAGCGCCTGAATTCTTCCAACCGAATGGCAGGCGGTTGTATTCGTAGATATCAAATGGCGTTATAAATGCCGTGTACTTCTTCGATTGTTCCTAGAGGTACCTGCCAGTAACCTTTGCACAAGTCAATTCGGGAAAACCATTTGCGCCCTCCAGTGCCGTTAATGATGTCATCAATAAAGGGCATAGGGAAAGGATACAGTTCTGTTTGGGTATTGATTTGCCGGTAATCGGTACAGAGTCGCAATGAGCCATCTTCTTTAGGGACAATAGTTATAGGTGACGCAAACGGTGACGTCGAGGGCCTTATGATTCCAGCGTTTAGCATTTCTTGCAGCTCCTGCTTCAGCCATGTCTTCTTTTCATGGGATATTCTATAGGCTCTCTTTCGCACAACCGTCGTGTCATGAAGTTCAAATGGTACTTCGGGTACATAAGCTGCCGGTGGATATGCGTCCAGGCATATAAGCTCCGGGAAAACTGTCCATATACATCACTACTGCACTTGACAGTTCTCATCTGCGTCGGTGTCTGGATAGATGAAACAATGGAGTCTAAAGTGACTTCATCTTTCCAAGAAATGTTCATCCTTAGCTTCTTCATGTCGGGTCTTGACAGTATAAACGAAAATTCGACGTCACGCATGACCAATGATTCTATCGTGAAGTCCTTCCCAGCGAAATGTACATTAGCTCTTGTCCAGGTATGCAGCGTTCGAGATGATCCATCATAGCTCTTAACTGTTACCATTTTACCTCGCCGCATATCCTCTGACTTCACCATGATTTCATTGATTAGGCTTACAGAAGCTCCTGTGTCATTAACTAATGCATTTACTTTTCTTCCATTTACAGTCAGTGCAGCTTGTAAAACATTCGACCGAATCAAGTAGACAGCCTCATTTTGGTTACACGGGTGGGGCTGTGCACCCACGTTGATTAGTTTTTTGTCTCCTGGAGGTCTCCGTTGTTAGGACGATAGCATGACGTGATACCCGCACTATTTGTAGGAACTCTCGCTGGATGGGTCCAGTTATGTTGTGCAGCGTGCCCAGAGGCCTCATGGCAAACATCCTTAAGACATCCCAATAGGTCTTCCACTGTCTTGGGCGATCTTATTTGCACTTGCTTTTGACACTCCTTTGTTATACCATGGATAACTAAAGGCACAATGGATGATTCAGGCAGCTCAGGGTCTGCTAATTGTAACAGCCGTCTCTTCTCGTAGAAGTAATCAATAAGTGAGCCTGAACGTTGTTTGAAAAATATAGCTCTGTCCCAACGGTCTACAGGATTTTGGTCGAAAGCCGAGATGAAACTTGCTCTCCACTGGTCCCAGGGATCGTCCTGATGGTCTAATATTCGCAGCTCGTACCACTTCTTGGCATTATGAATTAGGAACAACCTCATATTTTGCACTTTGTCTTGTGATGTCATCCACCTATTCTTCTCACAAGCGTACTCGAAGAATTTCAGCCAAGTAGTTGCGGACGAGGACGTCCCATCAAACATGTCCGGCTTGACTAACTCATTTTTGGGACCCGTGTTAGCGCGTAGTGTCTCCGTCAACATAGCAAGCGATTGTCCGTGTTGCTTAGCTTGTACCGCCTGCACTTGCAACATCTGCTCCATAAGCACCGCAATGTGCTGGTTTGCGCCACTTGAAGACGGCTTCTCCGTGGTTATCTGCCTGAAGTACGTTTTATAGTCGCACATCTTGATATCGAATTTCCACGTACCTCCGCCGATGAGGTCCTTCTCGGTGACATTCGCCTTGCTTGCGATGAACTGAAGCAGGCTTGGTGACGTCGCCGACGCCTGGAGTTCGACTTGCTGCTCGTCTTCAGTTTTGTAGGACGTGACGTACGGTTGTCCCGCCGCAGTAGTACCAACTCCTACTTCTATCCACATCCTGTCGGGCTGCGCCAAATATAAAATAGGGTTCCGAGACTGATGAACGTTTTCTGTTAACTGTTTAATCTTAACATTCGATCTTCTTCGTCTTCCCTTGTCGGCACCGCTCCTCTTCGTCTTCTGTTCGGGACAATACAACACATAACTTGCAAGCGACTGCACTTTTTTTCCGACATACTTGCATAGATTTCTTCGGCAACACCAGTCGGACGATAATCAATAATATCCCTTTGAGTACTTCGCAATATATTAAAATGTACAAAGTTCGAATATGACAATTTTTTATCAAAAGCTGTGAGGCGTCTGCGCAAAGTAAGGCATCTGCGCAGACTCCTTTTCACAGACCCGCACTGTTATTCCGCCATTCAAATCTGGCGCGCGTCAGAGAAGTTGTTTGAGCCACGTCAATTAGTTTGGTACTTTAAAAAAATAGAGACTTTATCAATATAATAATAATAAATTTAACCTATCAAAGGGCGAATACTGTGAAATAAGTTGCTTTGTTGAATTTATTTTTAACAGTAGTCTTGCATGGCGTGGCAATCTGCTGAAAGGTCCGTACGCTCTTGTGGCTTGGCCTTCTCCACAATGGCGACGCTTTCCGTGTGGCACGCCGTAACCAGCCGTAACGCTGTGTAATGTGGTCGCTCGATTTCATTTCGCCTTTCTTCATACGTGCGTCCCCGGGATTAGAACATCGTGTCATGCTGGCATCGGTCCGTCAGCGTTGAAGGACAGCCTCATTTGGGTAAGTTATCAAAAATCTACCTCTTTTCAAGTGCTTTTGTGTAATTTCAACAGAGTTCTGTCCAGTCTGCACGGACGTATTAAATAGCATTAACAAATTTTGGCTTACGTTGTATGATCATTAGATGCACAAATTCCCTGTATATATTGGGCATTTGTGCATCTGATGTGTTTGTTGGGTGCAGTGATCCTTACTCTATTTTTTTTTTTTCTTCGCACTTTGCGTGTACGCATTCACACATGTGCTTTCCATTGTCTTTTGTTACACGATTTCACTTTGTTTAAGCGCCGAGCTTGTTTTGTGTAGCATTCCTACCCCTCCATATACCCAAAGCCTATAAAATATGGAGGCAGTACGTAATAAGTAAATGAATACGTTGCGCATAGGCGCTGGAAGGCCTTGCGTGTTCATTAGTGTATTTCTGTGGTTCACGGCTTCCTCGCTTCGCATCTGGATTTGTGAACACGCCACAAACGTAATATGCTTTTAAGTTCAGGTTACTTTTCTTTATGCAGGATGATTCATCGCCGCGAGCCTCATGTGTTTATTGTAAGGTTGTTACACGTGGAACCGCAGATGCTGATACTGCATAAACACGAACTGCTGTGCCGTTCACCGTCATTATTTTGTCGTGTATCCCCAGCTATGTGTGGCTATATACAAATCTCTCTTGACTGAGTACGTAGACACTTGGTGCTGCTTCCAAATGAAAAGGAGCAAAGCAATGTGAAAACAAAGCGGAATTGTGTGAATTGGCACCGCCCTATGTCATAATGTTGCCTGATGAGAAAGGTTTGATCTAAATCTGGTGTGCACTGGAGAGCTAAATGCCTAAAATTCGTGCTTGTTGAAGGTATGCTGTTGCAAAAGGTCTATTGTGTTAATGATGGCATGTGAGAACAGTGGCTGTAAGGAGTAATAATGTTTGCCAGTGTCAAAGTGAACACTGGAGTTTGATGAAATTGAGGTCATGACTAAAGTGCACGATAGAATTCGGTTCACCAGGCAACGTTGTCACAAGTGCTTCAGCACATTTTTTATTGCACTTTGAGAGAGGGAAGTTCTCAATAGCACTCCATAAGGTTTAGGTTTGTGTACTCATTCTTTTTTTCGTGTGCTCTTTTGTATTGATTTGCAAAGGCCGAGTTAACATTGCCATTGATTTTGTTTTTACTGATGGCATGCTCTTTTGTTGTTTTCATGTGGTGTCAAGGTTAGCTTTCCTGTAAACTTTCCCCTGTAGAAAAAAGAACTTTTACAAATAAGCATGCAATGTGTGCACTTTTTGTTAGTGTTGGCAAAATTAGTGTCCATATTTCTTAAAAATGCGGGTGTTGACCAGTTTGCCTATATGTGGTGCCTTTGTGTGATTCATGACAGATAGTAGCCTACACTCTGACCTTATCAGTCTCGTATTTTTGTGTGCCATGTTGCCATTTTTTTTCTGTTCAGTACTGTCGCCTTCAGGCGCCTCTTGTGCTTTCTTTCTGCAGATACAGTGACGCTCACATATTGTGGCCCATGATTTAAAGAGCCTAACGACAGGCATTCTGTGCGTCATTCTCACAGACTGCTTCAGAGCAAACTTCAGCACACTAGGCCAGCAGCAGAAGAGTAGCCACAGGGACTGGCACGTCTGCAGCATCACTGAAGGTACGTTTACAGGGTATCTGTGGGAACTTATCAGTGCAGTGACTATTAATGTAAAGAACATGCAGTATTTAGAATAAATATTTCTGTGGAGAGATTCTATTTATAGAAGGAATAATATTACGTGCAGCTGGAGTGAGTGGCACTCTTCTCTTGCATGAACTGTCCTCTATATTGCAGTATTATACAGAACTGATTTGTGAAAAATGTAGTGTTTATTCGCTATATAACCAACCATTAGCTTGCTTGATGAGCTAAGCCTACCCTGGAAACAATGCTGCTATGCAAGGTGGTGCCCCCTAGAGAAAGAAATGGGAGTGTGTGAGCCTGGTCGTTGATCGGACTGGAGTGGTTTTTCTCTTTGGTTTATACCTGCTTGTGCTTTCACTTTGCAGTTTGTACCAATATTAATTGTGCAGCTGTTAATATTAGGTAATGGTTTGAAAAATGTCATAATACTAGCTGATGTGTGCTATTTGCATTGTCTTACCAGGTCGTTCAATACTGCAGCAGCATTGAAGTGGTCTTACATGGGAAAAGGCAACAACCATGTTATTCGCCAGTCATCAATGGCTGGTGAAGAAAGGCAGACATCGAGCGCCTAAGAGGTAGTAAGCATGTTGTGCTGAGTCCTTTGCTTGATTATTTTATACAGAAATTCTCACCTATGTGATTAACTAGGTATTCAAATTATTGCACCTAACTTAATTATGCGGTTGTGTACACAGCCGTGGTACAACCACTGACAAATGGTTTTTTGGTACATTATGCTCATTGCCAAGTGTCACTGTATAGCAGTTAGCCCGTCTAGTGTTTTTCTTTTGTCACATGAGCCTGCATGTTATTCTTTTTACTAGTGCAGTTCTTCAGCATTCGGAAGTCACTGGGACTGTCACCAGCTGACGTATTCCTCATCATCCACATTCAGTTGCCGAGTCAGCCTTTCTGTATATATACATTCAAAAAACAATTTTGACCATGCAAGGGTTTAGCCATGCAGACATTCCTGATCACTGTAACTTGAAAAATAAATTTTGTATTTTGCTAATTTTGCTGTTCTTTGGTCTTTTTTTACTAATATGATCGCCATGTAAGGGCATCTCACTACAGCGCTCTAAAAAAATTGGCTGTATATATTTGCATATTTTCTAAATAGTCTGCAGCACATCAAGTCCCATGAAAAGTGCACTTCTGCCGGTAGCCTGCATTTGTGTACAATATGCACATTATGTAAAATTGTTTTGTTAAGTTAGCTACATATTTCTGGGAAAGCAAAAAAAAAAGGAGCCTTGATTTGAAAGTCTACACAAAGTCAAATGAAGGGCTTGCCAAGACTTCCCCTAGACGAATACTGAGGGAGCATTAGCTTGGCTTCAGGAGGGCTTGTAGAGTTCTATGGCTACAACTTGGCTTGTTTAAGTTGGATTGTAGACATCCACTTGGCTTAAACAAGCCCTGACACAGACGTCTTATAGTCAGGTTTGTGCTACCTGGGGCATTCAACTGGGTGACGGGGCTCTAGGACAAAAAGAAAAAAAGAAGAGGAAAAGGGCAGCAGCGCAGGCCGCGAACGAAATGTACGGAGCGCCTTAGTCCACACGGCTATGCGTGTCGCAGCCTGGTATCTCACACAAGCGGCTCGTTAAAGGGTAACTCCAGCGGTTTTTTTCATCATGTTCCCATATATCAATGTTTTCGAATAGTACTGATAGTCCTGTAGCAACCAGGGTAGTTCAGTTTGCTCAGAAGCGCACCAATATAATTTTAAATAACTAACCGACAGGCGCGTTAAAACCGAAACGGTTAGACGCTTCTTGCGGCGTATGCGATGACATCACAGCCTCCCCGCCGTCAGAAATATGGAGAAAAATGACAGTGGCGAGGTGATCCGACGATGTATTGAGTTATGCCAGCTTTTCTGAACTTGACCGTCGACGATTTGAACGCGAAGTACCGCCGTTTTGCTTCTGAAGTACCGCAGGCTTAGGCACCCTAGCTCGGGTAGGCCATAGGCGTAGGCACATGGTAGGCAGGGTTGAAGGTGATGACGTCAAAAACACAGGGTGGCCCGCAAGGGAACCCGCTAAAGAATTTCAAAATTTGTTTCCAGGAAAACTAAATGACTTGCAAACGCCTGGTTTGGCATATATTATTACAGTGCCGAGGAGAATACATATTGAAATTTTCATTAAGATCAGTGGACACTGAAAAATCGCCGGAGTTGCCCTTTAAAAACAGCGCGAACTATATTGCAAGTTGACAACACGTCGTATGCTAGCAGAAGAGCGTTGCCGGCCCGTTGACAATCCACCTTTCACGTACTCCACGCATAATGCTCGTTACATTGAAAACTAGCACCACCTGTCGTCTGCTGAGTAGAGAGCGTCGACGGAACGTGCGCGCAAGCGACCGCGCTTCTCCTTCAGCATTGAGCTTTCTGGAAGCTATAAATATTTGTCCCTGGTGACCTGATATAGGTATCATTACGGCCGAGGACACAACAAGTCTTGTTGCTGAATACCGAGCCGTAGTACGACAACTTTGGAGCCCCGCCACGGTGGTCTAGTGGCTAAGGCACTCGGCCGCTGATCATAGGGTCGCGGGATCGAATCCCGGCCGCGGCGGCTGCATTTCGATGGAGGCGAAATGTTGAGGTCCGTGTGCTGTGCGATGTCAGTGCACGTTAAAGAACCCCAGGTGGTCGAAATTTCCGGAGCCCTCCACTACGGCGTTTCTCATAATCAGAACTGGTTTTGGGACGTTAAACCCCACAAAACAACAACGACTTTGAAAAAAAGAATCGCAGGAAAATGCGGATAACTCGGTTCTAAACATAGAGGAAGTTTTTTTCCTTCCTCCATGGTTCTAAAGCTACCGCCAGCCCTGCGACCGGAGCTTCTATCACCCCAAGGACGAGCGTGCTGCCGCGATCGGCGCTCCCGTCGGCGGAGAATTACAAGTGCACCATCCCCATACACCACCGAAGCGGACTCTCGTCTGAAATACTCACAAAAAGAAGAAAACTCAGTGTTAAATCACCGACCGGCGAAAATCCTTACATAAAGCGGTACTAGAAAACGACGGAATGTTTAATACGCCCTGTCCATGTACACACGCGCCGTCTGCTAGTTTTCATCATTCTGTGGTTAACCGCTAAAGTGAAACAAAAATGTCCATGAATATCTTAGGACAGACCCAGCTTGACAAGTGAAAGTATTCCCACCCTAAGTGCTCGCGCGAATAGGATTCGCGGCTGATACAATTAATTTGCAGGACGCTGCTCGTTTTATGTAAAGTTGGCCTCATGATCGAGGACGAGTTAGAGTTCCAGTTTTAATGGAATGGCAAAAAAGAAGTAGGAATCACAACTACGATTTTCATCTCCAGATAAGAGAAACTGCAAAAAAAGAAGGCCAGCAGCACTGCAACATGATTTTTAATGTAAAAGATTGGTGTCGATATAGCCCAGATGTTAAAGGAGTACTGACACGATTTTACGGCGGCTCAAAATGTGCATTTTTTTGTTTTCTAGCCATGTATTGTTAACGCCCTCCGCACACGGAAGCCAGGAAACACGTACAAAATATTTTAGCTAGGTTTTAAAGTTTTCGTCACCCAGCATTGCAAGCCAGCCCCAGCGCAATGGACACTACGATGACGTATGAGCACAGTCTATTAAAAATAGCCGAAATCGCTGTCAGAGTCACAGGACGACCGTAAAATTGTCGTCGTTCGCTTGCCCCACGTGTAATTGACCACAGACGACAGAGTTGCAGCGACACTATCACGAATTTCTGTCCCTACGTGACTCAGACGTCGTCCGGCTATGTTGATACGTCACTAGAAAACCGCCCCCTTGAAATCGAAACCGAAAGTGGGCTTTTAAGGAAGACGTAGTAAAGAAACTTGGACCATCTCCCCGAAGGGAACCCTGATGGGATGCGAAGCAGCAGCGTTGCGCACGGGTGGCGTCACGGGTTGAACGGCACTAACGCGGGTGCTGGAAGAAGTTTGAAGCGAAACTCGGTGTAGCGTTTACTGGTGTAAACGTTTGTTTGAAACGCAGACACTGGAGGCGAGCGGGCGTTGGAGCCGGCAGCTGCGGGCGCTCCGGCGGGTGAGGGAGAGAGTGACGTACGCGCGCACCTGCGAGGGGAGCGTGACGTCAACGCGGCATGACCTACTTGGCACCGCTCCAACACCTGCGCCGAGGGAAGCGCGTTGCCTCGCGCTTGTGCGGAGTATGATGATGATGATAGTGGTACGGAGGGACAGCGTTATACAGGCTAGTCAAAGAGCTGCTTCGCATCTAAAATATATTTATTGCCTTGCGAGGCATCACGATACTCTTTTTGGGGTTCCCCACGCCAGTGCTTTCATTTACAGCAATAATACGAGCATGCGAAAAATTCGTGTCAGTACTCCTTTAAAGGAGTACTGCCACGAAAATTTTCAGTTGGCGTTTTTTTGCATGAAATGAAAGGCCAAGACCCCCAGAGCCCAAAAAACGTACTGGTAAGCGTGCGCGCGCCGTGAAAATTTATTTACAGCATGCCTTTAAAAGCCGGTTTCGGTTCCTACTGTAGCCTGACGTCACTAGGGTGGCTAGAATGGGGAGGTGTGAGTACCGGCGGCGCTTGACTACGGCCGCACGTGACCCGTCCTCGTACCGATGCCACCAGGGGGAATGTGGCGCTGCCGCTTCCAGCGGGGTAAAGTCTGCGGGGTATCGGGTAGCTGTGGCCGCGCCGGTAGCACCGTCCTCGCCAACGCTACCGCCGCTGTGAGCTGGTCTCGTCGCCAGTTTTGGACTGTTTGATGGCGAGATGTAATCGACAGCGAAAAAAAAAAAAAAACTGAGCTGTGGTGCGCCGTGCCTGGTTGCAACACAGGGCACAGAAAAACAGCGGAAAAAGCTTCTCTTCCGTGGCCCTGCCTGCAAAGAAGCGTTTGATCCGAAGGTCGCGGGATCGAATCCCGGCTGCGGCAGCGGCATTTCGACGGAGGTGAAATGTTGAGGCCCGTGTACTATGCGATATCAGTACAGGTTAGAAACCCCAGGTGGTTGAAATTTCCAGGGCCCTCTACTTCGGCATCTCCCATAATCATAGCATGGTTTCGGGATGTAAAACGCTAGAAATCAATAGATCAATAAATCAATCAATGAAGCCTTTGCCAAATGGGCTCGGGCAATCCCAAAGGCTGACAAGGTGTTGCAGGAGAACTTGGCAGTTTGTTGTAGTGGTTGTTCATTCGGAGAAATATGTACTGAAGACCGCAGTAACTGCTCTCATAGCTGCCAGAAGATGGAGGGAGAGGGCGAGAGGGACTAAAAGGACAGGGCGAGCGAGATATATTATTTGTAAAAAATATGCACGCAAAGATCTCGAAGTTCGTTTCATATGCGGCCACCTCGGGTGTTGTCGCCCGAGCGAACACTGAAACCTTGTGTATTATAGACCAATATGTTCCCGTCAGTTTTCCTTTTTTGCCCCCACTTGTGAATAAACGATGTCACGGTCATATTTATTGTTTCACTGCTTGCAGTCATAGTAAATTGCTTGAATCAGTTCGAAATTACATGCCACGTCTTGAAACAAAAGGAACGGCTGTGTCCCCACTGTCAAGAACTGCCGAAATGGCTAATGTGGGTTTTGAGGCATGCGCCGCTTCTCCACGATATAAAATCACTGCTTAATTAGAAGGCAAGATGGCGTGCGCTTATACAGGACAAGTAAATGCCGTTCCTGAGCCGCAGAAGTATCACAGGCACCTAATAAAAAGTAGGGAAGTGAATATTAAATATAAACGTCCAAATATAGAAAACACTGCCAAGAGAATATTTACGGCTCTGGGAAGGGTGAGTGGTAGATTTACGATAAAATTTACCATTGGAACCACACCCTAAAAAAAGAGCCACCTTTTAGTAAATAACTACGAGAACAGTGGCGGGGACACGATCAAAGACGAGAGCATCATTAAGTGGACCAACTTAACAACTGGCACGCATGTACAGCATTTTTTAGCTAAATGTTTTCCCAAGAAAGCTAAATTTAAGCTGCCTTGCAAGGCGCTACGCTGTAGAAAGTCTTAGTGAGAGGCTTCATCAAATGCATATATGCAGTCTTCCTTAGTATGTGCACCACATGTTGCTCTGATTCCGTCTAGTACAAGTGCTTTAATGGACATCACCGAAGAACACACTGCGCGGTCAGACAGCTGCACGTTGGTACGCTCGCTAAGGAAAAAAATCAAGAACAAACTCTCTCTCTCTCTCTCTCACACACACACACACACACATTTACGGTTCTAAACTGGAAGTAGCTCTCAGTGGGCGAGGAGCGCTTCGCAGTGCGTCGTCTGCTCCGTTCCCCGCGCTCATGCCTACAGCGCTCCTTGCGGCATCGGTGCGCTTTGGGGTCACGTTTGCGCCGCCGTTGCTCACACCTCCCCATTCTAGCCACCCTAACGTCACGACACAGTACCTCGTGACGTGTTCCCGCAAAAAATCGTGACGTTTTCGCCTAGTGGTCTCTCGCGCACAGCGCCTGCAGCAAGTGCGCGGTCAACAATGTACAAAATTTTGTATAGTGACCCCGCGACGGCAGCAAATACTTCGGCACTGTGCAAGATGCAACGTACGGCACGCACGGTGGGTGTCGGCGTGACTCCGGAGCCTGCGATAAGCTAATGTGGCCTCCGAGACCTCCGCGGCATTTCAGGGGCAAAATGTCGGCGCCATAGAGAGCTTGCCTTCCGATTATACGCGGGCACACACGACGATAGAGGGTAATTAGACTTCGCTCGCTTGCTTCACGGGTACACTCGACTACGGCGACTGAACGGCGAGAGCATACGACCGAGAGTGACGCACGAGCGGCCACTTTGCATGTTTTTGTACGTGACGTCATCACAACTTGCCATACTGCTGCGTGAAGTCACCAAAATTCGTACTGTAGGCTGACGTCATACTAGTGTCGATGTCAGTAGGCACGCCATGTGAATATTGACTTTGACGTCCAATTAAAATATCGTATCAGTATTTCCTGAGCTTAACATTTGCTCAGAGGTGTCTACGCACATAGGAGATTTGTATAGTTGAGTAAACTCAGCTTCGAAATTTGGTGTCAGTACTCCTTTAAAGGAGTACTGCCACGAAAATTTTCATTTAGCGTTTTTTTGCATGAAATGAAAGGCCAAGACCTCCAAAGCCCAGAAAACGTACTGGTAAGCGTGAGAGAGCCATGAAAATTTACTTACAGCATGCCTTTAAAAGCCGGTTTCGGTTTCTACTGTAGCCTGACGTCACGACAAATATGTGCGTAGTATAATGAGCCCTCGTGACGTGTTCCCGCAAAATATCGCGACGTTTTCGCCTAGTGTTCTCTCGCGCACGGCGTCTGCAGCAAGTGCAGGGTCAACAATGTACAAAATTTTGTATACCGACCCCGTGACGGCAGCAAATACTTCGGCACAGTGCAAGATGCAACGTACGGCACGCACGGTGGGTGTCGGCATGGCTCCGGAGTCTGCGATAAGCTAAGGTGGCCTCCGAGACCTCCGCGGCATTTCAGGGGCAAAATGTCGGCACCATAGAGAGCTTGCCTTCCGATTATACGCGGTCACACACGACGATAGAAGGTAATTCGACTTCGCTCGCTCGCTTCACGGGCACCGTCAACTACGGCGAATGACGGCGACTGAACGGCGAGAGCAGACGACCGAGAGTGACGCGCGAGCGGCCATTTTGCATGTTTTTGTACCTGATGTCATCACAACTTGCCATACTGCTGCGTGAAATGACCAAAATTTGTGCTGTAGCCTGACGCCACACTAGTGATCGATGTCACTAGGCATGCCATATTGACTTTGACGTCCAATTAAAATATCAGCATTTCCTGAGCTTAACATTTGCTCAGAGCTGTCTACGCATATAGGAGTTGTATAGTAAACTCGGCTTCGAAATTTGGTGTCAGTACTCCTTTAACTTGATGCACGTGGCCTGCCTCATATAAAAGCTTTCCTTTAGTATTAGCCCTACGAAGGAAATTTTCCAAATATTCTGCGAAACTAGTAAGAAGCTGTGGCGGAACACATGCAGACGACGCCACCCCGCCAAAAGCAGGCACGCACGCGGTGCGGGAGGGAGCCGTATCGCCCCAACGACGCAGGAGCGCCTGCATTGGGGCTGGGGGCGACGGTGGAGCCACCTGGCCTTGTGCACCCATATGCGGGTTCGACCCAGGCTGCGGCGGTCGCAATTTCGATGGATGCGAAAATGCTAGAGGCCCGTGTACTGTGCTTTATTAGTGCACGTTAACGAACCCCAGGTAGTCAAAATTTCTGGAGCCCCCTTTTAATTGCTGCGTTCCTCTTCTATACTTCTATCATTCCCTTACCCCATAGACGCCGAGAAGAGGATCCAGAAACGGTCAGAGACAACGCAAGCCATGCATCATCTAACCAAGAAGAAAACAAGAAAATAAAAGTTGATTTGTATATTGACACATGCATTCTGTCTAGACATAAGGATGACGATATGCCTGATTATGAACTCTGGGTAGTGGGTCAAGGGGGTATTTGAGAACGAAGAAGACCAAGACCCATTTTCTGATCTGGTGGCTTCAACATGCTGTTTTCGTTGTCTTGTTGAACGTGTTCTCTCTTGTTCGCGTTGTACCACGACAATATATACACACACTGTTTCTCACGTCTTTCATGATAAGATTCACGGTTTACCAATGATTCCCTCCGCAGCTTCGCCCACTCATCGTCATTCACCCCGTGGATATGCTGTGAATTTTTTCCTCTACAAACATTTCTTTTCCCGAATCACACATATTCTCACA
The DNA here is from genome assembly GCA_013339685.2 of Hyalomma asiaticum. Taxonomy (NCBI): domain Eukaryota; kingdom Metazoa; phylum Arthropoda; class Arachnida; order Ixodida; family Ixodidae; genus Hyalomma; species Hyalomma asiaticum. The sequence continues at coordinate 42,930,599 of CM023483.1, forward strand.
ACAAATTTTTCGCCTCGCCTACCTATTTTATCTATTATCGTTCCGCTGTGAACAATCTTACCCGAACTACCCTGCGCTTCTGTTTGCTACATACCTTTGCACCACCAATACTCTAAGCACCTCTTACTTATCTCTATCGCTGACGTGTTCAGCTTTACCGTGCTACCCCTGAACCCATGGCCTCCTGTGTGGTAGTGTCCACAGCTACACCTGGGTGGACATCTGTACATTCAATCAAAATATGATCTGTCATTTCCCTAGCTTTTCCACAGCACGTACATGTATCCCCTTCTTTATTGAATTTCGCTCTGTAACTTCGGGTTCTCAGGCAACCGGACCTTGCTTCAAACAGTAAAGCGAATCCCTTTGAATTATCGTAAAACTTTTCTCTCTTGATTTCGTCTTTCCCTTTTCTGTAGTTGTTCAATGCCGGCTTCTTCTCCATTCCTGCTATCCAATCCGACTTCTCCGCCGCTCTGACCATGCTTTTAACGCTCTTTTTCGTCCAATCCGTTTCGTTACTGGCTGTGTACTTACTGGTAAGCCTCCTAGTTCTCTTCCTCCATTGTGAATCAACGTTCTTCCTATACGAATACCTGAATGCTTTCGCTGCCCATCTACTTTCTTTGATATTCCTTAATCTCTGTTCGTACCTAATTTTACTGTGAGCTTCACTTCCCTCAAAGTAATACCCCTGACACATGGGCATGCTAAAGTACTTTAGGTAAGGGGACATCTACCAGAAAGCTGTTCATGCCCAGTGACACACGACAAAGGAGTATCTCCTTCCCGAAAAAGTTCCTTTGCAGAAAGGGAGATCGGCGAACTACTTTTCGAGCGTAAAAGGCGTACTCTCGCCAAGAGCGTACACGGCCAGAGAACGAGATAGAACTTTTCACAAAATTACAACACCCCGCAAGCATTTTCTTGCCTTGCGTATAAGCTTTCACTTTTAGCCGTAATGAGATTTGTCCGGCCGCAAAGATTTATTTTTGCCGTACTCTCGAACGCTCACATCGCCGCCATGCGGGATTCCGGCAGTGTCATTTCCTTCTTTGTCATGGCAGGGATTGCGCGTGAAACGATCAACATTATATTAGCCATCAGCAATAAAAACAATGTTTTTACATTCCGCAAGCGCTAAAGGTAATTAAATGTGGAACTTTTTAAAAGTGTTTACTTTCTTGCTGCTTTAACAAGCAGTGCCATTTTCTTGCGGCATTTGTCTTAGGAACCACCTAAAGAAATTCACATGCTGCCGTGTGTCATCGGCGCAACTACTTTCTGCAGAGAGTCCTTTAGAGTACAAAAAGGGGTTCACTACAAAGGACATTACTTTCGCCCGTCTGTCAGGGGTATAAGACCATCCCATATCCCCCTTAACAGCCTCATTGTGGACTTCCCATGGGTTCCCAATGCGAGACGTCCGACCGTCCTCTGATTCACATCCAGCCCTGATTGTACCTGTGACCTCATGCACACCACTGAGTTTCCGAATGTAAGTCCTGGCACCATTACACCTTTCCACAAACCGCGAATTACCACGTACCTGTTGTAACCCCACAGCGCTCTATGCTTCATTATTGCGGAGTTCCTCTTTCCTTTAACTATCATAGCTTTTTCTTGTACTTCCATGTATCTATTCCCATCGTTTATCCATATCCCGAGGTATTTGTACTCTCGTACTCTGGGCATCTCCTCGCCCTGTATTGATATGGTCTGATCGTTGCTGTCATTGAATATCATCCAGCCGCATTTTGTCACACTAAATTTTAGCCCTAAATCTTCACTTTCCCGACCACATATATTAACCAGACCCTGCAAATCTGTTCGACTGTCTGCGAATAGCACAATATCGTCTGCATAAAACAACCCGGGGAGCTTTTGTTCTATCACTATACCTGCCTGTCTGTGTGACAGCTTAAAACCAATATTGCTCATCTCCAATGCTTTCTCCATTCTCCTCATGTAAAGCATAAATAATAGTGGGGACAGCGGGCATCCCTGCCTCAACCCTTTACCTATATCGACGACCTCCATTCTACCATTACTCGCCACACCTTCCCATTCCACACATACTGTATTTCCACTGTATATTTCCTTTAAGAGCTCTATACAGTCAGCCCCTATACCAACCTCTTTCATTATGTCCCATAAAATATTCTGATTTACATTGTCGTACGCACTCTTAATATCTGAAAATGCCAAGTGTAAAGGTCTGTTCTCTTTTCCGGCTATTTCTGTACACTGCATAAGCGCAAAAAGGTTATCAGCTAATCTCCTGTTGACTCGAAATCCATTTTGGAGTTCGCCAAAAGTGCCATTATGCTCTGTCCATATTTGCATTTTTAATTTAATTGCCTGCATCGCCAACCTGTAGAGCACTGATGTAATGGTCAGTGGTCTATATGAGCGAACGTTATTTTTCTCTCCCTTGCCCTTATAAATGAAGTTCATCCTACTTTGATGCCAACTGTCCGGTATTCGCCTGTCCTGTAAGCTTTTTTCAATTGCTTTTAACAGGGCTTCTTTGCTGTTTATTCCGAGCTCATTTATTACGGTAATGCTAACACCATCTAATCCTGTGGCTGTGCGTTTGGGAATCTTTTCCACCTCCTTCTTCCAATTGAAATTTTCCAGAAGTAGTTCTTCCACTTGGTTTTCCTTGCTACTAACTGTTACACGTCGTAGAGGGAGGCTTGTCATTCTTCTTAGAGGAATCGGCTGTTGCGTTTCGAATATAAGTCAGTGCGTCCGTACCCCTCCAATTTACTTCCTTCTTCATCCACAATATGCCATTGCATAGTTACAGTTTTCTTACCCAGCGATTGCAGGTGGTTCCAGAAAAGCCTAGATACGTCCTTCTTTTCGCGAATGTCCGATATCCACCGTTCACTTTGGCCTTTAATCTTGGCTTCAACTAAACTCTGTACTGGGGTTTTTTTCTCGAGATATGTTTTCCATTTTTGTTTGACTTTGTGTTTTGGCCTCTGCTCCTTTTTTGCCTGCCTATGTATTCGAGATGCTTCCCGTCGATTCTCAATTGCGTCCCGGATTTCCCTGTTCCACCATCGTTTATTTGGCTTTCGCTTTCCCCTCCAGCAACTCTTTTGTTTCTCTTTCGTAATTTCAGTCCTTATTAGATTAATAAGCTCATTATAATCCCACACTTTGCCTTTTGTTCTGCTCACTATGTCCTCGATTGTTGCGACTACGTTCCTAATTTGTTTTTCACTTTAAAAAGAGCTGCCCGAATGTTGGACGATGGATGGATGGATATTAGGAGGATATTATTAGCCGGGCCACCAAGCTCTAGCTTTTTTTTTTTCTTTTCCTTTACAAACATTTCTTTTCCTGAATCACACATATTTTAGAGACTTGCAGCGCCGCTATGCGGTGGCCACGCGAGCGCGCGTGCTCAGCACACTAGCCAGGGGGGCAATCGGATATCCGCAGTAACTCTAGGCAGACCTAAAGCCCCTCTGGATGGATGGATAGATGGATGGATGTATCAGGCTGTACCCTTTATATCGGGCGGCGGCTCACGCCACCTAGCTGTAGCGTCTCATGTTATATGTGTCTAACTTTCACTCCTGCCTTGATTTTAGCCACCAATCCGACAACCTCCTCTTGGTCCTTTATACCCTCTTAAAGTCTATTCTGCCTTCACTATCCCTGAACCCCAGTGCTTTAAAAAATTCTGCCTCATCGCCTTGGGCTACAGGGTGGAGTCCTTTACAGAAAAGTATCAAGTGCTCGGCCGTTTCCTCCTCCTTTCCACACGCACCACACACAATGGGTCGATCTCCTCGTACCTTGCTCGGTACACATTGGTACTCAGTACTCCCGTCCTGGCTTCAAACAGCAGTGAGCTACCCCGAGAATTATCATAAATCTTTTCTTTGGCAATGTCCTGCTTGTAAGTTCTGTAGGTTTCCATTGCTGATTTTGTAAGCATCCCTAATTTCCACATGTCCCTCTCCGTTTCTTTAACCTTTTTCTTCACTGACGACTCCTTTTTGCTTGTTATCCTGCTGTTGTCTAAATATTTGCTTGACAATTTTCTCATTCGCTTCCTCCATTTGTATCGACATTGCGCATGTACAAGTAGCTGAAAACTTTCCTAGCCCAACGCTCATCCCCCATTTCTCTCAATCTTTCCTCAAATTCTATCTTGCTGCTGGCTTCCCTGCCTTCGAATGATGTCCATCCCATGACACCCTTTACCCCCTGATTTGGTGTACTGCCATGTGCTCCCAGTGCGAGCCTGCCTACACCCCGTTGCATAATTTCTAGCCTCGCTTGGATCTCCGGTCTCATACACAAGACTGCATTGCCAAATGTCAGGCCGGGAGCCATCACCCCCTTCCAAATTCCTCTCACCACCTCGTACCTATTATAATTCCAAAGTGCCCTATTTTTCATTACTGCTGCATTCCTCTTACCTTTAGTACTTACGTATTTTTGCGTTCCCTTAGGTAATCAACCCCACTGCTTATCCACACGCCAAGATATTTGTATTCATCCACTATCTCCAACGTCACCTCTTGTATCCTATGTTCACCGCCTTAATCAAAAACCATGACTGCCGATTTTTCTTTACTAAACTTAAACCCTAACTCATCTCCCATTTTACCGCGGATGTCCATCAATGCTTGCAGATCTTCCTTGTTGCCGGCCATTAATACTATATCATCTGCGTACATCAGTGCTGGTAATAATTGTTCAACATATTTTCCTTGTCTTCTGAAGGAGAGGTTGAAGCCTAGTCCACTCCTCTCTAATTTGGCCTCTAACCCTTGTAGATACAGCATAAGTAACAAGGGCGACAGAAGACACCCTTTTCTAAGCCCCCATTGTGTCTCTATAGGCTCGGACTCCTGTCTTTCCCATTTTATGACTACCTTGTTGCTTTTATAGATCTCCTTTAGAAGATTAATCACTCCATCTTCCACATTTAATGTGTCCATAATTCCCCACAGGCCCTTTTGGTTCACACTGTCGTAGGCCCCTTGATATCCAGAAATGCCAGCCACAGGGGCCTGTGTTCCTTTTCTGCTATCTCAATGCACTGTGTCAATGGGAACAGGTTGTCCTCTAACCTCCTTTGTTTTCGGAACCCATTTTGTAGTTCCCCCAGCACTCTCTCATCCTCTACCCATGCCTGCAGTCTTTCCTTGATAATCTGCATTACCAGCCTGTACACCACTCATGTCACTGTTATAGGACAGTAGTTGTTAATGTCAGATTTGTCCCCCTTTCCTTTATAGATCATGCTCATCCTGCTTAGTTTCCACCCTTCGGGGACTTCACCATCCAGTATTGTTTTGCTTGCTGCCTCTATTATCATTTGCTTAGACTTTGGGCCCAATTTCTACATTTTAAAAGTAGCGCCATTCATTGTCCTTTTCGCCACCGCGCTCTCCCCGGTGTTTGCTCCCTGCCTCCTCCGCTCCCCCCATTGGCTGATTCGTGTCACATGGAAGAAGACGAGCGCTCCTTTGTATTTTTCCTCTATTTTTTCTTTCCATTACGCTCCAGTTGCCATTTTTGGACCTGCGTGACGGCAGTGCTGTGCTTGCGGACGGATTGATTGAGTATACTTGCTATTGGGTTACAATGTTAGGAGGAACGTGTTAAGGAGGACAACTGTATTCTATGGCCGTGCTGCTGCTCATTCGCTTGTCGCAAGCGACAAGGTTAGGGGAAAGGCTTTCAAAGTCTTTTTTTTTTTTTTTCCGTTCTGAAAAACGTGACGTACAAAGAAAAGTGTAACTCGACAGTATCGGGCGTTCTGACTTCATTTGCAAAAAGAGCGAGGATTTGTGAAGTAAGTCCCACATTTTAATTATGACCCTATATGCTGTGCATGGTTCTTCAGCACTTCAGCTGATGCACACTCTCTCTGCTTCATAGCTAGTGCTGCGCTGAAGGCGTGTGCGGCTGGCCTGGCGATGCTGTGCATTGTTTTTAACACGCTGAAGTTGACTTTCTTAGAATGGACTCACTTTGCTTTATGGCTCTGTTTTGCGTCGACAGTGCTCGCATCTTCCGCTGGCCTGTGACTTCAAAGCAACTTTATTAGGGCCATGTGTGTTCAGGTCGACCAGAAGTTAGCGTCGAATGCAGTTGCTTAGCCTCAATGTACTCCCGCTTGTGTTGATTTAGTGTGTTGTGGTTAACCTTTTTAACGTCTTGAAATGATCTGGCTATTAGGGAGGTCGCAGTAGATGTCTGTGGGTAACAGAGGTCACCTGGGGAGGATGTGCACTTTGAACTCTCCAGCACTCGTGCATCATCCAAACAGCGCGAAGAAGCGACCTATTTGATAAACATTGTTCAGCCAAGACGGCTGGAATATTTCCCACTCCAGCCGAGTGAAGGTATTCTGCGTGTGCGTAACTGAACATACGAATTAGCACGTTCACATAAATTCACTCACTGGAAACATGGAGCCTTTCTAATCATGCGCTTAGTCGCGCTTGTTTACACCGTGTGCATGCGCCGTGCTTTCCAACACAAGCCCTGTATGAGCGGACCTTCTAAGTCTGAAATAGTTGTACTTTTTATTCCCTTTTGCGCGATTTCAACACGACATTATTAACGCCATTTACTGACTGACGAAAGCAAATTCCGGACCCAAGAAATGCTCCTCAGGGTTCCAAAGAACTTTTTTGCGTATTTCCACCGAAAAGGTGTCAGCCATCGTCTGCTGTGGCAGGTCCCACATAGGCAGCGACACCATTGAAACCGCGCCGGGCGGGAGAGGGAGGCGGAGAAATTAGGAGGACGAGAGAAGTGGTTGGCGGTACTTGGAGGGGTTTTAGGCCGACCGTGTGGCGAGCGCCACCACGCGGCGGGAGACGAATGAGTGACACCATATGGGTGTCACCATAGAATGGTGACACCACAAGGGTGACACGCTCCACTTTGCAGTTTTCAAACTGAAGCTCATCTAATAATGTTGTATATGTCCATGGACCTCCTCTGCAGGATATCCAGGAGAGACATTCACAGTACATCCGTGCATCATGTTTCAGGTGAGCATTTCGCATTGCAGATAACATACCCAGGGGGTTCATTTTGGCAAGTGTCCTATTGTATCGAATGGCTTGGAAGGATGTTTGTAATACATCCCAGGTACGTGTTTCACGCAAGCGTTTCGCACTGCATGTTACATCCACAGTAAATAAATTGGACATTTGTGGACATTCTATGGGTTTTGTGAATGTCTCAGAAAGAGACATTCACATAGCACGTCCCTGGTAAGGACCTTACACGAACATTTTGCTCTGCAGTTTATGTGCACAATATGTAAATCGACCACTGCGGATGTCCCTTGGATGTCCTTGGATGTTGAAAGTGTCCCGGACAGATATTCCGTGGGTGTCCATGAGATATAGCTGGTCCATTAGACTGTGTCAGCGTGGAAAAAAAGTCCACATACCTTAAACAGTTCTATTACAAGACCTCATTCAGTTGATGCCCTTAGTTTCAATAACATGGTCAACAAATCCTCAATGTGATCGAGAATTGTTACATCAACATCGTTTTTGTCAAAGTTCCATGACGATAACCTAACTACATGTAATGACAGACATTTCACGTACATGACATTGGTAAAAATTAAACAAAGCCGCCATGCACGTGCCATGCATTAATATGTGCTTTATTTAATTCACTCTGTAAATACCCTAATTTAGGTTTTTCAGTGTCTTTATTGCTTCATTCCAACCAGGTGAAAATTTCTTGACAAAAGGCCTTTGAACACTAGATTTCAAGTAGCAACTGCAGCTTGGTGTGGCCTATTGTAACAATACAGGCATTTTTCTGAAAGGCATGTAGCATTGGAAGTTTATAACAATCCTGAGCCAAGTAGTGATTGCGTGTTAAAAGACCCTTTGAAAATTCTTTTAAAATTGTGTGTGGTGCGGCGTTAGCCAAATTGTTGGCACAGAATAGCACAGAGTGTGGGAAGGGGCTTTTAGCTATTCCTCTCCCATCCCCCATTACACACACAACATATTTGGAATCCCGTTGTTTGGCTTTTCTTTCATGCAACCCTGTTATAACAATTATAGGTTACAACAATGTAGTTTCCAGAGCACTTCCCATGCTGATATAAGTGCGTTCCATTATATTTAAAACCTTGCAGTAAACTACACTCTGAACGCAGGGCACTGACACTGGTCTGCTAATGATCAGGATTATATGCGCTACCGGCTAAATGCATTATACAAAATCACCAGAACTCTTTCAGGGTTCTTTCACAAAAGCAAGTGTGCTGGAATGACAAAAGCAGCTACATAAGTGGGCTAATGCATGTCACAGGGAGCAGACAAATTTGACTTCGTAAAAGTGCACGAACAACAGAGTGCAGAGAGTTTCTCAGCTTATATAACACTCTACTCCAACCCAGCTCAGCTTATTCAGAGCAATATGCACTACAACTAGGGTTACTTTACTACGCCATTATAGCAACAATTTCAAAAGTTATCTTGTCAGTTTTTGTTGAGAACAGGGTTTCAATCAACAGCACTACTCCGAGCTAAGAACTAATACCAAAAGTGGTAAGTGAGCATTAACAGAACTAAAGACAACCATGAATCTGCATTCAAATATCACCAATAAAATCTGCGTCTTATTATTCTGTAAAAAGGCCTAAGTCACTTTAGAAAAAATGACTAGAAATGAGTAGGTCTTTTGTTCGGAGCCTTAGATGTGGCTCCACAAGAGCCCCACGTCAGGGGTGTGTCACGAATGAGGCTTTAGCTCTGGAGCAAACTCCAGCAAGAATGCTTCCAACAAGTCCTGGAAAAACCAAACAAATGTTATCAAACTTGGGAAAAAATATTGACCTTTGTGTTTAACGTAAACATATAACTGATAGGAAGACAACTCACAGAAACATCTAATCATACACCAATGGTATAATTTTCCTTATAAAACTTTGTAAAGTAACAAGCTTTTGTAGTGATGGGGGATACAGGAAGGACATATATGAGCAAGAGTTTAAGGACTGCCAAATGTAAACAGCCAAAAGTGAAGTGCCGAAAATGTGTGTGTACTTACATAAAAAAGCTGCTTGTTCAAACGAACATTTTGGAAAACATCAAATGCTTTGGCTGCACCCCTGCGAGCGTTTTGCTGCCCAACTACATCAAGGATGTCTGCAATTTAGAAAAAAAGATTGAAGATGGAGCATACAGAACTCACCATTAAAATCACCGTTGTGGTCAACAGATACAGTGTGACGGCTGGCACTTGCCATACCATGTGCAAATCGGCAACAGAAGTCAAGCCAGGCTAACTCTGGTGAGTAAGGCACACAAAATAAACCTGGCAATGCTGCGATAAAGTTTTCAAGGTTGTTTATGCAAGGTTCATGCCAGCAGTACACTACATACCCAAAACTAGATAATGAAGTGACGCCACTAGGTAGGGCTGCTAAGGTATGCAGCACACAGAGGGAGTGGGGGGGAGGGCAAGAGTGCACACTACTGCCCCCAACTGTAGCAAATGCCTCTGTTCCTATACTACAAACCCTTGCATCCACAGTTGCAGCTTGCGTTTCACAGCAGGCATGAACTTCCCAGAAGGCATAAGGAAGATGAAAATCTCCGAAGGAAACGCACCTTCGATACTTTATTGAGGGTGCAGTAAAGTCAATAATACTGTCATGAGGATTCTGGTGGTGTATACATTTGCAGCCTCTGTAGATGTGAAGCTAATGAAGCCAGGATGGCTGACCAGCTTCTCCCAATCTTTATCTTCCATCATCTTTTATCACCCCACAACAGGACTCCCAGGCACTCAAGTGCCATCTCAGCACATGTCTGGTGAGCAACTGCGAGCGAAGCATGGCTTCAGCCACAGAACATGTACAGTGTCAACCGGTGTCCGAGCTGAAGATGAATCAAACCGAAATGGTGCAGTTTCGGAGTCGACATCATTAATTTGGCAAAGGACATTGTGAGGCAATGTGTAGTGGGACGGAGGTCTCTGGTAGGGGCCAACACGGCTATATGGTGATGAAAGGCATGGGGCAAACTTCATATCGCAATGCTGGTGACTGCACCATCCTTAGTGCATATCCTGTGATGAGGACAGGCAGCATCAGGGAACCAGACAAACCATGTGAGAGTGATCAATGATGTTACAAGAGCACTCAGTTGCAACACAGCCCACAGAAGGCACAAAGGTGTCATGGCAGGATGCATTATACACGAGCGTCACATAGGCCAGCACAGCATCTTAGCCATGGTGACCATTAGAGACAGATATTGAGGATCGTCTCTGTGAGTATGATGTTGAGACATCCAGCCAGACTGCTCGTTGGTGGCAGGCAGTACACAAAGCGAAGAAGGTCATCGATAATCTGAGACAAGTGGTTGCAGTCTGCAAGCAGCTGTCAACGTGAACCGTCCTGGAGAAGAAAATATGTGATGTCGTTGTTAGAAAAGGACCAAGCACGTCACAACTAACGCAACAGAAAGTTTTAGAGGAACTTCAATTGAATGAAGTTGTACAACAGGTGGCAGGGGAGCTAGGTTTCTCCTGCTGCTGGAACTGTGGAGACCTGTCCAGAAGAACCGATGGCACACACGGTCGTCTGTGCACAAAACTTGAAAGTTCCCTACCGTATGTGCATACTGCAGTTTTTCAAGAACGCCGAGTCGTGGATGATGTGGAAGGACAAGAAAAAATTGAGGGCCCTCAGTATAACAGCCGACTTGATTAAAGACGAAGGAGATATTGTACTGGAAAAACTTGCATCGCTCTTCACGAAATGTGTCAAGACATGTAGTATACCACGCAGTTGGAAAAATGCGAATATAATCCTTATCCACAAGAAAGGTGACATAAAGGAGTTAAAGAATTATAGACCAATTAGCCTACTCCCAGTAATATACAAGCTATTTACAAAAGTAATTTCTACGAGGATAAGAGAAACACTCGACTTTAATCAACCGAGAGAACAAGCTGGTTTTAGGAAAGGTTACTCGACAATGGACCACAGCCACGCTATCAACCTAGTAATCGAGAAGTACGCGGAATATAACAAACCTCTTTATATGGCGTTTATCGACTACGAGAAGCATTTGACTCGATAGAAATACAAGCAGTTCTAGAAGCTCTACGTAGACAAGGGGTACCGGACATATACGTGAAAACCATCAACAACATATACAAAGATTGCACAGCCACACTACTCATACATGAGAGAAGCAGAGAAATCCCGATCGGGAGAGGTGTGAGACAGGGAGATACGATATCCCCGATGCTATTCACTGCATGTTTAGAGGAAATTTTTAAACGTCTAGACTGGGAAGACAAGGGAATTCGAATAGACGGAGAATATCTCAGCAATTTAAGATTCGCAGACGACATTGTGCTCTTTAGTAATGATGGAGACGAACTACAAAACATGATTGATGACCTAAACAGGGAAAGTATTAAAATTGGATTAAAAATGAATAGGCAGAAGACCAAAGTTATGCTCAATAGCCTAGCTAAGGAACAGGAATTTAAAATCGACAATGAACCCTTACAAGGTGTAAACGAATATGTATACCTGGGACAGTTAATAACAGGAACTCCTAACCATGAAAAAGAAATTCTCCGTAGAATAAGGATGGGCTGGAGCGCATTCGGAAGGAATTACGAAATCATTACTGGAAACTTACCGCTCTCACTAAAGCGAAGAGTATTCAATCACTGCATTCTCCCAGTACTAACGTACGGTGCAGAAACGTGGAGGATAACGAAAAGACTAGAGATGAAACTAAGGAGCGCGCAACGTGCAATGGAAAGAAAAATGTTGGGGGTAACGCTAAGAGATAAAAAACGAGCGGAATGGATCAGAGAACAGACAGGAGTAGCCGATATTATTATATCAATTAAAAGAAAGAAGTGGACCTGGGCAGGGCATGTCATGAGGAGGAAAGATAACAGATGGACAGTAAGAGCAACGGAATGGATACCAAGAGAGGGAAAACGTAACAGAGGCAGGCAAAAGGTTAGATGGAGCGATGAAATTAAAAAGTTTGCAGGCATAAAGTGGAACCAACTCGCTCAGGATAGGGTGGATTGGAAATCGTTGGGAGAGGCCTTCGTCCTGCAGTGGACCTAAACAGGCTGATGATGATGATGATGAGTATTGCGGCTGTAGAGGATGCCATTGTGCAGCATGGTCATGCAGAACATGGCAACAGTGCTGCCAGATTGCACTCCGTCAACGATAAAGTGCAAGGATTTGTCGCATTATTCAGTGCATGTGTTGCTCACATCAATGAAAGCCATCATGGTGGTCCCCGGGTCATGCACAACAGCATAAGAAGGATCCATGGGATGATGAGAGACAGTCTGCATCCTTGTGCAAGTGTCAAGACTTAACGAGGACAATCGAACAGAACTCACCTTCAATAATGCACTAGCAATGTCTTTCAGAAGGTGATGGCAGGCAGGTGGTGCAAGCACTCTCTACTGTGCTGCCATGGGGTGAGAACAGCACCGATGCCGTGGCTGCTTGCATTGGTGTGGATTTTGGTTGGAACGTATGGATCAAAGTGGTATGGGAGAAGTGTTCAGAGATCTGATGAGCTCGGCGTATGTGTGATCATGCTCCAGGCCTATGAGAATGGCATGTTCTTTCTCAGAGGACCTGTCAGACACCTAGCAACATTCGTGGAGTTTTTGACAAAACCATGAAAGTATGAACATAGGCCAACAAGCACCATATGTCATAAGTGGAATGTGGCACAAGAAAGCTGTGAACATCAAAAACCTTTTCATAATCTGGTTGTACATAATATGCATTTGCCAAGCTGTAGGGCTTGGAAAATATTTTTCAGCCGTGGTGAAAAATACAAGATTGCCTCTTATATTGATGGAAACGAGCATGCTTGTGCCAAAAAAAGAAAATCACAATTTTGCCACAAGGACGAAACAATGAATGTGATAGCAATGCATGATTGTCATGTGCTCGCTAATATATGGGCCAGTGCTCGGTGCCCTAGAGGAGCTGGCAAAAAGACGCCGACGATGACGACGACGAAGTGGCAGCACACGCAAGGTTGCACGAGCGCAAGAGCACGAGGGAGAGGTGAGAAGAGGAGCGAACAGGTCAGACGGACCTCAGCGTTCGACACAGTCGGGTGCCCGGGCCCGAGTGTATACAGCTCTGTGTTCGAAAGAGGCGATAGTCATCCGAGAGAGGAGGAGGAAAGAACAGGAGTGCTCGTGAGAGATGACAATGTCGACTCGGCCGGAGCGTCAGGAGTTGGCAATGATGACAGGGGTATACAGGACGACCTATGTGATCGCATCAAAAACACCAAAGAAATTACTGATGGACTAGCAGGTCAGTTTAGAGAGAACAGAATGGTAGTGAATTCTTCTGTGAGCAATAAGCAGGCCGATACCTCTTCTTCGGTGTTTTTGGCTGCAGAACAGATTTCCCATGGCGAGTCACAGGCACTGACGGCTTATCGTGCTAGGCAGCGCGATGGTCCTCGGGAAGAGGTCATTCGTACGCTTCCAACTCGTGCCGCGTTGCCGCGATGCCTCCCGTCGCGTTGCAATAATTTTCGTGTTGGCACCTACAAATGCAAGGTGTTTCTACAGGCCAAGTTCACCAATGTTTTCCTGCGAATGCGCAAATGCTGGTGTCGTCTGAAATACCCCCTAGCGTTCCCTGTGCTTTTCTGGGCACGCAAGCCAATTTGCATTCGTCTCTTGTGGGACGCTATTACTTAAGAGGCGCCCAGTAATAACCGACTGCTATTTTTGACTTCGACCGAACACTGATTGGTTGTGCATCTCTGTGTGATTTTTTTTTGTGAATACTGTGTGACATGTTCGACCTCTTTATAAGGGCATGTGCACAGATGTGTTTCAGGTCTTTCAAGCGTGTAGTGTACTGGTTGTCATGTGTGCAGCTGTGTGATGAGTGTCTAGCGTGCATGAAGTCTTTTGTTCATGTGAACGTATGAACAAAAGACCTAAAGGGGGGCCTGTGTCATGTGCGTGCAAAAGTGTGCCTGTGCTCGGTCGGCGGGATAGAAGGCAAAGACGACGACGACGACGAGGAGGCTGGAGCACGCGCAAGGTTGCGCAAGCGGAAGAGCGTTGCGCTGAAAGAGGAGAAAAAGAGGACAGACGGACTGCAGCGTTCGGCAGAGTCGGGTGCATGGGCCCGACTGTCGAGAGTCAACCGGCGGTCCACGAGTTGGAGCTCCGGGCTTCACGTGGCCGCCTGTGTGTCCTCCCTGTCACCTCTCTTGCTCCAGGGCTGCAGTGGCTGCAGCATTCGTCGAGCCATCGTTCGCTTGCCTCGTCGCCCTCCTGCACGTCGGTCTGCGGCACGTCGGTCTTCTGCAGGCAGCGGTACTCCGGCTCCTCCCTGTCGCCCGTCCCGCCAGCCGGTGAGCCTGTGCCGGCTGAGACTCTTCTCCTCTTATCAGGGACGCTAAGTTTTGTTTCCTCTTGTTTTCGTTTATCCACTCTCCGAAGTGTATGTGTGTGTGTATGCAGTGCGCGTCTTCTTTGTCTGAATAAATTGTCCTCTGGAACGCACAAACAGCCTCGTCGCTTCGATGGGAACTCCCGCGTTCCCAGCTTAAATACACCCTTTAAGAACCTATCATGACAATGATATGATATACGAAGTAAAACTAGCAGATTTAGGGGCAATCTGAACTGTAGTGAATGTGGGCTTATTAAGTAAGCATGCAGGTACCTAAAGTATCAAGTAAGGGTCAAGTGGTGGAGACAACAGCCCAGCAGAGCTCTGAGCTAAGTCATGTTGTTTTGATGCCTTCTGGCACACGCTTCATACTGCGTGCTAAGCAACGTGCGCTATGCACCATCGAGAAACTTGGCCCAACACAGCGGCGTGCGGAGCTCACTCCTTCAGGCATTCATAGATGCATTCGCATGAGCGCTATATGGCGAGCTGGCATTGCAACAATACATATATGCAAGGAACTTGGAACGGAGCACATGACCAAGGCACTGCTATGCAGTACGCAGCGTGTCTGATGGCTATTGAGATGGCACGCGCACCAGCAATGGCGACCGCGCAAAGTCCACAGTGGCTGCTCGAGCGAAAAGCCCCCCAAGCCCTCGCGCTTTTTCAAGCTCATTAAAAACGGGCGGGACGTTTCCTCACTGCTTCGATGCAGGCCTCCCGAGCGGGGTGATGTTATCACACATGCCCTCCGAGTGACGGAGATGGGCCGGGCTCGTTTGATCTCTGCTTCATCTGTGTTTGATGGTCCTGCTCGCATGCTTTTACACGCAGGTAGAACGTACGATACGCGGCGGGGTTATCCGTTTGGACTTTGTACGGGACATGATGGATAGCCTTAGCGGTTGTGAGCGGCCACTGAAGTTTCGCTGGATGATGATGATGATGATGAGCCTTCAAATATGGCACATACCCACTTCGGGGGATTGGCCAAGACCTGATGTGCTTAACTGGAGCTGGGCAAACCTCTTCTTTTTCTTCCCCCACAGTAACACATGTCCCACTAAAACACTGCATGGCACATACCGAATATGCACGCAATAATCTATCACTCTTGTAACACTTCCGTGACACTTTCCTCTGTGCAGAAGAAGCCCACCGGGCAAGTTAAACAGTTTCATGGTGGGCAAACGGGTTCAAACACGCAAGATGCGTAAGTGCAGTCTTTGCAGACCAGTGGCCATATGAGCTGAGAAGGGCTATGCAGTAGGTCAGTTCGGTTATGTGTTGGATAACAATGTAAGGTCCAACATAGCGCACCAGCAGTTTTTCACACAACCCATGTTTTCGAGTTGGTGTCCACAACCACACTATATTTATTTATTTATTTATTTATTTAAGTACTCTCAATGCCATTTGCGGCGTTACAGAGAGGAGTGGTGTTACAAGTTAGAGATGGCAGTCTTGAATGATGCATGATCAGGGTTGCTGGCGATGGAGGCAGGAAGGTGGTTCCATTCGGATGAAGTCTTCGGCAC
The DNA here is from genome assembly GCA_013339685.2 of Hyalomma asiaticum. Taxonomy (NCBI): domain Eukaryota; kingdom Metazoa; phylum Arthropoda; class Arachnida; order Ixodida; family Ixodidae; genus Hyalomma; species Hyalomma asiaticum. Next base: position 42,946,607 of record CM023483.1, read on the forward strand.
GTAGGAATGGAAGTACATGTTGGTATGGCAGAATGGCACATGAACTTTGAAGTTATGGTCGATGCGAGATGAAACATAAGCAGGTGGCGAGAATAATGTGCGTTTTATTTCAGGATTCGTGAAAAAGATTTTGTGGAAGAGGCATAGGCGGGCCTGCTTCCTCCTGTTGGAAAGAGTATGAAGATCTAAAGAAGTTTTTATTGATGAGATGCTAGCAGTACGGGAGTAATTAGCGACAATGAAACGAGCTGCGCGATTTTGGATGGCTTCTAGTGAATTAGCAAGTAAACAAGAATGAGGGTCCCAGATTGATGAGGCATACTCGAGTTTCGATCTGACTAGTGTTTTGTATAGAAGAAGTTTTAAGGAAACAGGCGCTAATTAAAAGTTACGGCGCAAGAAGCCGAGAGTGCGGTTAGCATTGTTAATCACATAATTGATATGATTATGCCATGTTAAATTGTTGTCTATGTAAACACCTAGATATTTGTAAGTATTGACAGATGACAACTGGAAATTAGTAATTGAATAAACAGGGCTAGGGCAGTCAGTACTTCCTCGAGAGATCCTCATTATTTTACACTTGTTGGTATTCAGCTTCATTGACCAGAGTGAGCACCAAGAGGTAAGGTTGTCAAGATCGGATTGAAGTAGAGATGAATCATGCGGGTTAGTTATTATGCGGTAGATGACACAATCGTCGGCAAATAGCCTGATTGTTGATGTAATGCTGGATGGAAGGTCATTAATATAAATTAGAAAGAGTAAGGGTCCAAGGACAGAACCTTGTGGCACACCAGATGTTACGGAACAATTGCGTGAGTTATGACCGTTAGCTGTTACATGTTGGGTTCTGTTAGACAAGAAGCATTCAATCCATCGTAATATGTTAGAGTCAATATTTAGCATGCTTAGTTTTAGTAGGAGTAAACGGTGAGAAACGGTGTCAAATGCTTTTTTGAAATCAAGGAAGATACAATCGATAATGGAGCCGGTGTCAGATGCTGAAAATAAGTCGGTGAAGAGAAGTAGTTGGGTTTCGCATGAATAATGTTTCCTAAAACCATGCTGACTGTTATGAAAGAAGTTATTTTCTTCGAGAAATAGAATTAAGTTAGAATAGATGATGTGTTCGAGAAGCTTACATGGAATACTAGTCAAAGTAATGGGCCTGTAATTAGAAGGATGAGATGAGTCACCTGGTTTAGGCACAGGAACCACCTTCCCCGCCTTCCAGTCACTGGGCAACGAGGCATCTTGTAATGACTGTGAAAAGAGCTGAGAAAAAATGACTGAACAATACATGGCAGTTTGTTTGAGAAATTGAGAAATATCACCAAGACTATGTGTGACTTCCGGGTGTCAGTGGTCATATCATGCTTTTGATCGATCCTGTGAGGCAAGGGCGCACAGACAGAGAGAGGCAACACATCGGGCTTCCTCTGCGCGACAGATGATGTCAGATATGCAGGGATCAATGTGGTTCAAAAATAGGAAGATTGTATCAAGTATAATGGGGCAGGCGAGCATAAAGAAGAAAGAAGGAGCCAGTTGTTTCATGCTGAGTGGTATTAAATGCATAAGCTATGAAAGGCAGAACGCAGTCCCAGTTCTTGTGATCCCATGCAACATACATGGATAACATGTTCATGACAGTCTTGTTGGTGTGCTCCATCATGCCGTTTGTTTGAGGACGATATGGCGCAGTGTTCAAAACTTCAACGGCATAGACATCTCCTTGACAACGTCTGCACTGAATTTTCACCCATCATCACTGATAACTACTCTCAGAGGGCCGTGCCGCAGGACGATTGTGGTGGTTCGTGGGCCCAGGACTCAAACACAGACAGCTAAGTCATAGACAAGGAGACATTTATCGATAGGACGAGACAGCACATACACTTTCACAGACAAACAACGCGACACAAGCAACACAGTCTGAACGCTACGTACAAGAAACTAACGGCGCGTCCTGCCTGACGTGACGTCAGAGGTCCGTCGACACCACTCACAGTACTAGAAGCGCAGCACGTTGACGTCAGCAGAGGCACGATGAGCTGTATGCGAGCTCACAGGCAGATCCCGAGGTACCCGCTGAGGAGCGCGTCGGGGTAGAATTCATATCTGACGTGGCATCGAGGCCACGCCCTCAGCAACACTTGCGCCAGACGGCAACGCGGCACCGTGACCACGCTCTCAGCACGCGGTTGTGCGGTACTGGAACTTGCGCGGCACCGTGACCACGCCCTCGGCAGGTGGTTGTGCCGGACTCGAACCTGCGTGGCACCGTGACCACGAGTCGGTAGGTGGTCCCGGCCACACCACTGCTCCAGCCGCTCGTACTGGCCCGCTCGCTCGTCCACCGCAGGAACAGCCAGCAAGGTCCAGGACACCTGCCACAGGAGAACGCCCGGTACGTCCCGGCTGGTCTGGTGGCACCAGCTCGGTGCGTCTGTTCCCCTGGGCCGAACGTGCCACCGCTCGGTCGCTGGTACGCTCGATCCGCCGTCGGCGTTCCAAAGCACCGAAGCCACGCGGATCACGTTCCGCGTGCTCAAGCGCGCACTCTTCATCTTCGCTTCTAGTGCGCCGAAGACACTCTCCCACTACAACGATAAAGCGTGGCATGAAAAGACACATGTTGGCTGCAGTAGCGGATATGGTATGGCAGTGGTCTCACAGCAGTGTTTCATGTGGTTGGCACATACTACGATCCACCGTTTTCCATTAGAGAACCACAGAAAGGTGCTGAGAAGGTCAATGCTGACTTGCTCAAATACAGTTGAACACGGATATGTCGAACTCAAAAGGGATGGCGAATTAGTTCGATATAAAAAAATACAGGCCCAGAGACCTTACCAGTGGCGGACAATGACCTACAGTCGGCGCATTCAAGAATGACAACTAATTCTGCACACACGATGCAACAGATTGTTTTATTCGCATGAAAAAAAATCGCTTACCTTAGCCTGCTTCTTCGTCTTTGAAATGAAGTTAAAGACGCTGGCCTCAATCTTATTGAGGCTGTCCAGGTGTGACAGCCCAGTTCCCTCCATGTCGCCACAACAACGGCGAATCAAGCCAAACGCTGCTGCCACTTCAGCGGCGGAGTACGCGTATGTAGCTGCCGCCTCGCCCGGACGACCTTTGTTGCCACTTGAGCTGTCGGCCTGGGCATCCTAAGTCCCTGCGACCGCAGCTACAATATCCTCATCAGTGAGGCTCGCAACAGCGTGAACACTGCAGTCCGCTTCCATGAAATCGTCCACAGACACTTTGGGTGGAATGGCAGCCGGGAAGAGGGACGACAACTTGTGAAATGCGTCGTCTATGCGCTCTTTGTCGCCATCTTCACTGGTTTACGCAAGTTCCGCTGTCACGAAGCCTGCCTTCCGGAAGCAGTTGGCCACTGTGTCCGTCTTCACATCTTGCCAGGCGCCCGTCATCATTTGAACGGTACCAAGCAGGTCGGAGCCCATGCGGAGGTTGACCAGCAGCCTGTCGCCTCCTGCAGCCCACCTTGAAGGACTTATAATGCCCTGGTCGAGCAGTTGCAGCTTCGCTGTCGTGTTGGCCAGCAGAAACTTCAGCTCGATGTTTTTGAGCTCGCAGGTGGTGTGGTGGGCCGAGCAGTTGTCCACAAGAAGGCAAGCGCGACGCCCCGACTTGCCCAGCTCAACATCCCACGCTTGCAGCCATTCTGTGAAAAGCTGACGCATCATCCATGCCTTCTTGTTCGAGGCGTAGCAAACGGGGAGCTGCTTAGAGTTCTCGAAACAGCGCGGTGCTCTTGCTTTCCTGATCACAAACGGCTGGAACTTCTGGGACCATCCATGTTGGCTGCCAGCAGAATGCTCACGCGGACTTTACTCATTTTGTAGCCGTGACACGTGCTACCCTGGACGTCAAGAGTCTTGCTCAGCAGAATTTGCCAAAATAGACCGGTCTCATCGGCGTTGACTGCGGGTGAAAACTTCACTGAGATTTACGGCGACTCCTTCGTCATCCACTGCTGGATCTCCTGGCTGCTTACGGCTTCGCTTTCGCCAGAAATGGTTTTGCCAACAATGTTGTAGCGTTGCTTAAATTGGTGAAGCTACCCGGTGTTGTAGGCAAAGTTGTCTTCACCGAGTACAGCGGCAAACCATTTGGCTTTAGTCATTGACATTGGGCCATGCACAAGAATGTTCTTCGCGCGCACTTCTAAGAACCAGGCATAGAGTGCTTCTCTGCTTTGCTGTAGGCAGGAGCGTGCACACGACAGGCTCTCGACATATGTTGCTCCGCCGCCTTTGCCTTGATATTCGCCTTGTTCTTCAACAAGGTGCTCAGAGTGCTCCGTAATAGCATGATGTCGTCTGCCACCGTCAAACTTTTTTTGCCCACCTCAACACGCTGTAGCTTTCTACTTCGTCGCAAAGTCAAGGTTCTTGCGCTTCTTGATGCTGGCCATTGCTAGACGAGAAGCCGAAAATTCAAGGAGTCCGCAGCGCCTTTGCACAGCACGAACAGCACGCACGCAAAAGAGGAATGCGGTGGTATGTGGGAACTCATGGAAGTGTACTCCGCCAACAAAGCACTCGCGATGAGTCGCGATGGTGGTGATGGCTACCCGGGCTACCTGCAAGCGCAGCAGCGATGTACGAAAGGCGCGAGCCGTGGTCGGCTGAGCAAATATGAAAGGCGCGGGCTGTGGTTGGCTGATCAAAACTCACAAAACAGCAACAAAAAAAAGAAGAAAGAAAGAAAAGGTGAAAGGAAGAGGCCGCCGGCTCCTTTGTTCCTGCTCTAAAAAAAAGAAATGGCGAAAGGAGGAGGCGGCCGGCTCCTCCGTTCCTGCTCTCCGAGCCGGCAGTAACACGAGGAAAGCATGAGAAAAGGAGAGAGAGGGAAAAAAACGACAAAAGGAAAACCGTTCTGGAACTTGGAGAACGCGCCCAACAGGAGTACAGTCCGAGCCCTCTCGCCCTCACGTTTTTCGAGCGTTTCGGGTATCGGCGGAGGCGCAGTGCCGCGAAGGTGATGAAAGTTGCGGGGTGCAGTGAGTGCTGAAGTGCACCTTCTATACCTTTACAAAGGATCTTCAAGAGGAATATTTACGAGTTCAATGTAGCTGAAAATTTGATATATGTGGGTGCGATATATCTATGTTCGACTGTAGCACACTTGAGGGTGGCGCAAGGTGTAGGCTGTCATGAGAGGTTCGATGGGAGAGATATTTAGGATGGAAACATGAGCGCTCCCATAGAACGGACGAGACTGCTTGTACATTCTAGATGGCGCTTTATGAAGACGCACGTGCATGCATGCACATATGCACGCACACACAATGCAATGAGCATTTAAGCGTCTCGTAATCCTACAGGCTACCAAGCACAGTCAAATAGTCTGGACCGACACAGGCTCACCCTCTGGTGAGATGGCCAACTGGAAAGAGCCAAAGTAATGTTGCCTGGCAACAAGCATGAAGGAGAGTGCTGAAGAAGACAAGCGATGGCTTGAGGATCCCTGCAGGAGTCACTGCAATCTTCGTGAAGGGGACACGAAGTGGAGAGCACACTGACGGCCATGTGAAGCCCGACGCTTCAACTTGTGGACTGTTGGTAGATTATCAGTACTCGGGCCCAGGCACCTGACTGCACCAAATGCTGAAGTCCGTCTCCTCTGTCTCTTCTTCCTTTTCATCTCCACACCATGGTTGCACTCATGCACATTTGTGCGTGCTCTAGCTTCGTCGTCGCCTTTTCCTTCTCACGCAGTGAGCACAAGCACACACTCTTACGCGCACATCACGTAGGTGACCAGCCTCTGCGGGAACGGCGAGAGACAATACTGGCTCTTCACGAATAGCTGCAAGTTTCAGACCATCGGGCAGCATGGTAGGTGCATCGGAGCAGTTGACTGCCCGCAGGTTCATGCGCCCGTGAGCAAGTGAGAGCGCACAATAAGCCATCAGAACATTCACTTTTCTTTATGCAACTCAAATGAATGGGCTGAATGGTTGTGTCAAATGTTTTGTCAGTCACAGGTAGTAAGCCAAGAGGGACAGACAGCAGTGGCACAACTGTACCCACAGACATGCAGAGGACACCTTTGTGACAGGGCTAGTACTTCATAAATGCCACCAGTAAACTCGAATCTAAAGTGATTTCATCCTTTTGGTGCTCTACATTGGCTCCACACATTGGCTTTAGAAAAGAGACCAAGGATCCCGTTGTGCATAGCATGAGGTGCATACTATGCTGCACATACCTATCGGATACCTTTTTTTCCAAGGAGCCATTAGAGTGCAAAAGTCTTGATTGAAACAGTTGCTCTTGTGTCCACAAGTGCCATCGTTGAAACACCATCCACAGTACAATACAAACACTCTATTTCTTAACATACAAATTGGCGGACGTACTTCTGTCAAAATTGAATCTTGTCGAGCGGTCTCACCTCCAAAGGTCGCACTGACTGGTTTTCCAGAAGCAGCGCTGGGGCGATGGCGACCGGCTTACGTGAGGAGGTGGTGTCAAGCTGTGATCGGAAGCTAGAGAACAGTTTCACATTGTGCCTGAGATCTGGTTGGACGGTAGAGGTCGTCAAGCTAGATACGACGGATCAGCACACCATACAAGAGCTGTCTGCCTCTGAGTACCACGACGACTAGGAGAACTGCGTTGTCTGTACCACCGTCCAGACACAAACGTGTGCCAGCGTGGCCATTTAGTTGCCGCTTTGTTCATGTCTGTTGGGAGTGGGTGTTGGGAGTATACGTAGCTGCTGTGGCTGCCGGATGATGGACAGGGTATGTAGCAGACTGTGACATAATGTGGCACACTAATTCGCCAAGTCGTCGCAGTTCTTCGTGTACAATTTGCCGTATAGCCAAGGAACGGTCGGTGGATGGACTCAGATTGACAATGGCGACAGCAGTTACTTTTGCCAGTCAGCCATATTTAGGTGTAACACGACGTGTCTTCAGCGGCTCATGTGTATGGCAACGACATAACACGTCTGAGAGGGAGGCGAGGTTGCCTCTGCATATAAGAAAATTGTAAATGTCTTCTGCAATGCCTTTGTGAGGTTGACTGACTCAATCTTCCTCGGACATGTGTCGGGAACATGGTCTTGTATAGCCATAGAAATTCTGCTATGTAGGTAGTGCAGTCTCTCCCAGCATTTGGGCTCTCTGGGGGAGTGTTATTTCCGCATGTTTCGTTTTCTTGAGTCCCCAAAACATTTTCTGACTTCCTCAACAAATAGTCCCCACATCCTTAACATGTCTTCATGGTTTTCGTACCGCATCAGTGCAGTCTCCATCAGGAATAGTATGATACCGTCAAGTATGGTGGCTGAGTCACCGGTTATGACAGCTCAACCGACTATAGTGCTTGAGCCACTCGTCCAAATCGTCTCCTGCTCTTCTTGAGAAAGAGCACAGTTCCATGTAATGCTGCATAGAAGCCCCTAGGTTGACCTTAGCATTGGTGCACCAGGCGCTAAGTCCTGTTGCTCATTCTGCGACATGGTAAACATTGTCGGCAGAAGACCAGCAATCTGGCATCTTTGGCAAAGCTCCAGAGACTGCTCGTGTCATGTCAACGTAGCTTACTCAGCACTTCCTGTTACAATAACAAGAGGGTTTATAAGGACATGGCGTCAAGGTAGCCTTAGCGGTCGTGAGCGGCCACCAGGGTTTTACTGGATGATGATGAAAAGGTCAGCTTTTCGATAATGTTCAAACAATAAAAACGAGCTCTCTCTCTGTTCATTTCCATCTACTTTCCACCACCAGGCCAGCAAGTTAGCTTTAAAAAGGGCTCAACATCACATACAACTCAGAGTACTGGATGAGTGCATGATGATGACTGCAATTGTGTAAAGACCGCGAGCCCTGCATTGAGTTGGAAGATGGTCCTGTGGGGTGAGCAGCGCGGTTCATTCTATCCTTTTCAATATCAACCACCCCTTCAGCATCATGTACCTGCTTAACTCTCTCTTCTCTTTCATCACGCATTGATTTTGTGTCTACTCGTACTAATTTCTTTTATTTATTTATTCTCCCTACAACTGACATGCACCACGACCGACTTACAAACAGCCAATCGCTCTTATAGCCATAAGCCATAAATATTCCTTGCTGCCCAGCATAAGTGTACCACTGTCTAACAACTCTCCCATAGGAATCTGAATCACTTAATGCCCGAGTCGAAAGATTTCTCACCGTTGCACCAAATATTATTACTGTATTTACTGGCATAATTTGCGGCCTCGAATAATTTGCGCACCATCTGATGTTTAGCCAGCTTTACAAAAAAAAAATTTCCTCGCATATTTTGCACTCCCCGTCCCGCCCGAGCCAGCTCGCTGGCACGTGCACACGGACAGAGTTTGGACAGCCACGCGGCCACGCCCCTCGCTGCGCAGGCGAGCGGAGTCATACGCAAAAGGGGCTGTGAGTGCGATGTCCCTTTTTCTGATTCTTTTCTGCGGAAGCCCCCGGAGCCCAAAGCACGGTCGCTAGAATAAAAGCACGCAAGGGGGGGGGTGACGAAAACGACTGAAGCAGAGATCAATCGTGCCAGGCCCATATCAGTCGCTCGGAGGGCACATGCGATAACGTCACCCCAATCGGGACGCCTGCCGTTGAAGTGGAGAGGAAACGCCCTGCTCGTCTTCAATGAGCATGAAAAGACGCGAAGGGGGGGGGGGTCACTCGTCTGCCGAGATAGCGCTGGTGCGCGCGCTATCTTGGCAGCCATCTGTGTGCGGCTCGTAAACCCTTCTACGTGCTGCGCTCTCAAAGCGAAGAGACAGTGAAAAGTGTCCCTGGAGCAGCCGTATTCTCTTACACCAGCATTTTCAAGTGTTATATGTGATTGTACCCGAAAGAGTTAACCATATATCGCGCGCATTACATTACACGTTATTTCGAATGTGTTCGCAAAATCTCCGAGTAATTTGTGCACCCCCTTTTCAGAGCTCTAAAATCCCCAAAAAAAGTGCGCACATTATGTGAGTTAATACAGTATATCATTTTAATTTACATTCCTTGAATTCCATGACACAGTGTTGTTTTACATACTGGTGAATGCGTGTATATTCTCTGCTGTTATTAGATATGACGATGTATGCCGATAGTGACATGCATCTTGAACTTACCAGTTGTTAACCGATTATAACGGTTAAGGGGCCATGAATTAGCTAACCAAGAATCAATGTTCTCCTCTGAGTTTCTTTTTATTACTATTATTATTAATATTATTAATATCTTTATACTGGGAAGCGACCCCTACCAATGTTAAATAAATAACAAGATACTGAACCCTCCGTCCTGATCTATATCAGCACTGCAGACGTAAATAGCACCCTGCCCATATTGTTACATTGATCTAATATACATGATTCCCAACCACCAGTGCGGTGCAAAGCTATATGCATTGGTTTTCCAGTAGGGTAAAATGACAACCTGTGAGCAAGGATGAGCAGCATAATACATGCTGAGTATCAAGGAAGCAGCACTTGCACATAATCGGAACCCACTTTCAACACATTATGACGTAAGCAGCAACACCGATCAACAGTCATGGAATTATCACCATGCCTAGGCGAATGATAGCTAGCTTGCTTCAGAACATTCCAGACTTCTAGCTTTGCAACCCCCCTCCTCCCTTAGCAAAATTTCCGTGGTGAAGGAGAAAAGGGGAGGGAGTGAGGACACGCCAGACAGAGTCGGCCAGGGAACACGTTGGATAGCACTGCGAAAATGGCGGAAAGCGTCTCGTCGCATTCGAAACGGCTAGGTATACCTTCCTGGTATTCGAGATCAGCAAAATTTCTGCATCGCGGACACTCTGAATTTGTTTGCGTCACAGTTCGCCACAGCAGGTAGCAGGGATTTCTTCGTAAACACCTCCGCGACCCGGCAACCCAGACTAGACCATGTTCTTGTCGCGTATCAAAGGGTCCAAAGTTCGAACCCTCCTGTTTCGTTTTCTCCTTTTTTTTGTCCTCATTGTAGCATCTCTTGCACTACATCCTATCTTTTCTCTTTCCACTAACCATCTGGCTTTCCACTGTCATAACCATACAACATAACCTGTTTGAAAGACCCCGACCTCGGGTGAGGATCTGGACACGAGATGCATAAGGGCTTCCCCCACCACCATGCCTCATCTGCGTAACTCAGCGAAGCACCAGATCAGGCATTGGCCCCCCTGGTGCAACATCACGGCCAGCAGCTCCCAAATAACCCAACCAAGCAAACCCTTTACCTATGACAACGGCAGCAACAGCAGCAACGGAACCTCTAGACAAGGATCCAACCAGACTGGTATGGCAACAGCAGGCTCAAAAAGCCCCTGGACTCGGACAGGCAGCCATTGGAAATTAAACGCAGCAACTCTCAACATGCGAACACTATCAATTGAAAGCAAACTAGCTGAACTACTGGAAGAAATAAATGGTATTGATTGGAATATCATTGGCCTTAGCGAGGTTAGGAAACCAGGGGAACGATACTTGTTCCTTAATGCAGGGCATGTCCTCTGCTACAGAGGACTACCAGGGAAGCGCGAATACGGCATGGGATTCCTTAAACACAGAGGCACTGCAGGCAATATTCAAGAATTCTATAACATCAACGAAAGAGTAGCAGGAGCCGTGATAAAACTAAACAAGAGATGCAGACACACAATGTTACGCACCAACGACCAGCCACAATGACGAGGCTGTAGAACAGTTTTACGAGGATGTGGAAACAGCAATGAACAAAGTACGCACCCAATATACGCTAGTTATGGGGGACTTTAATGCGAAAATAGGAAAGAAACTAAAGGGACAACAGAGCAGAGGGGAGATGCTCACAGAACTCGCAAAAAGAAATCAACTCCGCGTAATGAACACTTCATACTAAGCAGTGATTCACGTATAGTACAGGACGCGAAAGCAGTTAATAAGGTCAAAATTAGTGATCACAGACTAGTAAGGCAAAGACAACTCTCAATCAAGAGGACAAGAACAAAGTACGGAAACAGGCCTACCTCGATGGTGTTAGGGCAAAAGCAGAGGAATTTAGAACTGCACTTAGGAACAAGTATGAGGCTCTAGGACAGAAAAAAAATGAGGACAGAGAGAAGATGAATGAGAACATTACTAGGCTGATCACTGAAGCAACAATCAAAGTAGGAGGCAAAGCACTGAGACAAGATGTGAATTAGCTCTCGCGGACTACCAAAAATTTAACTAAACAATGCCAACAGATGAGAATAACTAACTCAAGCAATAAGATAGAATTCGCCGAGCTGTCTAAGCTCATCAACAAAAGTAGAGTCAGTGACATATGCAACCATAACGTGAAAGAAATGGAAGAAGCCGTCAGAAAAGGAGTCAGCATCAAAACAACTAAAAGGAGGCTTTGCACGGGAAAGAACGTAATGCATGTAGTGAAAGATGGGCAGGGCAACATTGTTACTATCTTTAATGATATAGACAAGGTGGCTGAGTACTTCTATTCGGAACTCTACAGCTTAAACACGAAACCCCACCGGGAGTGTAATAAGCGCCGGTCAGGACAGAGAAGTTCCATGCATTACTGCAGACGACGTTAGGAAAGCAATTCGGGGCATGTCCTGCGAGAAAGCAGCTGGAGAAGATGGCGTAACCACCAACTTGATCAAAAGTGGAGGAGAATTCCTAACTAGTAAGCTCGCGACACTGTACACAGAATGCCTCAAAGGTTCAAATGTACCAGTAAGTTGGAATAATGCAAACATTCTGTTATTACACAAGAAGAGAGATGTGAAAGACCTGAGGAACTACAGCCCAATTAGTCTACTCTCAGCCCTATACAAAACATTCACAAAGGTTATCTCCAGTAGAATAAGAGCAACACTTGAATTTAATCAACCAAGAGAGCAAGCAGGGTTCAGACAAGGATACTCCACAATAGACCATCTTCATGTGATCAATAACGTAATCGAGAAATCCACTGAATACAACAGACCCCTCTACATGGCTTTAATAGACTACGAAAAGACCTTTGACTTTTCGTAGAAAGGTGTAAGACAAGGAGATACAACCTCTCCAATGCTATTTACTGCATGCTTGGAAGAAATCTTCAAAAGACTAGACTGGGATGAAACAGTACTCAGGATTAACGGTGAATATTTGAGTAACTTAAGCTTCCCCGACTGACATAGTACTCTTCAGCAGTGATGGTGACAAACTACAGAAGATCAGCAGGGAAAGTGCTAAGGTGGGATTAAATATGAACATGCAGAAAACAAAAGTAATGATAGGTGGCACAGTGAAAAAATATGCCTTCACAATTGAAAACCAGACATTAGAAGTCCCACAAGAATACAATTATCTGGGACAGCTACCAACAGAAGAACCTACTCATGTGAAAGAAATACACCGAAGAATAAGCATGGGATGGCGTGCATATGGGAGACGCTCCCAGCCCATGAACGGAAACCTACAATTCTCACTTAGACAGAAATTATATAATTACTGTATTTTGCCAGTATTGACCTATGGGGCGGAAACTTGGAGAATTACAAAGGAGCTCAAGAGGAAGTTCAGAACTGCACAGCGGGCGATGAAACAAAAAATGAGGGGCGTTACGTCAAGAGGTGGTAAGACAGCCGAGTGGGTCAGAGAACAGATGGGGGTCGCCAACATAATGAACAATATTAAGAAGAAAAAATGGACATCGGCAGGCCACGCGATGAGAAGGCTAGCCAATTGATGGGCGGTTAGAACGACGGAGTGGGTACCAAGAGAGGGTAAGCGCAGCCGTGGACAACAGAGAGTAAGATGGAGGGACGAAATCAAGAAATTCACAGGCATCAAATGGAATCAGCTCGCACAGGACAGGAAAGGATGGACAGCATTGGGAGAGACCTTCGTTCTGCAGTGGATGGACATAAGATGGGCTGATGGTGATGATGATGATACGGTGCTCACCCACCAAGGGAGATTGTCCAAGAGTTGTTTGAGAATTATGTTTTGTTTTGAACTGTCTGAAAGGAGCAGATAGAAAAAAAAGGATGACTTGTAGGGAATTTAACTAGTGGGACTGTGCACCTTCACTATTCAAACCAGAGAGATAAAAGAAAAATTCATACAGAAGACTAAATTAATTATGTTTTACAACACAGACAAGAAGAGTAGTCTATCTTTACGCTTGAATTTTTAAAATTTTTTTTTCACTGGAGCTGGGCGAACCTCTTCTTTTCCTCCCCCACAGTCACACGTGTCCCACTACAACACTGCACAGCACATACCCAATATGCACACAATAATCTGTCAAACTTATAACACTTCCGTGGGCTTGTTGGTACATATCAAATGGCAGTTTGTTTGAGCACAGTGAAGACAAGGTCAAAGAGAAACACTAGACACGCTTGGTGGCGCACTCATGTCCATGTGTGTCTCTCTTTGTCCTTGTCTTCAGTGTGCTCAAGAAAACTGCATTTCAATATTCTTAAGCAGATATAAAACTAAAAACATGCAACAATCAATTTGTGATTGGAATGCAATCAGACTCCAACATATAGTTCATAAATGCAGCTAAAGAAATATTTACGATTGAAATGCAATAGGAGCAGAATCTTACAGTTTATAAATGCAGCATGAGAAACGCATATTGTACCAGCATTGATCTATTTGTTTATTTGGCTAGTTCTCACACAAGTTCTGGAGGCTGGATACCAACCTTGAACTCTAGTTCTGTGGTAAGACTACTCAGCAACCTTTGTATAGTGCACATTCATTTTCCACCATGCGTTAACACTTCCTTCGCTGAGATCCTTAATAATTTGTTGCAATTCATCGCCAGCACAGTTGAATTTAGGATGGATTTGCAGGCTAGTTGGTCAAGCATCATGGAAAAAACAGCGCGAACACAAGGACGATGAAAAAAGGGCACACACACCACACCACGGAGCGCTGGTGTGGTGTGTGTGGTGCTCCGTGGTGTGGTGTGTGTGCCCTTTTTTCATCGTCCTTGTGTTCGCGCTGTTTTTTCCAAGTTGAATTTAGTTTTCAAGTATAATTGCAAGAGAAGCCATTCGGAAAGGCTAACCCACAATAAAGAAACATTCTGCTACTAACGTGGCAAGTTTTCAAGCAGCAACGATTTGGCCTGCTTGCGAGCAGCCAGTTGTTCCTGCTCTGAGCGCTGTGGCCACTCGGGGGCAAGCTGGCCTCCAGGCCATATCGATTCCCGCAGCATATCCAACATGTACACTTGCATTGGCTCCGAAAACACCCACGACACCCACTCTCGGAGTTGCCTGAAAAACAAGACAATAAAATGGTGCTTAGAAATCGCACCACCAATACGCACCACAGGATGAAAGCCTCCCACTGATCTCCATTCTGAACTGTCCTCCCTTCTTTGGTTGTTCTGACAGGCCATCGGTTGTTTACCCTTCTCACTGTACAGCCTGCCCAGGTCCATTTGTTCCTCTGACATAGACCAGGGTCCTGCTAAGCCTGTCTCTTCCCTGGTCCCATTCTACTGTGTCCCTATCTCTTAATGCCATGCCTCTCAGTTCCCCTTACCCACTGTGCGGAAGGTTCCATCTCATCAAGTTAGTACTCTTCTTTTGCAGCGTACTGAGGTCGCCCTTTCTCAATTTTCATCTAGTCTGTCAGATTTCACCTGGGGCCCATGCTGGCGAACCAGCATTGTTTAAAGATGTAAGCTTGAGTTGTTTGAGGTAGCCCTGCAATAGCAGGATCACCCATGTGGCTTCCAATGCCTAGGTGGGTAGCAGCTAAACGCTTCTGGTGCCGTGTCTTGAGTCTTAGCGCAGCATTTAATATACTTGAAAGCAATCATGAAAGCTGTGCATAAAAGATACATTCAATATTCAGAACAGTGAATGTTAAAGGAATAGTAAGTTGAAAGAGTAAACCAATTTTTACTGACACATTGTTTTTTGAGAATCCCAGTGCCGTCAATTTTACCATCATGTTTTCAGTAATAGAGAAGAAAATGAAGGTCAAAGTTCCTTTTTTTTTAAATTTCACGCCGGAACATCTAACATCTGCGCGTAAATGCAAGCATGATTTCACGGATTTCAAAGTGTCTTTCAGTATTTCAGCCACAGTGATACAATGAAATTTCATGAAACTCGCTGAAATTTGTAATTTGGTTTCAGACACAGCTGTGTCCAACTAAGTCGCTTGACTTTTCATTGCTTTTCAAGAGAGATGTGCACTTTACTTGCTGAAATCAAAACAAATAGAGCGTAACAGATTATCTTTCTGCAATCATGAATGCTACTTCTGTCTCAAGCGACTTAGCCGGTGCCTCGTGTGACGTTGTATGTTGAAAGAAGAGCAGGTGCTCTCCACGCAAGTTTGAAACCAAGCTCTTGAGTACCTGGTGCATGCAGTGCAATAATATGTGGTCCATACGTTTGCAGGAGCCTCCACAACTAATCGCCACCGTTTTACACCTTTGTTCAAAAGCTTTTGCAGGCCCCTTTAGGTAACTCTGTCTTTCTTTTATTTTGCACTGTCATTGAAGACTACACTCAATATCATTTTAAAAACTGTGACATTGGCAAAGCTCTTCCATTCTAAATTCAAGGCTCAAGACAAATATTACTTTCCTTTACAGAATAAGAAACTTATTCTTCCAGCAAATTCTCTCCTGTTGCGATGTATTTTTATTGGTTTGATACCACTTAAGCGCATGTTTCGATTGTGCCGCTTGTTAGCGTGACAAGCTCGGCCTATGGGGAGTTGCTGAAGAAAGCCTACAAGCTTGTCATTGAGTTCAGGTTATTTTGCAATTTTCGGCCCATAGAAACATTTCCCTGTCGACATGCAGCTGGATATCATGGTGCTCTCTTTGTTCATGTTATGCCCCCAGTACTACACGAGCACTTTTAATTGCAATCTGCGATTTGTCTGACATCAGCGGCTAACTCGATCCAGATTAGTCTGGGCTACGTAGCTGTAACCACCGTCGATCACGATCAATAAACAGGATGCGGACTGGCGCTGACCACAATGAATAGTGCCCATGTGACACTGGCATTACCCAAGGTCACAGGCCTCAGGCACACAAAGCGACGTGGATATTTTCAGTGCGTTGAATGCCTTTGTTTTGAAATGAGCTTTATGATAACACCATTCCAGCTCAATTTGGAACAAATACAGCGCAAGCCGTTCCATGTCGAGCTCGAAACCAACCAATGTGAACTAACAAGAAAACGCACTCTGCCCCCAGGGGCACCACCATTTTGCAATGGCTATGACACAGCATCTGACCCCCCTCTCATGGGAGGCTTTTGCGAATGCTATGAACGTGATTTCAGTTTTGTACTCAATTCTAATGTGCAGGCATTTTTTCTGCACACATTATCTGAAAAAAGGTGCACGTTAGAATCGTGAATATATGGTACTCGCCAAACTACTGCCTGAATAACAGATATTGATGGGGGTGCCCTAGCTTGGTCAGCAATATGGTGAAGTAGTTGATGATGAAATGTGGCCAGACATGCCGCTTCAGTTCTTGGTGAATGATGTGCATAACATTCTCTTGAAAGAGTCTGATGACAACTGTACACTGGAAGCCGGCTGTTTCTGCACAGCCAGTTGGCGACCTGATGAGTTCCGAAAGAGGTCCCAAAGGTGCTCCATGAAGACATCCCAGCTGGAGATCTCATCTTCGTGAGCACTGCACCAGATACACAGCGTCCCAGCCTAATAGAGGATGTTGGCAAGCATTATTTTCGGGTCCCACCAGTGGCTGTGGCTAACGCTCTTGTACATGGTGAGCCAGTCGTCGACATCAAGGCCATCTTGGGCAGAGAATGTACCCGGGATCATGGGAACTGCATACACTGACAAGCATTGTTGGTAGTAGTGCGGGTGTAGATGGCGATGGGATGATAATGTTCCACTAAAGGAGTGACGGTGACCACATAAGTCTCGATGCTGGCGTGGTGCGAGAGCCGTCCCTAGGAAGACTGCCGAACGTCGTTCTTCTCTTCTTCCATTTCGCCGCAGCGCCCATTTACACCTATAACCATTTTCTCCTGCGCGTTCTTGCAACATTTCCCCGTTGGCAGACGAAGACCGCCGGGCGAGTCAGTCAGTAGTGCGTAGACGGTAAGGCTTCAGGCGGGCAACATACGTCACTTCTGTTTCGGCCGAAGGTCGTCCGCTGGTGGTGAGTCGTGCTACACGGTAATTAACTTCGCTGAGCCGCTCCAGAATGACAAATGGTCCGACATAACGAGCTAGAAACTTCTGGCACAAGCCACGTTGCCGCAAGGGCGTCCAAAGCAACACAAGATCACCAGGATCGGCGACAACCGTCGTAGTGGATTCTTGACCGGCCCTGAGAGGCCAAGGTGCGCAGCCGAGCGAGGTGCCACACTTCTTCAGCTCGACAGAGGATCTCGACAGAGCTCTCGCAACAATATCTTAGGGAGCCATGGCTGAGTGCACACTGGACTATGCGGCCGCTGTGGAGCTCCATGACAAGGACGGGGAAAATTGTTGTTTTGTGGGGTTTTACGTCCCAAAACCAGTTCTGATTATGAGAGACGCCGTAGTGGAGGGCTCCAGAAATTTCGACCATCTGGGATTCTTAACATGCACTGACATCGCACAGCACACGGGCCTCAACATTTCGCCTCCATCGAAATGCACCCGCCGTGGCCGGGATTCGATCCCACGACCCTTGGATCAACAACCACCGTGGCGGGGCGACAGGGAAAGTTCAACCTCCATCACGATGTTATGTGAATGACGAGGCAGGTGCACTAAAAGCTATTTACAGGTTATCTTACAATAGTGATAGGAACGCCGACCAGTCCAGCTCACACTCTGAGCCCAGCACGTCCTTCTTCTTCATGCAGGCGATGGTGTCCGTGCGTCCCTTTTAGATGACCAAATATATTGTGGGCACTTATATTAAGCACATATTCCTCATCTTCTATCACCATCATCACACCTTTGGTTTTCTTCGTCGCTCATAGCTGCGATCATCATCATCCAAGCTTTCAGACCAAATAACCTCATACCTTTCCTCGCCAGTATACAATATACACAATACATGTGACGCTAACTTGCAGGAAGACAGGCATGAGTACATTCCCTCTGAACAGCTACAACTATTCATGTACACAGAGGAAGATAAAAAATGGACGGGTTTCGGTGGTCCAGGATGGAAGCCGACGGCGAAGTGAGAAAGCCGGGCACTCAAGCAGGAGGCATAAAGCAACAACAAAAAGAGAAGAAGGAATGTAGCGGCTTTTTAGGGGCGAAGCTCCTTAAAGCGGCACCCGTTCGTCCCTCGTCGTAGTCGTAGTAGTGCGTAACCAGTCTTACGCTTTGACCTCCAAGGTGGTGCCGGTGGGAGATTTCTCCTGTGCGTTGTTGAACAATAAAAAATTCGCAGCGTGCGCGTTAACTAAAAGCCGAATTCTTCTGTCTCTCATTCCCCATTAGCAGCCATTTCGTGCGTCCCCGATGTATGTAGTAGTAGTAGTAGTAGTAGTTAGTAGTAGGTAGCCACCGGCGCGTGCCTGCTGGAGCGCACGCACGCGCTGAGGGCGAGCGCGTGGCACCTGGCGCTCGCCCTCGCCGCGAGCGCCGGGAGCCACGCGCTCCCCGGCAAACTCGACACTGCCCCGGCAAACGCGAGAGACAACGTTGGCGCAGGCAGCGTCTCCTAGCGAGTTTCTTGATTGAGAAATACCGACTGCTCGCGTTGGAGAAGCGTTCACCGGCAAAACCCACATATATATATATATATATATATATATATATATATATATATATATATATATATATATATATATATATATATACACACTGGATCTTGACTTGCAATGAAGTGCCGGTGGGAGATTTCACTTGTGCATTGTGCATAGTTGAACCGTGAGGATTCGTAGCATGCGCGTCAACTAAATTAATCCGGAACTCGGCACGATCTACGATGTACATCCCGAGCTTCGCCCACTCATCATCATTCACTCCGTGGATATGCTGTAATTTTTTCTGTATGCTTGTTTGAATGCTCTTCGACCCACTTCATTTTGTGAGTAGCACATGTATTACCTTTGTCGCACCTGCACCTGCCGCTTCTGCTCTTTCTTTTTTTCCTTGCACTCTTTTTTACTACTGGGTCTGTTTGAGTCACCACAAATGAGCAAGTTAGAGAGGCTAGAAGCAGTTCCAGCCTTCATGCCCTTCAATGGAAGGGCTCTTTTGACTGCAATCAGCAGCCATGGCACATGGTTCTACACTGCTCGTCTTGCTACTGCTTCACAGAGCTGCTACTCCAAGCTTAAAAGTACTGTCAATTGCATTTTACTGAAGGAATGACCACATTCTCCTACTAGGATGCTCATGAACACAATATTATTTATGGTTGAAGTGCACTGCGTAGCTGGCTGGGTCCCACCTGCCAGCAGCAATGTCATCTGCTGCGGTGGCCTGCCAAATGTGTTTTGTTCCTTGGCCACCAGGGCACGGTGCATGCGCGGTTCGGTGTCACAAAAGGCAGATTAGTCTAATTCAGAACTTTTTGGTGCATGCTAACCTGCTAACCCCCCTCGGGGGAGATTTAGGCCTGATAGTTTAAACCCTGCAGGACCAAATAAAGGTTGTTCACCACCACCACCTGCTAACCATTGACCTCAGGCGAGAGACGTTGACAAACACGAATAGCGGCGATGCATTTAGCACCACTGCTATTCTCGTTTATTATCTGCCGCAGGAGGTGGAGGCTCAACGCCTCGTGGGGATGGTGCTTTTTTTGTACGGTGTGGGCTAGGATTTTCTATTGTTTTGTCGGCCACAGTCAGCCTCCCACACATTGAAACATTGTTTCTTCGATTGGAAAGCTCACTCATAGTAGGGGTGGCTTACAGGCCACCGAATTCAAGCATACCTACCTTCTTAAATTTTCTTGTTACTCTTAAACGACAACATTCCTGTTGTAATCGTGGTGACACTAATATCGACAGTATTAATTTAAACAACATTGAATATACTAATGTGCTGCGGTCATATAATTTTCATAATATTATTACTGTGCCAACACGTATAACTGCTCCTTCAGCAACTCTAATCGATCACGTCTTGACAAACGAACCAATCTAATGTAGATGCCCGCGTACTTCAGCAAACTATTTCAGACCATTTGCCAATACTTGTTAATATAGAAATCCCTATAATTGCAAAATCTCATAGCAGGAAGACATTTATGAAGGTTGATTACAATCATGCCCGAAGCCTTTTGTTGGCATGCCAGGCAGATACAATTTATCATACTGACGGGATCTAATTCAGATTTTAAAAGACATAATAAAGAATAGCCAACGTGAAATTTGGAAGCATTCCTACGACGAGCCTGTTTGTGCATGGATGACTAATAATATACTTGACCTACTTAAAGTGAAAGACTACTGGTACTATAAATGGATGCACAACAAAGGCAATGGCTTCTACCTAAGTGAGTATAAAAAAGCCCGTAATGAAACAGTATCTGTGCTGCGTAAGAGGAAAAGAGATTACTACTCCGGGCTGATTACTCGTGCGGCAGGCAATTCTAAGGATCTGGCAAATTGTGAACGAGGTAATTTCCCAGTCTAGCAAGCAGCACATTTCTCCTGATAACGTATTGGAAAGTACAGTTGAAAACTTCAACACATATTTCACAAGCATAGGTCCTAATCTTGCAAAAGTACTTCCCGATCACAACTTGCCCACATACTCCTTTTCCCCTATCGTTAATTCCTTTGTAATGCGCGACATTGATCGGCATGAAATACTTAACGCTGTGAACAAACTAAAAATTGGAAAGGCAGCAGGACCTGACGGGATAATTGTGAGGTTAATCAAGGAAAACACTGATATATCGGGTACCATTTTACTCCGCCTATTCAATCATTCATTGCGTGCGGGAATCTACCCATCGATGTTGAAAACTGCTAAGGTGACTCTGATCTTCAAAGACGGAACCAAATCTGACCCATCATGCTGCCGTCCCATATCTGTTCTCAGTGTTATCAATACTATCTTCGAAAAACTTCTTGCTAAGCGCATTCATTCCTTTTTTGAAAAATATAATGTACTTTGTCCACAACAGCATGGTTTTCAACCTAAACACTCTACGTCCACAGCAGTACTTTCATTAAACACAGATTATAAATACCGCTCTTCATAATAACCAACCAGTGGCAGTTATTTTTCTTGATTTAAAGAAAGGCTTTCGACACCGTCAACCATGGCATCTTACTCAATAAGTTAAGTGCTTATGGGTTTCGCAACAATGAACTTGATTTTTTTTTGCAGTTATCTTGATAATGGAAAAACAAATCGTACATATGAACGGCGTACCGTCAACCCCTCAGTATCTTAGTACAGGAGTACCACAGGGTTCAGTACTTGGTCCTCTGTTTTTCACAGTTTATATAAATGACTTGCCCCAAACATTAAAATTCGCTGATGTATCAATGTACGCTGATGACACCGCTATGATAATTACAGGTGACAACATCCAGAAACTACAGGAAAAAGCCCAAATTGAGCTTGCTAATCTTTCCGCATGGTTCATTGCGAATAAACTAACCATTAATACTACAAAAACTAAATATACCGTTTTCCACTCACGTTCAAAAATTATCTGTAATGGATCTGTCTCACTGCATATAAATCAATGCCCACTCGAACGCACCGATTCATATACCTACCTTGGCATTATTCTTGATCACCATCTAAATTGGCAGCGTCACATCGAAGCTCTTTGTTCAAAGTTAGCATCTGGTTGTTTTGCATTGTTTCAGGCGTGGGAACATTTTCCAAGAAACATTCTCCACATCCTGTATTTTTCATTTTTCCAGTCTCACCTAACGTACTGTACTGATTCATGGGCCTGGACATTCAGTACTTACCTAGATCCTGTTCGACATCTACAGAAACGAGCTGTCCGAACTATTAACTTCTCACGGTGGAACGAAGCGAGCAAACCAATTTTTGCTAAACTACAAATCATACCGTTCGATTTCTTACGTGAAATAAGCATGGCAAAATGCATTAGCAGTGTAATAAAGGACAACTATCCGTTTAACATATCAACATTGCGTGTGCAAAATCGTCCAGCAAGAAACAAAACAATTGGGAACTTTAATATACCACTGGCAAGAAATCAATATGGCCAGAGACTTGTAGAATTTATTGGTATCAAAATATGGAACGACATACCAATTGAGGGAAAGCAGAGCAAGCACGTTTCACACTGGTTAAAAAAGTACTATCAACAGCAAATGTCATCTGCACATGTATAGACACTTATGTCATGTGCGCAACCTGTAGATACATTCATGATTTCTTTTGTTTTCTATCTTTTTCTTTATCAATGCTGTTATGCTTGCCACATTTAAGTTATAAACGACATGCCATCTCGTTGTTGTATACTATATATTCTGTGTCTATTATATTTTTTGTTGTTTCTTTTTTCTTTTTTATCTGCTATTTCTCATTCTTTTTCTATGTAATTGTCATTGACGATCGAAACTGTCAATTACGTGTCTTCAAATGTACATTTCTGTAATTACATGTCTGTAAATGGCCCCAATACTAGCCTTCGGCTACGGGGCCATACAGTGTTTACAATTGATCTGTATTTATTCCATGTGAATAAACTTCAAACTTCAAACAAAAAATCAAACATTGTAAAGCACAGAGTGCATGATACATTTTAATGACATGGGTGTGCCCTAGTGCCTCTGCTTAACACGGCACTTATGGCCTTTCAAAATTTGGAGTTCACATTACGAGCTAAATTTGCTGTGAATGCCTCTAGATCGTTGTAATTGCAATCTCTTACAATAGCTGCCAATGAACTATTCTAACCAGAGGCACGGAAAAGGGCATCCAAAGGAGTCCTGTGCAGTGGTATTTGCACAAAAGTGTTTGAACTGGCCTTGCCTGTTTATCGGTTTGCCGTAATAGGTTTGCACGAACGAGATCAGAGCACGACGAAGCAGATTGAAGACCCCTTGAAGCTCAAAGAGTTCATCAGCGAGTGCATACAGTGGCACGGCTATGTCGTCTTTCTTATCTTCTCGTCTGGAAAGAAAAAAGAAAGGGCCTTGACAACTGCAGTTACCACAAAACTGAAAAGCTTAGAAAAACATACGTGTGGTACGTGTATATATTTGTCGGCGTAGCCAAAAATAAAGGTAGATGAAAGTGAGCGCTTGTCCTGTCTCCTCGTGTCAATGTGAGTGTTGTTCCTGCGCCTATATTACCGTGATAATGATTCACTCAAGCAGTGAATATCCTTGTGAATTCATGGGTGCTATTACCACTTATTCAACTGTGTTTGGTTATTGTATTGATATTATTTGCAAACTTCCACACATTTTCCAGTATCATCACTCATTTTGAGTGCCATTTTCCTTAATCTCAAATGCAAAGTACCGCGAGATCTCAACGTGATAAATATCACAGGAGAACAGAAAATAATTTTGCTATTCCGAAATATTTGTGTGCATGAAGCGAGCAAACTGACGTTAATAAGCTAAATTATGCTGGATGATTTCCCTCATCTTAAAGCAGTTCATCCACATATGCCAACGCCAATCATATACTTGAAAATGTGCGCTGCAGTCTCGACCCAGGGTGCATGCAGCTCCAACAAGCCTGTAACAGCACACTGGTGGGTGCCTGTCAGAATGAAATTAGACACCACTTCAGGGCAATTCCTGACGTATCTTCAGAGTTCCAAGCCATCACAGTGCCACAAAATGCAAGCCTGTTGACCACTCAGGAGGGTATCACTTGCACACGCGAGGTCTTCACGTTGAACCATACATTGAACCATCTACGAATGTCGTCACTTTTCATTTATAATGCTTGTGGACTTGCCAACAGAAGTATGTTCACGTGCTTGCTTTCCGCCCTTGTGGTGGGTACCGTCAGGGTTCCAGTTTTAGAACATTGTGAGAGAGAGAGAGAGAGCTCTTTATTGAACAGCAGAGAATTTAGCCGGTGTTGAAATATCGCTGACATGCTACTCTGCGTGGGGAGGGAGAACATTGTGGTTTGCAGTGCCATGCTTACCTTGATATTTGTGTAATTTCTACACAATCGCAACTGAGGGTGATGGTGGAAAGGTTGGCGCAGACCAAAGCCACCAAGAGCAGCCACCGACAGTGCATAAATTTTTACCCAGCTTTGCAAGTCAAAATGTGTGTGATTTCAGATTCAAATTCCTTGCTTCCGAATGTTGCTAATACAGAAGAAGCATAAAATATTGGTCATTAATGGGCTTAAAATCTGCAGTACTGAAGTATTGTTACACTGAAATGATGGTGAGAACATGAACAACTCTGAAGAGGACAAAGCAGCTGTCTTCATAAAAAATCTCACTCCCTTAAATACATCCTATAGATAGCTTCACAAACGTGGCGATGGCGCTCAGAACTTCGTTCTTCTCTTCCCTCCTTTGCGCTTCCTCTGCTTTTCGCTTGTATTGCTAATAACCTACCATTTCTCCTCTCCCAGACGAAGCCCCCCGGGCGAGTCAGTCTTGCTTCCGTTCGGTGAAAGGCTTCAGACGGGCAACATGCGTCACGTCAGTCTTCGAAGAGCGTCGACCACTTGAAGTGAGGCGTGCGATCTTATAGTTGACCTCGCTTAAACGCTCAAGAATTATGTATGGTCCTGCATAGTCCGCGAGCAGCTTCTGACACAAACCACATTTACGCATTGGAGTCCACAACCACACGAGATCACCGGGAGAATAGGAAACATTTCGGTGTCATCAGTCGTAGCGACTTCTGGAGTAGTCTTGGGAGGCCAGCGTACGTAATCGTGCAATTCGGTGGGCCTCCTCCGCACGACACAATGTTTCCGCCACAGACGAATCGTCATGGATGACAAAAGAAAACATGGTATCGAGCGTATGACGAGGTGGGCGAGCGTAGAGAAGGTAAAAAGGGCTATATCCTGTCGTCTCGTGTTTCGCCGAGTTGAAAGCGTACGTCATGAACGGCAGCACTTCATCCCAGTTTTTGTGGTCTGAAGCGACGTACATGGACAACATGTTAATCAACGTTCGGTTAGTATGCTCAGTCAGGCCATTTGTTTGTGGATGATACGCAGTTGAGTGTCTGAACTTAGAGGCACACAAACGAAGTAATTCTTCTACGACATCGGCTGTGAACTGGCGACCACGGTCACTTATTATCACGCGAGGCGGCCCGTGTCGGAGTATGACCGAATGCAGGAGAAAGTCGGAGACCTGGGCTGCGGTGGCGGAAGTGAGCGCTGCCGTCTCGCAGTAACATGTCAAGTAGTCAGCACACACTATTATCCACCGGTTTCCTCTTGATGAACGCGGAAACGGTCCGACCAGATCAATGCCGACTTTTTCAAAAGGGGTACTAGGGGGCTCTACTGGTTGTAAGTGACTGGTCGCTGAAGTGGGTCGCTTGTGACTCTGACATTGCGCGCAACTGGCTACGTAGGTTTGAATTGTTTTTCTCATTTGAGGCCAATAAAATCGATCTCTGGTGCGGCTAAGTGTCCGTGCTGTGCCAAAGTAACCAGAAGTTGGATCATCGTGCGTAGTACGCAGAACAGATGCTTGGAGAGATTGCGGAACCACCAGCAGGAAGCGAGCGCCAGTCGTGGACAGGTTCCTCTTGTAGAGGAGACCATCTTGGATGCAAAATCGGTCGTCACTAAGATCGCCTTGCGAATCAGAGAAAAAGATTTTCAAGCTTGGGTCTTTGCGCTGCTCGAGGACGAACGTCAAAGCGTCGGGAAAGTTAGGCGACAGGACGGCGATAAGGTGGTCAAAGTTCTCAGCTTCAGAGTCTGTTGTACATAATGGCATCCTAGAAAGGCAATCCGCGTCAGCATGCCGACGGCCGCTCTTGTAAGAGATAGTAAAGACATACTCTTGCAGGCGCAGAGCCCATCGCGCCAGGCGACCGGATGGGTCACGAAGGTTAACCAGCCAGCACAGGGAATGGTGGTCGGTGACGATGATGAAGGGTCGACCGTAGACATACGAGCGAAACCTCTGCACGGCAAAGACCACCGCTAAGCATTCCTGTTCAGTTACGCTATAATTTCGCTCGGGCTTGCTTAATGAACGACTCGCGTAAGCGACGACGTGTTCTCTGTTATCTGAGCACTGAACGAGAACGGCACCGATTCCAATTCCACTGGCGTCCGTGTGAATTTCTGTCGGAGATGAAGGATCAAAGTGGCGAAGTATTGGATGCGTGGTTAACAGGAACTTCAGTTGGCGGAATGCTGCAGCACACTCAGGGGTCCACTTGAACGGGGTGTCCTTGCTTAAGAGGCATGTCAGGGGGTGAGCTACATCCGCGAAACCGGGTATGAACCGCCGGAAGTAGGAGCATAGCCCGAGGAAGCTACGGAGCTGTTTCACTGACTTAGGCTGCTCGAACGCTTCAACGGCAGCCGTCTTCTGCAGATCAGGTCTAATGCCGTCCTTATCAACGAGATGTCCCAGCACCAACGTTTGGCGTTTGCCAAAATGGCATTTGTTTGAGTTTAGCACGAGACCAGCATTCTTAATGCAGTTGAGCACAATGTCCAGACAAGTGTTATGCTCTTGAAATGTACATCCAAAAATTACTACGTCATCCAGGTAGCACATACAAATCTGCCATTTTAAACCATGCAGAACAGTGTCCATGAATCTTTCAA
This sequence comes from Hyalomma asiaticum, assembly GCA_013339685.2. Taxonomy (NCBI): domain Eukaryota; kingdom Metazoa; phylum Arthropoda; class Arachnida; order Ixodida; family Ixodidae; genus Hyalomma; species Hyalomma asiaticum. Next base: position 42,973,325 of record CM023483.1, read on the forward strand.
AGGTCGCAGGCGCATTGCCCAATCCAAACGGCATGACGTTGAACTCGTATAGTCCATCAGGCGTGACGAATGCCGTTTTTTCCTTGTCGTCTGCATGCATTGGGATTTGCCAATAACCGGATCTGAGATCAACGGAGGAAAAGTAGGAAGCGGAATGCAGACAATCGATGGCGCCATTGGTACGCGGCAGCAGATAGATGTCTTTTTTGGTAACCGAATTCAAGCGGCGGTAGTCAACGCAGAATCTTCACGTACCATCTTTCTTCTTGACGAGAATAACAGGAGCGGCCCAGGGACTTGCTGAATCTTGAATTATGCCCTTTGCTAGCATCTCTTGCACCTGATCGTTGATGACCTTGCGTTCTGCTGGTGCCACTCTGTAAGGTTTCTGCCTGATGGGTTGCGCCGACGCGGTATAGATGCGGTGACGTATTCGAGATGCAGGGATTGAAGGTGCTTTGTTGCTCGTTGAAAAATCGAATACTTTCGAGTGCTTGGCCAGAACTTTCAAGAGCGCGTAGCGTTCGCTTTGGCTGAGGGACTTGTTAATCATCTTTAGAAGTTGCGAATCTCCGGGGCTGTGGGAAGTTACGTGTAGCTCCTCGTTTGTAGCCTCAACCAATGCGACCACCGTCATAGGGGAGTGAGGTTTATACAAAGCAAGTTTCATGCCACTGGGTAACACTGCAGGCTCCACTGAACTGTTAATAGCCCGCACACTTGAGCTCCCGTCGACTACAGACACCACGCAATGGGGTACCAAAATGTTCTTTTTAATACAAGCCGAATGAATTGGTTCAAGGGTGGCTTTGAACATAGCGGGGTCGTTACTTGAGCAACTCACTGGAACGCACATGGCAGAAAATGGGGGCACGACTGTGTGCTCGGAGACAAAGAAGTTACATTCACCAAATGACGGACTCTCTAAGAGCGGAGACAGGAAAGTACCGTGTACAGAAAGATGCCCACTTCTACAGTCAACGGTTGCTCCACACTCCCGCAAAAAATCCATGCCCAATATTACGTCATGTGTGGATCGGGCAATAACCGCCAACTCTGTTGGAAACACTTTGCCACACAGACACATCCACAGTGCATACGCCCAGGGGACACACGGCGTCACCACTTACACCACGGAATATTGCACCATGGCTCAGACAAAACATCACCTTAAGTCCTAAACAGTTCTTAAAGCTAACACTCATCACAGATATTGTCGCACCTGTATCCATAAGTGCCAGGGCAGGTACACCATCACCAAGTACACGAACTTTGTTCTTCAGCATTAACACTGATGAGGGCATGTCTTCCGATAGTTCCTGGTATCCTGCGACCTCACCCCCATCGGCCGCACCAACTAGTTTTCCGGCGGCGGTGACTGCGTGCGCCGCCGAGGCGATGGAGATCGTGGAGCACGCGGAGCTGGTGGCGTCGTCAAGCTCCGATCAGATGCCGGGGAGGGATATCGGGAGCCTGTGAACATGCGTGGCGACCGCTGCGCTGAGAACTGGCGATCAAAAGGCTGTGAAGTGGAATAAGTGACGGGTGGTTCTCTCTTGTGTGACCATCGGTTGTTGCAAAGTCGTGAAATGTGCCCCGGGACTCCACAAGTGTAGCAGACAGGGAGAGATCGAGACACACGAGCCTGCTCCGGGTAACCGGTCCTCTCCGAAGGCAGGGGGTGGTAGTACCTCCCTTCGCAGGTATCATAGGCAGATGTTCTCTGAGGATGAGGGGAGCGAAATCCTCTTCCGTTGTTCGACGGTGTACGATGCAAGAACCCAGGTGGCAGTGGTTCTAGGTGTTCACCAGCGTCTGCTGCGTTAAAGGGTCCCTGAAACGCTTTTTTGACATTGTGTCACTGATTAGGCAACACAATTCTCAAATCATTCACGCCATAAATAAAGCGAAGCACCATGCGCTAAGGCAGCTATGAGCTTATTTCTGTCGCCTTTCTCCTTACCACTGCTGTTCCTCCTCAACTCGATCAGCTGCGGAGTGCGCGCTAGCGACGACAGCGCCTCCCGTGGCAGCCGCTCTGCCGAGCCTCCCGTAGCGGCATAGCGCCCCGATATCCTCACTGAGGTCGCCCACCTCGGCAGTGCTAGCCTCTGTAATAGAACGCCGGCGACTCGTGTGTATGCCGCCAGATGCCGCGACGATACCGTTGGCTGAAACGAAGGAGTACGTTGCAGAAGCACGTTGTTCGCAGCTAGGTTTTGAAAATTACGTGCACGTCACATGTTAGGGGGCCAATCAGCGGTCTCGCATTCCATCGCTCGATGGGCGGGGGCGTTTGAAAACGCATTTCGCCGAGCCGCTGCGATCTTTCGCAATGCACGTGTTCAAAGCCTTACTGTAAATTACACACTTTACGCAGAGTGCTGAAATCTGTCCTCTAATGATCCTAATGACTCACTCTACCGGATCAGCATGTTTTCACAAAATCGTTAAAACCGTTTCAGGGCCCCTTTAACCAATGGTTGCCATGATGTCAGAGTGACGGGAACTCGCACGCGTTCAGCTTCCCTTGCATAGACGTCTTCAATGTCGTCGGCAGAATGAGACATTTTCCGATATCGCAGCAATTCCTCTCTCACGATTTGCCGTATTGTCAAGGAAAGGTCACCGGGAGACATTGTGTCAACGTTAGCCACTGTGGGAACGTTGGACAAGCGGCCGAATTTCGGTGCAATGCGCTGCATCTTCAGCGTTTCAAACGTGCGACAGTGCTGCACCACGTCGGACACGGTGTTCAAGTTCTCTTTTCCGATCAGAAAATTATAAACGTCTTCAGCTATCCCCTTAAGGAGGTGTCCAGCCTTGTCCTCTTCAGTCATTCTAGTGTTTACCAACTTGCACAACTTCAAGATCTCCTCAATGTACATCATGCAAGTCTCAGCTGGAAGTTGTGCTCTCTGGGCCAGCGTCTGCTCTGCTTGTTTTCTCTTCGCGTTAGTATCGCCAAAGCACTTCTGAATTTCCTCGACAAAGTGATCCCAAGTGGTAAACATGTCCTCGTGGTTTTCATACCACAGGAGAGCGGTGTTAGTTAGCGAAAACACAACATTGCTGAGTTTCGCTGCCGAATCCCAACAGTTGCTCGCGCTCACCCTTCCGTACTTCTTCAGGCATTCATCAACATCTTCCCCTGAGCTGCCGCCGAAGTTCGGAGGCACTCGGTAGTACGGGAATGGCCCAGTAGGGGTAGGCCTCGGAGCATCAGAGATGGCCTGGTCTCGGGACATCTCGATCGGCAAAGGCGGGAGTCCAGCAAGGCGGCGGCTGCGGCGAAATCTACACAGTAGAGCTTCCGTCGTTGGGTTCTTCTTACCCAGCACCCCCACCAAATCTGTTACGAGCCACACAGAACCTTAAGCGGGTCTTTTAATGCGTAGGGATGGGCCGAGGCTTGAGTCCGTGGCAATGGCGCTCAGAACTTCGTTCTTCTCTTCCCTCCTTTGCACTTCCTCTGCTTTTCGCTCGTATTGCTAATAACCTAACAATATACATGGCTGTACAGGGCGTGATTGTTGATCTTAAATTGCGCCAATTGTTGACGAAGGTAGGCATATGGCGGGCGCGAAGCTCCTTGGGGGCGGTCAATGATGTGATGACATTGATGACATTAAGAGTCAGCAAGTCGGTAAGCTTGAAATGAGCTGTGGTTGTTTCGGGGTGTCTGGTCCACAGAGGTTAACAACAAATCATACGAGGAGGAATCATGAGGGGGCTTGTCGTGGGAAGTAGTTCGAGGAGCGCTGCATGGTGTTGCAGAGAGTGGACAGCAAGAAAGCGCATCGACATCCTGGTGTTTTTTACTGCACTTGTATGCAATTGTGAAGATACTCCTGCAGACGAAGAATTCATTGATGCAGGTGCCCAGACAAATTTTCAGCATCAAAAGCCAGCATAAGGCGTGATGGTCTGTAACAATGGTAAAATGGTGGCCGAGAAGATCAAGGAAAAGTTTTGCACAGACCAAATGACAGCTAGACGTTCCTGCTCCGTGATGGTATAGTTTGTCTCGGCATTTGTCAGGACACAACTTGCATACATGATGACCCTCTCACCTAAAGATTTGTCTCACTGTAGGAGAATATCACCAATGCTGCGACCATTAGCGTCCGTATGCAACAGCGCAGGAGTGGTTTCATCAAAATGGTGAAGGGCCAGTTCTGATGTGAGGATGCGCTTTAGTTGGGTGAATGCTGATTCACATTAAGTAGACCATACAAAGGGAATGTTAGAGCCAAACAATTTTGCAGAGCTATTCAGGCAAAGTCTCCTATAAATCGGTGAAAACAGGAAATGAGGCCGAGAAAACTGTGCAAATCTTTAGTGTTTTCAGGGTGAGGAAAGTGCAGGACTGCTCAAATCTTGTCCAGCTCAGGACGAATACAGTCCTTGCTCATAATGTGACCTAACACCTTAATTGTCCTGTTCGCAAAGCGGCACTTCTTGGTGTTTAACTGCAGTCCAGAGTTGGCTAGGCATATGAGAACTTCGTCCAGACATTTTAGGTGCCAAGAGAAGGTTAAAGAGAAAACAACAATATCGGCCAGATAGCACGAGCACGTCTTCCACTTCAGGCCACGAAGAATGGTGTCAATCATTCGTTCGAACGTTGCAGGTGCATTGCAAAGGCCGAAAGGCATAACACTGAATTCGTAGAGCCCATCTAGAGTTGAAAATGCCGTTTTCTCTTTGCTGTCCTTGCGCATAGGTATCTGCCAGTAGCCCGAACGCAGATCGAGACTTCAGAAGTACTCAGCACCCTGCAGGGAATCCAGCGCATCGTCTATGCGCGGCATAGGGCATACATTCTTGGGGGTGATCTTATTCAGTGCCCAGTAACCGTCTTTTTTTGTGAACCAGAACAATGGAAGATGACCATGAGCTAGCAGAGGGGCATATTATGTTCCTTTGGAGCATATCAGGAACATTCTCTTCAATGACTTCTCTCTGCCAGCAATACACGATACGGGCAACGGCGCACGATGGATTAGCCATCCGTCTCTATCTGATGTGTTGTAATTGAAGTCCTTCCCAAATGAGCAGAAGGAGCGTCAAACGAAGTTGCGCATTGTTTTAGCAAATCCAGTAACTGTTGATACTGGGAGGGGGTCACACTGAAACTGATGGCAGCTGCGAGAGCAGAAATAGATGCAATACGTCCAACAGAAGGAACTTCAGCAGGAGCTGCTTTCAAGGAAACAATAGAGATGCCGTCCAATACGGTGATGGTAGCCAATGCAGTGCCTTGCGGTATGAAAATCTTTTCTGATGTTGGGTTTGTAGCGAACAGAAACGCGAATCTTGAAAGTGAACCAGCCCTCACGAAAATTTAAGTTAGATTTTTTTAGGCTTTCGTGAAATGGTTGCTTATAATTAAATTGCCACATATATAATTTTTTTCCCTGTCCCTTTGACTTTGTTAGAAAGAGGGATTACAGTACTTCGAAAAAGAGAAGACAGTTATCACAAATATCAGACAAGGGAGTGATTAGTACATCACACTGTGCCAAATAAGTTGGCAGCAACTGCGGTTTTTTTAAATGAAGTCAACAGAAGATCAACCGAACGTTTCTGCATTATTCAGTACACTGAAGAATCATCCTAATGGATGTTTACCGCATAGTAAATGCTTCCACAAAATGCACATGCATGTGCAGTGTGACAAAAGCTGGTTGTCAAAGTGGACAGACATGTGCAACAACCCACCGTGACAAGTTCGTGTAGGACAATAAAAAACTACGCACACGCATTTTAGAACTTCCTACTGAGCAAGTTTAAGCATGTGTACATGTCTACGTTAGAAAATGCTGCAAATATATATATGGTCACAGGAAAAAGCAGAGTAGACAGAAAGAGCACCTCTTCTGTCCACTACGTTTTTCTGCATTCATCCATTCATATGTGCAACATTTTACAACTTACACTTGCATGTAGTAATGGCAATATTTAAACATGTGCTTTTACATGATTGAAATGCACTTAAAACAATTGTACACTTAAAAGACACAGCAAATAGCAATACCTAATGCAGACTTACAGGTCTTTGTCATAAAGGTAAAGGTCATCATCTTCCTCATTGCTCTCCTGGAGAATAGGGCCAGACAAGCTGTGAAATGGTAAAGAAAACATATTTATATATGAGCAAATGCCATCATGACAATCTATGATAGCCAGAACTTAACCGGACCCTGTCTGTGAGGCACATAGTGAGCAAAACATTGAAAAAAAGTTCCAAAAGGTATCTATTTCAAGGGTACCCCGGCATGAGACACAAGGCCTAATAATCTCTAGAAACACATGTAAAGGTGACACTGACCACTGTACAGATATAGAATAAGGGTATGTGAATATTCGAAATTTCAAATAATCTTCCAATAGCGTTTGCTATTTGATTCGATTCGCACTGAAATTTTACTGTTTGAACTATTCGAAGTTGGTAATTAAGAGAAAATACGCTATGTCGTGCGTCAAGTTGACCACCCCCCCGTCAAGTTGTCCACCCCGCCCCCCCACGAAGCTAACCGCCGTGTAATGTGGCAAAGTTAGCCCAGTTTTCTGTTGCACAATTGTCTGCTGGACTGTTCCTCAAGACTTTGGACTGACAATGTGGTAATACACTAGTCAAGCAATAAATCTTGTTGCCCATGTTTAGCAGAACATTTCTCCATACTTTGACATGGTATTTCTAAAGAAATATTCGCGAATTATTCAATTCAATTTGCACTTGGACATAAGTATTCGAATTTGCTTCACACTCAAAATTTTGCTATCCACACAGCTCTACTGTAAAATATTCTGACCCTGTGAAAATTTAATAACATGCCACACACCAGATGCGACTGTTCTACTAATTTTACATGCACAATGCATATGTTAGAGAACATTCTAGATGTTGTAATTCTGGGCTCCGAGAGATCGTACCCGCCCCTTTGAGATGTCTCCTTGGCACCAGACAGCATACATGGCAAATCGAGAAGCCATCCATCACCAAACCCTGAACCGTCTGCGTGTACCAAGTAAATGAGCAGTGTGACAACTTTAACGACCCAGACAGTCAGCGTGAAGCACCTGCGTGGGGTGACCAGCATCAAAGGCACCCATGCTGTAGCTGTTCAAATGAACGACTGGACATGCCCACTCACAACAAAACACGATGACGTCTCCTTTACTTTGAGTGGTCAGTGTCCATTTCCTCCCTGTATGAGGGCTGTATGCGCTTGCCCTTGCCAAATGTCTCTCCCCCTTTCCCTTTCTTCGTTTGCTAATAAAAAGGCAGTCTTCAAGATATGCTAGAAGTGTACGGACATCTCTTGTGTGTCTATCTGCTTCAAAGAAAGTCTCTAATCGTAACAAAGATCAACACCAAATATTGTGTGAGCATTAGTGAGAGCAGTGGAACGTGCACTGGTGCATGCATAAAAGCCAACGCATTTCACCACCGATCAGTTTTTTTTATAAACGATCAATGATTGGGCTGACCACCCTCGTCGTAAAGCAAGAGCTACTTTGTTTGCTGGGCACAGGCTTGTACAATACAGGAGTTTGACCTTTAATGATTTTGCATCCTTTGCCATCACAACTGCATGAAATCTGGTGGAGGTGCTCTTCTTGGTCCATGTGCTGGATGGATGTCCCCATCTAAACCGTGGGTCCGACTGATGCCATCAAAAAGACACTCTGACCAGTTGCAGGCAAGGTCATGGCCACGATGGCAGCTACTATGGCAGCCCCTGTGCACGATCGTGAGGATCCAGAAACATGGCGCAAATTTTACGAGAACACTGCTGCCTTCACTGGATGGGACCTCTACGACAACTTGTGCTTTGCGTACTTCGAATTGCAGGTGCCATGTTTACACGATCGTAAGTCAACCCACCTTGTCAAAATTTTAAATGAAAAGTTGGCAGGTCGACTCACAGTCAAAACTGAAACAACACCGCCAGTAGGTATTTTTTTTGCTTTTGACTTGTAATTTTCTGGGAGGGTTGACCTACAATCGAGTTGGTCTACAATCACGTAGAGAGAGAGAGAGGTGAGATGGAAGGCAGGGAGGTTAATTCGTGCAAATAGGGCACGTCACCAGGACCTGATTTGCGAACAGGGAGTCCACCATGAAAACATCAAACATCTTCTGGACCAGATTTTTAGCCACATTTGCGAGCATTATTCACAAGGAAAGGGCCATCACTTTGCTGAAAACGCACGCGCAGCTCCCAAGCAAATGCGTCACCACCTTTGCAGAAGAGATGACACATCAGAAAAAAAAGTCTGCTTATGTGTGGAGTAAACATGGCGGGTCTTGGAAGTTCATGCAGTGGATGAACTGAGACACGCGAGGTGGTGTTGGCACAGAAAACAAGACTTTACCACTCCAGGCACGCCTTTACACATAAAAATGTCGCGACTAAAATCACGTCAAAATAATGTACCAAAATCTCTAAATTAAGCCTGCTCTGGCTTATATAATCTCTCCACTAGACTGTCGCATCAGTGTTCCAATATAACAAAAGTCTGGTCACATTGCCCTCTCAGTTGATGCTTGAAATGGAATGTTCTTACTCATGCCGATGCTGGCACTGTCTCACCAGCCCAACACTGGTCTTGAGTCAAAATCCTGGTTGATAATTCCAAGTTGTCGCCATCTTTGTTTATGGCAGCTGAACTTTACTGCCTGCTTCCATCGCTATTACGTGGTCGCCATCGAAGCCGTCGGCGAGGGGTCTTCCTGGTTGGGCTTAGTCTCAACCTCGGTCGTCGCTTCCAAGTGAGGACGTGGTGCCTTGGAAACTGTTCTACTGGTCAATCCATTTACCAACAAAGATCAAGCATCGCAGGTGCACCGGAAACTGCTGTGACGAAGCAGTGGCAAGCTCGAGGTGCCTCGCTTGGTTGCTACCAAGGTCTACGGCCAAGCCATCTAGACTCTATTGCTGCAGACTCCAAATCAGGCACCCACTGCACTCATCAACAGTGCGATGCTGGCTTGACCACCCTCGCCGAGCCGTGCCATGTAAACAACGTCGGTTCGCCCTCCTTGTGTTTTTCATTACTGCTTGGGTCGCATGCCGTGGGCCCCCTCTGACCAACAATGTGCATGGAAGTACCATACAGTACTTTTCCGTTCCCCAAACACCATCAGAACTCTTCGCCATTCGGCACATGCCTCAGGCCCTTTACTCATGACAGTAAGGCAAGAGCTCCTTGCAGGACTCATCTGGAACCCATCCAAGACAGTCAAAGAATTTCGTGTGGAGGCAATGCCGGTCGAGAAAACAGTGGACATATGGAACTGGCAATACAATTGCTGTTTGACACCACACTACGTCAAAATGAAAGGACTGCGTCCTAACAACTTGCATGGGACCAGAAGGGTTATTGTGTATGAAGAACTGCACTGCACGTTCCTGTCCTTGCAGCCTCAAGTATCTTTCATCACTGCCATTATTTGCAGAATATCCAGCAGTTGCTTGGAGCTCCCTAACCATCACAGCCTCAGCCAGGAGCTAAGTCGTTGCCATGCGCTGCTTTGTCACCACTTCATGCTCACATCTGAATACCAGGCCACTGAAATTTCTTTGGCAACCACCACTGGCACCACCAACACCATCTAGCCAACCTGTCTGACAGTGTCACTCACCGAGGAAGACAGATCTTTGTCATGTCCTCAACCAATGCCCATTTTGATGATGAGAAACTGGCCACACCTCTCACTGCTGCCAGCACTGAGAGATAGGGCTGTGAGGTTTTGGCCTCAATGCAGTAATGAGAGGCGAACAACTATGAGACATTGCCAACTACTTCACCAGAGTCCAGTGGCAGCCACAATGGCCTTCCTGTTTGCTGTCACATTTTGCCGCATTGCTAGCAATACACTAGCTCAACCAAGGGGTTATCGCCCAGCCCGTGCAAAGAAAGCTAAAAGCAGCAGCCAATGGAGCTGCAGTTACTGTATGACGCAATGTCAAAGACCCTCTGCTGCTGATTCACGAATTATTCCCGACAAAGTTTCAGCATGCTCCCCGTCAGACAGAGCGTTGACAATGTTACCTTGCTGCTGAACAAAGACGTGACCAGCATGATGAAGCAGCAGTGGAGCAAGCCAAAACAGCGGTGATCTGGTGTCACAACTTAGCCGCAACTTCAGACAACGAACTACTAACGCTCAACATGCCTACACAAGGTCAGAATGTCACTGCTCTTGACACCAGAACAATTCACTCCTTCACCAGTGGCCTATTTGTCACCAAGTTTAAGAAAATGAAGACTGCCTGGGAAGAATCCAATATATGGACCGAAAAAAGCCCCCCGATAATAATGGTTGGAGTCTGCACAGAAAGAGTCATGATTAACGGTCAGGCTTATCTGGCAAGCATTGTGATCCAACGGCATTGCTCAAGATATGTCATCCTAGGCATGGATTTCGAAAACCAATGCGGTGCATGCATCAACTTAAGATCTAAATCAATAACACTTTCAGGAGACAACGCAATGTTGCTGGATAGGATCACTAGTTTTCATGCCTTGAATGTAATCAAACAGCAGGTCACCATTTAGCCTTTCTCTAGTGTCATCATTTCCATTGGCACAGGAGAGAGTGCAGATAATATACAGTGACACTGAGGGAAGCCGGCACCTGCTGCTAAACCATCACATTTGCATCACAAGAGGCATAGCTCAGCTTATTGAATGGAAAGTGAAGGTGGTGCCTGCAAACTTTAGCCACAGCCACTGTATCAAATGCACGGTGTGTCACCCAAGGCCAGCCTGAGCAGCCTAGTCTTTTGCGCCACAGTAGCAGCACCACCCCTCTGTCGTTCCTACAACCTACGCCATAGTTCCCGACTGCCTTGTCTCCTGCCTGCCTCTTGCCTACCTTAGCATTGAAGTCTCCCATCACAATAGTGTACTACGTCTTTACTTTAGCCATTGCTGATTCCACATCTTCATAGAAGCGTTCAACTAGCTGGTCGTCATGGCTGGATGTAGGTGCATAGCCCTGTACCACCTTCAATTTGCACCTCTTATTAAGCTTAATTACAAGACCTGCTACCCTCTCGTTAATGCTATAGTATTCTACTATGTTGCCAGCAATGGTCTTGTTGACCATAAATCCCACTCCTAGTTCTCTTTTGTCTTCTAGGCCACGATAACATAGGATGTGCCCATTTTTCAGCAGTGTAACGGCTTCACCCGTCCTCCTAACCTCACAGAGCCCTATAACGTCCCATCTAATGCCCGCTAATTCCTCAAACAGTACCTCTAGACTTCCCTCGCTAGATAAAGTTCTTGCGTTAAACGTTGCCAGGGTCAGATTCCAGTGGCGGCCTGTCCGGACCCAGAGATTCTTAGCACCCTCTGCTGCGTCACAGGTCTGACTGCCGCCGTGGTCAGTTGCTTCGCAGCCGCTGGGGACTGAGGGCCGAGGGTTAATTGGCGTATTCATGGAAGGTTGTGGCCGTTACTGCACCAGGGTGGCCAATCCTGCTCTGGTGAGGGAGTGCCTTACCGGCTATGGTCGCCGGGATCCGGCCGCACCTCAAGCCTCCTTATGCAATTTGATCAACACGTGGATTTTTTTTTTTTTAGTCCGGTGGAGAATTGCCCGGCACCGGGATTCGAACCACGGTCCTTTTGCACGCCTGATCCGAATCCTGAGGCTGAGGTGATTAGGAGGATTAGAATGGGGTGGAGTGCATTCGGCAAGCATTCTCAGATAATGAATGGTAGCTTACCATTGTCTCTGAAGAGGAAAGTGTACAACAGCTGTATCTTACCGGTACTCACCTACGGGGCAGAAACTTGGAGGCTAACTAAGAGGGTTCAGCTTAAATTGAGGACGATGCAGCGAGCTATGGAACGGAAAATGGTAGGTGTAACCTTAAGGGACAAGAAGAGAGCATTGTGGGTTAGGGAACAAATGCGTGTTAGGGACATACTAATAGAAATTAAGAAGAAGAAATGGGCCTGGGCGGGCCATGTAATGCGAAGACAAGACAACCGTTGGTCATTAAGGGTAACAGAGTGGATTCCTAGAGAAGGCAAGCGTAGCAGGGGGCAGCAGAAAGTTAGGTGGGCAGATGAGATCAGGATGTTTGCGGGGATAAATTGGGCCCAGTTAGCACAGGACAGGGATAATTGAAGATCCATGGGAGAGGCCTTTGCCCTGCAGTGGGTGTAGACAGGCTGATGATGAGCAGCACCACTGCTATGGGACAGGCACACGTGGTGCCTGCTCTTTGTGCATACATAATGTTGCGCATATGCGCGAAGAGGACGACGATTGATGGTCGTGCATATGCGGCGCTACTGAAAGGAAGAGGAGAACGACGTTAGCATCAACCTCCAGCTGGCCGCTGTTGATCTCACTTTCGCTACTTCATTAAAGGACCCCTTCCTTGCTCAGAGCGACGAGTGCCCCCGTTTACTCGTAACAGAGTGGTGGAGGTGCTGGGTACACGCCTGCAACAACGGAACTACCAACGCTAGAGCTTCGTCGAAGCCGTCGACTTGCCGGTCTCCCGCCGTCTGCCACTGCCATCTCCGATATGCCTGACCGAGCCGCTCCGAGGGCAGCGACCAGCGGTCCGCTGCTGTATTACCGAGTTCCACCGACCTTCGGCGGGAAGGCTGGAGAAGATGTTGACGAGTGGCTCGTACAATACAAGCGAGTGAGTAAGTCCAATGGCTGGGATCCTGCCGCTAAGCTCGCCAACGTGGTGTTCGCTCTTACCGATACTGCGCTGGTGTGGTACGAAAACCACGAGGACGGACTCACTCACGATTGATGCAAGAGTAGTGCATTCTGTTTACAAAGTAGAAAATAAGATGACAATACAGCCTACAAAAAATTTAATATGTCCAGTAGGCTGGTATTAGGCCGAAACATATGCTTGGATAGCACACCCTTGTCTCTGGTTTTGAACCACACAACCAGTGTCCAAGAGAACTGCAGATAGCGAGCTCTTTATTGAGTGGCAGTATTGCGTATACAGCAGGCACGTTTCTTAGCAGTGCCGATTTGCTTACCCTACTTGCTATGCTTGTTTGCTGGTGAAACAAAAACACGTAAAATTAAAGGTCTTGCAATATAGTGCCTGCATAATGGCGTTCGGTTATATATTGTCACAGTGCAAGAATAGTGAAGACGATGACAATCTCGAGGGGAACAAAGGAGGCGCAGCAAGACATATGAGACACATGAGCAGTGGAGCGCAGGCTTACGGTCCGCCATTGGGGCTGCACCGGCTAGTCTCCCTGTAGTTATTAAAATACACTCCCATTACAAGCATATCCCTGTGCCTGTTTCATTTTGGTGGAGGTGCAGGGTAGCGCACGAGATTGAACTCCACAGCGGACTTGTCATCAACCGCTGTACAATGCCCATCGACGACCAGACCTCTGGATCAAACATGGTGCCAGCGTCGGTGCTGTCAGCATCCTTGACGCTGCAACATTCAGTCGTCCTCACTCACCCTCATGACACTGGAAATTTTTCCGGCAAGTCCAACGAGAACGTGAATCAGTGGCTTGGCCTGTACGAACGAGTTGCAGCGCACAATCAATGGGACCCCACGGTGATGCTCGCAAACCTTCCCTTCCACCTCCAGGGACCAGCACGCATTTGGTCTGACATGCACGAAGAACAGCTCACCAGCTGGGACTTATGTAAGCAGAAATTCCGCTATCTCTTTGGCCCGCCCACTGGCAGCAAGTCTGTTGCCATGAAAGACCTGTCCTGTGAGGCCTAAACAGCCACAGAGTCGTACGTTGCTTACATCCTTGATGTTATAGCTCTTTGCTGCCACGTCAACTCCACCATGACAGAGATTGACAAAGTAGGCCATATTCTTAAGGGCATCGCTGACGACGTGTTCAACTTGCTCGTCTTCAGAGACTAGTTGACGGTGGATGAAATTATCAATGAGTGCCACCGTTTTGAAAACGCCAAGAGCCGTCACATCAGCCAACAATTCACGCGGCTTCCAAACACCACTGCTACGTCTTCGTGTGAAGACACTCATCAGTCCCTTCAGCCACGCACCGCGGATAGCGTTGTGCGACTGTGCAGCGGGAAATCGAAGCTGTGGCGCCCTCTCGTGCGTCCGTCAGAGAATGCAAAGGCGATGGTCTCACTCATCAAGGCAGTTGTCCGCGAGAAACTTGCGAACACAGGCATTCAACCAGTGTGCTCCATTACCCGGCCCCCAGTCGCACCTTCTGGTTCGCTTTGTCGGCCATGACCAACCGGCCCAGTGGCGAACACATGACAAAAGGCCCATATGCTTCCAATGTAGCGGCTTGGATCACATTTCCCACTATTGCCCTTACCGCCAGTCCACATTCTCACGATCTACATTTTCCTACCTCTGAAATGACAACCGATGTCCACCGTTTAGAGCCGCTCCGAATGATCCAATGTACTGCGACCCTGTGTACCGTGACCAGGCCTATGGTGACTCGCACCGCAGCCCTCCTGCATCATTCAGACGCTCAAACTATTCACCGTCGCCACATGATCGTCAGTCCCGCTCGCCTCTGCCCCGTCGTCCTTCGTTGCCGCATCTTTCCATATGATCATCCCAGGAAAACTGACAAATGCAGCTCCCGGAGGTGACGCTGCATTGGACCCGCAGCCTGCAAATCCTCTGATTACTTTACCAACCGACCAGAACCAAATTGCCGTGAAAGTTAACGCCGTACCAGTAACTGCCCTGATCGACACCGGTGCACACATCTCAGTCATGAGCGTTGATCTTCGGAAGTGGCTGAAGAACATCCTCACACCTGCCGAGTCCGTCACTGTAAAAGGCGCTGACGGAGGGTTACCCACCGTGCTGGGAATGTGTGCCACTCGTGTAAGCGTTGAAGGTCGTCACACATCCACTCTGTTCCACGTCCTTGACCATTGCCCTCATGACGTGATCCTCGGCCTGACGCTCCCGAACTTCCCCACACAGCGCAGGTCCACCTCTGTTCTGCTGACTTTGTTCATCTACTGCCGCAGGCACCGACGTTTATCGGTGCTGTGCCCAATTTCTGTGTGCCAGGATGGCGACTATGTGGTCACTCTGGACGTCAGCGCCTTACTCTCGCATGGCGTGTCCTTCCCTCATACGGTAGTGACCATATCAAATCACAAAGCTTGTCTGCCGCTACTGAATTTTGCATTATGCCCTCAGGTACTATCTAAGGGCACATACCTCGCCACTCTGTCACCCTCACACGAATACCAGCTCTTGTCCCCCTTGCTGCATCAGAGTTCGACCAGCCTCGCACCCATATGGACGGTGGGGAAATTCCACCCATACTTGTACGGCCGACCTTTCAATGTTACGATGGACCATCACGCCCTTTGTTGGCTCTCGACACTCAAAGATCCCGCAGGTCATCTAGGGTCGCTGGGCCCTGTGTCCTCAAGACTACACCTACACAGCTGTGCACAAGTCTGGCCGACTACACCAGGGTGCCGACCGGCTGCTTGTCTCGGCACCCTGCTGACGGCCCCGGCTCTGATGATGTGCTCTGCTGGAATCTTCACGCTCTCTGCCTTCCACAACATCGCTTATGAACAAGAACGTGACGCAACCTTACTGGACCTCATCAGCAGCCTCCATGCACGTCCGGCTGACCCTTGCCTTCGTATGTATCTCATTCTGGATGGCATCTTATACCGCCGAGATATGCGACCTGAAGAGAACGAGCTGCTCTTATTCATTCCCACGCATTTGCGGGCAACTGTACTCACACAGCTCCATGACGTACCCACCGCTGGCCATCTTGGTGTTTCCAGGACGTACGACCGTGTCCAGCGACGATTTTTCTAGCCAGGACTCTACCGTTCTGTACGTTATGTTGCGGCTTGTGAACCTTGCCAACGTCGCAAAAAGCCCACTTTGCCTCCAGCTGGATTACTCCAGCCAATGGATATACCCACGGAACCATTTTATCGTGTCGGCCGTGACCTGTTGGGTCCTTTCCCTACATCCAGGAATGGAAATAAGTGGGTCGCCATCGCAATGGATTATGCTACCTGCTCCGCTATAACACAAGCCATCCAGACCAGTTGCGCTACTGATGTTGCCGACTTTCTGTTGCAGGATGTTATCTTACATCATGGAGCTCCTCGCCAGCTTCTCACGGACAGGGGCCGTTACTTCCTATCCTGAGTTATCGAAGACCTACTTCGGTCTTGTGCCACCCAACACGAGCTAACAACTGCATAGCATCCTCAAACAAACGGGCTCACGGAACGCCTGAACCGTCACTTGCTGATATGCTATCGATGTATGTCTCCTCCGATCATCGTGACTGGGACACAGCCCTTCTTTTTGTGACGTTCGCCTACAACTCGTCACACAACGACACCGCTCTCTACTCCCCGTTCTATCTGCTCTATGGCCATGAACCGACATTGCTTTTCGACACAATCCTGCCCAATGATCTAGCCTCCCCGTCCAAATATGCTCGCGACGCCATGTCTGCAGCGGCCAAAGCACGTGACATTGCTCATCACCGCCTTTCTGAGTCCCAACCACGACAAAAATCTCTATATGACAGCCGCCGTCGTGATGTCCAGTTCTCCGCGGATGACCTTGTCCTCCTGTGGACTCCTTCAAGGCATGTTGGCCTCCTGAAAAAGCTGCTATCCCGTTGTTCGACAACTTAGTGTTGTCACCTATGAAATAGCTCCTTCCGATGCTTCTTTATCATCCGTGTCATCTGATGTCGTCCACGTCAGTCATCTCAAGCCATACCACGTGGCTGCAGTCTAGCTGGTGCCGGGTTGGCGCTTTTGCCACAGGGGGTGATGTCATGCTGCGAGAATCGCGAAGACGACGACGATCTCAAGGGGAACAAAGAAGGCGCAGCAGTGGGGCGCAGGCTGACGGTCCGCCATTGGGGCTGCACCGGCTAATCTCCCTGTAGTTATTAAAGTACACTCCCATTACAAGCATATCCCTGTGCCCGTTTCAATATTTTTCATTACTTACATCCCTCTAGAAAAATGCTGGAGCACTTTATAACGGGTCGTGCTTTCAGCCACAGAACCGACATATTTGGAATTTTTTTATTTAAAGGTGATGGGGTGAAAATGCTGTTCAGCATGACTATAATAATCACAATAGCAAAACAAAGGAGGACCGTGTCAAGTGTTATTGTAGTACATATTTTATTTACACGACGTGCAAGAAATGAAAAAGCACCTCATTCAATATAGGTTTAAACTCATACTATATTTCGTGAGAGAAGCTTATCAGAGGGCTTTACCCAAGCTACATTTCGCTTCAAGATGATACCAAAGTGCTCCCATTACTGTGGGAAGCATAGTTTTGAAGGCTCTCAGCACTTTTATCATTTAAATATGTGTGGGCTCAACATGAGTGTGTGTAAGAAGTCCTGCTGGCTTCAGGAGCAAAGAAGACAATCTCAAAATATCCTTGTGGTAGAAGCAGCCATAAATGATTGGCTCTCCACCACATTAAAGAAAGTTTGCTCAAACGTTCTTGACAACGTGGCTTGGGTTGAAGGATAAGAAAAGTGAGTCACCTTCCCACAACAGATGGGAAGGAGCATGAACAAATTTTGCATCTTGGAAAAAAAGAAAAAAGCTTCGATAAGGAACATTAGTCTGCTGGCTGCCTGTCATCACACTTGCTACACAAAAGTGTAGTTGCTCAGTTTGTCTTTACGGCAATTTCATTTCCATGGAAAATAGCCTGTAATTTTGCAGCTGGTGTGTGCAGATGGAGCCCATAGATTTTATGTAAGCTGTTGATAAGCCTCCCGGGCGAAACATTAAGAGAAGTTTGCTATTGGCGCTTGTGGATGCTTTTCTGTCATGCCCACATCAAGAAGACCAAAGATCTTGTCGACCCGTTGGTCATGTATAACTTTCTTCTGACCTGCGGCCATTTCACCAACTATCAAAGAACAAAAAGCTTCATGTATTACACTCAGTCCCGTAATAAACATGAAGGAGTTCTTGACTGAGCTGGCCACTCCAATTTTACCGCTCATTGATCGTGTGGCCTGGTACGGAAACCTGAACATTCGAAATCAAGCACACTTGCAACAGTATTTCATTATACTTTGGCTTCTTGTTGCAGTAATTGCAGACATATGCTTTCTGATAACAAGAGAATTTTATTGCTTTCAGCGAGTGATCTGAGGAAATACACAAAATCCTTAATTGGTTTATACTGTCCCCTGGTCTTGGAGTCACTGTCTCGTTAAATCATTGTCCGCTTGCAGTTTATGAAGCATGTCCTGCTGATGTTTAGCATTTGAGCTGGTGCTCTTTTTCACCCTCCACGCCATCATTCATGTTTACACCATCCAATATATATATATATATATACATACATACATACATACAAAAAACGACATATGTTAACTGCGCGACAGGTGATGCATTACACTTTGCAGGAATAAAGTCGGGCATGTAGTGGCGGCAATTCTGTGGGAAAGGTCATTCCATTCAGATGACGCACGTGGGAAGAAGGCAGAAAATGTCGCGGTGCAGTTGCATGGTCTGGTGACTTGCAAGGCATGACTGGTGCAATGAGATATGCGGGCTGGAGGGGTGATAAAGTCTGGGTGTCACGTGAGCTGTAATAGAACTTGTGGAACAGAGTTAATGTGGCAATCTGGCGACGAAGTGTGAGAGTTAATGGGATGACTTCTGTTAATGTGACACGTACACTGACATGATATGAATATGAAGAATGAATAAATCGTACCGCGCGATTCCGTAAAGCCTCAAGTGAATTGGTTAGATGTACCAAATAGTCTGAAATGGCGGACGCTTATAGCCTTCGGCGTTCATTTTTATGGACTGTTTACCACTAACTGCCGACTGAAGTTACGATCGATGCCACCATTTTGGTTTGCTTGTATCCTCGAACCCACCATACTCACACCGCCGAAACCAGGTGTGGCCAGCAGCACCACGCCGCAGCTACCTTACCCTCAAAACCACAATCTAGTGCACGCCAATCCGTTGCCAGCCGTAACTTAACTAAACCGGCCAAACCTGATTGTGTTCACTGACGTGTCGTTTGGTTAGTTCTACGGCAGACTGTGTGCTGGTATACGTGCTTTGTTCATGTTTCTCGATCTTCAGCATTCACTGAGTCCAGCTGTTTGGTGCAGCACTTTTCATCAAGTGAACTCGCTATTGACAGCGATGGCCTTGACTGCTCCTTCATCTTTGTCTGCACCTTCAAAGCACATAAACCACGCTCATAGGCTCACAATCGAAAAGAAGGTCACCATCATAAAACAAGTCTGAAGTGGCCAGTCGCAGGCAGAGGTGAGGAGGGAATTCGGAGTTTCCAAGCAAACTGCTTTGGACTTTATGAAAAACAAGACAAAGATCTTGGAAGTGGCTGCAAAATCGACTAGGGCTGGAAAGAAGAATGAGAGTCGGGTATTTACCCAAAGCCTGGCGAAGTGCTCCTCATGTGGCTGAATGCCATGATTTCCAAGAAAATCCCAGTTTCAGGCAACATTCTGAAGAAGAAGGTGGAGGTTTGTGCACTTGGGATGAATGGGAAGGACTCCAAGTTCAGCGATGGATGGCGATGGATGGCTTAGCAATTTCAAGAACCGAAATGACTTGAAATTCAAGAAGGTGTGCGGAGAAACTGGTGCCGTCGACGATTCCGTAGTCGCCAAGTATTGGAATGGAAGGCTACAGTACTTGCTTCAACAGTTCACACCTTAGGATATCTTCAACTGTGTTGAAACAGGACTATTCTACAAGCTGCTGCCAGAGAAAACACTTGCATTTGCTGCTGACCCCTGCCATGGCGGCAGGCACAGCAAAGAGTGGCTCACTGTCCTAATTGGCAGCAACATGTCCAACAGCGAGAAGCTTTCGTTGCTCGCAATAGGGAAGTGCAAAAGAAAATAAGAGACTTTTTTGCACCAAGGTGTTGATCAATAAGGTAACGCTGGCCACGTTGGATTTTTTAAAATAAATATAAACAGCTCTTTTCAAGGCCACCTAAATGATGCATTCACTGAATTGCGATGGCAATCTAGTACTCCGGTCATGACCCTCTCCATCAGAGAAAAATACCTTGTTCATTCTTGTTCATTTTCCGGACATTTTCGCGGTCCCTTGGGGGTCTGGGAAATTGGACGTCAACTGTACACGAGAGAGGATGCAAGTCTTTCGTAGCGATTTTTGTTCAAGGGCAATAATTGATGCAGAAGCATAGCGTTCCGTCCTTCTTTTCAAACTAACACCACAGGATACGCCTATGGGCTCTTGGATGGCTGCATGTTTTCGTTGCGTAGCATTTTGACCTGTTGCTTGATAGCCTTGTGTACCCGTGCTGAAATACAGTACGGGCTCTGACAGAGCAGAGGGGCATATTGGTTGGATATGATGTGGTATTTGGTGAGTGCGGTCTGCCGCAGCCTCGATGACAACGAGAAGCATTCATTCTATCGTTGGAGCAAAGCTGGTCCTATTTGTCTGGAAAGACCGTGATCAACGTCAAAAGCTGATGTGGGCACTTCAGTCGTCGTTGCTGGTACCCAAGAATCCATCAGAGTGGAGGCATTGCTGGCTTCCACAAATTCATCTATGCAGGCGACCATTGTACCTCTGTCCAGCTGCCTTATCCGTTGCTGAAGTTTGTCACCATTATCTTGGCTTCACCAAGATGCAGCTCAGCTATATGTCTCTTTGGACACACATCTGAAGGTTTAGAAGAACGTCCTCATCACCCTCGATGACGCCTTGTAATTAAGTCGGTAGGTTCCCTGGTGCCTCAGAAATGGTGACAGTGGGGAACGGCGGGAAGGTAACCTGCTCATTCGTTACATTCAAGGCATGGTAACTGACGTTGCTAAACAACGGCATCACATTCTCCACGGAAAACGTTTTACTGACCTGGATCTTAAGACCGTGCTGGTCCAAGAAATTCGTGTATAGAATGACAACCCTCGAGCAATCTTGCAGGACCACAAAACTTGCCGGATAACTCTGATCATCAATCCTGACTCTTGCCGTGCAAATTCCAATCAGTGATAACGGTGGCCCCCTGCTGTCCGGATATTTGGTCCTTCCCAGCCAGTCTTTACCTTCTTCAACTTGACGGCAAAAAGACCACTGACAACAGTGTATGTAGCTGGCTCCCAAGTTGACTAAGGTGGGGATTCACCAACACGATGTAGCTGCTGCTACATTGTGTTGGTGAATCTCTCAGCACTAAAGTGCTGTCATGAAGGCTCTGGCCAGGCAGCATGGTGAGACTACGTCAGGGGGATTTGTGAATTGTGGTCATCGTCGATGGTGGTGGAAGATCTTCGACATTCCATCATGCAGCAACCGCACCTCCATTGGTTGCTGCCTTTAATTTCTGGATAATGGCAGAGAGATGTATCCCGGGTTGGGCCGGTGTACAGCTGTCAATGTGGTGAGACTTAGCGGCCAGGCAACAGCAAGTGGAGGTTGCCATTGAGCTCTGTGGGTGTGGCAGATTCATGGTGGATTCACACAGTTCCATCTCGCGATATTGGCTATCACGGTAGGTATGGCCGGCTTTTCTGCAGTAGTAGTAGAGCGGGCGGTGGTCGGCCAGCTTGGAGTATTCTTGATGTGGCCTTGGATTGCGGCTTGACAGGGGTGTCCAGTAAATGGACGTGGAATCACTCCACCAGATGTCATGTGGTCATGACGATGAAGGATGAAGCAGGCTTCAAAGCGTTCACAGTTGTGGGGGTTTACTACTAACAGCGGAACCGCCACCAGGAACCCCGTGCCGTGGGGCCGTGGTTCGAGCACTCGACAAGCACAGAATGGGGCCGTCGCGTCCGCGAACTCGCTCATCTCAGCCATGCATCGCCACACTGCCACGTGCGTCAGCTTGCGGCCTGTCTCGGGGCAGGACAGCACGAACCATCACACGCGGCGAAGGAGGAGAACATTAGGTGCCACTCTCCCAGCATGGTAATTTAATAAACATGTTAAATGAAACAAACGAAACAAGGCCGAACATAAAGTCAAATTAAATACAAGAAAAGGACAATAACGATGAACAACACGCCAACACAAAAGAACACAAACAAAGAACAATAATCAGTACAATGCAAACACACAATAACACACAAGGACCATGCAGGGACAACCACCTAACCCTCGGCCAGCACACCTGCGACCGCGCGCCCCCAGAAAAGGAAAATAGAAGGAAAAGAACATACAGAAATGGGTGTCGATCGCAGGTCGCCGCCGTGGTCGTTGGGGCCCGCAAGGGTGCGCAATCCGATCGAAGGCCTCGTTGGCCGGATGGTCACAAAAGTATGTGCGCACCCTTCCGAGTCCCAGCGAGTCCTTTCAAGCATCTCCCAAAACTCGAACGCGCAAACTTGAGAGAACTACCAGCTGCCCAGTGGGAGACTGGTTAAAAACCACGTGGGCGAAGCCGGCAGCCTTCCACTTTGAGGGTGTGGAAAGGCGCTAGTTTCTGTCGCCCAATCTGGAGACACGGCGAAGCGCCTACCACAGTGATGGGCCGTCACTCCGTCCAGCTGGGAGAGGGGAATGCAAGGACATTCCGAGAAAAACATGGCACGCGTGGCACTCTGGTCCCCACACAGTCAAGCTGTTTATTGGGCAAATATATGCACAGCAAACAGAAGCAAATCACATAGCAAGACGATAGTGGTGTGAACAGTTGTCAGTCGATCATATAAAGTGGCCAGCAGAAAATGCACCGGCTTTTATACATTCGTGACAGTGCATTCTTGTATTACTGTTGGTGTTCTGAAAGGCACCCAAAATATGCACGTTGGGCATGCAAAGTTTATAAAACAATCAACATCATTCACGAGGCAGCACGCAAGATAAGCACGGCCTGCGCTGCACATCACAAGGAAGTGATAGAGATGATCCCCATGAACAAACCATAACAAGTGCGTGTCACTATATCCTATCCCACAAATAAATGACACTTCGGATCGCCTCTACAACGCCAAATATCTTTCATCGACGGACCTCAAGGCTTGCTACTGGCAAATCAAAGTTGACGAGGGGACCAAGAGAAGACTGCTTTTGTAACACCAGACAACCCATCCGAGTTCAAGGTAATGCCGTTGGGTCTTTGCTCAGCACCTGCTACTTTACGGCGTGCAACGGATACAGTGCAGGCAGGCTTGAAGTGGCAGACTTGCCATGTCTTTTTGGATAATGTCATCGTCGTCCAATGCGTGGAACGAGTACTTGATCCAATCATGACCTCCCGACTCACCTTGGAAGCAGAAAAGTGGCGGTGCTTCATGAACAAGGAGCTCTTGCTTTTGGCCCACATCATTATCAAGTCTGAACTATGCCAAAACCCACAGAAAACAGTGCTATGGCTACCATCCTGCCACCCGTCGACAAGAAGGCAGTATGCAGATTTCTCGCCCTGTGTGGCTATGAAAGGATATTTCTCCAGGACTTCTCCCATGTCAATGAGCCACTAACTAGCCTTACGAAGACAGATGTCAAGTTCAAGCATCAAAAGGCACAAGTCAAAGCATTTCAAGAACACAAGCGATGCCTGTTCATGTCGATACATGCACACTTCTATGAAAATGCCAGTGTCAATGTTTATACCAATGTATGCAGCGTAGTGCATGGCACTGTTTCTGTGCAGAAAACTGATGGACCAGATAGGGTTGTCAGTTATGCCAGCCAGTTGCTGTCGAGGGCAGAACTATTCCACCACAGGAAAGGAGTGCCTTGCCATCATCTGGACGGCACGGAAGTTCCGCCCCTACCTGTACAGCAGGCCCTTTAAAGCTGTCGTCTAACTTGAAAGACCCTTCAGGTCGCCTTGCATGCTGTAATGTGAGACTTCAAGAATCTGACATCACTGCCATTTACAAATCCATATGATGGCGACTGTCTCACATCCACATCGACCATCGCCACAGGATGACTAGAATGATGGCTCCCTCTTGGGAACCAGAAGTGCTGACAAGTTTGCCAAATGACAGCGGGCTTACCAAGAACTCTACATCGTTGTGGACTACCCGGAAAGTAAGACCTCCAGTTTGTCGAAGGTATTCAGGTGAGCACTGGCATCAATTTTCTTGTGAAATGACGTTCTCCTGAAGAGGAAGTTCTCACCACTTCAGGCCAACCACTTCCTTTCTATGTAAGGTTCGCAATGATGACCTAATGGCTGGAGACCTAGGTTTGCTCACAAGCATGCTCACAAGCACCGGCATGCTCACAAGCACATACAAGAAAAGCACGGTTAAATCTTGATAATTTTAACTTGAGGGGACTCGAAAATATGCTTGAATTGAAAGTAGTTCAAATTGCAGGAAGCCAATCAAATGCAAAGCTTGGCTGCAGTGGCACATGTGCACTGGGCCCAAAAATGGGTACGTACTTTCAAAATATTTACTTACATATATATTTGTAAATTACAGGATGGCATCACTGGCAGATGTACTGCGGTCATCAGAATGTAACAGGCACTTCTTTCCCCAGCAAAACGAGTCCAGAAACTACCTGTCCCATTAAAATCGAGCACGACAACAGAACAAGACTGGAGTAGGCTGCATAGGAAGCGCTATGAATGGTGAATAGACAGGTCGGCACATTCTTTTCTTTTGCCAAATACTACATCTTACATCCACGTATACATATATGCGCATGTCTATGAACATGTGGACGCACGCACGCATATGCACACACACACAGTGCAACGTATAAGCTTAATGCAATATGGAGTCACCAGTCAGCAATGTTGGGCTAGTTTGTTTTGCATAACTGTTAAGCGGTCCTGAAGTTGCAAACTATACTAAGTAAGAAGTCAAGACTAGTGTCATTTCCACTTGTGCATACCATGCAATGCGCGCTACATTTTCTTTTGCAAAAGCAAGCAAAGCAAATGTCGCTCATGTTTATACGGCACTGTCAGCTACAGATGCGAGTGTTTTCTGTGGCGTGCGCCTGTTTAACCTAGTTTCTACTGGTGGGATTGTCATAAGACAGGACCACATCACTCACTTGCGAAAGAATTGCAGCAGAGGAAAGGAAAGGGCCTTCTTGGCAATGGGCAGCTCCTCCTTGAGGGGATCTGGGCTCTGGCTGAGAAAGCTGTACAGTGCCTCACTTTGGCTGATGCGTTCCTCATTCATCACGAACTGGAACCATTGACAGCACCAGATCACACAGGCTTTTGAAAAGGCCTCAGTGGGTGTGTTTAGCTTACAGAGTCAAACAGTTGCCTGAGTGCATAAAATAAACAGAATGGCAAGCATATGTACATTTCTCACTATAACTAAGAGTGGTGGAATGCAGTAGGACAATGGAGTAGATCATACACTTTGTGTTTTAAAGAAGTACAATCTTGATGACAGAAAAGAAATGGTGTTAGTTGAACCACACAGGGCCACTAAATCTTTACTGATGCTTTACCACACTTGTTCCTCGACATGACAGCCCCATCAGCTTCAGCAATATCCCTCCCAAACCTCAACGGATCAGAGGGAAACAAAGCACTCCAGGTTCGTTGCTTTGTGGGAGGTAGCACCTTCGGATAGAACCCATGTACAGTGTCGTGGTCAACAGATGGCAAGAAACATTCAGTGTAGCAGGCATGCATGAAGGCTGCCTACTCAGCGGTGATGAGTACCACTGTATGTCGTCAAAAGCACTCCTATTAAGCTCCCTTTTTCTCTTCTTCTATAACTTAGTTATTTGGACGTAGCTACCAAGACACCTTGAAAACATAGGCATCAAATTGGTACCCCTTTCCTCGTAACCAGGACCTATCTTTAGGCACCTCTTCTGTATACGTTCGGTCAGCGTGCTTCAATGATCATTTATCATTTTCTCATTTTACTTCCATAAGTTTGATGCATTAATGTTTGCCCCAACTTAAATCGTATTAGTATTTGTGCATCTCTCAGCTAGTGTCTTTGTATGCATTTAAACTGTGAGAAGGCTGCAACAATTCACTTTTGTCTGATTCCAGCAAAACATCTTCTATAGCTATATGGGAGATGGTTGCTGGAATAACCTCGACCCTGCAGGCATTGTGAGGTGGCTCAAACTCAGTAAGTGAGAGGTGTATGCTAGCTGGACAGAAAGGCACACTGTTGCGAGCAGTGCCAGAGAACAAGGGACAGGGACAGTTGAAGGTTGTATGTAGAAAACAATGTGTACCAACTGCGTTAAAGTAATCATTTCAATTTCAGAAATCAATTTCAGCATGATGAAAAGAACATGGCTATCATGAGATGCACACATTACGGTGTCAACAGCAATGTGCTTTAATAACGCATTGTGGCACCATTGTGCAGCGGCCATGAAAAACGACATGGAAGTCACTGCTGCATGTTGCAACCTTACGACTGGATGGCGCTGCAAGCACGACTTGTGAGCCATGCTTGTGAGTTGACAAACAACATGTGAGAAGTGATAGTAGCAACAGGTCTACAAAGTTGGCTATAGTGAACAATCTTATCATTGTCAGCTAGCTATGGAGCCTGTTAGCACATCCTCTGTACATGGAGATTTCTTCCACATTATGAACGACTAGCTGAAGCATGCTGGGAATTTGAAAATGCAAGTGGATAGTAATTTGTAAGACAGAAAAAAAGAGCCAGACCTGTGCGGAACCGCAGGACAGTGACAGCGTAAGCTGGAGGAGCGATGTTCGCAGAGGTCATTTTAAACGCTTGGAGAAACTAGTGCAAGTAGAGGCGATGGGTATCCCCTGCTACATAACTCTTATCATTTTGCCAGGTAGGGAAGTACCCACTACGCTATAATTACTGTGGTATTGTAACGTGCAAATCTGTATAACTGCACATCTTAGAGAGTCGTTGGCATCGCATTTTAGCACAAATTTAGCACGTTGGCATCGTGCTAAATTTCAAATATTCAAAAAATGATCCTTTGTATGTGTGGTGGCAAGGCTGGCTACACCTGCCAAGGGCTGAAATGATGAAGCGTCGAATGCCGCATCGCTTCAGCCCTCAGCCACTGGGGGCACGGCACGCGTAGATCGTTGTTGCAAAAGGCAGATTAGCTCGAGTGTCGCCATTTAAGAAGTAAATGGTAGAAAATCTCATAAATGATGTATGGCACACTGATAGTTGAACAATGTAGAATAAAAAAAAAAAAAAACCTGGCCTATATATCCATGAAGACACACACTTACATCCAGGAACCGCTGTAAGGCTGGCTGTGTCTTGTCCAAAAAGGCTTGGTCATAGCTGCGGAAGCGAGGCTTGCTAGCGGATGGTAGGCTCACTTGCTTCAGCCCTGGGCACATCTGTGGTGATACATTCGCAATTACAAACACTTGGTGGGGGAGAAAAAAACCAAGTATACTTGCCGGGAGAAGCCTCTGGCGTAGACAATGGAAGTCACCAATTGTCTTGGTAACCACCCAGCCAGACTGATTGTTATCTGGTGTGCTCACCAGAATGGTAAAGTATGGCACTGGTTTAGGAGAACAATCCTTGACAATCTAAATGGAAAAGAAGCAATCATATTGTGACTTCCTGCACATGCCAAGAAGCTGTATGCGACAGCTGAATACACAAATGTGCACTTGCTTCTGGTGTAATCTCTGGTTCAACTTCAGTGTGCACTATCATAAGAACAGCAGTTCTTCCCACAACATATGCAGACATCTACTTTGCAGAAGTAAAATTCACAAATACCGAACTTGCTCAAATGAGGCTCTACCAGGAGGCTTAAGTAACTGTGGTGCAAGAGTTACGAGACACAAAGAGGCGAAACATCGGTGCTACCGGCCGCACTTTTCAACTCATCAATGCAACGCTTGTACCACACTCGATCATTACACATTAAGTAATTGCCTTCTCAATCATTACACATTGAGTAATTTTGATCTATTTTCTTGTGCATAAAGTGAATTATGCTTGAAATTTGTAAATGCGATGGACTAACTTACACATAGTTTTTTTTTATTCGCCACTTGTTGCTCTACCAATGTTACAAAAAATTGCTTGTGTGCTCAAAATGATGTATCTTCCTTGTCTTTCTTGTTCTTTGTGCTGCTGTGAAGCCGTGTAGTGAGGGCAACGTGGTCGTAAAGCTTTTGTCAGCTTTTGTTATTTTTGGACATAAAAGAAGTTGATTGACTGATTGAAGGTCCAGGCCAAATTACAGGCCAAATTGAAGGTCCAAATCAAATTGCTGTATGGAGGCGTAAAACATACATGGTACAAAATTATGAAGGTGACACATAGGATGGTCTACAGATTATGAACACAGCCACACAGGGCATCCAAACCCTTGTGGGCCTGTGCTACGTTAGCTTAGAAATGTGGCCATGACACGAAGGCTGGCACGCCAAAGAAGGCAGCCATGCTGCACTGTGTTTGTACTACAAGGATTGCCGCCAGAAAGCCACTGAGAAGAGAAGATGACTACGCTTTGATTGCGTGGAGCATGGTGTATGGCGTATCAGCCCAGGCCGAGCCATGGCTGTCTCCCATAATGGCGCCACAACATGGGGCTCTGGCTGCGTTTTGGGAAGAACTGTGATCATGGGAGAAGCCGTATCACCCATTCCACAGTCTGTACTTCTGCCTGGGCAGCATCGTGATCTCCAACAGTGTGCGATGGTGAACCATGGCAAGCAACAGATGAGCCAAAGCAGATGGCACTTCACGCTGCGAAGGCTATGCAAAGGCTACGCAACATACTGACAGAGTCTTCTCAGCCACGAAGGCACCAATGATACCAAGATATAGAAGCCTTCACAGAGACAGGCTTTGGCTGAGGTCATCATCATCAGCCTGTTTAGGTCCACTGCAGGACGAAGGCCTCTTCCAACGATTTCCACTCCACCCTATACTGAGCGAGTTGGTTCCACTTTATGCCCGCAAACTTTTTAATTTCATCGCTCCATCTAACCTTTTGCCGGCCTCTGTTGCGTTTTCCCTCTCTTGGTATCCATTCCGTCACTCTTACAGTCCATCTGTTATCTTTCCTTCTCATGACATGTCCTGCCCAGGTCCACTTCTTTCTTTTAATTGATAAGATAATATCGGCTACTCCTGTCTGTTCTTTGATCCATTCTGCTCGTTTTTTATCTCTTAGCGTTACCCCTATCATTTTTCTTTCCATTGCACGTTGCGCGCTCCTTAGTTTCATCTCTAGTTTTTTCGTTATCCTCTGCGTTTCTGCACCGTACGTTAGTACTGGGAGAATGCAGTGGTTGAATACTTTTCGCTTTAGTGAGAGCGGTAAGTTTCCAGTCATGATTTCGTAATTCCTTCCGAATGCGCTCCAGCCCATCCTTGTTCTACGGAGAATTTCTTTTTCATGTTTAGGAGTTCCTGTTATTAACTGTCCCAGCTATACGTATTCGCTTACACATTGTAAAGGTTCATTGTCGATTTTAAATTCCTGTTCCTTAGCTAGGCTATTGAGCATAACTTTGGTCTTTTGCCTATTCATTTTTAACCCAATTTTAATACTTTCCTTGTTTAGGTCATCAATCATGTTTTGTAGTTCGTCTCCATCATTGCTAAAGAGTACAATGTCGTCTGCAAATCTTAAATTGTTGAGATATTCTCCATCTATTCGAATTCCCTTGTCTTCCCAGTCTAGACGTTTAAAGATTTCCTCTAAACATGCAGTGAATAGCATCGGGGATATCGTATCTCCCTGTCTCACACCTCTCCCGATCGGGATTTCTCTGCTTTTCTTATGTAGGAGTAGTGTGACTGTGTAACCTTTGTATATGTTGTTTATGGTTTTCACGTATACGCCAGGTACCCCTTGTCGACGTAGAGCTTCCAGAACTGCTTGTATTTCTGTGGAGTCAAATGCTTTCTCGTAGTCGATAAACGTGATATAAAGAGGTTTGTTATATTCCGCGTACTTCTCAATTACTAGGTTGATAGCATGGCTGTGATCTACTGTCGAGTAGCCTTTCCTAAAACCAGTTCGTTCTCTCGGTTGGTTAAAGTCAAGTGTTTCTCTTATCCTCGTAGAAATTACTTTTGTAAATAGCTTATATATTACTGTGAGTAGGCTATAATTGGTCTGTAATTCTTTAACTCCTTTATGTCATCTTTCTTGTGGATAAAGATTATATTAGCATTTTTACAACAGCGCGCGACACTGCATGTCTTGATACATTTCGTGAAGAGCGATGCAAGTTTTTCAAGTACAATATCTCCTCCGTCTTTGATCAAATCGGCTGTTATACCATCTTCACCAGCTGCTTTACCGCGGGACATGCCTTTGACAGCTTTTTTAACTTCATCAGCGGTTATACATGGACTTTCAGTGTCCTCCTCCGATTCTATTTCGATTAAGGTTGTATGGTCTGTCTGAGAGCTGTGCAGTTCAGAGTAGAAATCTTCTGCTACCTTCACTATTTCATTGAAACTGTTGATAACGTTACCTTGTTTATCTTTTAGTGCATGCATTTTGCTTTGTCCTAAGTGCAGTTTTTTTTTTTGATCGGTTTAATGCTGGTGCCTTTTTCTACTGCGTTCCCTATTTGTCTCATGTTAAAGTTTCTTACATCTCTTTGCCTGGCTTTACTGATCAATTTTGATAGTTCTACGAATTCTATCTTATCTTTTGACGAAGTTACTTTCATTTTTTGGTGTATTTTTATTAAGTCCTTGGTAGATTGGGACAACTTACTTATTCCTTGCTTTGTTGTTTTACCCCGGCTTCTATCGCTGTTTCAAGGATTGTTTTCGTTAAAGTTTTGTTTATTTCTTCTACATTGTCACCATTTTCGCCTAAGGCCTCGAACTTGTTGCTTAGGGCGACTTTAAATTCTTCGTTCTGATTACCTCTAGATTACATTTCTTTCTAGTAACTAATTTAGTTCTTGTTTTCTTTAGGTTAAGTACAATCTTTGCTCTTACTAATCTGTGATCGCTGCATTTTATCTTCCCCACTATTTCTGTGTCTTGAATTATACCCGGTTGTTCGCACATTATAAAGTCGATTTCATTCTTTGTTTCCCCGTTAGGGCTTTTCCACGTCCACTTCCTATTCTTGTGTTTCTTGAAAAACATGTTCATTATTCGGAGTCGGTTTCTTTCGGCAAATTGTACGAGCATATCCCCACGGTCATTTCTACAGCCGACGCCGTAGTTGCCAATCGCCTGCTCTCCACTTTGTTTTGTCCCTACTTTGGCGTTGAAATCCCCCATGACTACTGTGTATTGTGTGCGTACTTTCATTATTGCTAATTCGATGTCCTCGTAGATCTGCTCCACTTGTTCGTCGTCGTAGCTCGTTGTTGGCGCATATCCCTGGATTATCTTAAGTTTATACCGCTTATTTAGTTTTACTACGACGTATGCTATCCTTTCGTTAATGCTGTAGAATTCATCTACGTTGCCCGCTATATCTTTATGAATCAGGAACCCAATGCCATATTCTCTTTTCTCGGGTAATCCTCTATAGCAGAGGACATGTCCATTGTTTAAGACTATGTAAGCTTCACCTGTTCTCCTAACTTCGCTAAGGCCAATGACGTCCCAACTAACTCCTTCTAGTTCCTCGAGTAGTTCCGCTAATCTAGCTTCGCTGGAGAGGGATCTTGCATTGAACGTTCCAATGTTTAGTTTCCAGTGGCGGCCTGTCCGGGTCCAGTGATTATTACTGCCCCCTGCTGCTTCACAGAGCTGACCGCCGCCATGGACAGATGTTTTGCAGCTGCTGGACACTGATGGTGAGGGTTTAATTGTAGACATCGTGTGGGAGGTGGTGGCCAAGTACTTCACCAGGGAGGCCAATTCCTGTTCTGGTGTAGGAGTGAGTCGTAAGCGGCAGATGAACGACTGAAAGCATTTCAGGTATCCAACCGTCGCCAGGCCCCCTGCGGACGTGATTTCGAGCAGTATAATAATAAAACCGCAAAAAAAAGGGGGGGGGCGTCGAACCTGTGACCCATGGCGGCACCGGTTTCAGCGCCTCCGAATCGTTAAACGTACATTCTTTCAAGGCCTTTCATGGGCGATAATTTCTATCCGAATTACTATTGCGTACAGTATTTGGTCTCAAAATGTCCGCGATCTTCTAGTTTTGTTGATCGTGACATCCAGAACGTCATGGTTCTTAAAACTGTTCTGACAGGTAGATTGACGCGCGTGGAAAATCGTGTTTTAACGAATCGTTTTAACTTGTCGGTTGTCGCTAAGCAGACATGTTTTCGCGTGCAGAGTTCTGCGCGTTGGCGAGCGCAGTGGAAGTTAGGGTAAAAGAAATTTTTGAAAACCTTCCATATGGTCCTGTATACAGAAATAGTTTTTTACGACGTACGTGAATATGAAAAAAAAACAACAACAAACAAATTGCTGGTTGTAACAAATTGCGGTTGCATGATGTGCAATGAGTAATGAGATCTACCATTTATTATGCCGGAATGGATGTGTGAAGATGAAATGGAAATAGACAGGCATCAGGGAGGTAACAGGCACACAGACACATACACACACATCTATAAACACGTAAAAACGCAAGCATACACCCTATCAGACACATGCAAACTATCTATTGTGGTGGTGAAGGCATAGTATCGCGTTCATTCTTATAGGAAGTGGGTTCAAAGTGTTGGATCTCAATAATGCGAGGTGTTGGATCTCAATAATGCGAAGAAAGCCAAAAAGACGGACCACAGAATGGATGACTGGATGAGGAGTACGCAGAAGGTGCAGGAGAAGACAATGGCAGGGACAACGACGACTAAGATGCCGTTACCGACGGAGGACTATGTACTGAGGACGAAGAGAACGAGGATGGAAAGGAGGCATCAACAGAAGCGGGGCATCCGACAAGGAAGACTGTGACACCTACAAACCTTTTGTAGTGCTGGTTATCCTTGTGGAGACCATCAGAAACCGCATGTGACATGTGAAAGTCAAGTTGTTGAGGGGCTATTGTGATGAGCAACGATGGAACAAGGAAATGAAGATGATGGGGTTAACAGGGAGCATGACGAATCGGATGACAAATGCGATGTCGGTGCAGGTAACTGATTGATGAGGATGACGGGCAACTGTTCCCGACCGTAATACATTCACAGGGAGTCCCATGTGGGCTGCACCTCCGACATCGCGATGCGGCTTCTGGTGCCGCTCTATCTGCTTTTGTACTGAAAACGCTTTAGTGCGGTTACAGGTCTCTGAGCAGTCGGCCGCATTCATTGGCTACCTGCTGGATGCACTTCCCAGAGTGAGGACGGAAACTCTTCGTTCAACGCAGCAGCACTCAAGGTTTCACTGCCGCTGGGGGCGCTGCGCCATCATCATAGGCTGCTGTGAGCCAGCGCCACTGCCCCCCGCAGAGGGAGGGGCAGTGCAGGGATCGCCGCCAGAAGGATGCGATGACTATGTGATCATGTTGAGTGTGGCGCATGAGTGTGCTAGCCCATGCTGGGCCGTGGCCATCTTCCATACCACTGCGAGCGGAAGACTCTGTACATGTTTTTTTTTTTTTTTAAAAAGGAGGGTTCCCTGCCTATGAACACTGATGGATGCAGTGCAAGATGCTGCCGGAATGGCAATACAAAAATATGTTTTCCTATCAGTCTCTAGTTCACTGCATTCCAAAAGGATATGAAGCAATATGCAAAGGGCTTACCACATTTATCATAAACATCAGTGGACTGCCAGTGGACAGAAGATACACATGTGTGCTGTATGTGTCCTATCCTATGTCTGCCAAGTGTTACTTCTGTATGGTGCATTTTTGATCCGGGTGGCCAATTGCCTCGATGGTTTGATAACATGTAGTTTGCTGTGCACTTCTTTGTCCCAAAACCACTGCTAGCAAGCCCTGACATTTTTCTTTAGGAAGGGCTTTAGGTGCAATGCAGGGACAGTTTACACAGATGAACTGGAAGCACGTTTTCAACAAATGCGGCTAGCTGGTTGAGCAGCTCGTTGCCTTTAACATCACTCTCCCCTGACACCCAGCACAGCCCAATTTGCTGCTGTGATGCACAGGAGGTGCACAAGGTTGAATACAGAGATATAATTACAGGATTTTTGCCCCTTTCCACAGTTTTCAATGCTTTTATGACACTAAGAGAGACGCGTACAGCTGCCTTAGGTATACTTCACTCTTTAATGCATTTAATGAGCGCCAGTGTCGTGCAGGCCTCTGCTGTGAAGATGCTTGTGTTAGTGTGCAGGGTGCTAGGCAAATGAAAGCAATGGGCTGACTGCTGCGTAAGACACGCCAGCATGAGACTTAGAAGCATTCAATAAGAATTCAGGACAGGAGGTATACTTGTATTGTAGCTCAAGGAAGCAGCAGATAAAGACATGTGTAATAAGGACATGCTTCACAACATCCACGAAAGACATATCATAGTCTGTGAGCTGCATACCAGGAACCGTAGTGCTGTGTTAACTGAGTGGCACACCCATCCCTTCAGCAAGACCTCTTATTTGCAATAAGTAGGGCTTTCTCACTGACAGACAGTTCTAGAACATATGAGTTGGTCTTGTCTTTGTTGTCGGCATTAACTTTTAAGAGATACAGAAAGGATAAGTATGACCTCTGCAAATTGAACGACCACTCGTTTGGTTCAACCTAAAGGCTTTCTACAGGGCTTGTCCTAAAGGCACTTGTGGACAAGTGAATACCTAGGCCGAAATTCGCAAACCTACCTTATCCTCATCGCTTGTGTACCTTACCATCTGTGCGCCCTTATAATGCTTCACGAACAGATAAGCACGGTATCTGCAAGCAGGCCTTATGTTAGTCTTTTGCAATGATTACCATCTCGTGCTCTTAATGTGCCTTAATGGCGCAGGAATGATAAGTGAAGCATGCGATAAGGATAAGGTACGTGTATGAATACAGGCCCCAGATGGTGGAAAAGGTCCAGCATCTTCAATGTGCTTGGTGTTGCAGACCACGACCCAGGTGATCATATATGGCCGTTATACAGATTCAACAGACACTTTGTGTCACTACCCCCTTTAGTATGTGACAGCAGCTCTGAAACTGCTTTCATGCGCTCAAGGTTACATAGCAGTTTATTAAATTACTTTCATACACACGCAATTCAGAGCATTTATTTAGCGATCTCCATGGAATTATACAATGCACAGGAACAGGAAATAAACGATATAGGGAACGCTGAAGGGAAGGCTAGGAAAATGGCAGGGGAATTCCGCAGCAGTCCCTGCAGTGTTAGCAATGACGAACGGCAGTGAAAGAGGATTTTCAAGTAAAAATCACAGCATACCCACGGAGTGAATGATGATGAGTGGGGCGAAGCTCTTATGTATTAAAGATACCTCGCCACACATCCCAATGAAACTCGTGAGTAACGTGTCACTTTGAAACAATTTTTTATTAAATAATGTCGTTGAGTAATTCCGGTTGGCGTTTCACTTTCATTATCACAGCTTTGTGGTCCGAGAAGTGGACCGAAAGTGGTTCTTGCAATGGTCGAACATCTTGACAGTTGGTGAAGACGACGTCGATACACGTCCCCCTGATGGTCGTCTTGTGGTCGGGGTAGTCAAACGAGACGCACCGGAGACCGTACTTGCTCGTCATGTATTGCATTAACCAGTGCTCGTTCGATACGTCGACGTTGAGATCGCCGACGAGCACGAATGGTCTCGACTTGTCGTAAATGCGCATGTCCTGGTCAATGAACCTTTTCATGTCTTCGTTTGAAAGATTCGGAGCAAGGTACATTACCAGGACGACGATGCCGCCGCCAAAGTCGATGGCGGCACTTTCTCCGTTGATGATTTCGGTAGAAAGCGGTAGCGGGACACTTCGGCGTCCCGTTCTCGTATGCGGGGATCTTGTCGGCGCCGCCGCGCAGCTTCACGGCACGCTTCTGCCTCGCGTGCTCGCACATCGGGGTTCCGTCTTCGAGCGCGAGCCGCCGCCGCCTTGCGTGCACGCCACTCTACAGCCTTGTCCATCCGCCGACCTTCTGAACGCGCGCGCGCGCCAAGACGGCTTTTATTTTACTACACCGCGCCCCCTAGCGTACGGCGCCGCCGACGAACACGCGATCGCCAACGTCTTCGTGTGACGTCATTCCTATTTTCTCGCGCGCTCGCACATCGGGGTTCCGTCTTCGAGCGCGAGCCACCGCCGCCTTGCGCGTATCATACTACAAGTAACGCCATCTAGTATCTTGCATTTTCAGCATATATGCATTCGTTATATGTACAAGTACCGCCCTCTATCGACCGGTTCAAGACCTAACGAGAGGTGGCTACATACACTTACGACG
Source organism: Hyalomma asiaticum (assembly GCA_013339685.2). Taxonomy (NCBI): domain Eukaryota; kingdom Metazoa; phylum Arthropoda; class Arachnida; order Ixodida; family Ixodidae; genus Hyalomma; species Hyalomma asiaticum. The sequence goes on from CM023483.1 coordinate 43,009,588, forward strand.
GGACGCACGACCCACGCCTTAAGGAGCTTCGCCCCTAACATAGTAGCATTTAAAACTATCTTCTGTAAGCCTCCGTCAAGTGCCAGTATGCTTCGCCTGTTTCTTCTTTTTTCTCGCGATGCCTTTTGTGTCGCCCTGTGCTTTTGAGAGCAAAACTGCCGCGTTCTCATTAGGACATAATATAATGAAGAATTTAAGCTACCGTTTCTTGCTTATGGGCGTTGAATGGGAAGCTAAGGTTATATTTCTCTACCACATGATCGAGTGTTTCTTCGTAGACATTTGCAGACTTTGCATGGAAAGAAAAGTAGCCCTAGGCAGTATGGAGTAGCTGGTAGAGATGGACGTTCGGTTAAGTTCACCTGCCGCGCATCTTTGTGGCAATCAGGCTCGAATGGTTTTCTGGACCGTCTTTGAAATTGTCATGCACATATTTTATCCTTTGCCTTGTGGCCATTTACTTGAGGGAACCTTATGTTTCCACAGGTTGAGAAGTTGTCCATCCGACGGTGCCACGAAGAGCGTGCACTTTTCTCATCCTTTTCTATATCCTGATTTGCACCAGCGAACGACACAATTCATGTTTGCCTCTCCTGCTGCTGCACCTCTACAAGCTTCAATATGCCTTGTTTCACCTAAACAAACACACAGCACACATTGCGAATAAATCATGAAACGCAAAGTTCTTGACGGCAAGGAAGCGCGCACGGTACATCAAACACCTCCGTGGTGATGAATGCGCGAGCAGTCAGCGCACTGCATGCAACTAGGCCGGGAAAACCGGCTCCGTGCGGCATAGACTACATTTTGATAATGAAACCACAAGCGGCACCAGTTCTCATGTCATAGAAGGCTGCTGTACGCGACTTGTGCATCAGATGGGCCGCTCGGTAACAGAGTCGGAATTAATTCCACGATATAGAAAAAAGAAATAAAGAAAAGGCCTTGTCGTGAGTGCTTTGCCGTCGCCGCGTTGGAACAACGAGATCTTGGGCGAATATGCATCGCCTTTCTCCCGCGTAATAAACGAGCCCCCCAACATTGAAACCCTGCAAACACGCTGTGGCTTTCCCACTTCACTCGATCCGCAATGTATGGGTGCCCTTCGGCGTGACGATTGAGAACTCCCGCGTCCCAATAAAACTGTCGCGCTTAGCCGCGTGCAAGCAGCGGTAACATCGTTAATTACTCGCACTGCTGCATTACTCCATGCTATCGTAGTTCCGTTACACCGCCTGCTGCGGTGTGTTGCACAGGCTGGCGCTGCTAAGCCTGAGCAGGGTCGGGGCGTGGTCTCCAAGACTGCCACGATACAATCTTGTATGTCATGCTTTAACGCGCATGACTGAGAGTCTGAACACAGATGTGAGGGAGATATGAGTGATGGTGAGCCATTTTACATGCTGTTGTGGGAAACATCTATTTTCCCGTCACGGCCACACGCGAACGTCGCCGAACGCTGACCCTGCTGGGCGTCTCCAAGATTGTATCCGCGAGAATATCATTGGCCCACGCATTGTGTGCGTTGTTACGGGAGTGTCCCGTGGTGATAGAAACTACAGTCGAACCTCGTTAATTCGAACTCCAAGGAGATAGGAAGTCTGTTCGAATTAACCAGAGTTTGAGCTAGCAAGGGTCCCTTTGAATGGCGGTACTAACGCACAATACCAACGTTAGAAACATGTGCACATTGACTGTGACTCCCGTGCTGCTGCCACCGGTCTCGTTTTGCAGCGTGCTTTCAGGCCAGCGGAGATGCCACTGTGCATGTGTGGCATAGCTCAGTGGCACGGCTGCAACGGCTTCGCTCGCCCGGTGGCCCGTAGCCGCTGATCTACGGTATACCCTCTTTCCTCACGCGCATTGCAGGAGGAGAAGGACGGCGCCGGACGCGCTTGCATCAGCTGGCATGATTTCTGCCAGCCCGTAGAGCGAGCGTCACAAACTGCCAGCCTGTAGAGCTGCCTGTTCTGCCAGCCCATAGAGCGTAGCGTCACAAACTGTACCCATCTGCCCGTAGAACGAGCAGATGGGTACAGCTTGTGACGCTACGGTGGCTGACACATCAATCTTTGGCGATCAGCTTGGGCTTTCACGAAATGTAGTCTTAGCGCATGGGCATTCTTGTTCGAATTAACCGTGGCGTGTGTTTTAGGTTTGAATTAAAGAGAGTTTTTCCCCATTCAAACACATGTAACTTTGCCAGGACCAACCGGCCAGTTCGATTTATTCGTTGGTTTGAATTATGCGACTTCGAATTAACGAGGTTCGACTGTATATGCGTGCCAACAACCGCCGTGTGCCGCTCATTCGTTTTCTTGCTATTAACCATTCAACAGCGTCGCCATTTTTCTGGCTTCGTGGCAATGTGAGCTAACCAAGAGTTAATTAGAAGTCAAAGGCCATTGCATTGGAACAAAATGCAGCCTTAATTTGGCACGTTACACTGTCTTAGCTTAGTAAGGCATGACATAATTAGGATTTGCTAACTGAATTAGACAGCTGAATTAGGGCTGAATTAACTAGTCTTACCAAGCTTAAATAGGCTTTACTTGCTTGCCGTGGTTATACTAGCATTTCATAGCCTAGAAGAATTAGTTCCCTGCAGATTTCCCACGGTTTCACCAATAGCCTACAGAGTTCTGCTGTTAAAATTGAACTGGTGTGGATTAGGGTTTATTCACACATTGAACCAGCCTAACTCACCCTCCTTACCACTGCTGAGCGCATATAATTCCACAGTGATCTCATTAATCAATTTTAATTTATGTTATTCCTTCCTAATCCTCCATAATCACTGTTAATCCATATTGATATGGCTTAATGTGTCTTAATCCTCATTTTCCTATTAATCTGTCTTAGGCCATCATAACATACCTAAATCCTTCTTAATGCACCTTTCTTTGCCTTAATCTGCTTTAATTCACTTTAATGAATCTGCCTGAATCAAATCCACTTTGATCAATGCTACTCCACCTTAGGTCATCATAATGTGCCTTAATCCATATTAATATGCCTTAATCTATTATAATCTGCCTGAATCAATTTTAAAGCACCTTAATCTGCCTCACCCATCTTAAACAGTTTACATGCATCTGAACTCAAGAAATGCCTTGGAGCCAACACCTATGTGTTTGAGTCCGGAAGGTCTTCCTTTCGAGTCATAGTAATTTACGCGTTCGGGCCCGACAGGATGATCAACCCATCTACAATCCCTGGTCAACCATTAAGTAACTTTGGATTAAACAAAACAAGGTGTACTAGCTTTGGTAGTTGAGCAGTTTGTCCTGACACTGTAGTATGCGCAACATCGAAGATAGGCAGCGCACTGACAACATAGGAGCACAGGCCTCCATGTGCAAGCGCGTGTGATGAACGAAAACAAAAGCTTCGGATACCGAAAAGACACAGTTATGGCGAGGGTACACGACCGAGCAGGCACCCACAAGTGTGTGAGCCCCCAGGAGTCGCGACAAGTTACACTTTCAATCAGCCACTCTGATACGACCTTGAATCCCTGTGACATAACGCAATGGGCAGGGCACCTCCTTCGATGCCACTCGCAAGAGCTCTATTTCACAGAGTTGAGAAAGAACGGGAAAGGGAGGTTCTTGGTCACAATATCTTCGCTCCCAGCAAATCTATCTGAAAAATTCTTTCAGTCGTGAATTCCTGCAACACTTTCAATACACACCAAGCCGTTTTCAAAACTAAGCGCAAGGAGTAGTTCAGGACCCCTTTAAGTTACAGCAATAAGTGGTTGGTTGTCTGAAAAAGCTTTTTATTTACAAGCTACTATCAAGTGACACTCACCAAACATGTAATGCCATGAAATCATGACTAATCCTCAAGTTGTTAGGTTTTCCAAAATAACAAGGTAAAGAGTTTAAATCTAAGTTTAGCATGGGATTGGTGCCATATTGCTTCATGACTAACGTTGGTTCAAAAATTGTCAATACACAGAAGCACTAAGTTGGAAAGCAACAGCATGTGCAGTGCAAGGAACTAGTTGTGCACATAAATTATTTATACCTTGGCTTGGTCTACATAGCAAAAGCAGTCTCGACGTGATACTTGATTTGAAGGGGTCTTGCAACACTTTCCAGACATAGCCACAATTTAGTCATTGGGGTGCTCCTGTGGAGATGTCAACCGAATATTACTGCGCTATGTGCAGCAGGGAATTCGCCATTCAGTTTCATCTGGAAAGCACCTGCTCTTTTTCCAAGAAGACGTGATACGAGTTTCACGAACTATGAAATGGGTTTAGTAACTGGTTCCCAGCTGCATCTACTGCGGATGCCATTGGGTGGCGCCACATCCCTGCAGTGACTGTGGCCGCAAGCTTGTCACTGCATGCGGAAGTGCGAATATGTTAAAAGAAAAAGAGAAGAGGAAATGCCCAAGGTCACGACACGTTAGGGTGGTTTCTTGCCCCTTTCTCAGCCCCCTAGCAGGCTAGGTGCACTAGAGCGATGCTAGAGTGCTCAGTGCAACAAAGGGGAGAGTGAACGCTCTAGAACAGAAGAATTCCCCTTGACACGTAACTCCACTGCTACCAAACGCATTTGAAAAGCTTTTGCGACAGGCAATTCATGAGGCAATAAGCCCTTTAAATGCTGCCACTCGAGGATTACCTGAAAAAGTGCTACAGGGCCATTTTAAACAGCGCCCGTGTATAACAAAGAAAAATGCACTGGTCGTCACAGTTCCTCGCAATTTTCCCAAGATGAACCATGCAGCACACTCTGTGGAATCTGCACAAGCAAATTCTAAAAATCACAGCACCTGGTCATACTGTGCTGCCACTGCATTGGGCCAGACTTCTGTGGCTGCACACCACATCGGAACTGATGGTTTCGGTATAATGCGCTGCTGACCATACAGTTTCACAGTCGTACAGGAAGATCACTGAGGAACAACCTGATGACATGCTAGCATGAATTATTATCTGTGCCTCATCCAGTTCCAGGCGCTGCCCAGGCTCATAGCCAAAGAAGAGTGAAAGCAGGGGTGACGATGGTTATATACAAATGAGGACAATGAAGTACACTAAACTGGGCTTACAATGTATAGGAGTCATTTGTCCAGCATTCTTTTGATGTCACCAGAACAGCAGAGAAGAAAGGGGAATTTCATGAGATGTGATGAGTTGGAGGCATTTTGACATTTCCCTAATGCCAGCCAGTTCCTGCTGCAGCACCAAGCACCTGCTTCGTGGTGGCAGTTTTTGTAATGCATATTCTACCACCGTCAGCATGCAGCACATGTTTCTCCAACAGTCAAACTGGCTTTTAAGATGTCTGTGGGTACACACTTAATTTAATCTAGTGCACTCTAGCCTAAAGCTATGAATTTCATGTTAGTTTGCAGTCGTATTAGCCTATTTCAAGTGAAAATGCAACCGTTGAACCATGCAAAAATACATTGTTCCTGGCTGAAAAAAAAAGATGTCCTACATGTTACACAGTATGCAAGCACATCACCTTGCTTGATGAAACAAACCCACGTAGTCAACCACAATGGAGACAGTGCTATTTTTTTGAGGCACACCCCTTACATTATGCAGGGCATAAATTATAGCTTCTCGTTTGTCACCGTATGCAGAAAGATGCAAAAGGCATACCAGTCATTTAAGCACATCCTTTCCAAGCCCAAGAGACAGAAAATGCAAAAAACCATACGCTGAAGGTGAATGCCATTTCAGCTTGTACGGTAATTGTTCAGACTCAAAAGGTACAAGAGCCAACCTGAGAAGCGCTTATGGCGACAGTCCACTTTCCCAAGCCCTGTATCCAGTCGTAGGCTCGCTGCAGTTGGTCAGCAAGCAGGTCACACTTGGCACGCATTTCTTGCATCTCTTTCTCCAGCACTCGAACCATCTGCAAATGCATGCACCTCGGACTGAACCAATTGTCCGAGGGAATTCTAGATGTTGACTCTCATTGTGTGAGCAGCGCATGCCCTAAAATACTCCTTTGGCATGGGCAGTGATGTCGTGTGCACTGTCACTGTCTACAGTCTGAGCACCTAGTGTTTGACTACTTGTGGGGGTTCCTGTCTTCAGAGACCATAGGGACAATGGCAGAGGGCGATATAACCCCTATAGCTATGTCACCCTACAGCTGTGACGAGGGAGGCAGACTTCTAGTCACCTGGCGTGGTAGAGTCAATCACGAAGTGGTCGCAAGGACGGGTGGCTTAGCAGGGAACACCTGCTAAGCCACCCGTCCTTGTCACCTCCTGTCGACTGTGGCGCTAAGCCAGAAATTTCCCTTTGCTGGCATGCAAATTTTCTCATGACATGCAGCACATTGTTCACTAATTCATTTCTGGGGCTTAACATCCCAAAACCACAATACGTTTTTGAGAGATGCGGCACTGGAGGACTCAAAAACTTTTGACCACCTGGGTTTCTTTAACGTGCAGTGACATCATACAGTACACAAGCCTCAACATTTCACCTCCATCAAAATACAGCCACCACAGCTGAGTGCCATAACCACTAGACCCCCAAGGCAGGGCATGCAGGAATATTCCACCATAAAATATCCATTCAATCAATTACAATCAATCAAGTAATTGAGAAATTATTTGCTGAATAAAACAAGCACCTTTACATGGCTTTTACAGACTATGAAAAAGCAGTTTTAGAGGACTTACAATGGCGAGAGGTATCTGAGACATACGTGTAAACTATAACATCTACCAAGATTGCACAGCAACCCTTCTCCTCCATCTGATCAAGAAAGGGGTCAGGCAAGGTGAAGAAACAACTTCCTCAATGCTATTCACTTAGAAGGAGCATTAAGACAGCTAAATTGGGAGTACAGGGAATTAAAACTGACGGAGAATATCTCAGCAATCTAAGGTTTGCAATTCATATCAAGCTTTTCAGCACTGATAGCAATGAGCTACAACAAATGATTCATGACCAAAACAGAGAATGTATCAAAGTAGGAATAAAGATGAATAGGCACAAAACCAAAATAATGCTTAACAGCTTGGATAAAGTGCAAGAATTTAAGAGACAACAGTATTCTAGAACGTGTGCAACAGTACATGTGGGACAATTGCTAACACTGGAACCTACTCACGAAAAGGAAAATCTCCAACGAATAAGGTTAGGCTGGAGCGCATACAGCATTCTCAAGCCATGACCGGAAGCTCGTGGCTGCCTTTGAAAGGAAAAGTGTATAACGACTGCATTCTCCTGGTAATAACATATTGTGACGATGGTATGGATTTATTTACATGGGACAGAATGGTCAGCCAGTGGCAGCTCACTCTTCACGCACTACCTTCTTCCTCCTCTTCTTCTTGGTTCTCCCGCGCAGTGTGACAATATGATGCAGAAACATGGAGAATAACATAGAAACTTGAACTGACATTATGGAGAACACAGCATGTTATGGAAAGAAAAATAATAGGTGTAACATCGAGAGACATAAAGCGAGTGGAATGGATCAGGGAGCTGACAGGAATAACTGATCTCCTTATGTTAATTAAGAGAAAAAAAGTGGACCTAGGCAGGAGGACATGTAATGCAGAGAACAGATAACCGTCAGACTATGGGAACAACAGAATGGATACCAAGAGATGCGAAATGTAGCAGAGGCAGGCAAAAAGTTAAATGGAGCGATGAAATTAAGAAATTCACAGGCATCAACTAGCCCAGGACAGGATGAATTCCAGAACATTGGGAGAGGCCTTCGTCCTGCAAAGGGACTTAAAATAGGCTGCTGCTGATGATGATAAAAGGTTTGGCCCCCCCCATGGCACATTCACCTTTCTTGTTTTTGTAATCACCCTACTTCAGTTAACAAATAACTACGCTTTCCTTGGCTTCATACAGTTGTGATTCATCACTGAGTTCGTTGCTATGGCACCAACGAACTAAATATATTGAGAATAAATTCTGAGCCATGTGTCAAAGTCACAGTACGAGGGACCTTGGACTTGTTTATGGGATGTGGCTGCTTACACCCCAGCCAGGAAACCTTGAGCCTAGCGGTGAGTATTATGGACGTGACATTGTGCCTTCATTTGGGAGCAGTTTCCAAATGCCAAGATGAGTGAGTGAAATGGCACTACACTCTGAATGTATAGCCACACAAGGGCTGGGTCCATCGGCAGTATGTCCTGTGTGTTCTTTTGCTGTTTCACAATTATACTTATGCAGTCCATGCTTGTGTAATGTTAAAGGTGTACATGTCATGGCAAACAATAATGAAAACTAGGATGACCATAACAGAATGACCTTGGGGTCCGAATTTGGTGTGGCCTGCAGTGCCTGAAGAGCCCTCCGTTTATCACTGAGGCGAGACTCAAGTCGTGTCAGCTGACTCTTCCTCTGTGCCCAGCACTCCTCCACAGTGGGCTCTGGTGACTCCCTCATCACACTGTCTTCCTGCTCGCTTGAACAGCAGCTTGGTTCATCTGCGAACAGTAAGTGCACAGCTTTATGCTCCTAAACATCGAAGGCTGAAGATATCTCACAGAAAGGCTCTCTGTTAATCACGGGCCTCCCCTGCTGAAAGGGCCAAGCAGTATTACACTGCACTGAATAACTCTCTACGGTCGAACACGCATATATCGAACTCGAAGGGGATTGCAAATTAGTTCGATGTATGAAAAATTTGATATAAAAAAATATAGGACCCGAGACTTTACAAGTGGTGGACGATCATCTACAATTGGCGTATTCAAGAATGACAACTAATTCCACACACACAATGCAACAGAATGTTTTATTTGCACGAAAAAAAAATCACTTATCTTGGCTTGCTTCTTTATCTTTGAAATGACGTTAAAGATGCAGGCCTCAATCTTATCGAGCCTGTCCAGGTGCGACAGCCCGGTTCCCTCCATGTTGCCGCAACAATGACAAATCAAGCCGAACGCTGCCGCCACTTCAGCGGCGGAGTACACGCATGTAGCCACCATCTCGTCTGGACGATCTTCATTGCCACTTGAGCTGTTGGCCTGGCCATCCTGGGTCCCTGCGACCGCAGCTACAATGTCCTCGTAAGCGAGGCTCGCAACAGCCTGAACATTGCAGTCCGCTTCCCCGAAATCGTCCACAGAAACTTCGGGTGGAACGGCAGCCGGGAAGAGGGACGACATCTCACGAAATGCATCGTCTATGCGCTCCTTGTCGTTGTCCTCACTGGTTTCCGCAAGTTCCACTGTCACGAAGCCTGCCTTCTGGAAGCAGTTGGCCACAGTGTCTGTCTTCACGTCTCACCAGGCGACTGTCATCATTTGAATGGCACCAAGCAGGTCGGAGCCCATGCGGAGGTTGACCAGCAGCCTATCAAGGAGTTGCCTCCTGCAGCCCACCTTGAAGGACTTATAATGCCCTGGTCGAGCAGTTGCAGCTTCGCTGTCGTGTTGGCCAGCAGAAACTTCAGCTCAATGTTTTTGAGCTCGCAAGTGGTGTGGTGGGCCGAGCAGTTGTCCACAAGAAGGCAAGCGCGACACCCCTACTTGCCCAGGTCGATGTCCCACGCTTGCAGCCATTCTGTGAACAGCTGACGCATCATCCACACCTTCTTGTTCGAGGCATAGCAAACGGGGAGCTGCTCAGAGTTCTTAAAACACCGCGGTGCCCTTGCTTTTCCGATCACAAAGGGCTGGAGCTTCTGAGACCCATCCATGCTGGCTGCCAGCAGAACGCTCACGCGGACTTTACTCATTTTGCCACCGTGACGCGTGCTACCCTGGATGTCGAGAGTCTTGCTCGGCAGCATTTGCCAAAATAGACCGGTCTCATCGGTGTTGATGATGTTTGATGTTTTGTGGCACAAGGGCCAAATGTGGCCAAAGAGCGCCAGTCACATGATATGATGTTAACAATGACCAATGAACTTGATGGTTGGGTGGTATGTGGCTGTAAAGGAGCCTAAAATCAGGTTGCTGTATAGAGGCGTAAAAACATATCTAATATAAAATTATGACATGGGTGGATGTGGTGGTCTATGGGTATGCAATGCATGGAAATGATGACAGTTCTAAAAGCTAAAGTATTAAGACAGCACGAATTCCTGCCCATGGCCCTTGATCCGAAGGACAGGGAGGAAGGTGCATTCTTTAGATAATTACCGCAGCAGCGGTCTCTTCTGAGAGGCCGTGCTACAGGTCACTTGAGTAGATAACGTGGAAACTACGTATGTCTTTTAAAAACGCGAGAAGTGATTCATATTTAAAAAGTGGCTCTCTACCTAAAAACATACATGGATGTAGTGGGAGATGTTCTCTGAATGGTAGTGGAAAATGCTTTTTTCTCTGGACTTCTAGTTGCTTGCATTGCACGAGGATATGGACCACACTGAGGGGTTCACCACAGTGATTACACATGGGTGGATCGCCACCGGACAGAAGGTATGTATGTGTGCTGTGTGTGTGTCCTATCCTAAGTCTGCAAAGTGTTACTTGTGTACTACGTATCTTTGATATTGGCGGCCAGTTTCCGAGATAGGGCTTTATAACGTGTAATTTATTTTGCTTTTTTCTGTCCCATAGGTGCTGCCAGTAAGCCCTGAGTTTCTGCCTCAAGTAGGGTTTCAGGTCCGACGCCGGGACACCCACGGATATGTTGGGACCGTTCATCTGTACAGATGCGGCCATTTGGTCAGCTAGCTCGTTCCCTTCAATATCGCGATGCCCAGGCACCCAACACAGCACGACTTTCTGCTTGGATGCATATGCAGTACAAAGGGTTCTATATAGGGATATAATTACAGAATTTTTGTAGCTCTTGGGAGTGCTTAATGCTTTCACCACACTTAAGGAATCTGTGTATATGACTGCTCTTTGTATATCTGACTGTTCAATGTGTTTAAGTGCTACCAGTATGGCATACGCCTCTGCTGAAAAAATGCTAGTGTTTGGATGCAGACTGCCTGCATCGGAAAATGATGGACCGACCGCGGCATACGATACCCCAATGTGAGTCTTCGAAGCATCGGTGAAGAATTCCGCACACGAGTATCTATGCCGCAGTTCTAAAAAGTGCATACGGACGTGTGCGGCTGGCGCGTACTTTGTGACACCTACAAAAGACATATCGCATTCAACCAGCTGCCACTGCCATGGTGGAAGTTGAACAGGAGGAGGCATTAAATCGTGTTCATGAAGACCCACATTCATTTCTTCAGCAAGAGCCCTCACTCGCAAGGAGTAGGGCTCTCTCAAAGCAGGGTGATTCTGAAAAATTTGGGCGCTGGACATATCATTTATTGTTGTGAATGCAGGATGTTCTCTGTTTGCCTTTACTTTGAGGAAATAGACGAAGGATAAGTATGTTCTCTGAAGACGGAGCGACCACTCATCTGATTCAACGTAGAGACTTTCTACGGGGCTTGTTCTGAAGGCACCCGTAGAAAGACGGATGCCTAAGTTGTGGATAGGGTCCAACATCTTCAATGCGCTTGGTGCCGCAGAGTGGTAAACTATGGCGCCATAGTCCAGGCGTGATCGTATAAGGCTCTTATATAAATTCAATAGACACTTTGTATCACTACCCCACGTGGTGCGGGACAGGACTTTCACAAGGTTCATTGTTTTTATGCATTTGTCCTTTAAATACTTTAAATGTGACACAAATGTCAGCTTCGAGTCTAGGATTATGCCTAAGAATTTATGCTCTATTTCTACAGGCAGGCGCTCACCATTCAACTCAATGTTGGGATCGGGGTGTATGCCTTTCTTTCTAGAAAACAGGACACAGGCGCTTTTCTGTGGATTCAGGGTGAACCCATTTACGTCCGCCCATTTAGACACCTTGTTCAGGCCCAGTTGAACTTGGCGCTCGCATATAGCAAGGTTGGACGATTTAAAGCCTATCTGAACATCGTCGACATAGGTTGAATAAAACATGTTGTGAGGGATGTGCAGATACAATGAATTCATCTTTATAATAAACAGAGTGCAGCTGAGCACCCCACCTTGTGGTACTCCTGTTTCCTGCACAAAAGTTTTTGATAAGACATTGCCCACACGAACTCGGAATGTCCGATTGGACAGATAACTCTGGATGACATGCAACATATTACCACACATTCCAAAGTGTGACAGATCTCTGAGTATTCCAAACCGCCACGTTGTATCGTAAGCCTTTTCCATATCGAGAAAAACAGACAGAAAGAACTGTTTATGGACAAAGGCTTCACGAATCTGTGCCTCTATACGTATTAAATGGTCTATGGTTGATCGGCTCTCTCGAAAACCACACTGGTATGGATCAAGCAGCTTGTTTGACTCGAGAAAATACAGCAATCGCCGGTTGACCATTTTTTCAAAGATTTTAGAGAGGCAACTTGTCAATGCTATAGGTCTGTAACTGGATGCAGAAGACGGGTCCTTGCCTTGTTTGAGAATAGGTATGACAATAGCTTCTTTCCAGGCGGGTGGCATTCGCCCTGAAGCCCATATAGCATTGTACAGGGAAAGAAGAGTTTGCTTTACCTTAGACGGAAGCTGCTTTACCATTTCGTATGTGACACGGTCGGCACCGGGGGCAGATTCATTGCAGCAGCTTAGTGCTGCCTGTAGCTCAGCTAAGCTGAATGGCTCATTGTATGCTTCGTGTTTCGCACATTTTTGTTCCAGTTTCTGCCTTTCTACTGCTGCTTTGTATCGTTTGAATGTTTCATTGTAGTGTGATGCACTTGATACGTGTTCGAAGTGTGCGCCCAGGCAGTTTGCCTGGTCTTCTAAGCTATCGCCCCCAGTGTTTACCAAGGGCAGTGAATGTGTTTGTCGCCCTCTTACCTTGTTAACTCTATTCCACACTCTTGCCTCATCTGTGTACGAGTTGATGCTTGATAGAAATTTCTGCCAACTTTCCCGTCTTGCTTGTCGACGCGTTCTCCTGCCTTCAGATTTAACTTTCTTAAAGTTGACGAGATTTTCATCCGTAGGAGAATCTCGCAGCAGCCTCCATGCTTTATTTTGTTTCCTACGTGCGTTTCGACATTCCTCGTTCCACCACGGAACGCGGCGTTTCCTAGAAAGTCCTGTAGTTTGAGGGATACATTTAGATGCAACGTCAATGAGAAAAACCGTGAAGTACTCAACTGCAGCCTCAATTTCTAACGTAGACATGTCTGCCGAATTAATATTTCCAGTTAAAGCTCGGAATTTGTCCCAATCGGCTGATTCAGTCTTCCACTGGGGTGCGTGTGCTACAGGTTCCTGCTGTTGTGGTGCTCTCAGTACTATAGGGAAGTGGTCGCTCCCGTAAGGATTTTTTATAACTTCCCATGTAAGTTCGGTGTATATAGACGGGGAAACTATACTGAGGTCGATAGAGGAGTAAGTTTTGTTCGCGATACTGTAATATGTATATTCCTTCTTGTTCAGTAAACATGCACCTGAAGAGAAGAGAAACTGTTCAATAAGGCGGGTGAAAACTTCACTGACATTTCCGGCGACTCCTTCGTCATCCACTGCTGGATCTCCTGGCTGCTTACGGCTTCACTTTCGCCAGAAATGGTTTTGCCAGTGATGTTGTAGCGTTGCTTAAATTGGTGAAGCCATCCGGTGTTGTAGGCGAAGTTGTCTTCACTGGGTGCAGCACCAAACCATTTGGCCTTATCCATAAGCATTGGGCCAGTCACAGGAATGTTCTTCGCGTGCACTTCTAAGAACCAGGCATAGAGTGCCTTCTCTACTTTGCTGTGGGCAGGAGCGTGCACACGACAGGCTCCCGACATTCGCTGCTCAGCCGCCTTTGCCTTGATATCCACCTTGTTCTTCATCAAGGTGCTCAGAGTGCTCCGTGCTATCCCTATGTCATCCGCCACCGTCGAACTTTTTTCGCCCACCTCAACACACTGTATGGCTTTCAACTTCGTCGCAAAGTCAAGGTTCTTGCACTTCTTGACACTGGCCACTGCTACATGAGAAGTCAAAAATTCAAGCAGTCCGCAGTGCCTTTGCACAGCACGAACAGCACGCACGAAAAAGAGGAATGCGGTGGTATGTGGGAACTCATGGAAGTGAACTCCGCCAACAAAGCACTCGCGATCAGTCGTGATGACGGTGATGACTACCCGGGCTACCTGTGAGGGCAGCAGCGATGTACGAAAGGCGCAAGCTGTGGTCGGCTGAGCAAATACGAAAGGCACAAGCTGTGGTTGGCTGATCAAAGCTCACAAAACAGCAACAAAAAAAAAAAAGAAGAAAGAAAGAAAAGGTGAAAGGAAGAGGCCGCCGGCTCTTTCGTTCATGCTCTAAAGAAAAAAAAAAGGCGAAATGAGGTGGCGGCCGGCTCCTTTGTCCCTGCTCTCTGCACTGACGGTAATGCGGAGAAAGCATGAGAAAGAGAAAAAAAAAAAAAAGACAAAGAGAATGGCAGATTCCACGTGCAGTGGGAATCAAGGAAATGAGAAGCACGCATCAGGAACGTAAAATGGATCTGCATAGTTGTCTCGCTGTACCGATTTTCGTATACAGACCTTTCCAATAGAGCCCTCCCGGGCGCCGCCATGAAATGCAGCTAGCGACGTCTGGGCGGCGCCATCTTGGGCTGTTTGCTCGCCGGGCTCTCTGTGCGGACGCGTGCATTCGTTGTGTGTGTTTCAGTAAGATATTATTTTCACTCTTTGTAAACATCGCGGAATCATTAGGTAGGTTCACTTGTGAGTATGTGGGATCTGACTGATTAGCAGGACAGTTGCTATCGGCATTGTTTTGCGTGTTATTGGGCGGGCAGAGGAGGGATCAGCGGGGCCGGTTGGTAGCAGTAAAACTGGGAAACCGGGAACCGTGTCGCCTCTTCTTTCTTTGAGTTACTGTTGTAAGATGACTCGCCTCATAATAAAAATACTGTTGCTTTTGCTAACAATGGTGCCACTTATTAAGGCGAGAGCCTTAGTGTCTCAATTAGAGTAACCTTAATGTTTCAGTCAGTATCCTTAAAAGAGGGTGGTTCCAAAACTATGGAAAATTATCACAAGAAACGATACCTTGAGAAATAAATCACTAATCACATAACACGTTATATCAAACAAACCCTTAATTTAACGCGGACATGACTCAGGCATAATCAGCATGATAGCCAGGCTTTAAGTCATGTTCATGACTATAACTATGAAAGTGAGCATGTCCAGAAATCAGTGATTGAAAATTGTTAATGTTTGTAAGTCACACAAGCTAGGTTAGAGCGGTTACGATAATGAGAGTGCACCGTGATAATTACCAAATAGCGATTAAAGAATGACCTGATTTTACAGAACATCTAATTAATAGCACATAATACAAGGAAAAGATTGAAACTGTAAGAAGGCTGTCGAGATGGGCGTCAAACGAAAGGTGCATCTAGAAGGATGCGATATTGGTCATAGTCACGTTCATGACATGACATGATGTTCTCATGTCATGCTATGACTGAGCATGACTGCAAACATAAAACCAGTTGAAGGGGATCGATATGGGTGTCAAACAAAAGGTGCACGTCGAAGAATGTCGTATTGGTCACACTCATGTTCATGACATGACATGATGTGCTTATGTCATGAGCATGACTCTGCAAAACAACTGTAAAGGAAGGAGGACAAAATGGGTGTCAAAAGATGTAGGTTGAGAGACCCGACAGAGTTAGTCATGTTCATGAGATGAAATACATGATATGACATGAGCATGACGAAGCAAAAATTAACGGAAAGGGGTCAAGTAGGTCTCAAACAAATGGTGATTGTCGAAAGATCTCATACTGTTCATAGTCACGTTCACGACATCTTATGTTAAGGTCATGCAATGACATGAGCATGATTCTGCAAAAATAAAACTACTGGAAGGGGATCGATATGGGTGTCAAACAAAAGGTGCATGTCGAAGAATGTAACATTGGTCATAGTCACATTCGTGACATGATATGCTCATGTCATGAACATGATTCTGCAAAAATACATGTAAGGGAAGGAGGTCAAGATGGGTGTCAAAGGGAAAGCAAAGCTCGAGGGATGTGATATAAGATACAATCATGGCTAAGAAGCATGCATTCGGGTCCGTTTTCTCAGCTTGGTGCATTATCAACGTCCGTTGAGCTCACTTTTTTAAAGGGAAGCGTCCGCGTCACGGGATGTGCTGAAGCACGTTTGCCCTTCAACAAAACACGCCCGCCTGGTTTGCTCTGCGCAGGACGGACCCGCACGCTTGTTCGATGATTTTCCTATTCACTAGGTGGATGCCCTTTAAATACGCGAGAGTAAGCGCCTTCGTCCCTAAACTATATGGATAAAAGAAAAGTACCAGCACACACTAGACAGACAAAATAGGGACTGCTGAGAGAGATTGCGTACAGCGGCTCACATAAGGAGAAGACAGACTGTTTCTTGGCTGCTGCTACGGGTTGAAAGTCAACGAGGAAGTGCTCATAGCACAGGCCGAAGGCATACAGCTGCAAGTACAATAGCAACAACAACAAAAAAAAAAACGAAATGTCCGTATTAAAACCCCTTGCTTTGATAGTACCACGAAACGCGTTTAGCTCTTATGGTTGAAGCTAATCGAGTAGTGAGAGAGAATGAAAGAAGAAGTCTGGGAACTTCGTGCCATATGCTAAGAACGGCACTGACTAGGGTTCACGGGGCGTTGGCCACTTCAGCGTTAGACCGCGTGGGAACATGAGCGGGTGAGGCGTTTTGACACGAGTACGTCAGTGAGTGCGCAGCCGCACTCCTCCTGCGCAACGGTGTGCTTGCTGCACAGCTGCTTACGTGCAGCATTTCTTTTCTTCTGGTTGTAAGTGCAACCATAAACAATGCAGTGATGCCGTGTCGAAAGTCTGTTCTTAAAGGACATTTTAAATCGCTCTAGTGAGCAAAACAGCGCGCGCACCGTGCAAGCACGGCAAAACGTATGGGCGGCTCGGCGCAACAAACAGCCCAACGAAGGGGGGCGTGCCGCGGAGAGCTCTCTCCCGCATGGTAGCAGACGACAAAAACAGGTTCCAGCTCGCCCGGCTCGCCGGTGCGAGAGTGCCGATGGAAAGGTCTATATGAAGTTAACGAAATGGCCGCAAGAGCAGCAAAACCGTGGCATGTAAGCCATGCTGCTCATGACAGGCATGTCATAATTTTTATTTATTTATTTATAAATACTGTAAGGCAGGAGCATAGCTGTTGTCTCGAAGCCTTTATTTGGCCAAGCCTCGCACAGAACGAAGATGGCGCTCACCGTGATGATGATTATGTATCGGTGAAGAAGATGAACGATGAATGTTTTGCTTACATGAATTCCCCTTCGCGCGAAAGCGGCCAACCTGGCCGCTGTCTGTGGCGGTGAGGTACATCATATAAAAGGTTTCAAACTGGGGACATGCACAACCTCCGTACCACGGCAGTGGCCGTCAGAAGGCATGACAACGGGAGTGAGCGATAGTTCACTGGTGAAGTTTGCTCAAGCACAATGTAAGGTCCGATAAAACGTGACTGAAACTTTTCACACAGACCGGGAACTCGGGTTGGGGTCCACAACAACACCTCGTCGCCGGGGTGGAATGAAACGAGGCGGTGAGATGCGTTGTAGCGAGCCTTGCGTTCCTGTCGACTTGCCTCGGTGTTGAGGCGAGCACGACGGCGACACATAGCAAGGCGAGACAAAAACTACTCGCTTAGTGATGGCGACGAGTTGACGGGAACATCAAAAAAGGAGGCGTCGAGGAAAGATGCTGGTTGCCGTCCGTAAACCAGAAAGAAGGGCGAATAACTAGTAGTGCGTTGGACAGCAGTATTGTATGCAAACGTCACGAATGGCAGCACAGAGTCCCAGTTGGTGTGATCAGCGTTGATGTACATGGATATCATATCGGAGAGTGTACGATGAAAGCGTTCTGTGAGGCTGTTAGTCTGCGTATGATAGCTGGAAGTCGTCTTATGGATGGTGTTACAAGTGAGGAGGACATCCTCAAGCAGTTTCGACATGAAAGCCTTGCCGGGGTCACTCAAGAGCACGTGCGGAGCGCCGTGCCGCAAGAAGATAGCTTCCAAGAAGAAATTAGCGATCTCTTCCGTGGATCCAGAACGTAGCGCCGCTGTTTCTGTCTACGGCCGTGGCGATCCATCTCTTTCCGCCAGCTGATGTTGGCAACGGTCCGTAAAGGTCGATCCCTATCACTGAAAATGAAGTGTCGGGACATGGAAGGGGTTGCAGCAGCCCAGCAGGTGGTAAAGTAGGTCATTTGCGGCATTGGCACAGCGAACAAGAAGCGATGTGTTATGCGACAGAAGTGGCAAGGCCAGGCCAGGCAAAACGAGTGCGGTTGCGGTCGTAAGTTTTGTGAATGGCGAGATGACCAGCCGTCGAATCGTCGTGAAACGTCTGCAATATCTATGCCCTGAGTGACCGAGGGGCGACCGGAACCCAACGCTGTCCTTCGGGGTTGAAGATGTGACGGTACAGGATTGAGTTTGCAACCTTGAAGTTCTTTAATTGCCGACGGGTCCGAGCATTAGGAGGACGTGATGAGCCATGAAGGCGTTCCATAATTAAGTAGCAGTAAGCGTCATTGTGTTGGTGTGCCGCGAACGTGTCGGGGTGGAAAGAAGGACGGCCATTGAGTGCGGCGAGTGACAGGACTGCAGACGATTCGTCCACAGGCTTGCTCACGGTGCGTGGTAGGCAGGGAACGTCGGAAGGTGACGGTAGCGGGCAACGACTGAGGGCATCCTTATCATTGTTTCCTGGTGGATTTGTATGTGACGTTGAACTCATATTCTTGAAGACGTAGTATCCAGCGACCTAGACGTCCGGATAGATTCTTTAACATCGACAGCCAGCACAAGGCATGGTGGTCGGTGACGACTGTGAAGCGGCGGCCGTGGAGATAAGGTCGAAATTTCTGTACGGCCCAAACAACGGCAAGACATTTCTGTTCGGTTATGGTATAATTTCTTTCTGCTAAAGTCAGTGTCTGGCTTGCGTATGCGACCACACGTTCTTCAGAAAGTCTCTGTCGCTGTAACAGAACCGCACCAATTCCATGGCCACTGGCATCAGTATGGAGTAGAGTGGGTGCGGTGTTGTTAAAATGACAAAGTACTGGTTCCGACGTGAAGGCACGCTTCAAAGTGTTAAAAGCCGTTTGGCAGTCATCGGACCATAGATAGGGAGTTCGCAGTCGAACAGAGCTACTCATATCATAGTACGCGGCAAAGGACCTGATGAACCTCAGAAAGTAAGTTCGGCTCCTGTCATTCTAGAGAGCAATGCGTCCGATTTTGCATGCGATCCGTACCGGGTGCAGCTGTACTGGGTGTACCGAGGCTGTTTTTACAGCACCGGTTCCCTGTTTGGGTCATCCGACACGCGTCAGACCGCGCAGGTTTTCTCGTCGCCGGATAGAAAGGTGGGACGACAGCA
The DNA here is from genome assembly GCA_013339685.2 of Hyalomma asiaticum. Lineage (NCBI taxonomy): Eukaryota > Metazoa > Arthropoda > Arachnida > Ixodida > Ixodidae > Hyalomma > Hyalomma asiaticum. Next base: position 43,028,956 of record CM023483.1, read on the forward strand.
TTCAATGGCGGTGCAAGAGACGCACGACGTCGTGCTGCTGGCCTCCCACTGGTTCAATGCTCCGCTTCGATCACCCTGCCGAGGTTACCGAGGCTTTTGCCGGTATCGCCAGAGTCTCGTGGAAAATATTGATTATGACTTGCTTTTGGCTCGAAATAAATGCTTATTAGGTAGTGTCATGCCTAATGTGAATCAATCTGCAAAGCAACGCCCGTTTCCAAACCAGCGGAGAGATTGAAAGCAACTGCCGTGGAAAGGCAAACAAACATCTCGGCAAGGGCCACCTCACCAAAGTGGCTTGTTTCTTTCCTGCCATAGCGCTTCACTCACAACGATGTTTCGAGAAAACTAATCGCATGTGTTAACGCACGACATGAGTGTAAATTTTAATCGTACAGTTAAAAATGAGCACGTTGTGACGAGCTCGTGGTTTACAGCGAACGCCGAGGCTCGGCAGCGAGGCCAGAGGGGGGGGGGACATGTCGTGAGTTGCGCATCCGCACTATCAGGTAGTGCCACCATCGGGGCGACGACAGCGCACCGCCGGCGACAGTAGGGGAAACGCCATCTAAGCCTTTAGATTGCCTACTGTATTTGTAGAACATCAAATCGATTCACATAAAAGAAGAGTTGCCGTTTAATTTTAAGTCACGGGAAGCGTTTGAGCACGAACGCTCAAATGTTTTAAATAATGAAACTTCTTGAACGAGTGATGACGAGCGAAAGCGGGCAGTGAGTACCAGAAGACTGACAGTGGCGCATGCACCATTCGACGCCTCTGAAAGTTACACGGTTATGTTCAAGTCAAGCTGCAAGATACTGGTACTGTGAAGAATCATACTACACCATCGTAAATGTGCAGGGACTTTAGTGGTATACTTTGTTGACACGGATTCGTGCAGTTCTATGTATTTTTTCCTTCAGCGGTGGACAGCTGTGCTCCGGATATCTGTGGTGGGGCTGCACATAGTACAGCTGAGCCAATTTATAACGTAACCGCTTATAGTGCAGGACCGGTTATAATGCAGTTTTTTCTGACCCCCATTTACCCTCCCGTAGAACTTAAGGTATACTCATACCGCTTACTGTGCAGCCCGGTGAGATGAAAGAGCAGTTATAATGCGGCTGCCGGGAAATCCGGGGGCAATTGAGGTGGCGAGCAGGCTTCACAATGGAAATGCGCTGCCCGAGAAGAGCGCAACGAATAGCCATGAAGGAAAGAAATAGCGCTAATGCAGAACGGATGAACGAGGAGTGGAGGGAAGAAAAAAGAAGACTAAAAAAGGCCATGGCAGCAGCGCGTCGTGGGCACGCCCTGTGAGGACGGGATTGCCACGGTGACAGGGAACACTGCTACAGCCGTTTGTCAGCTCCGAACCCGGCCGCAGTCACATGATGTCTTTGTTACCACTGTTTGTCTCCAGTTCTCTTTTTTTTATCATTTGACATGCACTGCCCTTGAATCCCCCCCACAAGCGTGATTTCATATGCACCTGATCCCTGTGCCGTTAAGAGCAAGCTTCCCGTGCGGTGCGCCGCCAACAACCTCGCAGGCTAGGCCCAACAAGCGCTACCTTTTCAGTGCTAGCTGCAGATAGGGCGCTGCGGGTGACTGTGGTTCGTGGCGGCCGCATTTAAAACGCGACGAATCATTTGAAGAATGGAAGCGAAGAGATGGATGGCAGGTGCACCACTCTAATGGTGGTTTGCGGTTGCTACATACGCTTTTCACATTGTGCAAGCGTCAGAGAAAACGAAGGATAGCCTGCAGTAAACGGTTCCCGTTTCTGCGCAGTCCAGTTCCGCGGAAGTCCGCATAAACGGCGATGTCGCTATAGTGCCTTTTCCTTTTCTTTTTTGCACAGCGCAGCAGCGGACTTAAATCTTTCAAATATCCAGATTATTTTTTTAAGTGGGTGAAAGCAGCCCGGTCATGCGCTTCGAATGTGTAACACACGCCGCTACCTGCTCGATGGTTTTTTACATGTGTGTAGACTTCAAAAAATGTTGTTTTGGTTATAGTGCGGTACCGCTTATAGTACGGGTATTGGCAATTCCGGCGACTTACGTTATAAGCGGTCTATGCTGTACGTACCTTTATGCGCACCGATGATTATGAACGATACTCACCGGTGCATCTTGTAAAACACTACTCACTTGTCCCTCATTTCATGTAAACATCGATGTCATTACAATAAAGCGGTTTACTTGCCGCTAGTTTGTAGGAACAATGTTGTGGCTCTACTCGTCCTTACTGCAGCGATAACCTTTGAAGTAAGTATGCAAGATGCTTATAAGTCTCTAATATGGAAATGGCATGCAATTACATTGTGCAAACGAGAGAAATTTTGGGGGTACCTGCCTGTAGCGACCGAGAGAGCACCCGCTATACAGCAGCAAACAACGACGGCATGTCATCTGTTTTTGCCGCCATTTTGACGCTTCGAAAGCGCCCTTGCAATTTTAAAACGCATTTACCTTTCTAAGCAGTCATAAATTATACAAATGAAATTTACAGTTCTAAAACTTGAATTGCGAGCGTAAAATAGCCAAAATTGTTCGAAGTGTTAGCAAAGCATCATTTTTATTTGTTAAAGCGAGTGCCTCCGACAGCCAGACGGCGCTACAATCGCTTCCAAAAATTGTCCCCATTGGTTCTATGGAAATGTCCTCCCCCTGGCTAGGCCTACCCTCGTAGTCGTCACTGATGGTGGGCTGTTGTAATGTGCTAGCCACTCACGAAGGCGTCGGCAGTGTTTTTGTGTGTTGTATATGACTAAGCCAGGCTGTACAAAAATGTTTATTTTGTACTTACTTACCAGGATACGATGTCTTACGAGCATGTGTGCAGATGTGCTTCGTGAGGGCGGATTACGTGCTGATCGCTCGTCCCGCCGAGGCGACCTAGGCATTTGCCAGTGCCAATGGAATCGCGTCGAAAATATTGCTTATGATTTGTTTGTGACACGAAATTAATTCTCCTTGAGTAATGTTACGCCTAAAGTGAGCCAATCTGCAAAGCAGTGCCCATTTCTAAAGCACTCGAGAGATCGTAAGCAGACAAGGTGCGAACGTAAACAAATATTGGCAGGGGCTGTTTCACCAAAGTGGCTCGCTTTGTTTTCACAATTGCGCTTCGCATATATTTAGAAAAGACTAATCATATGCGTTAACACACGATGTATGAGTACAAATGTTAATTGTATTGGCAAAAATGAGCGCTTCATGGCGAGCTCGTCATGACTATCGGCTGTCATCTACTGTTGGCTGCCGATCATTCCTTCACCTATAGATGGCGCAGACCAGCACTCAAATTCAAGGCTGTTTACGCCGAAGCGCAGTCCACGTTTCGGTTGTTGCGTACGGTAAACTAACGCTGAGCGAGAGAGCCTCAACCGTTACGTACCCAGCGTGCCGCGCGTTGTGTTTCTAAGGCGTTGCACGCTTTAGACTAAAACTCTCTAATGTTGCCGGGTAAATGTGGCGCAAGTAAACATGATAGATACGTTTGCTGCGTGGAATTTACGATCAAATGTGTCCAGTTATTACGTAAACTACTTCAGTTACCACAAGGGTTAATTTGGTCCTTGAAGTTATAGAGGCAACGCGTGAACGTGGGTTCATTCATGTGAAACAGTGCCACACGAGCTAAACACCAATAGCAATGGGCGAGTTAACCTCGACGCAACAGCAAACATTCAACTGCTTATGTGAAGACACATTTCAGTTTCATGTTATACCAATTCTGTTGACAGAGAGACCAGCCATATTTTTTCTACTTTGCTCCTTATTTTCAACTTCTATTAAAAAGTCTTCAAAGTGCATTTTTTTTTTCCCCCGCTGCAATTGCTACCAATACATTCTTGAATTGCTTTAGAGATGGGGAATGGTGACATGTCTTGGATTTTGGTGTCTGTGAGGAATGTTACAACAAAAACTTTGTGTATTCATTTACTTTCGTGCAAAACTCTTTGGTTACTTCAGTGCGGCCCCTTTTACGAGTCTGATCATTGTGGGAGAACGTTGTTCTTGATTCCATAAAAAAATAAACATTCAGCAGCTATGCTGGCCACCCACCATGGAGTCCGACGAGGTAACGTGTACAAATGTTACCTCGTCGAACGATACATCGCCACTGCAACCCTATCATTCTGACCAAGTGAAGTCATTTCCACAAAGGGTTAACACTTGCCACCAGGAAAAGCTGGAAGTGAATGGAAGCGAGGAGAACACAGAACAGATTGAAAGTATGAAAGAAAGACAAAGGTTGATGAGAGAGAGAGACAGCAAAAGGTGACTGCTGCTTTCCTGCGGGTGGGTCAGCCCGGGGGTGTCGTCTATGTGAAGCAAGGGCCAAACTGGTGTGTTGCATCTATCTTCGGGGGGCCTTAAAGCGTCCAAATGCCTGGCGTCAGCTCAATCACCAGGAAGGATCCCTTTTTCCCCAGACATGGCTAAGCCACGCATGGCTACACGTGGGTTCGAAGACCCCCCTCCTCCCGTTGTCTTGGGTCCGTGGTGTCGCCACACACCAAACACCGGCTGACGCCCATGTGGGGCCATCCTGCGGGGCCACCCAACACCCCTCCGCCCTATATAAGGGGGGAGGGGCGTCCATCCACGTTGCCGTGTTTGTACTTTTATGTTGGCAACCATGAAGTGTTTTATGACGTCGTGTAAGTGAATAAGGAGCAGTCGCAGCAAGCAGCTGCACACTTTTCAGTTGCATCCAAAGGAGTGTCGATGTGTTCTACTTCTGCTACATAACAGCGGTGTTCCTTGTCTACTTGACACCTAGATTTTTGTAGAAGTATGCACAACTAGCTTAAATTATTTTTTTGCAACTGGAAAAAAGAAACAGCAAATGCCTGCACTCGCAATATGTGCCCACAAATGGGGCAGTAAGCAGTCTATGTTCAAAACCTTTGTTAAAAAATGTGGACAAGCTTTCAACACCCCTGAAAAATGTGAATCCAAGATTTTCTGCTTAGAAACATTTTTAGATCATTTGCAAAAATCAATAGCACATATTTTGGGTAATCTGCAAGCACGTAATGTACTTATCGTAGCAGGCAGCGTACAGTTAGGAGCAAAGATAGAACGAAGAACTGAAGACTGGACATAACATACTTCGGAGGATTTCAAAAAGAACTTGTTCCTCAGTTGTCACTTACTGTGTGAGCCACTTGGACAGCACTTCCCACTCTGGCAACATTACTGACAGATGACACCCTGTGCTACAAAGAAGCGGGTTTTCAATGCTACTGGCCACTGTGTAGTGGGCGCAAGAAATCATGTCCACGGATGATGTAGACGCTGGTAGCAAAGAGGTTAATTCAGGTGAGACATCCAAGCACGACGACACAGTAGAGACAGCCATACTAAAACCACTTTTGTGATAACACAATCTTACAGATCTGAATGTTACGACTTTATCACTGAGCCCCTTTAATTCATTGTAGCACATGCCAATTCCTTTATGGTTTCTGCAGTACAGAAAGACGGCTCCAACTTTAATCATGAACGTAAAAATTGCATCATTGTGACACTTGGTAGGGCATATTTCTAGCCCAAGTTAGAACATTTGCATTCACATTTTTAGCTACTCTTTTGTAACTAATCCAATTATTGCATTTATATCCATAATTGTGCTTATAAATCCTCAAGAATGACAAGGCCAGAATAGAGTGATCAACACATACCTTCTCTGTAGGTGCCCAGGTCAAGGTGAATGTCCTGCATGTCAGTCACCATGCTATGGTAAGCTTCGCTCACTAAAAAAGAGTGGTAATACCGCTCCTCTAGGGCCTGGTACACTTCCTTTTGAGCTTGCAGGAATGCTTCGGGGCCCTGGAATGACACAAGTGGACAGAGCTTGCTTGCGTCTCTTCTGTATGTTGCACGCCCTTCTCCTAAAGTTCGGTTGTTAAATGCTTGCTTCCAATGCCGCACCTTAGCAAACTTAAATTTTCTTCAATTTGACCAGCTACAGCACGCACCACCGTTTCTAGCAGCAGTAGCATGTTGCATTACAGCTTTCAACAATGGTTTCCAGGTTTTAAGTGCCAAGATGTTAAAGGGATCCTAAATTTAAGCAGCACAGAGAAAACCTAGGGACATGATTTTACAACATACAATTAAAAATCACGTCTATGCTATCTGTACAAGCACAAAGGACTGACCCCTTGCCGAACATGCCCCAGGTCACTATGGTAGCATCTAATTCAGCCTCCATAGAAGTTGCGTCAAATAAGGATTTCGGCTGGACAGGTGCAGCGTGCTGATGTGGCATGCAGTGCACTGGACCAGCAATGTGGCCAGGCCTGTGTGGCCCTGGGCCAAGGCCAGTGGTGGACACACTGCAGCATATACTAAAGCTGCAATGGCCTAAACTGGCTACTGCTCACAAGGGGAACTAAAAAACTCCATACCTGCATCGATTTGAATTTGGCACAAGAGGCGGCACCCACCCCTGACATGGCTGGGCATGCTGTGCTCTAGCCATGACTCTGATGGTGCCTCAGGACCATTATATTGCAGCGAATAATATCAACTCTGCTCAGACAGACAGGGTGCGCTACTTGCAGAAAAAGAAGACGTATGGACAGCTCAACACCTGTGCTGGCTCCGTGATTACCAAGGTCTTGTAAAGAAATAGCCTTGCCTAAATGCCTGTTTCAATTGGTGGAGGTTCTGGGTATCGATCTCCGTACCTCTAGCAGGCGATGCGATAAAGTGGTGATGCAATGAAGGCATTACAGACAATGCATTACAAATGCTTATCGCAAAGAACCCGCAGACGATCACGGACATCATTGAATTGTGTCAAAGCTATGATGAGCTCTAGAAGCAGCATCAATCTACACATCAAGCCAGCTCATCACCTACTCCAACAGTCTCAGCAGTGATGACCGCTAGTCTTGTGGAGCACCCCTCTGCACTTACGTTAGAGCTCAAACAGTTTGTATGTGAGAAGGTTGCACGCCAGCTGTCGCTAATGCCCTGCACTGAACCTGCTTCATCGTCGTTATCGCCACCGATACAGTGTGTCGTCCAGAAGCGAGTTTCCGAAGTGCTTTCTGCAGCCACTGCTATGTTACCTGCGACTGCTCTGCTGGTGACACCTTGATGACATTGCTGGTGACACCTCGAAGCCCTGGTGACACCTCGACGGTTCCCTGTCGTGAACACCTACATGCCTGCGCACACCTTTGTATTGTTGCCTCCAACTGCATAGCAGCCTAGCCATCTGTTCTACCGAACATCACCACATCTTCAAAACCTGTGGCACACGCATGACAACCAACCGCCCAACCTGCTACGCATGTGGTTTCCCAAGTCACGTAGTGGAACTTTTAGCACGACGCGAGTTTTTCCCGTAGGATCGTGCACGACCGAAAACCTACAATTTCGTACTGAGACCTTAGGCGGCATCATCTGGCCCACCTCCCAGCACAGACCTGTACTCGTCAACTCGCCGGAATTTCTATGCATGCTGGTCACCATCACCGTGACGCCGTTCTCTTTCCCCACTGCTGCAACGCCTTCAGTTTGCACTTGACAAAAACTAGCAGCAGCAGCCAGAGGCAAGAACTGCACAACTTATAAACTTTTCAAGACCTTGTTTTTCGCTGTGTAATGTTGTTGCCGTTTCTGTTAAAGGTGCGTCCGTCCTTGCAGTTGTTGACACTGGAGCCGCAGTGCCTGTAAATGACTCAGAAACTCTGCCGCAAGCTCTGAAAAGTGACAGCTCTTTGTGACTTTGTATTAAGCACGGTGAGTGTGGTACATATACAACCTTTCACTGTGTGCATAGCACGGGCTGTTATTGAAGACGTTCCGAGTACCGTCAAGTTTGTAGTACTGCCGAAGTGTTCACACGATATCATTCTGGGCTGGGACTTCCTCCACACTCATCATGCCGTCATCCACTGTGCTCGTGCCAAAGTCGAGCTGTCGCCGTTATGCGATTCTGCTTCAGGCGACTCATCGTCATTACCTGTGAGTGTTCGTTGCTGCCGACACCACAATACCTCCTTTCTCTTTTGCTTTGGTACCGCTTTCCTGTGACATATCCGCTGGTTAAGCTGTTCTCTTTATACCTTCTGAAACCTCCATGCGCCACCAATGGTTTCCAATTCCTTTTGCCGTACTCACAATTCAAGACAATTTCAGAGCAATACATATTTCAAATCCATTTCCCTGCACTTCAACTTTACTGTGGTGAGACTGCGTTGGCACTGACAAATTTGATCCATCCTTGACATGTGTCGTTCCTCATCTGGATCTGGACAAAAACATTCTGATGCCAACGCTCTTTCCTGGTCACCACTACCATCTAGCGCGATGTCCCAGGCCTTACCCATGCGTCTTCTCTTTCCATTGACCACATGCTCCTGGAGCAATGGAAGGACCCCTGGCTGGCTTCTGCTATGGACTTGCTGAGTATCATCATCATCAGCCCAACTTACGTCCACTGCAGGACGAAGGCCTCTCCCAATGATCTCCATCCTTACCTGTCTTGTGCAAGCTGATTCCATTTGATGCCGGCAAATTTCTTAATTTCGTCACTCCATCTTACTCTCTGTCGTCCACGGCTGCATTTACCCTCTTTTGGTATCCATTCCGTCGTTCTAACTGTCCATTGCTTGTCTAGCGTTCTCATCATGTGACCTGCCAATGTCCATTTTTTCTTATTTATTTCGACTATTATGTCGGCTACCCCTGTCTGTTGCCTAACCCACTTGGCTCTCTTCCTGTAGCCTAGAGTAACACCTATCATTTTTTGTTCCACAGCCCGCTGCATGGTTCTTAACTTCCTTTCTAGCTTCTTTGTAATTCTCTAAGTTTCTGCCCCATATGTCAGTACTGGCAAAATACAGTAATTATATAACTTCCACTTGAGTGATGATGGTAAGTTTCCGTTCAAGAGTTGGGAATGTCTCCCGTGCCATCCCATGCTTACTCTTCGGTGTATTTCTTGAGTAGGTTCTCCTGTCAGCAGCTGTACCTAGATATGTGTATTCTTGTACGACTTCTAATGTCCGGTTTTCGACTGTGAAGGCAAGCTTCTTCGCTGTACCACCTGCTATTACTTTTGTTTCCTGCACGTTCATCTTTAATCCTACCTTAGCGCTTTCCTGGCTTAAGTCTACAATCATTTTCTATAGTTCGTCACCATCATTGCTGTCGTTGGCTATGTCGTCGGCGGAGCGTAAGTCACTCAAATATTCGCCGTTATTCCTGAGTCCCGTTTCATCTCAGTCTTTCGAAGATTTCTTCCAAGCATTCAGTAACTAGCATTCAGAGATTATATCTCCTTGTCTGAGACCTTTCTGTATTGGGATTTTCCTGCTTTTCTAATGCAGGAATAGGGTGGCTGTAGAGTCCTTATGTATTTTAGCTATTATATTTACGTAGCTATCACATATTCCTTGACGACGCAATGCCTCCAGAACTGCTGTTATCTCTACCGAGTCAAAGGCCTTTTCATAGTCTATGAAAGCCATATAGAGGGGTCTGTTGTATTCAGCAGATTTCTCGATTACTTGATTGATCACATGAAGATTTTGCCCCTGCAAAAACTTGTTAGCCAGAAACTTCTAATAATCATGTTTCGTGTTGTAAATAATAAATTATCCATTACTAGTTTTTCTGATGTCACTCTTGTAAATACAGCAGAGACCATTTATAACGTAACCGCTTATAGTGCAGGACCGGCTATAATGCGATTTTTTTCTGACCCCTGTTTACCCTCCCATAGAACTTAATGTATAGGCATACCACTTACTGTGGAGCTCCGTGAGATGAAAGACTGGTTATAATGCGGCTGCCGGGAAATCGGTGGACAATTGAGGTAGGGAGCAGGCTTCACAATGGAAGTGGGCTGCCTGAGAAGAGCGCAGCGAATCGATATGGAGGAGGAAAAAGCGCGGAACGAATTAATAAGGAGCGGAGGGAAGAAGAAAAAAAAAGGGGGAGGCCGCGGCAGCAGCGCGTCGCAGGCATGCCCTGTGAGGATAGGATTGCGAAGGCGACGGAGAATGCTGCTAAGGCCATTTGTCAGCTTCTAACCCGCGCTCCGCACGAACGCGCGCCCACGATCGCATGATGTCCGCATTACCGGTGTTTGTCCCCTGTATTTTTTTTTAATCATTTCACGCACACTACCCTTGAATCACCTCGCAAGTGCGATTTCTTGTGCACCCGATCCCCGTGTTGTCAAGGGCAAGCTTCCAATGTGGCGCGCCGCCCACGACCCCACAAACTAGGCCTGACGAGCACTACCTTTTCGGTGCTGGCTGGAGATAGGGTGCCGCTGGCGACTGTAGTTCATGGCGGCCGCGTTTAAAACGCGGACGAATCACTTCGACAATGGAAGCAAAGGCATGGATGGCAGGTGCACCACTCGAATGGCAGGTTGTGATCGCTACGTTTTTGCCATCGCGCATGCATCAGAGGAAACGAAGGATAGCGCGTGCAGTAATCGGTTCCCGTTTCTGCGCAGTCCGGTTCTATGGGAAGTCTGCACTTTTCTTTTTTGCACAGCGCGGCCGCGGACTTAAATCTCACAAATATAATTTTTTTTCTTTTCTTTTTTTGAGCGAGTGAAAGCAGCCCGGTCGCGCGCTTCGAATGTCTAACGCGCGCCGCTACCTGTTCGACACTTTTTACACACGTGTAGACATTGAAAAATGTTGTTTTGGTTATAGTGCGGTACCGCTTATAGTGCGGGTATTCGCGATTCCGGCGACTTACGTTATAAGCGGTCTATGCTGTACCAACAACACAAGGTTTGCAACTAACCGTAATCTACTTTTACCTAAAGTACGTACGAACTATGGTCGAATGACGGCAAGATTTTCATGTGTAACACTGAGGAACCAGCTACCTTTTGATTTGAAAACATGCACAATGCACTCATTTTGTAAACGTCTTAAAATTCAATTGTTTAATGATTTATGATTTAATTCTTTGTTTTGATATCTTTGTCTCAAGCCAATTGTCTTTATTATGTTTCCCAACTTTTCTGCACACCTTTTTCTATATTTTGCTGCTTTTTCGCCACTGTTTGCTTAACGATGTATCGTTCCTCTGTTCATTTTTTGTTAGGAGGTCCCCCTGACAGTTCTATCACAATGCAAATGTAAATGTATATACTTTGAATACTTTCAATAAACTTTCAAACTTTCAAAAAAAAATAAAGATGGTCTATTGTGGAGTATCTTTGTCTGAACCCTGCTTGCTCTCTTGGTTGATTAAATTCAAGTGTTGCTCTTGCTCTGTTTGAGATAACCTTTGTGAACGCCTGAGTATGCCTTCATCAGAAACCGTCCTCCGGGAAATGAGTCATGAACTGCGTCACTTCCCGATGGCAGAGGCCTGTGCACTCTCGTCAGGAAGGGGCCGACATTCATTGGACATCGAGCACACACTCAGAGAAATCATCCCGGGGAAGAAGAGAAAAGGGAGATTCCAGGCATTACTGCACAAGGCCAGCAACGCAGCAAGCCGCAACACGCTGATCGCGTGCGGCAACTTCAACACGATGAACCCAGCCTGGGGCTACAACAAGTACACAGCAAAGGGCCGCAACCTATATCGAGATGCCACAGAACTCGACTTCACTCTCATCACGGATCCGACGCATCTGACAAGAATTGGTAACTCCGTGTCCCGCGACACCAGTGCTCGGCAGTGATCACACCATCATGGAAATTGGCATACTGGAACACAACAACATATATATAAAGAGAACACACAGATGGGCAGACTGGGATGCTTTGCGAAACACCAGAAACCAGAAGAGTGACAGTGAAGATGAGATCGACTAATGGAAGGCCGAAATCACCAAGAGCGTATGCGATGCGACCAAAGAAATCAAAACGATCGCAGAGACTGAACAAGTAGAAAGCCAGCTAGCGCATCTCATCGAACCAAAACAGTCAATACTCAATCGATGGAAGAAACAACCACTCAACAGCAGACTCAGAAAGAAGGGCTGTAGAAACGCGAAGGCATGAACTACTGACAGCAATTATGGCGCATATGCACTGCTGCAGGTCACCTGCTTGGTCCTGGAGCTCGAGGGGTCCCCTCATAGCCGCGATACCGATCGCTCCCCTCAGCTTTCGCATGGCCCCTGGTTGTGCTCCTTTGGTCTTGATACTTGTGTCATTGCTGACTTGTTGGCAGCCTGCTGAGGGCTCACCGCATTGACTTTGACCAGTTTAGGGGCTGCCTCTTTCGTACCAAATAATATTTGCAGCTTCGGCTGCCTGTTTTATGCTACCGCCGCACATGACGTAGGATGGAGAACAGGTCAAGTTTTTCCCCTCATGCAACGGGGAACTTGCCTGGCAGCCGTTCTGGACAATGAGGGCCCTCAACAAATAGTGTTCCTTATTTTTTTTTTTTTAGGCGATAGATTCGAGAGCCCACTGTGGGGCTACATTAAGCCTAACGAGGCCCGTGTTTTTGTTCTGCCACCGATCTTTCAAAGACTGGTGAGCCGGCCAATCTCCCCTTAGCTGGTCTTGTTACACTAGGACATCGTTGGCATCACTGGCCTAGTGTGACCAGACCATCTGCCAACATTGTCAGCTGTCGACTTTCCCCGATCGTCTGTATCTTGTTTGGGTTGGTGTCGTGTTGTTCCAGTGCATGGTTTGCGCAGCCCCCCCCACAATTTCGATAGTTCGCAATTCATTATGTGTGACAGCTGTTTTCACCCTTCCGTACACGTGCAGAGGGCGCGTAGAGCAGATTGCGAACTAAGCGAGAAGAGGCCTTAATTTTCTGACAAGCAAACAGCCGGTGCAGCAATGCAGGCCCCCTGGTCCTTGCCCCTCTCCACATGCAGGCCATTTCCCAGCTCTTCTCAGGCGCAAGTTACGCGTTTTGTAAACCTCTCAAGTGAGCTTTCCCTCGTGTTGGCTGCCCATAAGTGTCAGCCTTTAAGGTTGCCTTCCCACCACTCTCACAACTCTTATTTCCTCCCCTCTTTATCGCAACTCGTTCACCTGTCTCTTCCACCACTCTGCGAAAGTTTCTTTTTCTGTCCAGTGCATTTCCACACTTCCTTGCTTGTCTGTCACACATGCATGCCGTGTTCACTGTTGGTGCATGTGTAGTCAAGATGGCGGATGGGAAGTCTGCCGGACTTACAGATGACACGAACCGAAAAGCGCTTCATGTGGCACGAACCAAGCGAGCCATTCTGACCAGACTATCTGAAGGCGCAATAAACTGCGAGTTGGCTAAGAAGTACAGCATGTCCAAGCCATCCAGAGGACACTAAACAACAAGGACAAGATCATCAGTGCCGACACCAACTCGACAAAAACAAAGTGGCTGCGGAGGGGCACCTATGCAGACACGGAGGACGCGCCACTGTAATGGTCCATCGATGCGCAGGCTCAAAACATTCTGATAGCTGGTCCGATGATGCTGCCCAAAGCGAAAGACTTTGCATTCCTGTTGGATTTTCCCAACTTCTGCACAAGGAATGGTTGGTTACATTGGTTCAGGCTGCGCCATGGCACCGTTTCCAAATCGACTCTTGATGAGGCGGCCTTGGTAAGTGACTAAGACGTTGCCACATGGCTCGAAACAAACCGAGATACCACTTCAAGCTATGAGGAGTGACACATCTATAACAGAGACGAAACTGCGTTCTTTTGTCATGCTGCCAGAAATAATGATCCTGGCCACGGCGGCTGCATTTCTATGGAGGCAAAATGTCGAGGCGCACGTACTGTGTAACGTCAGTGCACGTTCAGGAAGACCAGGTGGTCGAAATTTCCAGAGCCCTCCACTATGGCACTGCTCACAATCAAATTGTGGTTTTGGGACGTTAAACCGCAGAAATCAAATCAGAAATAATGCATGCCATGAAAGGCGACACATGCCAGCAACCAATGCCCTTCATGATCGGCAAATCGAAGAAGTGACGTTGCTTTCAGGGGTATGTGCTTGTGCGCTACAGGCATAATGCTAAAGCGTGAATGACGCGCAATTCATTTGCAGAGTGGCTGAGCAAGTTTGACCGCAATAAGGAAGGCGCATGCTGCTTGTGGTCAACAATTGTTCCACGCACGATGTACGAGCCTCTCTGCAAGCAGTGGCCCTGCTTTTCCTGCTGCCCAATACAACGTCAAAATTGCAACTGCCTTACTTGGGCCGCATTGTGGAGAGCTTGCTTACAGCTGCTGACCACCCGGCAACCAACCTGCTGCTTCGGGTGTCCCTGTATTCAGCTCTGGGGATGGTGAAGGTTGTGTGGCTGCAAGTGATGGCTACATGCGTGCAAAACTATTTCTGCAAGGCCAGCTTCATCGATGTCAGACCTGATGCTGAGCCGAAGAGGACCACTCTGGCAGAGATTTGTGGCAGCACGTCGTCGAATCCGATATGGGTGGGCAGGTCATCTGCCGGGATGATTTTATTTTGGCAGACGATAATGCCAACACTGAAGAACTGTGCATGGATGAGGGTACTGCAAATGAAGTACGCGGCGAAATTTGGAGGAATCGGATGACAACAATGATGACAAAACCTTGGAGCCAGCGCTCACAAGCATGCCTGTAGCAATTGGCTACATAGATAGCCTAAAGCTGCTTGTCTATACCAAGGGCCTCAGCGAAGAGTAAGCTGCTGCTTTAAATAAGTTGGAGACCACCCTCACTACATCTGCACTACAGAAGCAACAAGGCCTTATGGGCATTTTTGAAAAAACAGAAATAAATTTCGTGTTTTCACTTGCAACTCTTTTAAAGCTGTTTCATTAACTACAAACATCGGTATATAATGAACGGATGCCGCGCTGCCCTCAGGTTCATTATAAACGGGCTCAAGTGTAGTAGTGTATTTAGCTCGCAAGACCACAGCAATCATCATTACATGAAATGAATCAAAAGGGCTTATGAACAAGCATTATCTACTATACCAATCCTATGGATACAAGAGTTTACATTGTTATGCGTACAGGATTTCACGTATAACTGCAGCAAGACATCCTCACAGTGGGATCATTTAGAAAGAGCACAAAGACAGTTGCAAAAGCATCTACAACATGCTCTACTGCCATGCGCACTTTACAAGAGCAGCAACAAGCTACACTAAATAGCTCTGCTACAGAATTATTGCAAAAAGAGCAACACTCATGAAATGGCATGCAGGGGCATCAAGAGAGATCAGGACCGGAATGAGAGAAACGCAGGTCTCACCTTGCAGCTGAGGTTTACTGGAGCAGCATCAGAATTTATACAAACGACCAGCAAGGGTAATCACAATCACAATAGAGACACCCAATATAACAGATCATTCCCCGTCCACGTCATGGCCACCCGAGTGAACACTATGGCCCAGCAAACAGAAACATCCAGATCATGGCACTGCATGATGGTTGCCTATTTTTGTATAAGGACAAAAACGTGTGCATGTTGCGCAAACAAGCCTTAGCCATCACATTGAAACCCCAAAGCAAGTAAGGCCTTATACAGGGGCTGGCACCACAAAAAGCAAAAATTAATTAACAAAGCAAGCCTCATAGTGAAAAAAGCCTAGAATGGTGGTTGAGCTATTGTCTTGTGCATCTAGTTTCTGTTCCCATCATTTTCAGCGCTCCCGTTCACCATTTCAAGAGCGAACCAACTAGCCCACAGACAAGTTTCAATAAGTAACAGTGACACAGTATTATTCAATCAGCAAAGAAATGTTCTTGCCTTATTGGCCATTATAAAAGCCTCTATGCCCTTGAGGACACCTTTCGAGAGTCGTATCCCTGGACGTGGACGCTTGATGTATGTCTGGTAGATCTCGTTGCCCAGCTGGTGCCATTCATCCTGTTAAACATTGTGCAATGATGCGAGTGAATATGTCACAAGAGGCACAGCTGTGTGGTGGAAACAACACTCACTTTGCTGGAGAGTTTCATGTTCTCTATGTCTTGCCAAAACCTGGCATAAGGACAGATGAGAGAATAGATGTGTCTGATGATGTGGCCTAGAAAAAAAAGAAAAAGAGAAAAGCAAGACTTACGCAAGCAGTGACTTTCCCACCTCTTCGGCTTGCAAGAATCGGGCCAGATACTCTCGACATACAGGCGACTCCATCAGAACAGAGAAGGCGAACACCTGCACCAAAGTCTGAGTAATGCAGCTGCAACATAGAAAACAAGAAGAGACAGACCTTGCGTCCCGGAAGGCTTTCCTGTTCTTCTGAAGGCGAGTAACAGTCGAAGCCCCCAACAAGCTTGAGTTGTTTTTCACACCTTGTTTTGGCATATGTCAGCTGAAAGAGCAATATCATCAATGATAAAGCACAAAGGCAAAATAGTAATTGTCACACAATCGCCTGCAATCTCAAGCAGGACATGACTTTGCAAAGTGCTCTGTATATACTGTTCATATAGCCATAAAACTGTGCGATATGATAGACAAAAAAGGACAAATCTGCAATACTAATGTCAGAACCAGCAATTAATATTTACCTACTTCAACATATTATAAAGGTTCCCAATCAAAGGGGTTGCATAAGTGAAAAGGGCTTCCGTCAGCACAGACTTACTGCTTAATAAGAGACATGCAATGTGCAAAGGCTATGTTGTGTATGGCAAAGCATCCCAGGACATTTGAAACAGTCAAGACAATGCATTGGTCAAATGTTGTGCTTTTAAATGCAAAGCACTTCAGGCTCTCACAATTTGTTTGGTGTATCACAAAACTATCATCATCATTAGTTCAGGTCCCCAAGAGGGTGCACGCACTTATTCTCTGCAATTCCCAATGTGCGCCATTCACACATGTGCTTCTTTGCTTGTGCACATGACCTCAGCCCACTACCACACTGGCAAAACCGTGGCTGGCGGGTGCACGTGTTCAAGCAGAAAAAAGAAGACAATGTGTGTCAATTTGTCTGGTGCACAGTGTCTCGCAAAGCTATACATTAGTGCGTAGCTTCCCACCACAAGAGCATGCGTCCTCTCATGGCACGAAGCTACGCACAAATGCAGTGTAGTATAGCACAAACGTAGTGCAGTAGCACGTAGAGCGGGATGGTATCAAGCCGAGGCCATGTGTGCCGCATCTGGCACACTCTGTGGTTTGACGTGAATGTCTTTACGCTGAGCACAGTGTGAAACTGGGCTTGCTGGGCTTCGCAGCGCTTTGCGAGGTGTCTCCTGAAGCCTCGGACTACAATGAAATCAGGTGTAGTGGAGACGTACCTGGACCAGCCAAGTTCCCGTCTGTTTCACTAGCGTTGCGCCACTAGTGCAAGCTTTAATGTTTTCCTGCTGTGATCTTCCTACAATGAGTCTGTAGCAACGGAACCTATCTGGCTGCCATCGCCGCTTATCACGACAAAGCTAGTTGCACGTGGGCACAAGCAGTGCTCACTTCCCCCTCTCCCCTCCTGGCTACAAAAGCCCGATTCTACGATCAATAAAGGCTTCTTCTTATGCTTGCACTTGACTCGTCTCATTCGGGGATCGGAGCGCGCGCTGGGTGAGACCTTGCGATGTAACAGTGGCGACGAAGGCGGAAGAAACCCTCGGAATCAAGAACGAGCCAGACAACGGAGACCAAGCAGCGGCTGCGGAAAGAATTGTTCCAATGGTGCATCAACAGCTACCGATTTATGACGAAGAAAGGGACAACTGGAAAGCATACTTCATCAAAGCAGAGGCTTACTTCGAAGCGACGGGTATCAGCGACCAGGCCAAGAGGGCATTGCTTATCGCGGCGCTGAACACAAGAACCGTGCAAGTGCTCGCAGGAAGGGTGGCACCAAGGAAGCCCAATGCGCTCACCTATGACAAAGTAGTAAAAACACTGGATGATTACTTCGACCCAAGGCACCACGAAACTACAGAAAGTTTCCGGTTTTTCAACCGCTCTCAGGGGGAAGGTGAGCCTGTTCATGAATTTATTCTGGAACTACGACGCATTGCCAACAACTGTAATTTTGGCACAATGCTCGATCGAATGCTTCGAGACCGTATTGTATGCGGTGTACAGTCCAGCGCGTTGCAGAAGCATTTGCTGGCAAAGCAAAATTTAGCACTGCAGGAAGCGCAAACCATGGCACTCGCAGCCGAAGCGGCGGAAAAAGGGGCGGAGAAAATAAGCTCAGAGCTAACAGTGCTTAAGGTTGATGCGCGACAGAGAACGGGGAACGAGGTCGTGTCAGAATGCAGCCGGTGTGGCAGCAGCAGGCATAGTAGCAATGCTTGTGGTTGGTTGAGGGCACAGTGCTACCGTTGCGGTAAGCTAGGGCATATTGCTAAGAAGTGCTTGAGTGACGCCCACGGTCTAAGGCCTAGGTCAAGCAGGCGAGCACCTGGGGAGGTACACGGTCGAGCTCTTGCAGTAAATGCTGACTCAAATGACGAAGACTTTGATGATGCTACGCATGTGTGGACACTAAGGTCGGCACGTATTGCTAAGTTGGAACCGCCTATCAAATGCACTTTCACTTGGGGTGGTGTGGACGTGTCAATGCACGTAGATACTGGCTCTCCAGTGTGTGTCGTACCAAGGCAAATTTTCGAGAAACACCGACAACAATGGCCAATTCCAAAGCCCACAAACATCAAGCTATCATGCTACCTTGGACAAATTCCAGTGATAGGGGAAGTGCGTGTGCCGGTGTCGTATAATGCGCATCCTTTGACTGTCCCTTGATCATCCTAGACTGTACAGGTCCCAGTCTATGCGGACGTGACTTGATCGCCCAGATTTCAAAGTCAGGAATGCCAATCTTCAACCTGAGGGCCCAGCCGGACACCCATTCGGGAATGACCACGTCTGCCGTAGAGGACATCCTTGCCGAGTTTCAAGACGTGTTCCAGTCAGAAGTCGGAGTGATTGATGGGGCCCTGGCGCGCCTACTGCTAAAGGAGGGAGCCACACCAAAATTTTGTAAGGCTCGTTCTCTTCCTTTCGCTTTACGTGATAAGGTAACGCAAGGATTGGACAGGCTTGTGTCACAGGGAGTGCTGTGACCCGTCACACACTCGGAGTGGGCTACGCCCATTGTGCCGGTTTTGAAAAGGGATGGCACCGTGAGAATTTGTGGTGATTTAAAGTCACTTTAAACCAATGCTGCGAGTTGGTGCAATACCCCTTGCCTCTGATCGATGATATGTTCGCTAGCCTGAACGGAGGCAAGTATTTCAGCACCCTTGACTTACGTGATGCGTATAATCAAATTCTCTTGGATGAAGACTCGCGGAAGCTTTGCGTTATCAACACGCACCGCGGGCTATTTGCGTACAACAGACTGCCGTTTGGTATTGCTTCGGCACCAGCTATCTTCCAGCGGAAAATTGAGACTGTTTTGCAGGGCTTATCATGTGTTCAGGCTTATCTGGATGATATTTTGGTATTGGAAAAAGATGAAGGCGGCCAGGATTTACGGCTCGTGCTGCAACAATTCAGAGAGTGTGGAGTAAAACTGCGGCTTGACAAATGCAAATTCCGTGAACAGTCTGTCACGTATCTAGGGCACAGAATAGATCAAGAAGGTCTTCACCCGATAAAAAAAAATGTGGAAGCAATCTTAGAGGCTGCAGAACCACGGAATGTCAGCGAATTGCATTCATTTTTGGGCATGCTCACATACTATTCCAAGTTTCTGCCTAACATGTCATCTCTGCTCGCACCACTGTACCAGTCGCTCGAGAAACAGTTACGGTGGAAGTGGGAAAACGCGCAGAAAGCAGCGTTTTTAACGGCATAGCGCAGTCTGCGGGAGGCAGGAGTGCTCGTACACTTCGATCCTAAGAAACCACTGAAACTAGAATGTGATGCGTCACCGCATGGTATTGGAGCCGTACTGTTTCACACTGATGGGAGTGTCAACAGACCCATCGGGTTTCGTTCCCGAACTCTGACCAAAGCCGAGCGAAATTATTCGCAGCTGGAGCGAGAGACCCTTGCTCTCGTGTTTGGTGTATCTAAATTTCGGGACTATCTTGCAGGCCACGAGTTCACCTTGGTCACCGACCACCAGCCGCTCCTGGGCCTCCTGAAGTCGGACAGGCCTACACCACCACTGGCTGCTGCTCGTATCCAGCGGTGGCCGTTGTATCTCGGAGGATTCCGCTACAGGCTACAATACTGTTCTGGCAAGCTGCTCATCAATTCAGACGCCCTGAGCCGCTTGCCCCAAGAGACGAACGAGTCGGAGGCCAGAGGTGAGCCTGCTGATTATCTCCTAGTGTTGGAAACCTTCTCAGACGGGACTATTTCACTGACGGAGTTAAAACAACAAACGGCAATCGACCACATCTTATCAAAAGTCGTAAGATATGTACTGCAGGGCTGGCCAGCAAGTAAGGCTGTGGAAGCGGACATGAAAGCATTTTCTGACCGGAGATTGGAGCTGTCCGTAGCACGATTTATTGTACTGGAGTCGGAGAGTTGTGATTCCAGAAAAACTGCGTGCACGAGTGTGGGAACACTTGCATGAAACGCATCAGGGTTCCTCTGCCATGAAGGCAGTCGCCAGGTCCTCTTTTTGGTGGCCGGGTCTCGATAGCGATATCGAACAGCTATCCGCTTCCTGTAAAAGATGCATTCAAAACCTGCCTATGCCGGCAGCCGCACCAGCAAGGAAGTGGCCTAAGACAGAGGAGAGCTGGGAAAGAGTACACGCTGACTTTGCTGGGCCGGTCGCGGGTACAATGATCCTCGTGCTTGTAGACGCCTACAGCAAGTGGATAGGGGCTGTTCCCATGAAGAGAGCAAGCACCTCTGCTACTGTGAGCTGCTTGAGGAATATATTCTGTCGATTCGGTATTCCCTGTACCATCGTAACAGATAATGGCACACAATTCACCAGCGAGGAGTTTGCGACATTCACTGAAGCGGAATAATATAACTCACGTGCGCACGCCTGTGTACCACCCGGGTTAGCGGAAAGGGCTGTTCGCACCATTAAAGACGGCCTCAGAAAGATGGGCAACGGCAGCATAGGGGATACCCTGGATCGTCTTCTTTTTAATTA
Source organism: Hyalomma asiaticum (assembly GCA_013339685.2). Lineage (NCBI taxonomy): Eukaryota > Metazoa > Arthropoda > Arachnida > Ixodida > Ixodidae > Hyalomma > Hyalomma asiaticum. The sequence goes on from CM023483.1 coordinate 43,049,968, forward strand.
CAGACGGACTCCCCTCAGTTCGGGAAAATGCCCTTCTCAACTTCTCTTAGGCTACCGCATCCGTTCCCGCTTGGACGCATTATTCCCCCCCATTCATGCAGGATCCACAAAAACGAACGAGTGGACGGTGCCAGCGGACGTCGCCGTTCATGTCCGTAATTACGGGCAGGGAGATAAATGGACTCCGGGAAGAACTGCATCCGTATCCGGCACTCGAATGGTCACCATTGATACACCTGAGGGACCCGTACGGCGGCACGTTGATCAGGTGCGCTCGGCCCAGTCAAGCCCGGTGCAGTGTGAACCTGTTCTCAAAAACAAGGGAGAGACAGAACCATCCACGAAGCAGGTAGTGTCCCCAGTATGACCACCTGTCCAGGGGCCGACGCAAGACACCCCACCTGCAGATGCTGGCGAAGTACCGCTACGTCGTTCAAAGCGTCAGCGGAAACCACCACAGCGTCTCTACAATCTTAAGGGAAGAGAAATGTAGCAACGGAACGTATCTGGCTGCCATTGCCGCTTATCACGACAAAGCTAGTCGCACGTGGGCACAAGCAGTGCTCACTTCCCCCTCTCCCCTCCTGGCTACAAAAGCCCGATTCTACGATCAATAAAGGCTTCTTCTTATGCTTGCACTTGACTCGTCTCATTCGGGGATTGGAGCGCGCGCTGGGTGAGACCTTGCGATGTAACAGAGTTAGTGGCAGTAGTAGAGAAGCATGTAGTTCCTACAAGATGAGCTAGGGGGTGACCTTGAACAGCCTTAGAGGCATCGCACTAGAGCCATGTGTTGCGGTACTGGGTGCCGGCTCAAAAAGTATGCAGTACAGTAAACCCTTTTCATAATTGTAAAGATAGCTTCCCTGCAATGCAGCTTGCCCTACTAATGGCGACTGTAGGCAGTCCTGCAAACGGCATGTGCAGGCGCAGTTTATTTTGCAATAGACCCTTTTCACAAACTGCAAGCTAGCTTTCCTGCAATGCAGCTTGCGCTACTAATGGCGGCATTGGCAATTTGGCAAACAACGTGTGCAAGCGCAATTTGCTTGCGATAGGGCATGTAAAATGTCAACGCAGCCCTTCCGATACAAATATCTCCAAAAAATGGGTCGCAGCATGTACAACTCGAATTTTGACAGCATTTAAATAAAGGCAGCTGTCGCCATTAGTAGGGCAAGTTGCATTGCAGGGAAGCTAGCTTTACAGTTTATGAAAAGGGTCTATTGGGCATGTAAAACGTCGACTCAGCCCTTCTGATACCAACAAGCACAAAAAAACTTCAACAGCATTTCAATCAAGACTGCTGTCGCCATTAGTAGGGTAAATGCAAGGAGGTTATATGTTACTTTTCTGGAGTGGAAGCAGCCCGCCGAAAGTGAAGCCGTCGCTGCCATCATACTCAAGGAAAGATTAGCAGACGACTACATAGATGGCGAAGCGCGTAGACAGCGTGATGCTGTTTCGTGGTGTTTAAACACCAGTGTCATGTTCTTTTTAAGCATCTATATATCTGAGAAGGCAACGGTGACTTTGTACATCGCTTTCGGCTGCACAAGTCGCGTTGAGAAGAAGCATGGAAGAACATCCCCGTGTAAGTCTTTCTCACTTTCTTCACGTACGGCAGCCTGTTTTCAGTGCCATTTGCTAAGCAGAGGACAATTTTAAACGTTCAGATCCCTATATTAGATCCTTACGGCTGCATCAAAGTGAACAGTAAGCTTAAAATACTTGTTAGTGCTTCGTTTTCAGGTTCGTGCGCACGTGATTTGCTATGTGCTCGAGTCTGCTAAAACACACGCAAGGTCTGGTGCACGTATTGGATCGTCCCTGCTGTGTTTGTATACGAACTTTATAGGGCATCTTTTCGGAGCATATAGCCACGGAATTTGTTATGCGTACGTGTTTACGAATGCGCAAATGCAGCGAGCACGTACGCGTGTTTCTCCATGGTACTGCTTTCGAAAATGAAGAAATAAGTTAAAAAGCTGTGTGTAGAGCCTTCTGGCGTTCGGAGGGGTGGAGGGAAAGCTTAAAACAGCCACTCGATCACCTCTACTCTATTAACATCGAACAATCCGACCTCTGCCTTCAGCATTTGACGAAATTCTGGTTGGGATGCGTGCTTTTCGGTGCGTGTCACACGTGTAAGAAATCTCCTAAGTACATTTACAGTCAGAATAAAACCAGAAAGTTTTCTGAACGCACCCAACGGGTCTTGATAGACGCAGATCTGAGAAGACTTCACAAACGCTAAGAGCAACGAACCAATTTGGAAGAACGTACGTGGAATACGAGAAAAAGAAAAGCATGCGGTTAGTTAAGGCAACATGCAAAAAGCATGCGCTGTACTCAATGGCTTTGATACATGTTTAAATAAAAGGCACAAATGCATTTTGCATCAGCTGGCAGTCGCACAGTGCCGCATATTTGCGCTATATCGCATCACCGCATCATAAAAAGCTAGTTTCTACTAACATTGATTGATTTGATTGATTTGTGGGGTTTAACGTCCCAAAACCAGTTCTGATTATGAGAGACGCCGTAGTGGAGGTCTCCGGAAATTTCGACCACCTGGGGTTCTTTAACGTGCACTGACATCGCACAGCACACGGGCCTCAACATTTCGCCTCCATCGAAATGCAGCCGCCGCGGCCGGGATTCGATCCCGCGACCCTCGGATCAGCAGCCGAGTACCTTAGCCACTAGACCACCGTGGCGGGGCAGTTTCTACTAACAAACGAAGCAAACCAGCAAGTACGATTTGCATACAACCTCTCAGTCAGCTGTGTTCTTTTATTTTCCTAGACGTCTGCAGCTGAGTACGGACGCGGGAAATTTTTTTTTTTTTTCTCAACTAGAAAACACCATTGGTAATTGGCATAAAGTTGGTAAATTTCTGTCTGAATGTTTCATCGTGAGGTCGCAAAACAAGTCAAGCGCCTATCTTAATACACCGCCATCTATGGTGGGCCCGCATACTTTTTCCTCTAGTAACGAGGCCGCCGCTGGCTTCATTTGGCCCCGTAGGCGGCTGCAGGGACTTCCACTTTGGAAGTTTAATGGAACCTCCTTGGGTAAATGTGCAGTGCAGAGAAGCGCAGTTGCGAATTATGAAAAGGGTCTATACTTCTTAAGTGCCACTACAATTCCCTTTATAAACAATAGTTGTTATAAGTGGCTAGAAGAGAGAGCGAAGGAGCAGCAACTGACTCCTCTCTCTATCGGCTTACAGCTGCGGAATCTGCTGGCTCAAGAAACTCTGAAAGTGACCCTCACTTTGCACATGACGTACGGCTACACCGTATTTACCCGCATAATTTGCGCCCCTGCATGATTTTCGCACCCCTGATATTTAGCCAGCTTTGCAAAAATAAAAAATTCCTCGCATATTTTGTGCTCCCCGTTCCCAGCTCTCCGACGCGCGCGCACTGACAGACTTCGGACAGCCGCGAGACCGCGCCCCTCGCTGCGCAGGCGAGCGCAGTCATACGCAAAAGGAGCTGCGAGTGCGATGCCCCTTTTTCTGATTCTTTTCTCCAGAAGCCCCCGAAGCCCAAAGTACAGTCGCTAGAATAAAAGCACACGAGGGGGAGCGATGAAAACGGCTGAAGCAGAGATCGAACGAGCTCGGCATATCTCTATCGCTGGGAGGGCGGATGCGATAACATCACCCTGATCGAGAGACCTGCCGTCGATGCGGGGAGGAAAGGCCCCGCCCATCTTTAACGAGCATGAAAAGACGCGAGGCGGGGGGTGGAGTGTCGCTCGGCTGCCAAGATAGCGCTGGCACGCGGGCACTATCTCGACAACCATCAGCGGGCATCTCGTAAACACTTCTACATGCCGTGCTCTCAACGTGAAGGGATGCGAAAAGTGTCCCTGGGGAGGCCATATTCTCCTACACTAGCGTTTTGCAGTGTTACGTGAGATCGTATCCAAAAGAGTTACCACGCTAGTTGCATATTACACATTATTCGAAATGTGTTCGCGAAATCTCCACGTAATTGGCGCACCCCCTTTTCGGAGCTCTAAAATCGCGAAAAAAAGTGCGCAAATTACGCGGGTAAATACGGTACTCCACCGACTACAGATCTTGTGGAACAAGGGGCAACTGGGTTTTTTAAAGCTAACAACCGCCAGCTCATCCAGCCTTTACTGCACACACAGTGAAAGATGGAACGCAGCTTTCCCTACTCTTTCTGTCAACGCTGGTCACCATTATGCCACAGGTGACACAGACTATCTTTCGAGGCAGGGTTCTCACTGGCGTAGCTTAAATTTATTGCCACACTGCCGGCAGCTAAAGACATTGTCAAGTATGGTAGACAAATGTGGCCGTTTTAGTGGCTGTGGGTCCGTGGTTTGCCTGTGTCACTAGGGGACCAGTTAACACTGGTCGCCGCATCGTGGTGTCCCTTCAGCGCTCTCACTGTTTTGCTCGTGTCACAGCTGCCACAGCCAGGAGCCTCACCGATGGGCACTAGTGTCCCTGCCAAGAGAAGGTAAGCGCAAGAGAGGGTAAGTGCAGCCGGGGGCGGCAGAGAGTAAGATGGGAGGATGAAATAAAGAAATTCGCAGGCATCAAATGGGATCAGCTCGAGCAGGACAGGCAAGAATGGAGAGGATTGGGAGAGGCCTTCATCCTGCAGTGAACATAAGATGGGCTGATGATGACGATGAATAGCCCACATTTCTAATGTTTGTATTGTGCGCCAGTACCGCCAATCAAAGGGTCCCTCACTAGTTCGAACTCTGGTTAACTTGAACAGGTTTCCTGTGCCCTTGGAGTTCGAATTAATGAGTTTCAACTGTATTGAGCTTCATCTGTCGCTCCTCACACCAGTTATGGATGAACTTTAATGCTTTGTTAACTATTCTTGATCTACTGTCCAGATACCATGCTGTGCTGTTGGTTACTGGTGCCACTGTGGTGGCATGGCGACGGTAGTGAATGGTCCATTGTCAGTGACTAAATTTTTGTGCCTATGTTCCTTGAGGCCTCTGCACTACTTTTAACTATAGACAGGATGCAGCAAGCCCAACACACGGGTGCTAGAATTAGATCAACAGCATGTGTGTAATCCAACAAACCCTTGCAAGGAGAAACCGGTACACAAAGCCTGGCCCACACTCCAAGCACATTCTTGCTTCCTGAGGATATATTAACTTCCAAAGAAGGAGGGCATAACATTATGGGTCAAGTGTGAAGGTGAATGTCAGCGAATGAAAAAGAGCAAGTAAGCTGAGACAATGGCGAGAGTGTCAGTGCTAACGTAATTGGGAACACAAGTACTGTAGTGTAACAAAGTCATTTTGGCTCCCTTTTCAACTGTGAGGTTTCACTGTAGCTGACAGCTATGACCCACTGATGATGTTCCAATGAGTGCTTGTGGTAGTCATTTCACTACACAAACTTTTCCATGAAAACCTTTTGTGTCACAGTAGTTTGTCACTGTGCCTCTTCGTCATCATCACAGCAAGTCTCAAAATGTACAACACTAAACAGTCATACCTGTTTGATGTACCTGGACAAATTCCTTGACTGTAACAGGTCCCCTTTGGCCGTACTTGGTGCTTCATACTGCTTATCTGAGTGAACAAACAAACAGCTCAAATGTAGTACATAATTAAAAAAGAACATTCTAAGAAAAAGGGGCTAACCTTCACTAATTCCCCTAGCTTTCTTCAGGTTGTTGGCAGTGGTAGCTTGCATAATTTCCGATACAATGTTGAATCTGTATGGGGAAGGTTGTTAATACTACGCTCTTCCAGCCCATGCACACAAAAGAGTCACTGGTGCCTAACAGTTTTAAAAACAGCAATATACAGGAAACGTCATCACTTAAACAGTGCTCACAAGGAGTTGTACAAGTCCCAGACAGTGTTATTCTAAGTACTATTTGTAGAGCACCACAGCTTAAACATTGCACATCGCCTCACTGCTTACACATGAACCATCTGCAGGCATCCTGAGGCTGCTACTTCTGGAAATTCGATGAAACATTCCAGCGAGCTTGCAAGTCCCTTGAGCTGTGTGACAAGCAGCATGCCAATATAATCACCTGTCTACAACCACTGTGGTACAGAGACTAAACTTATTTGGCCAGAGCTGCTATCGTTTTCTCTGTAGAAGAGAAGGAAAACAAGCTCACCGCATGCGTTTCAAGTCCTGGATGTCAGTACAGGTGTCTATAACAAAAATAAAATCTTCCCAAGTCTCGGCATAGGCGTATGTCCGACTATGTTTTTCATTTTCTGCTTGCAGCCACTGGAGGTACGCAATCAGCTTCTGGTTGATGTAGTCAGGATCAGTTAAAAGGTCCACCGTTGGTTGGAAAACTGAAAAGCACAGGCAACAAACAGTCAAATCAAACATTATGGCCAACTATTAAATCGATGCATCTCCAACAAAATAAGAAAGATGCAACACATAATGAAAATATTAACACAATAAAAAAATGCTGCCGTACAAGGCTCCTATGAAAGATATTGTTGCAGCAGAAAATTTGCAACTTCGTGTCAAAGGCAGTTGAAAAAACAGCTTCTCTCTACATTGCAATATCATCCCAACTATACAGCGAGTGAACAATCTTGGGAGATGTGGCATGTGAAGTCCCAAAGAAAGTGTGGAGGATTTGAACATTGTGAAGTAGCTCTCATTTACTGGGCTGGCATAGTGAAACCTTTGAACTGCCTGCTTGCCAACACAACCCCCTCTCGCTGCTTGAGAATGCTGCTGCCAAAGACACCCTTATCAATGCTGTGCTACACTTATAGCATAAGTTATCGGCATTGCGAATATCCATACCACAAGCAGTACAGCAGTAGTATAACCAAAACATTTTTTCAAGGCTACACATGAGCATCAATCTTGCACCACGTGTCAGAGAGTCTAGGCAGGCGCCTAGGTTCTCTGATACGTGCTGCTGCAAGATTAGGTGCTTTCGTTCACTTAAAATTCCGAATATTTGAGGAATGAACGCCCCAGTTCCATTGGTGCTGACAACATTTACTATAACTTCTCCCTTGTGCATCATTCGCTATCTATTCATCCTCCCCCTCATCCTTCTATTCCTTTATGCTTGCCAAAAGAACAGGTTACAATTGAAAAACAGATACTACTACTTCTCTCTCAACCCCCACTATTCCTCCTCCTCCTTTTCCCTAACGTTTGTCAAAACAACAGGTTGCAGCTGCAACAAAATATTTACTACTGCTTCTCTCTCAACCCCTTCATGCCCTAACTATTCCTCTTCCTTCTTTATTTCCTTTATGGTTGTAAAAACAAATGGTTAAAACTGATAAACATTTACTCCCATCTTTTCAACCCCTCATTAAGCAACTATTCCTCCTCCTTGTATTCCCTCATGTTTGTCAAAACAGCACATTACAACTGACAAACATTTACCACTTCTTCTTCACCCCCCCACCCCCTTCTCCATCCAATCTTCCTTATTCTCATCCCCTCCTTTTTTCCCTTATGTATGTCAAAACAACAGGTTACAACTGACAAGCACTGACTACTACTAATCACTCAACCCCTTTAATTCTTGAGCTATTCCTCCTTCTTCTCTTTTCACATGTACTTCAAGACAGTAGGTTATAACGGACATTTACTACTGCTTCTTTCTCTACCCCCACTCCCTCCATCTATGCTTCCTCCTTCTCATCACCTGCTCCTTCTTTCCCACTATGTTTACCAAAACAAAACGTTACAACTGACAAACATTTGCTACTACTATTCTATCAACCTCCTCATTATCCATTTAATCCTCCTTTCCCAAATCTGCCCCTTCTCCCTTATGCTTGTCAAAACGTGTTAAAACTGAAAACACATTTGGCACTACTTTCCTTCACCACCTCAATTTCCACCCATTCTTCCTCCTCCTTTTCCCTTACATTTATTAAAACAACAGGTTAAAATGGACAAAAAATTACTGCTTCTCTATAAACTCCTTCATTCCCCATCTATCCCTACTCTTCCTTTTCCCTTATGTGTGTTAAAACTATAGGTTACATCTGAAAAATGTTCACTACTACTTCTCTCCCAACCACCTCATTTTCCATCTATTCCTCCACCTTCTCATCCCCTCCTCCATCTCTTCCCTCTTGTTTGCCACAACAGGTTCACTTGAAATACATTTACTACTACTATTCCCTCGACCCCCTCACTCTCAAACCATTCCTCCTCCTTCTCCCTTAGGTCTGTCAAAAAGAAAGGCAGGATACAACTGACCGACAATTACTACCTGTTCCCTCCCTCACAAAGGTGCGACTTATACTCAAGAAAATACGGTACTCAAGAAAATACGGTACCCTCACTCTCCATTCGCTCCTCCTCCTTCAAATACACTCCTCCTCTTCCTTTATGTTTATCAAAACAGGCTATAAGTTATACTTACGACTACCAATCTCTCAAACCCCTCATTCTCCAAATATTCATTCATGTTTGTAAAACAGCAGTATACAACTGAAAAACATTTACTACTCCTTCTCTCTCAACCCCTCATACCCAACCTAATCCTCTCCCTTCTCATTGCCTCCTCCATCTAACCCTCTCATTCTCCATTTATTCACCCTTCTCCTTATCCCTTATGTTTGTCAAAACAACAGATTACATCGGTCAAATATGTAAGGCCTCTCAAACTATTCCTCCTCATAATCCTTTATTTTTGTCAAAACAAACTAAAAAACATCTACTAGTAGTACTTCTCTCTTAACCGCTCATTCTCCATCTACTCCTCATCCCGCCCCTCTCGCTTATCTTTGTCAAACCATAGTACAACTGATGCAGATCTACTATACTAATTTTTCAACACCCTCATTCTCCATATATTACTTTCTTACTTCACCCCCTCCTTCTCCCTTAAGTTTGTCACACCATGTTACAAGTGACAAAGCTTTAATGCTACTTTGCGTTCACCAGTAATTCACCATCTATTCTCTCTCCTTCTTCTCCCTGGTGTTTGTCAAAACAAGTTACAACTGACAAACACTTCATTCTTCTCTCTCAACCCCCTCATTTGCCATCCATTCCTCCTCCTCCTTTTCCCTGGCTTGTCATAACGGAATATTTATTACTGGGGTTTAACGTCCCAAAACCATGACCTGATTATGATAGACACCGCAGTGGAGGGCTCAAGAAATTTCGACCACCTGGGGTTCTTTAACGTGCACTGACATCGCACAGTACACGGGCCTCAACATTTCGCCTCCATCGAAATGCAGCCGCCGCGGCTGGGATTTGATCCCGCGACCCTCGGATCAGCAGCCAAGTACCGTAGCCACTAGACCACAGTGGCGGGGCTGCCAAAACAGGATACAACTACTCTCTGAACCACCTCATTCTCCAACTATTCATCCACCTTCTCCTCCCTTATTTTTGACAACACAACAGGTTACAACTGATGAATATTTACGATTGCACAGTTGTTACGTGTGTAAAAAAAAGTAAATAAAATGCCAAATAATAGTAATATCAATGATGATGATGATTATTATTATTTTTTCGGCGTTTTGCAGAGACAATTCCGCCACATTCTTCTAGGACATAGGAACAGTTACGGAGTGAGAGAGGGTTTAGGTCGGCCTCAGGGGGGGGGGGGTTACAACCCCCGAGCCCCCCCCCCCCCCGTCGGTGCGCCACTGTAACAGACATTTACTACTACAACCCTTATTCCTCATCTACACCTACCCCTTCTTATCCATTCCTCTTTTTTCTTTATCTTTGTGAGAACAACAGGTAACACCTAAAAAACGTTTACTATTACTCCTCGGGACGCAACCCTTGAAAGTAGGAAAATCGCGGCAAATGCGATTTTTGGAAAACCGCATATTTGGGCTCAGTGTATAATAAACTACCTGTTCTGTAAATATCGGCGCCTAATTCAACGTAAAATCACCACAAATCACGTATATTGCGAGCCGCGGCACCCTCTGCGCCGGCCAAACGCGCGACGAAGCATCCAACTTCGAGCGAGCGCCGTTTTCGCGCCATTAAACCTACGGCCGCCATTTTGGTTTTGTTTTGTTCGTTAATTCCTGTGCTTTTTCTTCCCTCCATGCGCTTTTCTTCTTCCACCATCGGCGGGAACGGTGGGGGGTGGTCAAAGCCTGATTCGCTTATGATTGGGAGCTCGCGGGGGCTTTCGAGTTTCCCGCGTCTCACACGCGAAGCCGCGATTGGGCTAAGCGCGCGTCCTTGAGAAAGTGGGAGAACGCGCGACTGACATTGGCTGCTGCGCGCGATGACGCGCCGTTCCCCTCCGGCGGTCGCTCTCTGCGTCGTCTGCTGCAGCTAGGCCTAGCGCCTGCTCCGTTGCTGTCGCCGTGCGGCTGGCCATTGTTTTCCGCTTCGCTTTTCGTTATCGTGCGCAGTACTTTCTGATGTCGCCTCCCCGCTACGATCTCTCGTGGCACTTTCGCGTGATACGCGCTCTGCGCTTGCAAGATCGTATCGCGGTCGTACGCGCCGTCAGTAGGGACGCTACACGCGCTCGGCTGTTCCGTGCGCTGACGCACAACGTAAAGGCTGATTCCACGGGGAAGCGTGCTACCAACGACCACGACTAGCCTTATCATGCCGAAGTTGCTTTTATTTATCAGTGCAAGGCGACTGCAGCGATGTTTCCAACTCCTGTGTATTCTGCGCCATTGATACATGAGGCGAAGTTGGCGAGGTTGAAGCGCGTCTAGCACATCGCATCGGCATCGGCGATCGCAACCCGTTTTTGGATAATGCCGGAAAACAAAACCAGGAGAATCGGCAAAGAATAACAGTGCACAAAAATGACACTGTCACCCTTCAGCATTGTTTTAGGCACAGAAATGTGCTCGTAACATTAGAAGTACGTTTTCTCAAATGACCTTTCTTGGCCAGCGAGGCTGTTTAGTCGGGTGATATCTCTGGAACCGTTCATCTGATTTCTATCAGTTTTATTTTATTATGTACCTTAATAAATTGCCCAAACAAAGACAAAGCCGCTTTTTCAATTTATCGTGCCTGTAATTTGTGATAATTCAAATTTCATTGATAAAAGCCAAATGGCAAGCACTAAATCCAGTGCTCTGCTAAAAATTTTCAGCAAGGAAATTTAAAAAAGGAGCTCTGTCTTACTGTAGAGCACCCATCGAGGAATCATCATAGTGAATTTCACAGTGCTAGCACATTTACCAAATTCACCAGAGCCTGACTAAGAAACCCATGTGGACTATCCTGATAAATGGCTGTAACTTGGGTACCGGTGAACATAAATGCATGAAATTTTGTGGTTATTCAAATGGCTTTGCTATTAGCCTACCCTGAAAATTTCATTAAGATAACTCAACAAATAAAAAAGTTGCCCTTCCAAGGTAGCCTCCCCCCTTCACCCCTTACGCTCCATCTAATTCAACTCCTTCACATTCCCTCCTTCATTCTTTCCCACATGTTTGCCAAAACGACAAGTTAAAACTAAAGAGCATCTTGATTCTCTCTCTGTCCCCCTCATTCTCCATCTATTCCTTATCCTCCTTTTCCCTATGTTTGCCAGAACAGGTTACAACTGATAAACATTTACCACTACTTCTTCACCCCCTCATTCTCCATCCATTCATACTTCTCCTTTTCCTTTGTCAAAGCAACAGTTTACACCTTACAAACAATTACTTGACTTGTTCTTTAACCCCTTACGCTCCATCTAGTTCAACTCCTTCACATTTCCTCCTTCATTCTTTCCCACATGTTTGCCAAAACGACAAGTTAAAACTGAAAAACATCTTGATTTTCTCTCAGCCCCCTCATTCTCCATCTATTCTTATCCTCCTTTTCCCTATCTTTGCCAGAACAACAGGCTACAACTGAAACATCTACCACTTTTGTCTCACCCCTCATTATACATCTATTCCGCATCCCCATTTTCCCTCATGTTCCTCAAAACAACAGGTTAAAACAGAAAAACGTTTACTGCTACTTCTCCCTCAACCACCTAATTCTGCATCTATTCCTCTTCCTCCTTTTCCCTTATGTTTGTCAAAATAACAGGTTACAACTGAGAAAGATTGTGTACTAGTTCTCTCTTAGTTCTCTCTTAACCCCTCATTCTCCACCTATTCCTCATCCTCCTCTATTATTTCTGTCAGACCATGTTAAAACTGACGAAAACCTACCGCCACTTTTTGTTCACCCCATAATACTCCATCTATTCTCCCTCCTCCTTTTCCATTACGTGTGTCAAAACAGCAGGCTACAATTGACAAACCATTCCTTCTGCTCTCTGAACTCCCTCATTTGCCATCTCTTTCTCCTCCTCTTTTTCCCTTGTTGTTGAAAACAGAATACAAGTGAAGGACACTTACTACTACACTTCGCTCGACCACACAATTTCCAACTAGTATTCATCCTCTTCATCCCTTATTTTTGTCAGAACAGGTTAGAACAGTTACCAACAGGCCGCCTGTCACTCTTCCATTTCCCTTATGCTTGTCAAAACAGGACACAGAGGAAGGCCACTCCTCACTCTCCAACTATTGCTGTTCTTCTCCCTTATTTTTGTCAGAACAACAGGTCACAGCGGTCAAATATTTACTATTACTAATCCCTCGTTCTCCATGTATTGCTCCTCTACCTCACTCCTCCTTCCCCCTTATGTTTGTCACACCATGTTACAACTGATAAACCTTTATTACTACATTTCCTTCACCCCGTCACCCCATCATTCTCCATCTATTCTTCCTGCTCCTTACCCCCTCCTCTTTCTCCCCTATATTTGTCAAAACAGGTTACAATCGACATTTACTTCTCTCTCAACCCCCTCATTTGCCATCTATTCCTCCTCCTCTTTACCTTTGTCAAGACAACAAATGAAAAATGTTTGCTACTGCTCTTTCAATCCACTCTATCCATCTATCCGTCCTCTTTATCTCCTCCTCCTTCTTTGTCTTGTTTGTCAAAACAGGCTACAACTGACAAACACTTACTAATATTTCTCTCCGAACCCCCTCAGTTTTTATCTAATCTTCCTTCTTGTTATCGCCTCCTCCTTCTATTCTCTTATGTTCGTCACAATGGCAGCTGACAAACACTGGTACATTCTCTCTTTCACTTCCTCCTCCTATTCTCTTAAGTTAGTCATAACCACAATACTTATAGACATCTACTACTTCTTCACCTCCTCACTCTCCATCTATTCCTCCTCCCCCTTTTCCCTCATGGCCATGAAAACAACAGCTTACAAATGACATCTACTACTCTCTCAATCCCTCTTTATTTTCCTTTATATTTGTCAAAAGAACAGGTTACCACTGACAAGTATTTATCACTTTTCTCACTTCTCCCTCATCCTCCATTCATCCTCGTTCCAATACCTTCTCCTTTCCCCTATGTTTATCAAAACAACAGGTTACAACTGACAAACATTTAATACTACATCTCTCTTACTCCCTGATTTGCCACCTATTCCTTGTTTTCCTTTATGTTTGTCAAAACCACAGGTTGTAACTGACAAAGGTTTACTACTTCCCTCACCCCCTTTATTCTCCATCGATTCCTCCTCCATTTTATCTCCTCCTCTATTCCCTTATGTTTGTCTGAACTAAATGTTATCACTGACAAACATTTAGTACAGCTTATAGTTGATTCCCTCATTTGCCATCTATTCGTCCCTTCCTCCTCATCCCCGCCTCATCTTTTCCTTTACGTTAATCAAAACAACAGGTTACAAATGACAAACATTTACCTGCAGTTCTCTCAACCCCATCATTCTCTTTTTATTCTCCGTCCTTCTCATTCACTCCTTTTTCTTTGTCAGAAGAACAGTTTACAACTGACAAACATTCACTACTTCTCTCTCATCCTCCTCTTTCCCCGCTTGTCTTCCCTGATGTCTCGTCAATACGACAGGTTACCACTGACAAACACTACTACTTCTCATTTACATCCTTACTCTCTACATATTCCTCCTCGTAATCCCCTTTCTTTTTGTGTGTGCCAAAATTACAGGTTACAGCAGACTTCTTTCTTACCCCTCATTCTCTATCTAACCCTCCTCATCCCATCCTACTGCTTTTTATGTTGTTCAACCATATTTCTAGGCTTTTTTTCAATGGAGGGCTTGCCTCATTCATTAATTTTTGTTTTTCGTGGTGCCAGGCCATTTGTATGGCCTTATTTGCTGTAGGGTTTTGATGTGATGGCTTAGGTTTGGTTGCACGTGTGCATATTTTTGTCCCTATACAAAGACAGGCAAGTGTCACGCGGTGCCATAATCTGGATGATAGTTCAGATAAGGTGGCACCAACCACAAGCATAAAAAGCCTGACGTTTCGAGGCCAGCTTGGCCTCTTCCTTCTTCAGGGATGGCCTGGAGGGATCCCTGAAGAAGGGGCCATACTGGCCTCGAAATGTAGGAATTTTTACAGCTGGCCTCGAAATGTCAGGCTTTTTATGCTTGTGGTTGGTGTCACATTATTATCTTAACTACCATTATCCCACCCAACTAGACAATTTCTGTCAAATGTTCACGTTTAAACATAATTTGGATGTTTCCCTTCATTTGCTGGGCCTTAATGTCCACTCGGGTGCATGGCCATGACATGAATGCTGAACGGCCTGTTGTACTGGGTGGCTGTATCACGATTGTGGCTACCTCTGCTGGTTGTTTGTATAAATTGTGATGCTGCTCTAATAAACCCTAGCTGCAAGGCGAGATCCTGGCCTGTGTCTCATTCCGGTCCCCATCACTCTTGATGCCCCTGCATTCCATTTCATGAGTGTTGCTCTTTTTGCAATAATTCTGTAGCACAACTATTTAGTGTAGCTTGTTGCTGCTCTTGTAAACTGCACATGACAGCAGAGCATGTAGCAGCTGCGCTCTCAGCTGTCTTAGTGCATTTTCTATGTGATCCCACAGTGAGGATGTGTTGCTGCAGTTATAAGTGAAATACTATACGTATAGCAATGTAAGCTCTTGTATATACATGACTGGTACACAGTGCTTGTACATAAGCTTTTTATTTATTTCATTTAATGATAATTAATGGGGTCTTGCATGCCAAAAACACTACTACTACATGCATTGGTCAAAAGCGCAGCTTACTGACAAATATATACTACTCTTCTTTTTCGTCCTCATTTGCTTCCATCCCTTTTCATCCTCAATCCTTCTCCACCTCTTTCTAATGACTTTAGAAAACACAGGTAACAGCTGACAAACACATACTACTACTACTCCTTCTTCACCTCCTTAGGCTCCACCTTCTTTTGTTCCTCTTCCGCTCCTTCTTTTTCATGTTCGACGAAACCACAGGTGGTGATTGATTGACATGCGCTACTTCCTCTCCTTCTCATCTTTGCCCCCCTCCTCCTGTTTCTTCATATTTTTTGATAAAACGTCAGGCGACTGACAAACATTAACTGCTATGACTACTTCACTTCTTCCGCCTCTTCTTCATTCCCTCCTGCATCTCCTTTTTTGCTGTCTCCATAAATGAAACCACGAGTAACACCTGACAAACATATAGTGTCGTGAAACATATATGCTACCACAAGAGCACACTGGGGCAGAGTCTTTTCTTACTATGAAAAACGGTGGGTCTGGACGCTGGCAGTAACAGTGACGGAGGACATCACCTCTAACAAGAGTGGGTATAGTAATGATCTCGTAGCAGCTCACGTTGTAAAATGTACAAGGATATATTAGCTTGTTGACGGCACTTTTCTCAAGCTGTTGCAGATGAGGTGGCTTTTTCTTGGCACTTCACCATGCTTCTAGTGAATGGCAACGCATACGGTACGTTGTAGGGAAGCATAAACAGGAGCAAACTTACTTGCTCGAAACAACTGAAACGCATTGGCAAAATTGGCAAGAGATGCCACAATGAAAGAAACAGTGCAGAAGTAGGTTACACAACAAAGCCTGTGATATGCTTGAAACTGCCAGGTGGTGCTGCAGCCTTAAAAGACATGGGAGTGGCCACACAAGCATAATTTCACTTCCAATTTAAACTGTCTGTGGCACATACACTGTTAGCTCAAATCATAAATCTTACTGCAAAAAGCCCTCATTTGAGAGAGCAGCGTGCTGGCCAGCCACGACTGTGACCTTCCATAGTGCACATTGTGACAGATAGCATTTCCTTTTCTTTTTTTTTTCTTTTCTTTAGCACGTCGACAATGCATTTGCAGGTGTGAAGTGACCCTGAAAGGGTACAAAAGTACACAATTACCTAGGCAGGCCAGGATTTCACGCAGCAGATGGCGCACAGAAATGCAGAGGGCATACTCTGATGGTAGCAACAAGGCTAGTATGAAGTCAGCCACCTGTCGAAGATGGTCCAGCTCCAGCTGATGAGTTTCTAAGAAAGAGCTCAGTGGGAATGGCCGCTTTTCACCATTCCTGCAGACAACGACACCCTTCATTGCCCACCAAAAAGATCACCACTCGCAAGCTCAAAATTTGAAAGTCACCTTGTACAGTCACAGAATCTGTTGTGCGCTTTTGAGTGCAACTTGACTAAAAGAAGTAAAGCCAATTTCGCGTGTGCATAATCTGAGTAAACAGCTGAGCTGAGGCAGATATATCAAGTTCACTACCACTATCACTTAGCACTGTCACTACCACAGCAATGTGATGAGAGCAAGGGCATGGGTAGTAAGCAAGGGGCAAGTGTGGGTCTGCATTTCCATTCTGCAATTACAATAAAATAGCATAGCACTGTTGTGTAGCAATGAGGTGAGGGCAGGGGTGTGGGTAGTGGGTCAAGGGCAAGTGTGGGCCCACTTTCCCTTCCCCAATTATAATCAAACAGGACTGTCCCTGTCTTCTAGCAATGGGGTGAGGGCAGGGATGTGGGTCAAGGGCAAGTGTGGGTCTTCTTGTCCCTTCTGCAATTACAATAAAATAGCATAGAACTGTCACTGTCATGTAGCAATGAGGTGAGGGCAGGGAGGTGGGTAGCAGGCCAAGGGCAAGTGTGGGCCCACTTTACCCTTCTGTGATTACAATCAAATACTACTGTCACGGACATGTAGCAATGGGGTGAGGGCAGGCATTGGGTCAAGGGCAAGTGTATGCCCACTTTACGCTTCTGTTATTACAATCAAACAGCACTGTCACTGTCATCTAGTAGTACGCTGAGGGCAAGGGCATGGATAGTGGGTCAAGGGCAAGTGTGGGCCCACCTCTACCTTCTGCCATCACAAATAGCACTGTCACTGTCGTGTAGCAATGGGGTGAGGGCAAGATTCTGTGTAGTGGGTCAAGGGGAAGTGTGGGAACCTTTCCCTTCAGCAATTACAATCAAACAGCACTATCACGATCACCTAGTATTGGGCTTAGGAAAGGGCATGGGAAGTGGGTAAAGGGCAAGTGTGGGC
This sequence comes from Hyalomma asiaticum, assembly GCA_013339685.2. Taxonomy (NCBI): domain Eukaryota; kingdom Metazoa; phylum Arthropoda; class Arachnida; order Ixodida; family Ixodidae; genus Hyalomma; species Hyalomma asiaticum. Next base: position 43,067,324 of record CM023483.1, read on the forward strand.
CCACCTTTCCTTTCTCTGATTATGATCAAATAGCTATGCGACTATCATACAGCAGTGGGCTGAGGGCAGAGGTGTGAGTAGTGGTTCAAGGGCAATCATGGGGCTGCCTTTCCATTCTGCAATTACAATGATGTAGCACTGTCAAAGTCATCTAGCAGTGGGCTGAGGGCAAAGCAGAGCCAAGGGTCAAGGGCAAGTATGGGCCAACTTTTCTCTTCTGCAATTACAAATAGCTGTCCCCATCTCATGACAATGGGGTGAGGGCAAGGGTGCATGTAGAGTCAAGGACGAAAGCGGGCCACTTTTCCCTTCAAATGGCACTGTCACTATCACCCATGGGTGGGGTTACAGTGGTAGGTCAAGTGCAAGCATGGGCCCGCTTTTTCTTCTAGAATTACAATCAAATAGCACTGTCACTGTTGTCTAGCAGCGGGGTGAGAGGAAGGGAGTAGTAAGTCAAGGGCAAGTGTGGGCCAGCACTGTTGCTGCCATGTAGCAATGGGGTGCTAGTCAAGAGCAAGTGTGGGCCCACCTTTAGCTTCTGCAGTTACAATAGCACTGTCACTGTCATGTAGCAATGAGGTGAGCGCAAGGATGTGGTTAGTGGGTCAAGGGCAACAGTAGGTCCACTTTTCCTTCTGTGATTACAAATAGCACTGTCACTGTCATGTAGCAGTGGGCTGAGGGCAAAATGTGGGTCAAGGGCTGATGCGGGTCTGCTTTGTCCTTCTGCACAACCCAAGACTTGTCTTCCTTTCTATATTTCATTCCTTCCTTTTTATCTCTTTCAATATTGTCCTTCTCATCACTAATCACTATCATTAGCAGTGTGGGTATTGGGTCAAGGGCAAGACATTTGCCCTTCTGTATGACAGCTTTGCTGCTAATTGTGAACAACACTCCACAGGAATCAAGCTCAACCTTAAGGCCAACTCCAGCATTTTTCTAGGTCAATAGATCTCAATAAAATTTGCAGGGTACGTTCCTTCGCACTTAGCCTTAGTGTCCCGTGAAGGTGGTCACCAGGCTTGATCTGGCTGATCACTTACCTCCGTAACTGACAAAAATAAAGTTTTCTCTCTCTCTCCTTGGCATACTTCTGTCATTTGGGCGAGATTTCAGGCTTGAGAGATGTGCAGATTGCTTGCAATTCAGTTTTTACTGTTACCTCAAAACGGACACCTGGCTTCCTATAAATATTGGCACACTGTGTATTGACATCATTTTAGGCAAAGCAAAAGAAGCGCACTGGTAACATATATGGCCTTCAAGATCTGCATGCGCCGTCAACCCTTGCGACATTACCGCCAGGGGAAGGGTGCATGCGCTGTTGCACCGTGCAAAAGGAGACTTGACGGATTTGATGACATTGGTGTGTTGGATTTCGGTTTTGCCTTCCTTTGCAATTTAAAAATTATTTTCGCATTTGCTCACCATTTCCGTTATGAGGTGTGTGACAGGAGCACCTCAGGAACATAGATTCATCATTACCTTGACATGTTAAAAAAAATTGCTGGAGTCTGCCTTACAGTGGTGCAGACACAAAAATTTTCATCTCATGTTTTTTTGCTGCAATACGTAGCTGGGGATGTGTTAGCCATAACACGGGACATCAATTGCTACAGTGTGCAACATATTCACCTTTCGCATGTCCTGCGTATTGTCGTTGTTGCTATCATCGTCGTTGGGTGTCAACTATTTTCTTTAGGCCTGGTGTCACCACAAGTCTACTAACGCAGGTGTGGTGAACAGGCAATGGCAGCCATGACGCCATCACTGCTAGCTGCACTGCTCAAAACTCAGCTGCCATGGTGACGTTGCGGAAGTTGGGGGTCTCCTTGGGGTCATTTTCGCTATTCTCGATGCCGTGGTACAGTGTGTAGCGCTCAGTTGCACATGAAAATTTCAATATTAATTTAAATTACCTTCAGAGCTGTGTTCGCTGTTGACATTTGGTAGATGACATGTGCATGCTTATGAAAATCAATCTTCCAGGCTATCTCAGCGGCAAAATTTTGGTGTCAGTGCCCATTTAAATAGCTATACCTACTAAAACTATTGCGTTCGTTCCTTCAAACAATTACAAGACAAGTGCTTTTGTGAACACGATGTGACGCTTCACATATAGTACTGCTGAAGAAAGCAAAACAGTAAGAGATCCCAGTGCCTAGGGAGCAAGTCAGCACAGAGACAGTGCACACAATTTGGCAGTACCTTCCAGAACTTTCCCTCCCCTTCCCCAGTGCAGGGTAGCCCACCGGGCTCAACCCAGGTTAACCTCCCTGCCTTTCCTATTCCTTTCTCCTCCTTGGAAGTACTTTCACTAGAGAAGACGGCATTAACAAGGGATGAAAAAATTAAGGCGCCAGAGTTGTTCCCTATTATTTATGCATGGCTTACTGAGCTATTTGCTCTCTTCCTAAAAGCTTAATTCAGTTTGGTACATGCTAAGTTGGTTGAGCATTCGCTTGAGCTTTTGGAAGATCTAGTTAGAGAATAACACTTTGAACAACAGGTTTTAAACCGTGGAGTGTTCAACCTTGACCACAAGGAAGTATCAATGGCATGATATGAATGACAGAAATGCAAGGAAAAAAAGAGCTTCAAGAACAAGAGTTAAACACCCATAAAAGAGGTGTAAGGCACTGAAGCTGATGAGCTCACCCTCCAGTGGCAATTCGAGCGGCATGAAAGTGCTTCTGAACCTTCCGAACCATCAGGTCAGTCAGCAGCTTGACATCATCGATCCTGTGGCATCGATCCTTCAGGTTCCGCAAAACACGCCACACTTCCCCCCTAAAAAATGGGCATTTGTATAGAAGGAGACTTGCACTAATTTGTAAGCACCGAGAAAGGAAAGCACGTACGAATGTTTGTCCTGTTTCATAAAAGAAAATCCTAGAGCTGCAAATTGTTGCACAGAAGACTGTGGGTTAGAAAACGGCGCAGTACTCTGAACCTTGTACAAGATTCCAGTAGTTTACAAGCACAACGTTAGTCTGCGTGACAAAAGCTGCTGACGAGAAAAACAGTTTCATGGCTATTTCACCTCAGATAACAGTTTATCCCTCTTTGAACGTTTTAAGCAGATTGTTCAACAGAGGTTAGACGGTTTCAGCCTTTTCCTGAACAATCACGCGCATCGAAAAGCGTAAAGACTGTCACCTGAGAAGCGTGCAGAAACAGCGGTGGTCGGGAACCAGGTGCTTATACCATGGCAATATGAAATCTCTGAAGATAAGATCGAATATGTCATTTATTCTCGCATCAACGGTGCGCGAGAAGACGATGTGCCTGGATTTCTCGTCCGTGCGACTGTATTCCTTCATCTTTTCCTGCGAAATTAGGAAGAAGCAGTGAGTGGGCTGTTGCTGCTCGAGCAATGCCCGGATCACCTGTAGTGCTTGCTTCAGCAAATGATTTCCGTCATGTTCTCTCAACACGACGGGGTACTGGTCGTCCGTACTGCAAAGCCCACTTCGGCAACCCAAGAGGACGCCGAGCGACACCATGCCAACATACATGATCGCCACTCCTGCTGTGTCCGAATGGCCATAGTAGTGAGTCAACGCAGCAGCAATGCACACTACAAAGCTCCCCTGCCAAGTAGAAAGAGGATGGTCGGGAACATGTCGCACACGTTCTTGCGCTTCGTCGTACCTTCACGAGATACATTGCAGCTGCAGCACGGAGATCATGGCCGAAGCTCACCGAAACCGAAAATGGTTATTCCTTGAAAGCACTGCGTAAAAGAAAATTCGCCAGCATTTCCTTTTTCTTTTTTTGCTAGGGAATGATTACTGTTTCGAGCGTTTTCGCTTACAGTAGAAAAACGAATATCCGCAGGGGGCGTTTCCTCCCTCGTGTCGCAGCAGTGTTCTGTGGCAGAAAGCTCTGTCTGTGGCATGGTAGAGGCAGTGCAGTGCCTTACAGGGAAGGCACTGGTAGAGGTGTTCTCTGATGTCACTGCATGAAGAGATGCCTTCTTTGAAAAAGACTACGCTCGGCGCCAGGACGTTTTTCGCCTCATGTCATGCAAGGGACACCTGTGGCATGAACGGATTGCCACTCACTCCAAACTCTATTAGAGTTCTTGGACTTTTTCAGCTGCTCAAATGCTTGTCTCACAAGAACCTCTGCACGTACCTTGATGCATTTCGGAGCAAACACGGTAACCGCAGTTTTTCGCTTACGGCTGTCACCGTTACAAAAGCATGTCGTTCTCTTGCATGGTGTCGGCAGAAAGACTTGTGGTGGTCATCGAGCACTTCAGAAATTCTTTGCAAGACGAAATTCCTAAGAAGCTACCGTAAGTGCAGTGGCCACATGCGTCTGTCGATATTGACCGTGGTGTCTTTCAGAGTTGACCGCATCAGCAGAATATGCCGGGAAGTTCTGGAGGCTCTGACCTACCTGCATAGAAGAGGCATAGTTCACCGCACACTCTCGCCATGCTCGATTCGTCTTGATGATCAGGTATTCGGAAAGCGCACCTCGATCGGCTCTTCCATGTATACATTCTTTTTTTTTTTTTTTTTCCAGCTACAAGTGAAACTTGCCAACTACGGACTGTGTCACATGACTGAAAATGGCAGGACTGTACCCTTTCCACTTGGGTGAGTAGTTGTAGGGTATTTCATTCGCATCTTGTGATAATCACACGCATTTGTGCTTCAGGACACCAAAATACCTCGCTCCTGAAGTCTTGACTCAGGAGAGACCATCGTTATTGGGGCCTAAAGCCGACATTTGGTCACTGGGTTTCATCGCCTTGGAGATGGCCTTGGTATGAGCAGCAGTCCATTGATAACCCGCTTTTGTTGTTTTATTTTAGGTTTGCCGAAACGGGCTTACGACTTCATTTGCAAGGTGGTGCAAATAGCTGAAATTCTGAAACAGGATAGCCTTAGTTGTTTTGCCTTTCGTCCTTCATCTGCACTTCAGATTACACAATACTACAATCTGTGCCATTCTTGTTTTATCCACTGCATTTAGAATATCGTATAGAAATTTTGGCTTCCAACTGGGTTTATTTGCCAAATGGCAGCTGCTCTCGGGGACGTTTGCACAAGCGGGCATTGTCAACTAGTGTCATCAGCGGCCACAGCTAATAAAAGCAGGGGCGAATGGTGAGGCTGCGGCAAGTGCATAGTGGCCAGTGAGCGCAGCCATAGACCGTCTTTTCATGTCACCACAGATGCCTTGAAAGACTGCTGACACAGGCAGTTCCTCTGTCCACACTGTACATGTGTCATGCCATGCAGCCAATGTCTTCAGATTAGCTCTCCTAGAAGGCATTTCCTACATATTGTCACGGTGCTACGAAAGGAAGGAAGACGATGATCGCTAGGAAGAAGGAGACGACGTAGTGGGGTAGTCTCTCTCTCGGGGCGCCATTAGGGCTTTGCCGGCGTTATCCCTGTTATTATAAAACGGCCTTCCTTTTTAACTTGATATCTCTGCTCGTTCCATCGTGGTGGAGGTGCTGGGTACTTAACAAGACGGAACTCCGCAGCGGGCTTGTTCTCGGCCGTCCTACCATGCCGACAGACGAACAGGACGACGGGCCGATCCGGGCGTCAGCAACCACCCCGTCGGCCCCCGCAACGCAAGCACCCGCAACGCCGCCACCGCCAGTCGTACTTACCCATCCGCGCGACCCAGGTAATTTCTCCGGTAAGAATACCGAGAACGTCGAGCAATGGCTGGTCCTGTACGAACGCGTCGCAGCGCACAACCGGTGGGACCCGACGCTCATGCTTGCCAATCTTGTCTTCTACCTCAAGGGCCCGGCACGCCTCTGGTATGACACCAACGAGGAAGAACTAACAAGCTGGGATTTATGCAAGCAAAAGTTGCGCGATCTCTTCGGCCCACTCACTGGCGACAAGTGCGCTGCTACGAAAGATTTGTCTTGTCGAGCTCAGACGGCTACAGAGTCCTACGTTGCGTACATCCTTGACGTTCTAGCTCTGTGCCGTCGCGTCGATTCCAATATGTCCGAACCTGACAAAGTGGGCCATATTCTGAAAGGCATCGCTGATGATGCGTTTAACCTGCTGGTTATTAAAGACTGCTCAACCGTGAACGAAATCATCAGCGAGTGCAGACGCTTTGAAGGCGCGAAGAGCCGGCGCATTACCAAACAGTTCATGCGGTTTCCTAACACCGCCGCTACGTCGTCGTGCGAAGACGCCTGTTCCTCCGTTCAGCCGTCCAGCTCAGACAGCGTTTTACGTATTGTGCGGCGTGAAATCGAGGCGGCATCGCCTTCCTCTTTCGTGCACCCTTCGGATGATATTCAGACCACGATCTCTCTTATAAAGGAAGTTGTCCGTGACGAGCTTGCAAACGCAGGCCTGCAACCAGTGTGCTCCGTGACTCGCCCTCCGATTCGACCGAATGCTCCGTTTCATCGTCCACCACCGACGTTTCGCCGCTACCGAGATCCGGCCTAATGGCGGCCCGAGAGAGAGACTACCCCACTACGTCGTCTCCTTCTTCCTAGCGATCGTCGTCTTCCTTCCTTTCGTAGCACCGTGACAATATTTACCCTCACAGTATTAGCCCCGCCACGGTGGTCTAGTGGTTATGGCACTCGGCTGCAGATCCGAAGGTCGCGGGATCGAATCCCGGCCGCGGCGGCTGCATTTTGATGGAGGCGAAATGTTGAGGCCCGTGTGCTGTGCGATGTCAGTGCACGTTAAAGAACCCCAGGTGGTCGAAATTTCCGGAGACCTCCACTACGGCGTCTCTCATAATCAGAGCTGGTTTTGGGACGTTAAACCCCATAAATCAAACCCTCACGGTATTGGCCCTGCCAGGGTCCTTGAGTGCTTCTATGGTCATGAAACTGCGCCCGCAGTTTAAAGAAGTTGCCATTAGGGGCGTCACTGTGATGGAAAGAAAGGGTGTTGGTGCTCCCGTAGTGTCTATTGTAGTTGTGGTGTGTGAACCACCGTTGGAGTAATGCTATGAACAATACATATTGACTGCGATCACTATGCATGCTTTTTTTTCTCTAGCTTTGCGTAACCATGTAGACTTACTCCAATTAACAGTGCTTATGCACATCAGCACACCTTTGTGTGCACTTGCCTTCAACAAAAATATGTCTGTCCATTAGTGCGAGTGCTGATGTTATGTCTGTTATGTCGTACCATCAGCTACCCTTTAGTTGCCACAGTGCTAAAGACATGCCTGGTAAGGCCACGCCAGGCAGACCAGTCAATTTGCTCAAAAGTGGTGACCATACACTCATTAGACATGGCTCATTGCCAAACAATCCAGCAAGCAATCACTGACTGCTTTGCATGACATCAATTCCCACAAGGCATGGGACTGGGGTGGAAAAACTTTGTCCTGCAGGACGCGCTTAACGTGTATCGGGCATCTCCCATGTAGGGACCGACAGGGAATATCTGGCGGCCGCTTCGTTGGTGTTGGCTGGTGTTGTACTTGGGCCTGTGACACTCGTAAGCCTTAGGAATTCCCCAACTCTGGAATTGTAGCCTCACGGCAAGACCTGAGAGTGCCAATTGCACTTGCTCTTGACAAGCAGCCCACAGGAGTTTGCAACAGCTACATTGTAAAGAAGAGCTCTGAGTTTGTAGTTAATAAAAGCCCTTCTGTAGCTCATTGCACAGTAACTGCACTTGAAAAGCACACCAGAGTACCTAATCAGGTGGTCAAAAATTTTGGAGCACTCCCCTATGGTATACCTCTTAATTATATTGATGTGTTGGCCCCATGAATAATTTTGAGCTTCACTAGAACACCAAGGCTGCAACTTTGCAAACTAATGGCCATGTGTTGCATGAACACACACTGGTATATGGGATGCAACCTACCCTTATGTCGAAGTTTTCAACTTGCCTCTGTTCACTTCCAGTGTGCAATTTTGAGGAGTTCATGTTGCATGAGCGCACGGCATGTTACTTTGCCTGCCATTGTGCAGCTGTGCAGAAGCACCCGAGCAGCCGCAATTTTCGAGTCGTTTGCATTTTTTAGAATGTCTCACATTGAAGGATAAATCCCACCTCCACCCTAATTTGGCATGCAGACTGCTTTATATCAACAGCATGTGATGCTTGAATGGACTGTGATTGCATGGTGTGGTGATCCGTAATGAAGACTGCACTGGGGGGGGGGATTTGTGGATGTGATTATAGGCTTCAGGAATGTACCATCTTGTGCAAAAATATGGGCAAGTACATGTGGGAAGTTGTCAAAGAAAGCTTGATTACGAAAGAAGGGGTCCACTGTCGAAAACTCTGAATGGAAGGCTAGTTTCCGTCTCGAAACTGCTGATTTGTTCCTGTAAAATTCTTTACTTTGCATTTGTGGTGTCGGTACAGCTACCATGCATTTCTGAAATAAAATCGATTGACTGCTAGCGCATGTCCTGTCATCTTTCTTGCCCCTGTCATTTCAGTACTATGGCCCTAATTACTGTAGCGAACTGCTTAACTCAAAGATATGCACTCTGAAACTTGACGAACAAAGATAAATTCAATAAAACAAACACACCTGTTTGCAAGTATAACGCTGCTGCACAGCTATCTTTATTTTGAAAGACTTAACATGAGAGCAAAATGCCCTAAACGTGGCAAGGCAAAAAGAGGCAAATTCCCATTGTGTCATAGTTCGGTGTAACTGCTTATTTCAAACATGGCTTATTTGCAAACATGACACGGTTGCATGAGCAAATGAGAGTTAAAAGAAAAAGTGTGTGCAATCCACGTAATATGATTGAAAGCACGTGGAAAATGCAGCAAGCTACAAAAGCCTACTCGCTCATTGAAACTAGTAATTGGCAAGGCCAGTATGAGGAGGTGATGGGCTGTTGCTGAAACCAGTGCAAACCTGGTGAAGCACAATGTGAAACCTAGCATTAACTCAAGCACGTCGCAGTCCTTCAAACAGCTGAGGAACAGCACCGCAGCTTAGCCTTCTTGCATTGTTAGGACATGTTTCCTTCCGCAAGGAAATCTCTCAAAATAGAGGTCCCGTACAACAAACTGTTTCACAGCAAAAGCTGTTGTGGGCTTGTTATAATGGGCAATTTTCGAAAGCAATGGCATCCTCTGTGATTTGTAGCCACTATTCACAATGAGAAAAAAAAAAGTTCCTGTGTGGATTTGAACCCAGCTCAGTAGGAGCAGTGCCACCCAGACCTACTCTCGCCTAGTTGGTCATCTTACACTCTGCCTACCACAGTTGTGGCAATGTTTGAGGGCATTTTACATGTGTCGGACGTCTGCTGAGGTTTCATCGATGAAGACGAGGGGAAAAGGGGGAAGAAGAAGGACACGATTACTGAAAATGAAAAAGAATACCTACTACGAAGACAATTGGGAAGAAGAAGAACGGGAATAAAATGACAGCAAAGAGGAGGAAGTAAAGACAGTGACAAAGAAGAGCAAGCCGGAAATGACTGTCGAAGAGGGGGAAGGAAGAGTGAAGGAGCACGCAGCAAAGTCTAGCTTGTGCTGGGACTCTGCTGCGTCCTCTGCACAAGCTCGGCAGTTTTCACACACTCAAACGTGCAGAGAGTCTGTCCTCTCATGGTATCGCTCGTAACTGTCACATGGTAAACAGAGTGAGAAGTTTTTGCTCATTCTTTTGTAGCCGAAGCGGTAAACCAGTAAGCAGTAAGTAGGTCACTTTGAACATTTCCTGCGCAAGCACTACAGTTCGAATAATGAGGGCCACCGGATTCCTTGGGTGCCATGCAATCATCGCAGCAGCTCTTGTCTGGCACACTCCCAGTGCTGCCTTGTGGCAGCTGCAGCAGCATGGCAAGCTCTCCTATAGCGTTATGGCAGAGTTTTGTGAGCAGAAGAGCTCTAAAATGACCCTGGCCTTACCCAGTTAGCAAATATAGTTAAAGCCACTTATAACAATATGCTGGTTACTGTTATAACACTGTTACTGTTATACTGTTACTGTTATTACGGTTATAACAATATGCTGGTTATAACAATGCTGTGTTGCTGCACCATCAAGTTTTGCACATTTTGTTTGGAGAACTAACCCTCTTACAACAATGCCCCACTATTGGTTATAATGAAGTCTGGCTGGTGAGTGTGCCCTGTGTGAGTGGCAAGGGATAATGGAATCTGAAATCTTTGAAAAGACAACAAACCAAACTCGGGGCTGGGCATATGCACTGCCCCCCCCCCCCCCCTAAAAAAGGCCGCCCCACTGTTATGCATTACAAGCCAGCTTTTCCTCCTGGGTTCTGCCACCCTCCCAGACATGAGCCCCACACTTAAAAGAAAGTAACAAAGGACAGCTGTTCCAGGAGCTGGCCTTGAGGAGCTGCAGCTGTTAACTATGATTTCACTAACACGCATGGCTGTAGTTCTGCTACGAGGAAACATTATTTACAACGAAACTGAAACAGGTACAGCACTTTATACAGAGAGAGAAACAACTTTAATAACTGCTGGAAATCTTTTCGTGCATTTGGGTGGAGCCCCTATTCCAGAGCACCACTGGCTTTAGTGGCTCGCTGGGCCTGGTCAAGAGGGCCGCCAGTTGGCTTCCCAAGTCCAGTTCCGAGAGTCGCGCTTCTCACAACCAGTTTGTGAGTGAGTCTGGGTTTAAAGGCGACACGCCTTGAGCATCCGCACGTGATGTGGTGTGCCGTTACACCAGGGGCATTTGTCTTCATATAGCCTATCCAAGAGTGGAAAGGTGTTTGTCTGTAGTAGGCGCCAGTCCCTTGCCTGCTCTCGGTTGAGCTTCTGATGGGGAGGAGCCATCGCTTGTTGTCAGAGTCGTCGTGCCTCAAGCATTTCACATTTCACTCGGCCTGTCATGCCTCGAGCCACGTGGTCCACCCGCTCATTGCCGTCCACTCTGGCGTTTGCGGGACACCAGGTGATGACATGGTCCTGTGAGAAGCTTGGTCCCAGGATGCGCAGGACACAGGTTGGCATAACTGCTCGCACATACAATTGGCATGCCTCTTGCAAGTCTGTTAATGCATAAGCCAATTGGCCCTCTGCTTCGGCGGCTCTAATGGCGAGAGTGATGGCCGTTGCCTCAGCCGTGGCACTGGACAAGGTCTGCAAAGAAGCGGCCGCGACCGTTGTTGACCTGTTTGTTGCGACCGCCACGAAAGCCGAGGTAGGTGTTGTGCGGGGATAGGGACATGCATCTGTGAAATGTGTGTCCGGGTCGTTCTGCCTATTTCGCACGGTTGTCGCCCTGGCTCGTCGTCGTTTTAAGTGGAATGTCGGGTGCATGTTGCGTGGAATAGGAGCCACGTATAGCTGTGTTCGTAGTGTGTATGGTATCAGCTGAGTCTCCTCCCTACAGAATTGTGGCGCCAGGGGGTAGTGCAGGTGCCTTAACAGAGAGCGTCCCTGGGGCATCGCGTTGAGGTGTGATGATCGTGGCTGCAGCAAGTTCTGCAAACGTGTTAGTCAGCCCGAGGTCTCGGAGGCGCACCGTACTAGTGCTGTCCAGGATGCCGAGCGCCGCCTTGCAAGCGATTCGCATCAATTTGTCCACCTGGTTGGTCTCGGTGCAGCGCGCAGCCTGAAAGGGTAACGCGTAAGTTATGCGACTAATGATGAAGGCATGCACTAAATGCAGCGTGTCAGCCTCCGTCTTTGCTGCACGCGATTCTTCTAATGAGTCCCATGAAGCTCTGTACTTTATACAGAAGGCGCCTCAGCGTTTGTCATTTGCTCAGGCATGCGAAGCTTCCACTGCTTGTGGATGCTCACTGTAGTGAATGGACTGGATTTATTAGGAACTTTTTGTGTGTGGGAAAATTTTTGTGCATCTTTGAAGACATTCATGCCGGCACCGCTACGAAGTCAATGCCAGGGGCAGGTGGCGCGCTCAGCGGCGGCACGGAAGAAAAGAAGAAGAGGCTCGTGCGGTGCGCGCAGAGGGAGCTCGTGGTCCAGTGGAACACGCCAGACGACTGCGTTGTTCCTAGAGCTCCTGCGGCTGTTCCTAGGCGGCCCTGAGAGGACGCGCCTGCCTACTGGTGCAGACGCGCGAGGGTGCCTGCAGTGAGCTCGCGTGGAGCAGGCATACACGTTGCCTGCTCATTTAGACTCCTGGAGCGGCTTGCGTCCTCATCCAGGAGAGGCCTAATTGGAGGCCCTGCGCCGGGACGCCTCCAGCGCGAGGTGAACCACGAGTGCGGCTGGCCACGGTAGAGCAGCCGTGGGTCGCCGCCTGCTGCATCTGACGCGACGCCGACTCGCCTCCTGCAACGAGTCACCGCGATGCTGCTGTGCCAACTCGCCCACCGACGAGTCAACGACCGCGTCGTGACCAAACGAGTGAGGCGGCGTTACTTGTTTTCTCGAACTCCTCTCTTGGTGGACCGTAGTCCTGTATCTTTTATTATCAGTTCTTATTCCCTACACCAGTGATTATGACGCACCCATCTCCATAGTCTTGTTTCATAAAATGTTTTCTCCCTACGCTCCCGTGTCCTCGCAGTACCTTTCTCGTCTGACCATACACAAGCATTTCGTGACGAACGTCCTCATAATCCTTTACACTCACACAGGCAGCTATGATGTCAGTGCTAGAGCAGTGTGCACCACAGCGTGCTCGCTCATCACACTTGTATGATGAACTCGGCACCGTGCTCTGGTCCTGGGTGCACTATAGAGACTTTCTCATTGAGGCATCCACGTCATCTTAAACCCAGTTAAGAGGAAGTCCATGCCAGGCAGAGGCAGAGTGTAAACTAATAAAGGAACGTTGTGCCATGACATCTACTCAGTCATGTGACTAAGAGCACGGCAAACAAATGAGAAGGCGATGCAAACAAAGTGCAATAACGTCGAAGATGAGCACTGTTGCGTTCCAGTCTTAAAGGCAGAGCTGAAGTGTCTGCTCATTTTTTTTCCACGACCACGTTATAACAGTTATCCGCTATAACAATGTAACTTTCATGGCATTTTAGTATTGTTATAGAAGGGTTTGACTGTACGTTTAATTTGAGGTAGTTTTTAAGTAATGTGTACTTGTTCAACTATGCTGACGTGAATTCGTCTGTAGAGCAAATGCACTAAAGCTTGCCATCCATGCTCGCTCAAAAATTGTGTGTTATGTCCACACTTCTTCATTTCACTCTTACTGTGCCATGGTTTCTACTCCAGACGATACTTCACTGTAATATCGGCTGTTATGTATCAATAGTATGCATGCTCTTGCAGTGCCAGACATAATACAATGCAACAATCTGGGCAGGTTTGGAAAACACGTTTTACACAGCAGTACAGGTGCATGGGCAGGCATTGGTTGAACCATTTTTGATGGTGTGGCCACAGAAAAATGACACTGTTCCAGGCCCATAGCCAGAGGGGTCGCCCTAGGGGCCCGTTTGGGAGTAGCGTTGAGCTTTTTAATAACGTTGCATCTAAAAATTCACTCGTACATACTGCGTTTTTTTACCAAAAAAAGTAATGAAAATAGATATTTTTCTCAAATAGTCAAGGCCTTCAGCAAGTGGGCCCCTCCCCAAAAAAATTCCTGCCTACGGGCCTCCACCATTATGTTCCCTTTCTTCATGCCTAAGCCTTTTTCCACATCCTGCTACCAGCTCTAGTGGGTATGATTACCCATTGGTTACATCATTTATATCAGGTGCTTCTTTAAGGCAGTGTCTAGTACAGTTGTCATCGTCATCATCAGCCTATTTTTAAGTCCACTGCAGGACGAAGACCTCTCCCAACAATTTCCAATCCGCCTTATCCTGAGTAAGCTGGTTACACTTTATGCCTGTGAACTTCTTTTGCCTGCCTCTATTGCGTTTCTCTTGTCATCATTCCGTCGCTCTTACTGTCCATCTGTTATATGTCCTCATCATGACATGCTCTGCCCAGGTCCACTTTTTTCTTTTAATTCACACAAGAATATCAGCTACTCCTGTCTGTTCTCTTATCCACTCCACTCATCTTTTATCTCTTAGCATTACACCTGTCATTTTTCTTTCCATTGCATGCTGTGTGCTCCTTAATTTAATCTCTAGTTAGTACTTGGAGAATGCAGTGATTAAATACTTTTTGTTTTAATGACAGTGACAAGTTTCCATTCATGATTTGGGAACGCCTCCTGAATGCATGCCAGCCCACTTTATGAAGAATTTCCTTTTTATGTGTAGGTGTCCCTGTTAGTAACTGCCCCAGGTATACACATTTGTTCATACATTCTGAGGGTTCATTGCTAATATTAAGTTCTTGTTATTTAGCTAGACTCTTGAGCATAATCTTGGTCTTTTGCTTGTTCATATTCATTTTTAATCCTGTTTCAACACTTTGCCAGTTTGGGTCCTCAACCATGTTTTGTAGTTCATCGCCGTCATTGCTAAAGAGTGCAGTCGAAAAGTTTAACGAAAATGTGCTTCTAGTACCATTTGTGCATTTTAATTTTATCCTGCATAAGTGGCTTAAATCGCTAAGCATGTCCAACTATTGGTGATGTAGATTGCTAGTTCTAATTGTCATGGTGAATTACCCCCCGGTGCTTTATCCTTCATCTTGCACGCTCTGCCTGCCCTGAGCCAGCCTTGCCACTCGTATGGCAACACTTTGGACGTGATTAGTGGACCAGACTGAGGTGAGGTCGTTCACCATGATGGAGAAAGATGGCGTTGGTATCTTATGTACGTTCTGTACTTCCCCCTCCCGACGTCAAACCACCATGCAAGCGCACATTGCTGGGACACACTGGTTGGCCCCCAGTGATGGCACCGAGGCAACGTTCCTACTCGAGGCTTCTTTTGCAAGGCGCTCTACTGTAGTGGAGAAATGCTCAGGGGCCCGTGTCGAGATTGTCAGGCGGGATGTTTCCTCCGTGAATTCCCGTCCACATGCTTGGTGGACCCTTCCTTTGGTTAGGCTTTCTTTGCATGCAATCCTAGAGTGTCACAGTGTGCACCATCCTGAGGGAAACAAACAACCCATGTTTGTTGGCAATCCATGCGTTTGCAAATGTGTGCACAGAGTGGGGCAGTTTTGACCAAAGTAGCCCTTGTGGTGGCGGAGGGTTGCTGCAGTGAATTTTTGCATCCCCTTAATGGAGAAGAAAGGGCTTCTTGGCTGGCACGCAGAGTTACATGCCTGTAAAAATTTGAGGCACGTGCTGTCAAATGTCTGATAAATGCCAAGGTGACCTACAGTGGGCACGTTGTGAAGTTGAGCAATGATGGTTGGCCACAGTATTGTTCCTGGCTCAGCCTAGCATGCTTTTCCTTGCACCTGCAGCTTACAGCTTGTGGGGCTCAATAGCACCTGTCTCACTCAAGATTCGTATTCGGAGAGGTAAAAGGAGATGGGAGACAGATGCATGAGGAGGGTGCTGGGAAGGCCGAAATCTGTTTCATAGACTTTGCAGCAACTTGCAATCCCTGTGTGTCTTTCTTCGTGCTCCTGGAATTTCAGGCATTCCTCTCTCTTTCTTTTTTCTACATTGAGACACCTGGGAGCCAGATCTAGCTAAAGCCAGGGCTGTGGAAATTTGCATATTAGCGAATTCGCACAGCCATAGCTAGCATTAAATGTGAAAGAAAATTCTAATAGTATTAAGTTTTGAGCGCAAATTTAGTTTTTTTCCTTAAAATTCCACTTGGAAAAGAAATGCAGTGCAAAGAATGGCTTAAAAAAAAAAAAGAGCTAATTTATTGGCAGCTAGTGTACTCCTACAAAGCTCCTCCCAGAGGGAAAAGGACAGTTCAGCCGTAGAAAGTTCCATGCAGTAAATTCGACAGAGTGATGTATGGGTGCCCATGTTTGTTCTGTTATGCTGCAACTTGCCATGTTTACAGAATTGTAGGGTTGACATGCTTTGCTTAAAGCGACACTAAAGAGCGAAAAAACTTTTCTCTTATCAGTAAATCACTGTTGCCGCGAGAAAGCATGTGTAAGTGAGAAAATGCATAAAACGATAGCACAGGTGGTGCCACCGCCTCGAAGTTCCTGCATCATCCCACTGTGACATCATAGATTTTGAGGGCACCTGCTAGGACCCACATAATTATTAAACAATAAAAGTTAATTGCATTGTGTTCTTGGGTGGCCAGAGAACGTAGCGAGTTTCATGAAATTCTGTTGAGCCTTATGTGGCCAAAATACGAAATATGTGTGAGATCTGTGACAAAATGCTCACACTGAGGTGCTAAGGTTTCAGCGTGAAATTCAAAAGATCGGACCTTGAACTTCATTTTATCTTCACTGACAATGGCGAAATCACAGTAGAATTCTTAAAGAATGATCTATCAGTATAAGTTGATTTACTATTTCACTTTAGTGTCCCTTTTGATTAAGGAATGGGAATTGGGCAAGTCCACTCACAACCAAAGCGGAAAACATACGCTGCCAGCAATAAAAAGACAAGAAATCGGGGACACTAAGGCCGTTACAGCTTTGGGCATGCTTTCGGGCTCTGCTCATAGTGCATGGGCTGTTTTGCACCTGTAGTGAGAGACTGTTTTTGGCGAACAAAAGGAGCCGAGACGACGAAGAGCGTGTGCTTGTGCCCGCTGAACGTGAAACGCGTGGTCTTCGGAACGCCGACAGGAGATCGAGCGTGGTTAGCGAGCGAGAAGCAGCACGTTCGACCCAGGGAAACAGACGCACCGAGCTGGTACCATCTGACCTGCCAGGACAAGCTTGGCGTTTCCCTGCGGTGAACGAATGTTCCTGACTGGGCCATGCGGGCTGTTCCTGCTGCTGGTGGTGTGTCCGAGGTCAACCAGCTACAGACTCGTGGCCATGATACTGAGTCTGCTTGGGTCTGGCACAACCATAGTGCTGAGGGCTTGGTCACGGTGCCAATTCCCGTCCGGCACAATTGTTTGCTGACAGTGCGGCCTCGGTGCCACGTCGAGTGCATCGTATCCGGATGCACACCTGAGCGAGCAGCTCAGGATCCACTCGTGCCCCACGCATGGCTCATCGTGCCTCTCCTGCTGCCAGCGTGCACCACCTCCAAGATCCGCGGTCCTGTGAGTGGTGCCGAGAGACCTTAATGCACTCCGAATTGGACAGGACGCGCTGGTTATTCTTGTGAGCCTAGGGGTCAGTCTCCTAAGTAAGTGTGTTGTTTGGCCATTGAAAGAGGGTGTGTATGTGCTGTCTCGTGCTGTCTATAAAGGTTTTCTTGTCCATGACTTAGCTGTCTGAGGGCCCAAGAACCATGACAGCATGCTCGTTGGGGGGCTTTCTTTCCAGCCTTTGCTGCATGTGCTACAGGTCAGAAAAATGTGGTGGTCATAGTCGCCACTCCCAATTTTAGTTTAAGGGGACTTGAAAATGAGTTTCATTGCTTTATAAAGCTTTTAATATTACACTGAACATAAGTGGTTTGCTGAAAATGTCAAAATGTGGAAATAATTTTCCAGAAGAGGCCATTTAATTTTTATTTTTCTTTCTTTTTATTATTATTATTCTTTATATTTGAAGTTCGCTGTTGTTAAAGTTCAGGACATCATCTACAATTATACACAAGAAATGTTCTATTATTTGGGTTTCTAACAAGTTACATTACATCAAATATAACAAGGTCGGTCCAGCAGCGGAGCCACTACTCTTGTGGTGCTGAATATAGGTCGCATGTCTTTAGAAACTAACTCTGCCTGACGTATTCGTGGCCCTACTTGTAGCCATTAACATGGCACAGAAGTGAGCTATGAATTTATCATTGATGTCATTGTTCATGGTGAACTGACTGCTCAGTATTGTATTTGATACATTCCTGATGCCTGCATTGTTGTAAGGGTGCACGCACTTTTTGGTACTGCAGGATGGGAACACCCAAGTGACCTGCTAATGACTAGGTGAATGTGTTAAGCCTGTGAGGTTAATACAAAGAAACTTGAACCTTTCAGGGCCAAGAGGTATGGAAAGGAGCAAGCCTTGAGCAGATTTTTATGAAACTGCTGGCTTGCATCAAGGAAGGTAACTAGCTTACATTGGCAGGGTAGCCTGGTATGTGATGGCACAATTTTGTTCTTTTTGGCAGATGGAGACATTCTGCTTCTTATGGCAGAGGCTGAGCCATTCGGCACGAGACTGAAGGTATGACATTGAAACGCTGGTGCGGAACTAATTTGGTGCATTTAAATTGTGGAAACATTTTTTTTTGCACTAGTGTATGTAGACATATGCTGAATGAAATGAGTGTGCTCAGAGATTTCATTGTGTACATTTATTTCGTCCTGTGTTGTTGATTAAATCATTTGCTGACTACAATGGATAGCAGAAGAGAGTACCGTACTGACCAAGCTAATTTGAAATTTTGGTATTCTGCAGGAGCTGGACCCTGCTCTCAAGTCCTTTCTCTCATCATGCTTGAAAATCCTACCCAGAGATAGGTAATAATTTATGGGTTTTAGCAGTTGAGCGTCATTATTTGCTTGCCAACTGCGCAGACCTTCAGCCCAAGAGCTGCTGCAACATCCCTTTGTGACAACAGCTAGAGAGGCACCCTCGCTGCCAGTGCATTTGGAGGTTGTTCCGTTGCGCTGTGAATCACTGGCTCCTCTAAAGTGCACACCTTGTTTTGGTAAGGAAGCCCCTACTGTTCAGTTTGCTCTGACTGTTCCAACAGCACAAATGCAGTATGTCACCACACTAGGGCTGGTGTTAAAAGCTCTGGGAAAAAACTCCACTTGTGTTTCTCTTGAAGCAAATGCAATAAGGTTTTATGCCCATATTTGAAATATTCCTACAAGCATGGGATCTCCTCTCTGCATCTGAGTGCCATTTTTCTGCACATGACTGTTCTGTGTAAGCCAGAATGCTCCTGTTGGCTCATTCGAAGCACATACCTTATCACTCATGACCATTATCACGGTAATGTAGGCGCAGGAACAACACTCGCAGTGACACGAGGAGACAGGACAAGCGCTTGTCCTGTCTCCTCGTGTCACTGTGAGTGTTGTTCCTGCGCCTACATTACCCTGATATAATGAACATGCAACATCTAGCCCAGTATCAAGTTTTGTTAAACTATCACTCCTGACATTTGCAAATTTAGGTAGCCCATTGGAGGAGCGTCCTCTACAGGAGCTGTACACTTTGTGGCGTTTGGCTGGTGGTGATGCTGAAGCAGAACTTGGCAGGCAAGGTTGTCTGCGTGCCAAGCCTCCCATCTGTACATTGCCATGGTGAGTTGGCCTCATAATGCCTAGATGGTGTTTTGTGGTTGTGGCCCAAGCTCCGGGATGGTGCTTGATATACTGTGGGGATGTTGACGTCCTCTGATAAGTTTTTATCGCGTGGTGCTCACATTTCCTCAAGTGTGCTCCAAGGTGGCTTTCCTGTGGGGCACAAGCTGTGATGCAGCATGCCGAGGTGCTGGGGATGGCACCGGTGTTCCTGTGGTAGCGCTACCTGGTGGTGAGGATTCGCGGGACCACGGGGAACAATGCTCGGTCTCTTGGGGCTTGAGGCGTCATCGCTTGCTTGCGTGGTAGCGATAGGCTTTGCTGGAACGATCCCGCAGATGCCTTTCCCATTCTCCGATTGTGTCTCTGTTCACGAGACATAAATCACGATTTAGTTTTCTAGCATGAGCGAACACTACTCGCTCGGCATCCTGTTGCAGTAAGTCGAACATCATCGATTCCGTGTGGTGTGTTACATTAGCATGCCTGTTTGCATAGTTCAGCTAGCGTGCTTGCTATATGTAGTAGGTGCAAATAAATGTCCTTTTTGTTGGTTTGCATTGCGGTGAACTGCATCCTTTGTTCCTCAAGCGTGGGAGACCCCGCATCTGGCTGTCTGGCATGGAGCTCTTGGAACATCAGACGACAGTTTTTCGCAGTTCAAGGCAGCCTTTGTTTGAACAGGACAAGATTACACCTAGTGTGGATTTTTATCGCTGGCATCAGCGGCATGCTTTCTTGGGAGTGGGACGCTTGGATGATGCAGCGTGTTCGAACTTGTTGGCTTGCTACTTGCACGTTTTGGAAAGTTGTTGTTACGAGAGCCACATGGTCTGCATCCCAAGAGAACGAGGCTTAGTGCCCGTGGAAGTAGGCAAGCCAGAAGTGAGTGAGTACGGAAGCCTCGTGGGTGGTCTGAGTTTCTTTGTAAATAGCTTCTTTTATCTTTTTGGCCCTGGGAGTTGTGGCTCACGGAGCCAAGTCGCCATAGGCCATGGGTGTCGGACTGTCTAGTATTACGGCTGGGCATTCCGACACTGTCTGGGACAGTGGGCACCGATTGTTCAGCTGCTTGCACATAGTGAGTGGAGAGGGCCCCCGGCAGAGCTAGTCTCCTCACGGCTGCCTATATTCTGTGCCCTTTGTGGGTGTTGTGTGGATGCCGGTTGTTGTTGAGCGCAATGACACGTTAGGTCTAAGGCTCCTTGGAGCTGCCTGTCGCACTTGGGACGCAACCAGTCGAACCGTGGCATTGAGACGTCGCACTTCCTCATTCCGCATTCCTCATCCTAGCTTGCCTCACACGAAGTGAACTCAAGAAAAGTGACCATTTTTCACGGGAACTTAGCATCTCAGTAACTGCCGAAAGCATTGCTAGCTGAACGAACCATCGTGCCACGTGGTCAATGTGTACAGTTGCTCTTTTTTCCCTACTTCAGCGTTCTGTCGAGAGCGTTATTTTCAGTGCACGCTGTGGAAGTGATGTCACCCGCAGCTTGCCGCCTTCTGAGCATCTTCTACACTGCTGTCCAGGACTTAGATCGAGCCATGGAGATACCTCCTATCACCATGGCAGCCTGCTCATAACCCTCGGTGGCTGAGGCAGGTGTCGGCAGCTGCCATCAGCTGTTGCGGCTTTCTCAGCCAGAAGGTGCATTGGTGCGAGTGACGCTTGCCCGTACCGACAACCACATCGCCTTTTCGGAGTCCTGGCCTGCGGCGACCTGTCTGTGCCGCCACACAGACAGGTCGCCTGTGTGGCGGCACGCACGAAGCTTCGTGAGCAGCGACGCTGACTGGTGTTGGCCTGTGGTGGTGTCGCGGTGTGCATGAAGGACACGAGTGCATAGACGTGCCCGAAGCACACCGATGCTGCATGTATAACCTGTTGTTTACGGTGCATTTGTAGGTGTGCTTTTGCAGGGATATGTGATTATTTATGGATGGGGTGATGTGGGGATGTTGACATCTCCTGATAAGCTTTTGTCTCGTGGCACTCTCGTTTCGTCAAAGCTACTCCAAGGTGGCTTTCCTGCGGGGCATGAGCCATGATGCCATCGTGATCTCGCTGCAGTGCTGGGGATGGCACTGGTGTTCCCACGGTAGCGCTACCTGGCGGCAAAGGTTGGCGGGACCACAGGGAACGATCCTTGCTTTCTCGGGCTTACTATACGTAGGAGGTGCAAATAAATGCCCTTTTTGTTGGTTTGCAATGCATGTACTGCGTCCTTCCTCGAGCGTGGGAGGCCCCACAATACATGTGTGTTTAGAATACTTGCATAGGCTAGGCAAGCCTGTGTGAATGGCCAGAGAAGCGAATATAATGGAGAGAATCATACAGTCATCTATTAATCTTGTGTTTTTTTCATTTACAGCATTGTGCTTTTAGAGGGAGAAGAGCTTGGGCAGAAAAAGGATACAGTTTTCTTTTATGATGACACTGTTGTGCTGCTACCCACGGAGCAGCTTTGCCAGGTAATTTCACACGAGCACATATGCACGTGTGGAGTGGTAACATATTATGTCTGTTATAGAGGCTCAAAGGGATGGATCCGAACCTCTACTACCCTCTAATAGAGCAGTGAGTCTGCATTCTTTATTGTCTATTTTGGCTGTTTGTATGTGCTTCCAGATATGCGATAAATACTAGTCAGTGTGGAAACTGAAATACCATGGGAGGAGATACAGACTGGAGATACCATGGGAGGAGATACATGTTCAAGAACCCACTTAAAACATGATAGTGCCAACGTTTACTTGCAAGATCATTTTTTTACAAGCTGTGCCTCCTCAGCCAGCAGGCTTTAGGACTAAAGGACAGGCTCCAGGGCATGCTCCTTCGCAAACTTTCGCTGGATTTCACAGCATACGGAACATGAAAGGTGCACCTGGACCTTGCATACGCAGTGTTGTCGGCACTTGGATAATTGCTGGTCACACTAGAAAAGAAATGTTTGTGCTTCCTTATCAGTCTGGCACACCTGGCACAATATTTGTAGTTGCCTTTCAATTTTTGATTCCACACAAGAAATGGCCAGAAATATTTTTATTTGATGACTTTGATTTCCACGAAAAAGTAACACTGATGTGGAATGAAT
This sequence comes from Hyalomma asiaticum, assembly GCA_013339685.2. Taxonomy (NCBI): domain Eukaryota; kingdom Metazoa; phylum Arthropoda; class Arachnida; order Ixodida; family Ixodidae; genus Hyalomma; species Hyalomma asiaticum. The sequence continues at coordinate 43,089,572 of CM023483.1, forward strand.
GATGAAATACCTAAAAAGTGTGGATACTAGGCAAGAGCTAGCTGTATGTGCTGATCATGTATCCAACTACTTTTAGGAATGCTGTATGAAACCTGCTATATAGTATTTATATGTACTTTTTTATTCTGTATAATGTTTCACTCTTCTTGTTACATGAACTATTTTTTATGTTCTCTTTTTCAATGTACACTCCTCCCCTCTGTAATGTATTTATACCCTGAGGGTATTGAATATAAATAAATAATTAAAGTGTTAGCACTTGTTGTGGCAAGATGTCTAGAGCATGGACATGATGATAAATCAGAGAACATAATGCCTGTATTGAGATCTTGCACTTTACAGCAGCAAAAACCCGACAGTAATAGTGGTCACCTATCAGCTCACTTGCATGTGCTGTCCTTTCTTGTTTTTAATTTCCATTAGTAATTATGAATCTGTACTGCCTTTTAAACCAAAACATGGAGGCACTTGAACTTAACAGAAGTTCTTCATATTCGTTTCATGTTTAGCAAAAGGGTGACATTGCTGGTTTCTAAGGTTATGCAAGTCTGGCTCATTCAACAAGCGAAACTGGATCGTCAGGAAGACCACAGTGTGGCATAGCTGTTCCCTTTGCATTGATGGGAGGCAGGGACGAGCATCCCACCTACAGCTCCGATTCATGGATGCTTACTCGAAAGGCCAGAAAGTTGAGCGAGTTGGTAAGGGTCCATGGTCAAAAGAAGAGGCGTGCAAGACACGGACACAAGGGGAGAAGTGAACAACACGAACGCCGACTAACAACTGATGCAGAGCACAGAGGCAAAACAGAAAGAAGACACACAGCTTATCTGCGCATGCTCGGAATGGTAGCGCGACCTGTCAAACGGTTACACGTGCCGGTCTACGCGATAGACAACTGCTAAGGCATTCGATCTCCTCTCTGTGTAAGCTAATCGATGGATGACTCACGCACGCACTTCCACTAATATACTGATATACCTGGCCTCAACCAATAAACGCGTCTCTTCATTCTTATGTCTGTACAGGATCTCGGTTTCGTCTAACTTGGGCGTACAGCTACAGACCTGGCAGTGCAAAGATAGATTAGACGGTGTTCCACCCAATAGCGACCTTCTATGTTCAATTAATCTTTGATTAATACAACGCGCACTTTGCCCTACATAAAAACGTCCGCAGCTAAAAGGAATCTTATAAACCACACCCATGCAACAGTCGGTAAAATTGTTCTTGGCTATGTGCTTAACCTGACAGATATCCGTTCGCTTCTTTCCTTCCATCAGCTCATTTCTTCTATGCACGGCAGCACAAACCCTACCTAACTTATTGGGAGCCGTAAACACAACATTAACCCGCACAGGCTTAAGAAAGTGGGAAGTAGATATGGGGTTAATGTTGTGTTTACGGCTCCCAATAAGTTAGGTAGGGTTTGTGCTGCAGTGCATAGAAGAAATGAGCTGATGGAAGGAAAGAAGCGAACGGATATCTGTCAGGTTAAGCACATAGACAAGAACAATTTTACCGACTTTTGCATGGGTGTGGTTCATAAGATTCCTTTTAGCTGCGGACGTTTTTATGTAGGGCAAAGTGCGCGTTGTATTAATCAAAGATTAATTGAACATAGAAGGTCGCTATCGGGTGGAACACCGTCTAATCTATCTTTGCACTGCCAGGTCTGTAGCTGTACGCCCAAGTTAGACGAAACCGAGATCCTGTACAGACATAAGAATGAAGAGACGCGTTTATTGGTTGAGGCCAGGTATATCAGTATATTAGTGGAAGTGCGTGCGTGAGTCATCCATCGATTAGCTTACACAGAGAGGAGATCGAATGCCTTAGCAGTTGTCTATCGCGTAGACCGGCACGTGTAACCGTTTGACAGGTCGCGCTACCATTCCGAGCATGCGCAGATAAGCTGTGTGTCTTCTTTCTGTTTCGCCTCTGTGCTCTGCATCAGTTGTTAGTCGGCGTTCGTGTTGTTCACTTCTCCCCTTGTGTCCGTGTCTTGCACGCCTCTTCTTTTGACTATGGATGATGCTTACTATATTTTAGCTCTGGAAAGTGTTCTGGAACACCAAGGAATGAAAATTTGAATTTAAACATGCCTTTGTTGCTTACATGCTGCACCTTTCCTTTCAGAAGAGAGGATGTACCAGCCAGTCCCAGTTTCAGCAGTGACACTGCTGCGCTACCTGTTGTCATTCGTGAAAAAGACATTGAATACCAGGCATGTTCTTTTTTCGGCTGTGCTCTAGTAAATTGCTAATACAGGTGTTTTGTTGCAAACACAGCTGCAGCGTATCATCCTGTATAGTCGGCTCTTGGAAGCATACCCTTATCAGAAGCAGCGTATTATCCAAGAAGCCAAGTTGGATATCCCACCACTGTACAGGGCCCACATCTGGTCAGCATTGTTGGATGTACAGGTAAGCATTGGCGGGACACTTGTGTATCAGGCTGGCCATAACAGCACCTATGGATTCAGATACTGTATTTGAGGCTGATGATTATGATACATGTCGGTCATCATCATCATCTTCAGCCCGTCTTATGTCCACTGCAGGATGAAGGCCTCTTCCAATGCTCTCCATCTTTTCCTGTCCTGTGCGACCTGATTCCATTTGATGCCTGCGAATTCCTTAATTTCATCACTCCATCTTACTCTTTGTATCCACGGCAGCACTTACCCTCTCTCGGTATCCATTCCGTCATTTAAACAGTCCATCGGTTGTCTAGCCTTCTCATCACGTGACCTGCCCATGTCCATTTTTTCTTCTTTACTTCGACTGTTATGTCAGCTACCCCTGTCTGTTCCCTAACCCACTCAGCTCTCTTCCTATCTCTTAGAGTAATGCCTATCGTTTTTCGTTCCATCGCCCGCTGTGTGGTTCTTAACTTCCTTTCTAGCTTCTTTGTAATTCTCCAAGTTTCCGCCCCATATGCCAATACTGGCAAAATACAGTAATTATATAATTTCTGTTTAAGTGAGAATGGTAAGTTTCCGTTCATGGGCTGGGAGTGTCTCCCGTATGCGCGCCATCCCATGCTTATTCTTCGGTGTATTTCTTTTACATGAGTAGGTTCTCCTGTCAATAGCTGTCCTAGGTGCTTCCGACAAAATTTGTGCACAATGTTGCAAAGCAGAAAATGTTGCTTTGCTGTGAACAAAAATGCCGTAGTTCAAGTCATTGCTTAGCTTTCGTGAGATTTTAGAATGGTGCACTTTTTTTTGGCCTCCAATGGCTTCCATTCATTGGGTCAATTGGGGGCCAGGTGGTTCAGTTCAGTGAGATAACATTAGGATCACTATGCTTGGCAATGCCCGAGTATTGATGCCAAGCCACAGCAGCCATGCTCACTCTAGCTTCACTTCCACTCTTTGTGTCGGATGTGCACCTCCTCTGGAATTGTGTGCATCTCGTAGAGCCACTGTGCAGAGGATCTCAATGGCACTGTCATGTCATGGCTGTCAGGTTCAAAAAGGTCTCTTTTACTTATGGGAACTTATTTCCACTCCTTTTTTTATTTTGTGAGAAATGGATCCATCAATGACTGTTCCTTGCATAGAAGGTTAATATATTGTAGTTTCAATACAACAAAGTAAATGGTCAATTTTAGCAATTTTATTATAGCAAGGATTAATGTAACGTAAATCTAGATGCAGGCGAGACCACTTAACCCTGTCACGTACTGCTGCACCGAGGGGCACCTTGCAAATCACACAGCAGTCATGGCCAAAAAGCAAAAGCTAGAAACTTCATTTATGTGGCAGTATACTAGTATGCTTAATACAAACCATTGTAGTCTAACACACTTTAGTATTGCTACAAATCAGTTGATAAAAGGGACTGACTTTGAGGGTGATACTTTTGTGGCTCTCAAGAAGCATTTCAGTGTGAAAAATGAGGCTGCATCAGCTTTTTCACCCTTCACAATATTTTCCTGTTCGCTCGAGTCTGTGTGACGCTTTCATAAAATTTGTACTATTTGTTTGCTGACTGGCGGCCTGTCTTGGCAAACTTGTGAGCCCTGGCCAAGTCATGTGTTCGTAAACTTGGTTGTGGAGTTGGGCACTATTTTCTAGAGCTGCATTTGCCGAGTATGAAAGCTGAACAGCATTTGACTAAAAAGTATTGCCCTTTCTTGCGTCTGTGCAGGGTGACCTTATGAGAGAATATGAAGCCATCGACAAAGAAACTCCCACCCCAACTGACAGGCAGGCATGTTTGCTAGATGCTGCTACCTTAGCTTAATGGAAACAATAATGATAAATAAATAAATAAAATGCTAATTTCCTGCAGATTGAAGTGGACATTCCTAGATGTCATCAGTATGACGAGCTATTGTCATCACCTAGTGCTCATGCCAAGTTCAAGCGTCTCCTGAAAGCTTGGGTTGTGAGCCATCCACACTATGTCTACTGGCAAGGCTTGGATTCATTGTGCGCACCGTTTCTACACCTGCACTTCAACGATGAAGGTGGTGATACTGTGTGGAGGTGGCAGCCATTGCTGTCCCGCTAAGCCAATGTTGTTTGTGCAGCTTCCGCATATGCGTGCTTGTCCACATTCATCTCGAGGTACCTCTACGACTTCTTCCTTCAAGACAATTCCCAAGTCATCAAAGGCAAGAAATTGGAAAGTTTCCTTCAGAGGGCCCCTTCATAGCAGATGAACTTTTTGCAGAGTACCTGGCCGTTTTTTCTCATTTGGTCGCATTTCACGACCCAGAGCTGACCAACCATTTGGACAGTATTGGATTTCTCCCAGAGGTGGGCACTTTGTTGGTGCCCTCCTTTAACTGTGTTCACACATTTTCTTATCTCTCACAGCTGTACTCTATTCCATGGTTCTTGACAATGTACACACGTAAGTTCGCCTCTAATGACTCATGACAAAGCCAGCTGAAAGGGTGCTTGCTCATTTGTGAACAGATGTGTTTCCCTTGCACAAGATATTTCACCTGTGGGACACTCTACTGCTGGGCAGAGACAGCTTCCCGCTGTGCGTCGGTGTAGCCATACTGCAGCAGCTTCGGACCGACCTACTGTCATTTGGCTTCAATGAGTGCATTCTGCTGTTCTCAGACATGCCTGGTGAGTACATACCTGGCTCCGTATTTGTTAGCACTGCTGTGAAAAGTCTGTGCTCATGGCCGTAGCATCCGGTCTGCTGCAGGCACATCGAGTTTGGGTCGAGGCAGCCGGTATTGCCTGAAGGCACCAAAACTGCCACAATCAATGCACGTAGGCTGGGCATGCAGTGACCATGCTGTGCACAGTGCCATAACAAGCATACGATCTTGCATGATTTCAGATATAATCTGCAGTATGCTGACACTCACCCAGTAGATTTGCAGCAGAGGCACATTTACGCGTGGAAATATGTGCATGCAGTGGTGACGACAAAAAATATGAAGCACTAGGTATGCAGAAACCCTTAAACACACATTTAGAACAGGCGTGAACGTTAAAACTTGCACAGAGCTTTGAAAAGTTCATTTCTGTGGATAACTTGAATGATACGACAGGGAAGTCAATTCCAAGCTGGATTTCTTGAAAGCAAAGTAGTATCATTCCTGGCCCATTCTGTGTCCACTGCAGAATGAGGGCGTCACATAACACACATGTTTAACGTAATAGTTAAATATAATAGACGTATATTTACAGCATTTAAGAAGGGCAACAAGATGACTAATACAGTCAGCGATTGATTTTTCAGACACTCTGGGAACACGAAAACATCCGAAGACATGAGCGCATGCGAAAAGCACACCATTTTACCGATATTTTTCTGATCAAGAGGGCAAAGGTCGAAATAAATGTTCAGATCCCGACACTGCCAACGGGTTTCACGCAGGCCGCGGTGAAATCGCTACTCAACAACTGCCACCATGTTTCTGACATTGCGCTCATTACGTGGAGACAAAACGAAATTGCTGCTTGTTGTCAGTCTTCCTGCTGTGAGGGATTACCAGTGTGCTGTTTTTAAGGTGTGCGTGCAGCCATTACTTGCACAGTCTGAGCGAAACTGCATTCTGCCAAAAATTGCAGTGGTGTTGACGCGTTAACAGATGGCAGCCGCCGCATTCGCAAAGTACATGCGCATTGAAAGCGCTGCAGACAAAATCAAGATCAACGTGACTATGAATGACAGCGATGCAACTCTGAAAAAGCACACATGGCCAGTGCGCACAGTGCCCGAATGGGGGTTGTATTGTCCATGAGCTTTTAAAATTGTGGCTGCTACTGATGCGGTCACGTGCGGCCGTGGTCGCCACCACCAAACTCAAAAGTACATATGCGCTTGACGTGCAGCAAGTCGAAGCAAAGCTGCGGAGAAAACCGTGCTAGATGCGATTTATGAAGGTGCGTGGCTGGTGCGTGGCTGCCGCACACGGAGTGAAAACGGAACTGCAGGTTGCCATCCGCTGCGGATAAGAATGCGCTCGCTATGATCGCGATAATCGATAACGACTATCGGTAATGACTACGCAGCTTCAAAATTACGCAGCCAATGCAGTGGTAGTTGCAAGGCAGTAAAGGCATAAATAGGCACGAAGGCATTCCAGCCCTTGCAGTTTGCTGATGACTATGGCGTCACGGACTTTGGCACTTCATTTTCAACTCGAGTCTGCCGTGAAGCTTTTCCCTCCCATGCCCTTGAAACTGCCAGCCACTGTACCTCTGCAAAGCTTCGAATAGTTCCTTCTTTGAACTTTCCGTGTTACCAAAATAATGGAGAGGTGCATAGATTTTTATGTCTTCGTTCGTTTATTAGAGCGGAACTTAGAAAAGGCGAGTCTTTATTAAGATGGAATGCAATAACCCAGCACGCCACAAGCGCTGCCACTCAAGTTTTTCAGCTCAGTTCAATGATGCTTCACACATAAAACGGGCTCAGTTGCGAAATTAACGGTACCACGGACTTTTGAGGATGGAAATGCTGAGACTCCACATACTTTTGTCCGTGCTTCTTGGGCACATCATGGCTCATATCGATGAAAGGATACGAGAACAGCAGATGCTCTGCATGTACCGAAGGCATAAAAAACACGGTGTCATTTTGAAAAGGTCACATGACGACGATTTTGTTTGCGTCTATGATTGCCTTGTGGAGTAACACCAACGTACCGACACGCGTGGTCCGTCGGTCCTTGTTGCTGTTCTTTTAAAGGGCAACTCCGGCAGTTTTTTCACCATATTCTGATATCGATATTTTCCAATGGTACTGATGGCCCTACAACAGCCATGGTGATTCACTTTGCCCAGAAATGCACCAATAATTTTAAATAACCGACTGAAAGGCTTGTCCAAACTGAAACCAAAATGGGTAGACCCTTCGTGCAGCGTATGTGATGTCGTCACAGCCTTCCCGTCACCAGAAATGTGGAGCTGGTGCCAGAACAGTGGCGAGGTCATCCAATGATGTGTTGAGCTATGCCAGCTTTTCTGAACTTGACAGCAACAATTTGAATGCTGAAGTATGGCCGTTTTGCTTTTGACGGCCCGCTGGCTCGGGTAGGAAACACAGGGTCGCCCGCGTGGGAATCTGCTAAAAATTTTTAAGAATTCATTTCCAGGAAAACTGAATAACTTGCAACCGCTTAGCTTGGCATATTGTTACAGCACCGAGGAGAATATGTATTGAAAATTTCTTTCTCATGTATTGTATTTTCATGTATTGTATTTCATGTATTTTCATGTATTGAAAATTTCTAATCTCAAATTTAATTTGAGATTAGCGGACACTGAAAAATTGCTGTAGTTGCCTTTTAAGTTCGCCGCGCTTTGCACACATGCTCTGAGGGTCGTGCGAACTACTCGGTGAGGTACGGAGAGTTCGATTCCAATAAACCATGCATGGGCTTGCGGGGACATCTCATAACAATAATAATAATAATATGGCTGTCATATTTTTGGTGGATGTTTGCACAGCAGGGGTGGCCGTGGTTTGCCCGCGTCTCTGTGGAGCCTGTTAGAGGGACTGTACACAGTTCTTCATCGCTCTCCCGTTTTAAATTCAAAGCATTTCTTAGCGAACTTCAGTGACTTTGAGCGTATTTATCTATCTAGCCGCCTACGACTTTGTGCTCTCCTGGCCGTTTCGTTAATGGGATGTATACGAAAATCGGTATGCCACTACATGAATGCAATAGAACATAAATGACAGGTCATAACATGAAAATCATGACATGCATGTCATGAGCGGCATGATTTACATGCCACGGTCTTGGTGCTCTCCTGGCCATTTCATTAATGGGATGTATGCGAAAATTGGTATGGCACAACATGACTGCATGAAGAACATAAATTACAGGTCATAACATGAAAATCAAGACATGCATGTCATGAGTGGCGTGATTTACTTGCCACGGTCTTGGTGCTCTCCTGCACGTTTCGTTAATGGAATGTGCATGACTATCCCTGAATGGTGTTTAACCAGAAAAATTACCCTCTTAAATTAACATCGCCTCATACTGCACTCTTGGTTCGCTTAGGTTCGCTGAGGTGGTACCGACATCTAGGAACGATACATAGAGCGAAGCAGATTGTTGTGCTGATTCGCACTGGCAGTCAACGCTTCGGTAATATTCGCGCTTCCGCCGCACGGCGCATTCCAGGGGCAAAGTATGAGCCGCTACAAAATTTGTCTTGCGTGGCCAGGTGTGTTGAGTTGCGACGCACGCTGCTCCAGGATCGCAGATGGCCGTCGACAAGAAAATGATTGGCATTTCATTGCAGTGGGCTGTGTTTTCACAAAACGATCCACTGACAACCCGTTCGGTTTCTTTTTCAAGGCTTCACCATTTGCGGACGATCATTGTTTATGGCAGGCTTGCACAAGGATCAGTTGCAGTGCGAATGGACGGAGACAAAAAAGGCACATGAATGAACAGGACAGGCGCTGTCTTCGTCCGTTTGCACTGCAATTAATCCTTTAACAGGAACCAACTAGCCACTTCTCAGATTCTTTTGCTCAAGGCTCTGGCACATGCTATTCAGTGTTTCCAGAGCAATGTGAGTTGCTCTAAAACTTTCTCTAGTGTACAACTGTCGAGCATCCCTGTGCCTTGTCGAGGTGCCGCTGATATCTAGATTTGTGTTCACATGTTCACAGTACCCAAGCCACCTCCCGCCCCTCGATTCGCCAGATATATGGTAGTAGAGGACTTGTACGGAGGATTCATGGGTTTCCTAATCATTTCCAAGCAAGCTCCTCTAACATCATTCACTTCGTGGATATGGTGGGATTTTTCTTTACCACCACCACAGGCGACTTCGAGCGCTCACTTATTCCCTGTTGAAACATTTGTTCCACTTCCTTCTGCACAGTCTCATGAATAGCGAACGATGTCGGGTATTGCTTGGCCTACATCGTTGCCTCCGTCGTGACTTGGAGCTTGCATTTGGTGAGATGTGTCAGCACACTCTCATGTGCCTTGAGGTGGTCTGCGTGAATGTTCCCGAATGTTTCTTGCTGTCTCAGCTGCAAGAAGGAGAGATCCTCTTCAGTGCAAAGTTCACAATCAAGTGCCACTGAAGCCTGATGGTGCTCAGCATCTTTGGGTCTCTCCTCGTACTTCTTTAGCACATTCATATGGGATAGGTTGGTGCATGCTCCAAGATCAGTGACGTAATCCATTTTGTTGCATCCATTTCAAGCACTGTCAATGGCCCTTTACACATCAGGATTAGCTTGTTGGCATCAGATGGCAGCAGGAGGAGAACTTTGTTCCCTACGGACAGTTGGCGCACTTTGGCCTTCCTGTCGTAGAACTTCTTTTGTGCCATCTTCGCCTTTTTGACCTGTTCCTCGGCAGTCCGGCAGGTGTCTTCCAGACGCTGGTGGAGGTCCATCACATAACTGTACGACCTCACAGCTTCATTGTCCGCATGGTCCCCCGTCCAGAGTTCTTTTAGAATCGCCATCGATCATCAAACATATTGGCCATAAAGCAAATCAAACGGCACAAATTCCAAGCTGCTTTGAGGTACCTCACAGTATGCGAACTGCAATGGGGCCAAATATCTGTCCCAATTCTTTGAGCTCTCTTGGCACATCCGGCAGATCTGTTTCAGTGTCCCTTTAAACTGCTGAACAAGTCCATTTGTCAAGAGGTGGTAAGGTGTAGTCTGGAGTTGCTTGAATGAGAGCAACCAGCTCAGTTCCTTCATAGCTCGTGACATGAAGGATGTTGGCCTGTCACTGATAATTTCGTGCGAAATTCCCGTGCGAGAAAACGTCTCCAGAAGGGCGTCGGTGATCTTCTCTGTCTCAGTACTTGGCAGTGCAACAACATCAGGGTAACGAATCACGTAATAAGGACATACCAGTTTCCCTTTTCCAAATTTGGTGCCAACAGGCCGATAATGTCCATGACAGCTTGCTCAAAAGGAGTTTTGACTATCAGCATGTTTCCGAGCGGCACACGACAAACGAAGTCCTTCGAGACAGTCCTCTAGGTGTCCTGAAAGGACTTTACGAAAGGAGCAACGTTGCGTTGCATGCCTGACCCAAAAAATTCCTCAATCACTCAATCTGTCGTCCTTTTGGTTCCCTGGTGACCAGCCAGAATACCCTCGCGTGTCATCTTCAAGACGAACTCACACACTTCAGCTCGAATGACAAGCTGTCCCATTTCTTTCTTCGAGGGCAGCCTTTAGCTCCTGAAGAGGATACCATTCATCAGAACAAACTCATTGTTGGCAGATTTAATGGCAACCTTTTACCAACTGCTTCGATGCAGTGCTGAAAAGTTGGATACTCTTTCTGCTTAGCTATCAGCTCAGAAGGGCTCAGCTGCAAGTGATTGATTGGCAGTGGGTTCGAGGCACAAGACGCCATTCTTGTGATGACGGCGACCGGCGTCTCATTGTGATGTCACTGGTAGTGGCATCAGGAATAGGATCCGACATTGGATTCACCTTATTATTGGCCTGCCCAGCTGCGTCATTCCTCTCGGGTGTACCCTTGTGCCCTGAAGAATCATGCGGCCTCTTCCAAGATTGGTCATGCACAGAAGCATCCCTCGCAGCCTCGACAATTCCCACAACGACATCAAAAAGTGGATTTTTCTTGCACATCACCGTCACTTGGCAGATAGAAATGGAGTGCTGAGGTTTGCCTCAGGCAGACGTATGATCAACCGGTCCAGCAGGGCAACGACATGGCTCTTTCCACTCAGGTTCTCATCCGGTACCAGTGCGCTCTTATTCATTATCACTGAATTACATACAGTGTCCTGCAGCACAATCATGCCTCATCCCTCAAGCACACCATCGGCCATTGGCATTCTGTTCGCTGGCAATACTGTATCCTTTCCACCTTGCATCACACTTGATGTGTCACTGGGAGAGGTACCTCTTGCCTCAAAAGTGCTTAAAGGAGTACTGACACAAAATTTTGACATTCTCTTATTGTTGCTGTAAATGAAAGCACTGACAAGGAAAACCCCAAAAAGAGTATCATGGCGCTTCGCAACGCAATGAATATATTTTTAATACGGCTCCCTTAAAAGCCCACTTTCGGTTTCGATCTTGAGGGGGCGGTCGGACGTACATCTAAGTCATGTAGGGACAGCAGTTCGTGATAGCGTCGCTGCAACTCTGCCGCCTGTGGCTAGTTACATGTGGGGCACGCAAACAACGGCAATTTCATGGTCATCCAGCGACTCTGACAGCGATTTCGGGGATATTTAAGAGGCTGTGTTCGTACGTCATCGTAATGTCCATTGTGCTGGGGCTGGCTTGCAGTGCTGGGCGACGAAAGCTTTAAAACTAAACTAAAATATTTTGTACAAGTTTCCTGGCTTCTGCGTGCAGAGGGCGTTAACAATACCTGGCTAGAAAAAGAGGAATGTATATGTTGCGCCTCTGCAAAATCGTGTCAGTACTCCTTTAAGTTGCTTTCAATGGTGATTGTGCATGACACTTGGCCTCCCATGCTCGCGTTATAAGGGCACGCTGCTTCTTTGCGGCCAACACCGTGACACTTCGAGCAGGGAGCCAGCCCCCTTTGAATTAGGTGGCCTTGTTTTAAACCAACAGTCCGCCGCTCGGTGCCCTAACTTGTTGCAAAGTAACAATGAACCTTTCATTTCGTATTTTGCCTGTGTGGTACCTTAGCTTGTGTTGCAGACCTTCCTGGTTCTTTCATTTTTTGTTTCTCCAAGGTTGATCAGACATTGTGTGAGCTTGTCCAGACCTCTGCAACCACATTCTTTCAAAAATACTGCCATCTTCTCGTCACATTGCTGAAGGAACTGTTCCGAAGTTATCGTATCTCATAGGCCCTTGTAGGTATGGTCATCTGTTGCCAGTGGTTGAACTATCCTGCGAGACGCCCAGAAACTGTCTCCCTGTTTCAGAGCTTTCAGCTCTTGCATTTTGGAACTTCACCCTGTACCCTTCCTCGGTGTATTGGAAACAATCTAGGAGGGTTTGTTTCAGCTTGGCATAATCTACTGCTGCCATACAGCCCACTGTGCTCAGTGTCTCTCCAGTTTAAGCAAAAACTATGAGATAATGCCCACTTATCAGTTGGCTGCCCTTCACTACTGGCCAATCTCTCAGATTGCTGGATGTACGCATCCAACTCATCTCTTTCCTCGTTGAACTTGTGTGGCTTTGGTAACCCTGCGCCAAACTAGAACTTGAAGCAGTGCTAGCTGAAGGATCACTGCCGGTCGCCTGCTGCTCATGCTACTTCAGCTTAAGTCCAAGAATTGCTTTTTCTTCTTGTAAGTACGCTCTGGTTACCTCCTCTGCCTCCTTAGCTGCCATACGGTCAGCTATACACTGGCCTCCTTCTCTCAGCCACTCCTCATCTACCCAACTCCTTAAGCCTGGGCCCAATATGCCCAATTCCTTGTCAAGTTGCAATAATTTCTCGGGATCTATTCTCATACGACACACACCCGCAAGGTGGTGCTCTATAAGGTCTTAGGAAGGCCAAGCTGGCTCTCAGAAGCTACTTTTTGTAAGATTCGCTTGATTCATGCCTGCAAGTGTGCTATGCGAAGAGTATAGATGCGAGAGGTTATCTGCGAATAGACAAACAAAACCTATATTTCAGAACAGTAATCACCAATAGGGAAATAATAAAACAAAAGAAACAGCTCACATGCGAAGGGAAAACGAAAGAACGCATGTAATGTGTCGGGACAACATAGACAGTGTTCAAAAACAAAAACACTTGGCTCATGGCTGCAATGTCCATCATCTGACATGATGCCGCGATGTCCATAGGTCGATGATGACACCACAGCTTCTTGTCAGGAGTGGCAGCAACTGGCGGAGCTGGCAGTGCCACGTCTGGCCTCGTGCAGAATTGTGGGCCGCTTTCATAATGTGGGCCTCTTCACGCCCGCCGGATCCTCAACATATCCCGTGGCCAAGTGCCGTTTTCAAGTCGCAGCTCCGCAGTCATTCGACGCCCGGCCATGGTGCGACGTTTGTCTCCGCAAACTTTTCGTCCAGATGGCCAGGGCCAAAGCACCTTTGTTTTAGGATGTGTTTTCATTTCTGCCTGGCTCTCTGAGGATGGTCTGCCAAGTTTCGTCTGGTTGCTGCTTGGCGAGGTAGCACCCGGTGGCTTGCGGAGAAGCACTGTAGTCACTGCAGCCGCGCTGCAATCCAGTATATCTGTTGTATGGCGAATTACAAGCATGAGCAGCTGTGGTACAGGTGACGCTCATTATAACGGACCCTCATAATCCAGCAAAATGTGCCCATCTTATCCAAAGTCCAGAATAACAATTCTTCGAACTTCGCTATGAAAGGGGTTGTCTGTGTATTACGGACTTCAATTCCACAGCATGGGGCAGGCTATCACTGTAACCGCTAGGTGTGGTCTCCACGGCATGATTACAAATGACACTAGTCACCAACAGCAGCAATTTACAACTGCAGTGCATGTTCTGCTTCAATGAGCGAGTGCTGTTGTACAGTGCACGGGTGCAGCAAGGGCACTGCTACTCTGAACTAGCTCTAGCATTCATGCAACTGCACCTCCTTGCAGTAACTTATTCTAATTTGCCGTTGAAACTTGCCGGGACGTGGGCTTGGAGCACCAGGACACCTCACTTCCGCAACTTTGGTTGGTCGTGATGCCTAACAACACTGTGCCAATATTGCAGATTAAGTTATGCACGTTGAAAGTAATAAACACGCAAAGAAAAGCTTTTTATTTACATTTAGCTCAAGTGCTTAGGATTAATTTTCCCTGACCCTTGCTTGCCTACGATAGCTTTGTTGTTCACAGCTGAATGCAGGTTCTCCTTGGACAGCCCCTCGTCTTTGCAGTGCCTGCCTGCTTTCCACCGTGCACAACTGCATCTACAATCTTAATCTTGTTGCTCAATGAAATTCACTTCCTTTTTTGGAAGCTATTATTGTGGTCTGGCACAGTTGACTAGCACGAAGATACAACAAAATGGCATCACAATTTCACCACGCTTGTATGGTGTCTAGAAGGGGAATTGTGATGGGCTGGAGGCCAGGATGTGCATAAACTTTCAGTTAAATATGGTGGCCGGCTTAGATGGCGCTGCATGCGTTGGGGGCGTGTTCAGCGTGTCGGACAGTGCAATTACAGCGTGGCTGCCGGCTGAATTTCTGCGTTTTTTTTTTTTTTTTCATTAACAGGCATTTATTTCTTGTTCCCATATGTCCCACAACTTACACCTTTTGATTTATTGGCGAATATATCACAAGCTCTGCGAGTAGTGTGCACATGATGCAGCCAGATGATAGTGGTTGTCCTGTCAGTTTCTGTAATCCTCACTCCCCCCTCTTAGACAAGCATCAACGATGAGCCAACGTGCAAACAGCCAGTCCCACAGAAGCATTTTTTTTTTCTCCAGCTCTCTGCATCGGTTCACCGTGAGGTCAGAAAAATGAATCATTAAAGTTGAGGCAACCATTTAAACTACATTCGTGGACATTTGGTTTAAACGCGATCTTCCTAGTGTCCATGTAATGTCAAATTGCAAGGCTGTAGTTTAAAAGAACACAGTATGAAAAAATCCATTTTGATGTTTTATTCTTCACAGCAATATGTCGTATGAGGTTGTGGAATGTCAAATGTTTAGTTATGAGGAATTACCCCCCCCCCCCCCCCCGTCCTTGGTCAAAGTGTCCACATTGTCGTGACTCAAGTCTCGTCAAGGGACAGTTTAACCCCAATGAGGGCGAAAGATGCCACAGAAGTGAAAGTACACTGTGTATCATAACATGCACACCTGCAGCTAAAGAAAGTATCTCCTTTTCCTTTTAAGTTTATTTTTTTAAAGGAGATTCTTGTTTTGGGCACCTCGACATCATATGGATACAAGCCGACTTAGGTTCCTTACAAGTTGCTCTGCCACAAACACGGTATTCGAGCCCTGTGGTAAACCTGATCTGAACAGGAACAACCGCTTCGCTTCCTCACTGAAAAAAATGATAGCTAAATTTACTTTCGTTTTAGTTGCTAAACAACTAAAATTAAAGTGTTGACGACATGCTGGGCTGTGTGTGCACACCACTGCTATGCAATGGATACCACATATGTACAAAATCACAGTGTCTTACCAGTGTATTTAGAGCCATCCCTACATATTGTTGCGTTGACAAAAGAAGTGGGAAACTACAGGATATGTATTGTGACGGACCAGTAAGGATGATGATGATGATGATCCTTCAATTTTGGCATCTACCCACTTGGGGGGATTAGCCAGGACTCAGGCAGATATGAGTTTAATTTACTAAGTTATGCTACCTGAAAGGTTTAGTCCGCACAACAGTCAAAGCATGTTCATCGTCCTCCTCTTTACTCTTCCAATGGACATCACCAAGCCTATGCTCCACTGCAGTTACTGGAGGTTGAGTTTGCTCTCGCGGCATGCAACAATATTTTACTTACTTCCACTGAAAAAAACAGTGCTAGCTACACACAGTGTTTGTCAGAATGTTTATAGTATCAATATAACCCCAGTTAACACTCCTGTCTTGTTGGTAGTCATTACTGGTACCATGTAAAGTGAATGCTGCATATTGTGGTGTAATATGCTTGTTTCACCCAAAATTTCTATCTAAGTGTATCAGCGAATGTCAGTAATTTATAAGCATATTCAGTCTGTGCTGTCTGCTCGAGGTGACACAGACCACCCATATCTGACATGCAATTCAGCGTAGGCATCAATCAGGCCTAGTGCGGCCTATGCACTCAGAAGTACCAGCTCAGCCCTGCATGAACTGACCAGGCTTGGCCATTTTTGCTTTGCCTCACAGAGATAGATATACAGCGGTGTGTCCAGGATTCCATTCGCATATTCTGCAGTACACCACAGAGCTCCACCTTCAGAGCTCATGCAAGGCCCGACAGTCAGCCTCGGGATCCACTCGTAAGTAGCTTCACTTAATTACCACTCGCCATCCAGAAGGTATAAGACGTGGTGTGAATTCATGGCATTTGCTCAACGGCATGGTCTGACTAGCAGAACAACATATGGGCCGGATAATATCCTGCTGTTTAAAACCAACAGTAACGAAAGCTGGTGTGATCACACACATCTTATGTAGGCAAGAGAGGCCCCATCCAGATGACCGGAGTGTGGCAGCCAATGGACCTTTCCTAAAAATCCTGCGACCCACTGCGCGTCGGCGCTGTGCATCATGGGAAAAAAAGTACCGAACACTGTCGTCTGCTTCGGCCGCGCTCGCAGTGTACTTGCCGGCTTGTTGGAGCAGACAAGGACTCATCGCTTCAAACGCTCTATTTGAAAACCACCATGCAGATTTCATTAGTTCTTGCATTGTGCGGTTCATCATGGGTTATGGAGTAAACATCCACCATGACAATGTCCTCGGCAGTATGCCATTGAACATGCATTGCCTGTTGCCGCTTTTCAGGTGCCTAGAGAGAGCCTGCGATTGTATGGCCTGAGCGAACTGGTGGGTTGTCTCGGTAATGCTTGTTTCTCAAACACCTGATGAGGAAAGATTGCTGGTAAGCAGTCGATGTAACCTGTGCCACCCTCTTGGGTTGAAATGGGCCCCACATATCTTAGGTGTGGTGGGCTGCCAAAGCGAAAACCACCCTTCTAGTCCTTGGTTTAAGCGCTAAACAAACGGCATGATTTTGCGTCCAGTATGACGTCCGGTGCAGTGTGTTTGGGCTTGCGACATGGAACGGTTCCAGACACGTGGAGCGACGGGCGATCAGTGCGTATAGGCAACACTCACGTCCAGTGCTTTGGTTACACGCCTGTTTTATTCGTCAGGGAATTAGTATATGTGTAAAGTGGTCAGGGGATATCTGGAAAAGTCAGGGTATTCCAGTTGAGCAATTCTCTAGACAGAGTGATAATGTGACTGGGTGTTTGCAGGGCATGTCACCAGTACCCTTGGAGGAGCTAAAAGCAGAGCTCTGCCCACGAATCTCGCCTCGTGATCTGCAAGGTCTGCTTGAGATGTCTCGGGCAGACAGCTCTAAAATGAGTCTTCTCGTCATCGATGTGCGTCCCTCCGAGGAGTATCCTTTGAATGTGAAACCTTCTCAACCTTTTTGTGTGTGTTTGAAAAGCTACCTCTAATAGGCAGTGCTGTCATAATTATGCATGATGTGTACATCATGTGACACAGATGCAGGGATGTCTACTGCTGTACGAAACACCACCATATGTTTTCCAACTTACTTTGCTACCATGCAATAACATGTAATGTACTGCAGTAGAATACAATGTTGGTTTGTTCCAAGGAAATTCCAAGGTTTTTCAAGGAAATATACAGCACAGAGTCGACTGAAGGTATTCCTTCAGTCGACTCTGTGCCGTCTACAGCTGCATATCTTCTATCTCTTTTGTACATATGGTGTGGCCAGTCAAGTATGAGGCCTCGGTTTGGACGACGTTTATTCTCAGTAGCTCGGCAGGTCGCTCGATGATGCCAA
Organism: Hyalomma asiaticum; assembly: GCA_013339685.2. Taxonomy (NCBI): domain Eukaryota; kingdom Metazoa; phylum Arthropoda; class Arachnida; order Ixodida; family Ixodidae; genus Hyalomma; species Hyalomma asiaticum. The sequence goes on from CM023483.1 coordinate 43,107,505, forward strand.
CGCGCTGGGCGCAAAACACTATGATGATGATCACCCACCAGCGATGAAGAAGATGCGCAGAACGCATGGTGATGATGATAAAATACAGATGATGAAGACGTGCTTAATAAACGCCCACACAAGGTCTTTTATATAACATCAGCTGCTACCACTATGCTGTATTCTTCTTATCCCCTGACCTAGCTTTTAGTACTGGCAGTATGCAGTGATGCCATCTGGGATTCATCATCGTCAGCAGCAGCAGCAGCCTATTTTAAGCCCATTGCAGGACGAAGGCCTCTCCCAGCAGTTTCCAATTTGCCCTATCCTGACCGAGTTGGTTGTTGGTTCCACTTTATGCCCACGAGCATCTTATTTTCATTACTCCACCTAACCTTCTGTCGCTGTTGTTCGTCCTCAATATCATATGCCCTGCCCAGGTCTACTTTTTTCTTTTAATTGATATAAGAATATTGGCTACTCCTGTCTGTTCTTTGATCCACTCCACTTGTTCTTTATCTCTTAGTGTTACACCTACCATTTTTCTTTCTATTGTACGCTGCATACTCCTTAATTTCATCTCTCGATATTTAGTTTACCTCCATGTTTCTGCTCCATACATTAGTACTGGGAGAACGCAGTGATTAAATACTTTCCGCTTTAGTGACCAGTGGCAAGTTTTCAGTTATGATTTGGAAATGTCTCACGCATGCGCTCCATGCCATTCTTATCCTACGAAACATAAAGAGGCCCTATATATATATATATATATATATATATATATATATATATATATATATATTGTAATCCCTGACTTAACTGCTCCCCAGCGTGAAGCATTGATAAAATTGATCAAAAAGCATCAGGCCTCCTTCGACACCAATACTTCATCACTCAGACAGACCTCCATAACGTCTTATCATATCGACACCAATTGCCAGACTATTGTGCGTTGCCATCCCAACCAAGCTTCTCTGGCTGAACGCAAACTCATTTAGGAGAATGTCACAGATATGCTCAAATGAAACATCATACGCCCCTCCGCAAGTTCTTGGCATCTCCTATTGTATTGGCACAATTTTGTGTTACTGCGGGCTCAACGAGATCACCTGCAAGGATGTACTATATCCCATGCCCCGTATCGATTATGCACTTGATTCATTGTAAGGTGTGCAATACTTCTCCAGCCTTGGCCTTCACTCCAGGTGTTGGCAAATTCCACTGCACGAAGTGGACAAAGAGAATACAGCTTTTCCTACTCTGGACAGTCTTTACGAGTTTAACGTAATGCCTTTCGACTTATGTAATGCGCCCACCACAGTTGAATAGATGATAGACACTGTTCTTCGAGGCCTCAAGTGGAGAACTTGTCTATGCTACTTCGACGACATCGTGGTGTTTTCCTTGACCTTCACTGATCATCTGCAATGCCTGGACGAAGTGCTCACATGCCTTTCCAATGACGGACTTCAAATAAGCATGAAGAAGAGCCACTTTTCAACCAACTCGACCCGTACAAATTTCTGCCGTGCTCAGCTTCCCATGCCCACTTCGTGCAAAAGAACTGTGCAACTACCTTAGCTCGCATCATGTTTTTGACATTCCATCCGGAACTTTGCCAGCAATGCGAAGCCTCATTTAAAGAACTCGAGTGCGCACTCACTTCGCCACATGTTCTCTTCACTTCGATGGCAAGGTGCCCACATTGCTGCACAGTGACGCTAGTGGTCAAGGAATTGGTGCCGTGCTGCTGCAGCGTGACCGCGAATTTTGCGAGAAGGTTGTCGCATATGCAAGCGGCGTTTTGACATCGGCGGAAAAGAAATATGTACTCCATAACTGAACAAGAGTGTTTGGCTGTTGTCTGGTCCATACAGAAATTTCGTCCTTACCTCCACGGCCGACATTTCACTGTTTTCACCGACCATCATGCTCTGTGCTGGTTGTCAACACCCAAAAGCTTGTCTCGACGCCTTGGCAGTTGGGTCCTCCGATTGCAAGCCTATGACTTCAATGTCATCTACAAGGCTGGAAGAATGCACCAAGATGTCGACGCTCTTTCACGCTGCCCGTTGCCGCCATCAATGGACCACATCACATCTCATCAAATTGGCCGCGCTGAGGACGCATCATCGATTACAGCAATCTCTTCCGTTACTCCATCGAACCACCCCTTTGTGCTTTCCACGCACCGGTGTGCAGACTCTCAGTCGCCTTACAGGTGTTTCATTTTCCCAAAACGCCAGGCTATGAAAACAGCTCAAACTATTCAAGTTTGAAGATGACGTACTCTACCACTATATATTTCACAGTGAGGGCCATCGATGGGTTCCTTTTGTACCGCGCTCTCTTCGCGCTGAAGTTCTCCAGGCTTTGCATGACGACCCTATGTCGGGCCACTTGGGTTACCACAAGACCCACGAGCGCATACAGAGCTGATTCTTCTGGCCAGGCCTTTCCACAAGCATCACTAAATACAGTGGACTCTTTCCACAATGAAATTGACCGTGCGCAGAAAAAAATTTCGTGAAATCGAAAACATATACCTAGGTGACCTGAGCTGGTAGAACAAAGAAATTTTATGCCTCAATGTTGCGCACGGAATCACGGCAGTAGTCGGAAAGGTTTGGAAACTGTAAGTGCTGAAGCCATACCTGCCAAGTTTGGAGAAGCGGAATCTGGGAGATTTACGTATTTACTCGATTCTACCACGCGCTCAATAGTAACGCACACCCATTTCCCTCACTCCCGCTGCCGCCTGTTGGCATGCGTGCTGAGCAGGACGGCCCAGCTAAGCCTAAGCATGACTGGGGATTGGTCTAAAAAATTGCTGCGATGCAATCTCGGACGTCATGCAGCGCGCACAGCTGAAAGACTCAGGCTCAGCACAGATTTGAGGGAGAAATGCGATGATGAACCGGTTTGCGTACAGTGATAAACATCAGCGAATGTCAACGCGCTAGTGCATGACACTTCAGCACTGCTGAATACTGAATGGCTCCTGTTTGTTTTCGGGGTGCTTATTGTTTGTGCCTGTTGTACGATAATACAAACGGGTCACATTCTGATGTGCTAGCGCCGATGATGCCGTGACGAGAACAGTGAAAAGGTTACAAATTTAACTGGAAGCCGAAGGAGCCGTGGTGCACCACACATGGTTAGAAAAGGGTACGTGTATTTTTATTATTTTATTTATGCAGTACTGCAGACCCTAATTGGGTCCATGCAGGAGGGCAGTACATAAGTACATATTCATGAATAACAATCAGAAACAAAGGAATAAAGAACTAAAGAAAAAAATAGCACGGCTAAATAAGACAAGTTTAAAAGACACCGAAGAAAATGAATAGCAATAACATCAGAAACAAGCAACGGTATTAAGAGAGAACACAACACATTACGCACGCATGAACATTTACTAATACTCTTGCAAGATTGAAGGCAGCAAATACATTTGTAATACTCAAAAACAGTATCACTAAAAAAAGGAACGAAGGACTAATCATAATCACTGTCATGATAACTTGTGATTAATGAGGTGTACATTGATTCGTTTGGCTACAGCCTTATAGATTATTGGCCAAGTTTATATCCACAGACTGCTGTCGAGTCACTTAAAATGGTTTGGCACTTCAAACCGCACTCTTGTAGCCCAAACTATGTGAACCGATTCTTGTCTTGTTTATCATTGTAAGGGGCTGAATATCCAAAGCTTTCTGCACAACACAGTGTTTTTCATTACCTCTGAGGTCGGCCGACAGTTTCTTTTCCTTACGGATAACAAGAATGCACTAAAGCTTAGCTTCGTAAAGCTCCGACCTGGTTGTAAACAAACGCCTCTATACGACAAATAAGTGAAAACGGACTTGCCGTTGGGCTATCATTCATAAACACGCTGCACATAGGAAAGTTTCAATGCGACAAGCTGAGCCTTTTTCTTTTTTTCCCCCAACATGCGGTGGATCGCAGTGAGCGAGCCTGAAGGTTCACTAGGGTTTCCGGAGCCAAGGGTGACTGCATATATGAAATGTTGAAAACAAAAATAAGGATGCATGGCATGCTTTAGGCGGTGACCGTGTCATGAATGACCAAGTCAGCATTTATCGGTGCGTACAAGAAAGGTTCAAAGTCATGTCAAGAAAGTGATTACGCAGCTATTTTTGCCAAGTGCCCTTGAGTTCGTCACTTAGCTAGGTTGAGCCAAGTTTTATTAATCATATTAATTCTCACGTCGATTTTTCTTTTTTACCTCTGGTCACGTTCTATAAGCTAGGCGGACAGTGATACATGCCGTTCGGAGGGGCCGGGGAAATGACTAACAAAAACAACCAAAATCTGCTCCATGCACTTTATTCAAAATTACTTCCTCCTTGCTGCGGCACGTGGACGACGACCCTCGAAATAGATGGTGTCTCTTCTGTTTTCCCTGAAGGAGAAAAAAAAAAGCATGCGTAAACGGTGCGAACGAAAATGTCGCCGCGTACATACACACCACTGGCAGCATGTTTATAAGCACACGCTCAACGGTAGCGACTCACCTTTCTCGTTTGTAGGAAGCGCAAAAGGCCGATGTCGCAATGTAAATGTCGCCAAATTACGGCGAGCCCTTATTCTCGTCCCGATGGTGCCAGGTGTTGATGGTGCACGCTGCCGCAGACATTGACAACACACTCGCAGGTTTGTCGTCGTCCTGCGACCGAGCCACTCTGCCCAACAGACTCCTTAATGGCACAAAATACCACTCACTGTAGAGGAGAAGCGCTAGGTGGACAACACATTGCACGAAAACCACGTCCGCAAACACAGACGATGAGATTTCGGTGGATCACACAGGAACCAGTTGCCACCCCGCTCTCCGGAGATGCCCTCATGATGGTGCTCGTAAACCCAAAATTCCTTGCAAAACAAAACTGACAAAAAGCCTACCACCAGGTGGCGTATTTATTAATGGAGTCTATAGTAAATAATTCATACATATGTTTGTGGTAGGGGGCTGATGTTTTGTTATATGAACAGTGCTATCAATAAAAGGGGAGAAAAAGATGTGTGAGTGAAGTAGAAAAATATTTGAATAAACAATAAGGAAAATGCAGTAGTTGAAAAGTGAGTGGAAAAGACTGAGGAGGTTACACAGAGCACCAGCTTTGACATAGAGCAACACTGTTCTTTTTGTAAGTATCTCTTGGTGTTATTCTTTCTTTAATGTACGCACAACAGGAAGAGCACCCGTATATCCACTTATTCCATTTTCCATTGTGCAGTATTTATGAATTAGATATGATTTGCACTGTGCGCAATCTAGAGCGGAAGTTTCCTTGCAGCAGTGTTACCCTAACTGAATCGAAACTGTGACCTTCTGACCAAACATGTCTGGAGAGGGGGAGGTTTGGTTGTATCTTCACAGTGATCGGCGGTTGTTGGACCTGATTTGGAAAGGTGTATCAATTTGTCCGATATATTGTTTAGAGTAGACCCCACATTCCAAGAGGTAGACCACATTTGGAGAGTCGCAATTAAGGTCGCCATGGATTGAGTGTGTGAAATTGCTGTGTGTGCTTTTGGCTGTCGTGCTTGTTTGCATGTATTTGCACACCCTGCATCTCTTTTTTTCTGCAGGGTAGGCAACAGACTTGTGTTGTTCTGTTTGTTTTCATGTGTATAACATAGTCCCTTATGTTTTCTGGGTGTCAATACACCACTGTAGGGGGAGTAGTGAAGAGCTTCTTAAGGCGGTTTCTTTGCTGAAGTATATTAAAGTGTTTTTTGAGAATTTTTTTCAACATTTGACGCATGGCTTGTGAAAGTGAGAATTAGGTTGTGCCATTCTTGTTGGCTTTCTTTCTTCCGATTGTATAGGAGTTGGTGGCGGTTTAGGTTAGCTGCTTTTTGTATTGCGTCCTCAATGATAGGGGCGGGTATTGCTGTCTGATGAGGATGCTACGCAGACGTTCTGTGTTATTTTTAAAGTCTTTTGTTTGTGAGCAGATTTGCCTAAATTAGTGTGCCTGGGAATATGGTATGCTGGTTTTGCAGTGCCGCGGATGGCAGCTTTTAAAGTGGAGGTATTGCTGCACGTCTGTGGGCTTCCTGTACACCTCGGTTATCACCCTACCCTAGCCCTAACATTCACATTGAGGAATGTTCTTGAATAGGGTATGGAGTGAAGGATATTGTAACACACAGTATATGAAAACTCTTTAATAAGTTAAATTGGACAAGCTTGTGTCCAGGAACCGAAATGGCTCAGCAAAGCGTCCGCCTAGTCTCTATCGAGAGCACAGTCTGCGCGAGCTCCGTGCCTCGTTTTCTTCCTCTTTTGTCGCTCTCTGAAGGCGCGCGGCTGCTCTCCTTTGCACGCGTGCCGCAAATGAGTGGGAGGGCTTCGGAAACGACCGGGGCACATAGTTTGAAGCCGGCTTGTGTCAATATGCTTTTATGTGCCTGGTTAAATGAGTCAATAAAATTTAATAGTTGTTCTTCAGTGTTTGTCCAGATGAGAAAGATGTCATCGAGGTACCACTTATAAAAGGTGGGGCGTGTGGATATCTTGCCAGAAAACTTGATTCCATCTCGTGCATTGATCATGATTCTATCTCGAGATATTGAAAACTTTTAAATAATGGATGGCAGGTTCCTTGTCACATTACAATGCACAAACATACCACTCAGTGATGGAACTAGAACACTTATGAGGTCCTACATGGAAAATAAATCTGCTTCTTCTCCACCCCCAGTCGTCATTGAAACCCTTGCTAGAATTGTTCTTGAATTAAATGGCTTCGAATTCGACAACCAGTATATCCTCCAAATGGTACTGCGATGGGTACCTGGATGCCACCAAATTATACAAATATATTTAGCCCTCGAGGTCAACTTCACATTTCATAAACCATGTGAACTCGGCTTCCAGGGCTTTCAAATCGAGAAGTGATTGCGAGTAAAAGCGTTAGTCATGCGCTCCAGCCTAGCCTATTTTAACTCCGGTGAATCTCCTTTTCTGGAGTTGGCCCCTGTTTTAGTAAGTGAGCCAGATACGCACATTTTTGCATTGGTTCTAGGGGGTGGTTGTGAGTCATGAACTTCATTTATTTGCCACACTGTTGGGCGTCATCACCTTTGTGCTTTGCGTATTCATTTTAAAGGGCCCCTAAACCACACACGTGTTTGATTGATAAAACACAGCGCCTGCTTGTTTCGCTCCGGCCGGTGTTACCTCCTCTTCAGACCAATCAGTGGAGCTCTGCTTCTGCTGGCGTCGCAGCTAACATTGGTACGCCGGAAATGCCAGGAGAGGTGCACGGGATTGTTTTACGAGTTTGTGGCGCATAGCACTGCCACATTTGGCATCGTTCATGACTGCATTCTCAACTCGATGCACGCATTAACTTGAAAAATGTTAAAAAGAAAACAATGTAGGGGGTGGTTTAGGGGCCGTCCTACCTTGAATTGCTAGCTGATTTACTTACAGTGCCATCTGCGAGTGATAGATTGCTAGGAGATATCCCACTGCTTCCTTTTGTTTGAATGCAATGTCAGCGTCTTCAGACTTCACCCCTTTTATTGTCCTGAACAGAAAGGCAGGTATCAGCGGGGCACCATTCCAGGTGCCTTGAATGTCCCAGCCAGCAGCAGCGGCCAGTGGGCACTGCTGCGAGGCACGGTGGTGGTGGTGGCCGGCAGCCAAAAGGAACACACTGCGGCCGTCTGTGTAAGTCCTACAGGAGCCCATTTATTTCACGGCATGCAAGCGAGGCCTGCTCCCTGTGCAGGCGGCCAATGGACTGGTGCGCAGCGGTCAGGGCCGGGTGTGCCTCCTGCACGGCGGCGTCGAGGCCCTGCGCACGGTGCTGGAGCTGCCCCCCCAATAAACACTCTACTCGTACACCACCTCCTCGTTGGGGTTGAACGTGTCGATGTACATGTTCTCCTTTTTGTGCATGCGACGCACGTGCGACCGCAGGTTGTCCCTGCGGGCCGACCTGTAGCTGCAGTGCGGGCACAGGTGTGGCTTCTCGCCAGTGTGCATGCGCCGGTGCTGGATGATCTTCTTGAGCTGAATGCTCGCAAATCCACACACGTCGCACACAAAGTTCTCCCCACTGCGGTGCTTCTTCATGTGCTTCTGCATGTCAGCCTCAGTGGAACGGTCCTTGCCGCAGATCTTGCAGCTCAGCTTGACAGGTGCCAGCTTGGCAGCACCCAGCATGTGGGCCTTCTGGTGCTTGCGGTATGCCTTGTATACGGTGCACGTGTATGGACAGAAGGGGCAACGATACTCCTCGGCGTTGTGCCGGTGCCTCTGCGGGGGGGCCTCCGGCTTGTGGCGCTTCTTGCCACAAGGGTGGAAGCCCTCCTGCAGCACGTGCTTCATTATGTGCTTGTCCAACTTGTCCCTCCGCGGAGACATGTACGGACACGAAGGGCACGAGTAGAGCGGGCAAAGCGAACTCTCCTCGGAGCTGGCATAGCTGGTATTGCGGGCGGCCTTGCGCGACACACCGTGGTGCATGCGGGCATGCTTCTTGAACGCACTGCGGCTCTTCAGCACTGCACCACAGTCTTGGCACTCGTAGCCCACCTCTTCGATGGGGGCCAAAGCACGACAGTCTTCTTCCAGGGTGGGCTCAAACAGGGCTTCCTCGACGGCCATGTCGGGCGATGGGCCCACCACCACCTCACCCCCTTCGATGATGTCCTCCTGCTTGATCATTGAATTGGGCACCAGGATGATCTCACCATTGGCCTCCCCTTCCTGCAGAAGCATCTGGCTCACTGGCGAGTGCAGGGTGTGGCCCTTCATGAACCCCTGGCCTTCCAGGCTGCTCTCCAGTCCACTCAGTGTCTCCTGCAATAAAGGCAGTTCATTATAGCGTTTCCTTAAAGGGAATGACAACATGGATTGCATTAATGTTTTTCCTTTTCACCGTTTTCAAAAGGATTTCTACTCCTAAATTGAGTTCGGAGTGCTGTACATCCTCAGGTTGGCTTGGCTAGAGGCCTCCAATGTTGCCAGCCGCAATTCAAACTTGTTTTGGCTTGACACTTAGCTGTCTACAGGAAAATGGCCCATTTCTGGGTACGTTAGTAAAGAAAGTTTTTGCAACTACAGAAAATGAATTATATTAGAATCTATAATGTTACTATGTAGCAGAAGAAGTGCATTTTCTAGTGCTACTAATTTCAAGCTAACATTAATGTCCTGTGAAAAAGAAATAATTGAAAATTGCTCAAAAAAAATCAAAATATACATTTTCAAGACCAATGTTGTATCAACATATATGCAAATTTGAGCTTCAAGCTTCCACAGTTCTTTGTAAACAAGAGGGAGAGTTAGCCCTAGTGGCCGTCATCGCACCATGCAAATCAGTTGCATGATGCACGGTTCAAGGAAATTCGCTTTCTGTTCTCTCTTTACAACACAATTTACAGTTTCTGTATCAATCCATTTTCTCTGCTTGTATCGTCGATCATTAGGGACACTTTTACGAGAAATGACAGCAGAAACCTTGGGCTCCGGTTCATATTCATCAATCCCAAAAGTTGCTTGATCAATGAATGGGAATTGACTGGGTTGCCTCCCTCTTGGCAATGAAGATGTTCCAACAAGGTTGAAAAAATTTAAGCGATGAGATGTTCTTATGGTCTAGCAGATAAGGTATCTGGTGCAGTTTCCCATGGGAAGTGGCGGTCATCTTTTCCAGGTCGGGCACACGAGGAACGCAAGCAACGCCTTGAATCGTTTTGTAGGCATGATCGTTGGTGGAAGAAGCCCCGAAAATAATTTGTGTGCTCCAACGAGAGTGTAAATGTGGAACTTCTACAACACCCATGTAGAGATCTTCACCTCTTCTGGGGTCGCCTGCTTCCACGATTGATCCCATTCATCACAAGATTGTTTGTCGAAAATATGCGCCAGTGCATACTTATTAGTTGTGTGGAATATTTCAGTGACAATGCTGAAGAGCAGCACCACTGAAATCAAGGGCCACATGGCAGTCGCAATGCCAAGGTCGACTCTCGGCTGTCTTTTTGGGCAGAACTGCACAGTTGGGCAGCCACCGGCAAGCAACATTGACACCGTGCAGACAACCTTTAAAACACACCAGATATTTTTAGATTAGAGCGCAGCAGCAATGAAATGCTTTCGACATGAAAGCGAAGCTTACCGGCGGATGGTTGCTGAAGTTTTAGAGTCTTCGCTGCTGCTACCGTCCAAAAATTCCTATGCAGACTCACAGGAATTCACCGTTTCCGAGCTGCAGCCGCACACTATGTTGAGGCCACGACTGAAGCTATGAGCACTCGCCACGACCATCTCAAATGGCACTTTCCCCGTGCCAGAATAGAAAAACAAAAAAAGCATGGTGCGACTTCTTTTTCTATATGATGGAAAGCATTAGCTGTCCGCAAACACTTCGAGCGCAGCAAACTTTGATGCTGAAATCATTGATAGTGGGCTATTGATTGGTGGGACTACGGACAGGAAATTGTTAAGCACGCAGGCATTGCCATGATGAATGCGTTGCTGCTATGATAAAGTCTGTTATCAAAACATGCGGACATCTTATATGTCCAGTGTGGAAAATATTGCTCCTAATTTCGCCTGCTGTAGCTGACATTCCGTTGTAGTGTGGTCCATTAAACGCAGACTTTGTAGCGCAGATAATATACATGGACCAAACTCAGCTTGAAATACTGTCCGTTATGTCCGATAGTCTGTTGTATGTGGGTCCATTTTAACAAGCACAGACTGTATAACCCAAAAAACTCATATTTTAAGACTGTTCAGCAAAGAACCTGATCTGTCCCAAATACAGTCGATCCTACATATATCGAACTCGGACAGGATCGCGAAATAGTGCATGTCTTAAATTTGTTTCCCGAGATAGTAATAAGCAGCAGAATACCAACTTTCCCACAATAGGGACATTTAACGTGTCCGGTAAACCGGTATACGCAAAGGTATAGCGGATACCGGATAGCGTGTAGCGTTGTTTTTCGCAGTGAAGTGGCGCCAGCTATGGGGGATAAACAGAACAAGCAAACCCGCGTTATATGTCCTCCGAGATTCTGGAAGCCACTCACTAAGCTTACAGCTTCGATAATTTCAGTGTGGCTCTCAGAAACGGCGTTGAATCATCACGGATACTTTACTGTCGAAGCTGCATGATACAAAGCTAAGGCAAATACAACCGTCACTTAAGGGCTACAAAGCGCGCAACGACCACTTGAAAGATCCGAAGCGGAAGGCATACACTTTGTTCAGTCAGCCATGTTTGCCAATGCGCTGTTTACGCCCGGTATTCCGCTCTACGCAAAGCGCTTGCGTATAGCGGTTTACCGGGCACGCTAAATGTCCCTAATATGCAACAGATCAGTGTGAAAACGGTAGCATTTTAATCTGTACGAAACAAATATGTAAGCTTCTTGTAAGCCATCCTAGGGCCTTACAGCGCCTTCCGTTGCGCCACAACAGCAGTGAATGACTGCCAACGCCGACGCAAGCTCTCAGAGCACAGGTACAAAGTCATTTATCAGCGGCGTAGACATTCATCACTGGTGGGGTCTGATCCCTCGGCACCAGCAATGTCAGCTAGGATCTCGGGGATCGGTGCGCAATTACGTGGACACCGTCAGCAGGTTTTGCAGTCGCCGCTCTGTACAAAGACCAAATTGATAACATCGCTTATGCATCTTATGTGTTACGGTTGCGCGAGTAAAAGCACGCTAGCGCTGGGGGAAAACACGGCTGAAGCAGAGATGATACGACCCAGCCGTCTCCGCACGCGATAACATCGCTCCGAGGAAACGCCCAGGCAGTCTTTTGTCGGGCGGTCGCGCCCGCTATCTCGACAGACGCTCTCCACTTAAAGCAGTACTGACACACAACTTTGAAAGTGAGACAACTTGTGGAATAGACTTGTGTGGACGCACACGTATCATCTACAAAATATCAATGGTTAATATAGCCATAACATATTTAAAATCAATCAACTTAAAATTTTTTAATCGAATAGAAATGGGGTACAACTGAATTTCCGGGAGGTTTTCCTGTTACCCATACAATGCGGGGTGTCCTAGGTAAATACCACGCAAATGTCGGTGCAAAACACACAGCACAGAGAAAGGAGAAAGAAGAGCGCATTGCACAAGGTGCGCTCGCAGAATTAAGGCCAGGCGCAGTGCACTCCCGGGCTCCTGGACGAGCGAGAGGTTCTACCGGGCGATACCTGGTTCGTGCCAAGGTACGGAGGACCACAGAGCTGGGCGAGGTCCAGGGTGGCCGAGGTTCCGAGGCCCCGGGTGCCAGTGTTTGGGCCACTGGCTGGATCAAGGGCCGCCGAGCGGTGTCTAGCCGTACCCAGCGGTGTTCTAGGCTCGGACGTGGGCTGAGGGTTCCCGACTACCGCACCGGAGCTGTGCGTGGTGGTGTCACAGGTGAGGCGAGGGACGCCAATTGCTGAGCTGCCACGCCGCAGCTGTGTTCAGCAGCATTTTGGCACGGCACATACAGTGCTGTGCTGGACGGGACCGCCACGTGCAACCGATACGCGTGGGTGTTCAACGAGATGCCCGAGGCAGAAGTTGAGCCCGCGCTGGTCCAGGCATCTCATGGACACCGCTACCGCCGCTGAGGAACAGTGAGACTTGGAGCACCACGACTCCTCTCACCCATTTCTTTTCCCCCGTGCCGTGGTGTACGTTGCGACGACAGCCACACCGGACTTCTTCTAGTTAACTTTCACTTTGTCATATAAATGTTTCAAAACGCCTCCTTGTCTGTTTTCTGTGCCACTGCACACTAGTAGAAGTGCCGAACCGTCCTAAACATAACAGGGAGAAATGGTCAAAATCCGGAAGTCTCCTAGGTAATGTGGGAGACTTGGCAGGTATACTGAAACTAACCAGTACATGGTCTTCGAGATCTGTAAATATTTGATTTCATTTCATTTATTATACCCTCAGGGCCAAACAAGGCATTACAGAGGGGAGTGGGTTACAATCAGAAGTTTGTACAAGTAAAGCATAAATATGTAATACAGAATAAATAGACCATTACAAAGTATTAAATCAAGGTAAGTTATACAATGAATACACAAACAAAACGCAAGAGAAACAAATATAAAAAGAAATGATAATCTAGTTAGCAATGCTGTTTAATGCAACACGAAACAAGAAGTTATCACTAATAGATAAAACATTTTCAGGAAGGCAGCTCCACTCTAGTGACGTACGAGGAATGAATGATTCATAAAATGTGTTGGTGCTGCTAGAAGGAACATCAACCTTACAAGAATGATCGATGCAACGCAATACATAGTGCGGATTATGAACATGTCATGCAGTGTTGTGTGGTGAAATATTTTATGAAACAATGATAAACGAGAGATTTTATGCCGTGCTGCAAGAGATGAAAGTGGTACGCTAGTTTTCATGGCTGTTACGCTGGCAGTTCTGTTATAAGTACAAAGAATAAAACGAGTTGCATTAATTAGGTTGGTGTTATGAGGGTCCCAAACTCATGAGGCATATTCAAATTTTGGACGTATTAATGTTTTAAAGAGTCAGGAACATCAAAAAAGTTTCGCCAGAGGTAGCCAAGGGTGCTGTTAGCATTGCTAATTATGTAGTTGATGTGTGTTGCCCAAGTAAGGTTGGATGAGATATCAATTCTTAATTATATGTATGAGGTTACTTGATCTAAAGGGAAGTAATTTAAGTACAGTGAAACCTCGTTAAACCGTAGTTGGCCGGAGCTTGGAAGAAGTACGTACAGTGCAACCCCGCTGTTACGTTCCTCACTGCTGCGTTTTCTCGGCTGTTACGTTGTTTTTCATCGGTCCCGGCATATCTCCCATAGGATCCCATGTATTGCGAACCCCGCTGTTACGTCGCAACTGTGGGCCTGTTCCCGCATGATGCGTCGCAACCTGGAACGCCGTACCCGCCCGGGCACCGCTATTTAGATTAGACTTTAGACAGCCTTGGTCACGCTTGCAGGAGTCGCCGCCCGCTGATGGCTGCCGAGATAGCATGAGCGCTAGGGCTATCTCGGCAGCCAAGCGACACTCCCCTCCACCCCCCCAGCCCCGCTTTGCGTCTTTTCATGCTCGTTAAAGAAGGGCGTGGCGTTTCCTCCCCGCTTCGACGGCAGGCGTCCCGATAGGGGTGATGTTATCGCCTCCGAGCGACAGAGATGGGCGGCGCGTTTGATCTCTGCTTCAGCCATTTTCGTCGCCCCCACTCGCGTGCCTTTATTCCAGCGACTGTACTTTGGGCTCCGGGGGCTTCCGGAGAAAAGAATCGGGAAAGGGACATCGCACTCACTGCCGCTTTTGCGTATGACTGCGCTCGCCTGCGCAGCGAGGGGTGCAGCCGCGCGGCTGTCTAAAGTCTGTCCGTGCACGCGCCGGCGAGCTGCTGGTTCGGGCCGGACGGCGAGCGCAAATATGCAAGGAAAAGCTGGCTAAATATCAGGGGTGCGCAAATTATGCGAGGGCGTAAGTTATGCGGGTAAATACGGTGAATAAGCACTGAAGACGGAACGTGAAAGCGCTATCTATAGTGTACTAGGATATCGAGCGATCGCGGACCCGACGCAACCAGCCGTACTCGCAATCACAAACCACGCGCGGGGTGCGGGAACAGGATGCGGTGATCGCAGTGACGGGGCGACTAGCCTCCAAAATTAACTGGCACGTCACGCTGGAACTAAACCTCAATGATCACAGTATTGATTGCGATCTCTGAGGCCATACTCTCTCTCATCGGGGCGCCGGAGGCTACAATGGCGGCCCATTCACTGCGCTCGACAGCCGTGAACGGAGTCCGAATTATCAAATTTAGGGCTAGAAACCGTCCGAAATATCGGTCGTGTCAACACATTAAGTCGGTGGGGGCACTGGCGGTACCGCGCGGCTGTCCGAATTATCGCTCGGCAACCTAGATGGCTCATCTTGCTGAAATAAATTGTTTGAAGTCAAAGCGGCCCTGTTCTCATTCATTTTCGGAGCTTTCCTCATTCTTGCGTTTTCCCGGCTGTTATGTTTTTTTCCCCCGTTCCGCTGAAAAACGTATGAACGGGGTTCCACTGTACTAAACCGTAGTACTGCTCAACCGAAAAAGCGTGAAGTTGCCCACTTACCTTTCAAAAAGAGGCACCCTCAGAGAGTGCGATGAAAGGGCAAAAAACATGCAGTATTTATTAACATCGCGTGACAAAGTCAGTTATTTTCATTTGACGCCGCGGCGGCCTAGCAGCAACGACAGCGGCCTCAAACTCGCCTATGCTGTGAGGCAGCTTTTCCGCCAGCCCCCTCTTCTCGGCAAACACCTGCAAGGGGCTGACGCAATGTGCAGCTTCTGCCACAATCAGACCTGAATTGTCCGCGCTTTCATGAAACATTCTGTGTCATCCTCATCACTTTGGTTTGGCAACATTTTGACGACATAGGCAACGATGGCTTTGTCGGAAGAGTCTGGAGAAGTCTGAACCTCGCTGTCTACACCTCTGAAGTCGGGGCACTGCCTTCCGCAGCACTGCCTTCCAGCAGCACTGCCTCCCGTAACCCCCTGCCGCTCCAGCACTCCAGCAAGCAGTCTCGCAAGCCTGGTCGACGATGTCGGAAGTCTGGTCGACCGTGTTACTAGCGTCATCTCCGTCACCCGCACACACATTGAAGCCAGCGTGTCTTAAAGCAATTTTGCACAGTCGTTTCTTCAACCTGGCGCCACGAGTACTCGAGCAGGTGAATTGCTGCCCATCAGGTTTATTGAAAAAGCTTTGCCACATTCAATGGCAAGAAGAAATCTGCGAGGTTATCTACAGTGACATGCGCCGATGCATTGTCTAAAACAACCACAACTTATCTGTTTTTGGCGGCAAAGCGATGATCAATGAGGCGGATGTACCCCTCAAAGAGTTTTGCTGTCTTGTTTTGCTGTTGCTCCGGTAGGTGACTCCAGATGGCAGTCGGGCACCTTTAAAACATCTTGGCTTTACCGACTTTCCAATGACGAGGAGCGGAGTTTTGTCAGTTCTCAACATATTCACACAAAAAGCCACCAAAATCCTGTCCTTCGCATGCTTCTTGCCGGTGCACGTCTCGCCTTTGAACGCGAGCGTTCTGTCCGGTAGAAGCTTAAAAAACAATGCAGATTCGTCCATGTCATAAATCTCATCGGGTGCGTAGTCCTCCAAGATGTGCCTCAGCTTACCGTTTTGCCAATGCTCTGTGCCATCTATGTCGGTAGCAGCACCTTCTCCCGAAATAGACCTCGTCATTATTCCGTGCCTCACCTTAAATCTGGCCAGCCAGTCATTGCTACACACGTAGTCATCGTGCTTCAGCTGCGAGGCAAAAACCAGGGCCTTCTCCACGAGGAGGGGTCCGCTAATGGCAGGTTTTTCGACAGCGCAGCCTTCAGCCACTTTACCAACGCCTCCTCTACAGTAGAACCTCATTATAACGAACCCGGATATAACGAAGCAATCGCATTTCCCCTTAAAATTCCCATAGATGTAATTGATATTGGCTACAACAAACTAATGGTTATAATGAAGTAATTACGGCACCCCCTTCAAATTCGTTATAACGAGGTTTTACTAAAGTACATCCGAAAACGGTGAACTGCGTAGCCGGCACCTTTTCGCGGTTGCAGCAGCACTGCCGAGCAACTTCTCTCTCGAATTCCAAATTCCACACACAATCGTTAATGGCGGGTCCCTCTCGCGTGCCAGCGCCGACCTTTTCATGCCGCAGTTCGATAGCACAAACGATGTCCAATTTTTCTTCTTCTTGAGCACACGGTGCTTCTGTCCGAGCTTCGGCATGGCAAAACAGAACAAGCACACGGAGACAAGTGAAGCGATAAGAGAAGAACGACGCTCGCAGCTCTAAACACACAACACAGCACGACTAGCACAGCGCCGAAGGAACAAAGAAGACAAGAAGCAAGCACCCTCCACGACCTCCTAGCGTCGCCGCGTGGCAAACATCAGAAGCCTAGCGCTGCGCTCTCGATCCAAGAGATGGCGCTCCTCAACGAAGCCATTATCATCATCAACGCAGTCGAGCAACGCGTGTTGCGATCTCCAATGCTTGCTGTCGGGCCGCTCCGTGGGATGACATGCTGCTGCGATTGCTCACCGAAAAACGGAAACGCCACGTATTAACCGATACGTACGCAATAAAGTGGTACGGTTTATGCAGATGCAAAATGCATTATGTTCAATGGCCGCTTAGTCAGGGATATGCCTTTACTACTTTTAAAACGAAACTACTGTTTAACAGGGTACAGCTTAACGAGGTTTCACTGTAGTATACCCGAAAGGAGTTAGGTGACCTAGATGCATGCATAACTTTACATATGTTAATATTTAGTTCCATTAGCCACAAGCTGCACCAGTTAGATATTATATTTAGATCAGATTGTAGGCGATTACAATTGTCGTCTAAAGTAATTTCTGTAAATATAACGCAATCAACATCATATGACGTCATGCAGCCCCAAATCTCGAAGGCTATGCTGTGATGGGAGAAATGCACGACAGCTTTGTTTGGTGCTGTGGCAAAGGCGCAATGGACGAAGTGGCCACGCAAAAGCAGCAATTCAGCACGCAAGGCAACGAAGAGGACGACGTGAGGTTAAGACATGCGGGCACATGCAGCACCATGAAGAGCGAGGCGGCGTTCTACCAGTGTGGACGTGGAAGGGGAGCAGCTCTCTGCCGGAAACACAGTCAGGCTTAGTCTTGAGTGTCTGGCGTGCACCAAGAGTCGACGTGTACGGCTCCGCCTGGCACCAAGCTCCAGACGCCTGTGTCCACAGAACGAATACCGAGCCACTCGAGCCACCAGTCAAGTGTAGGCCCGAGTGCCGTCCCACCGGCCTAGAACCTCGGAGGTCCACGATTCGGCACGGCCTTGGCTCACCTCCTTGTGGAGGGCCAAGGAGAACCGGCACAACAGGCAGCATGGTTGGGCGTAGTCCCATATGTTGCTCTCTCTCGTCGAGCCACGAGTGGGGACACAAGGCTCCACGTGCCTTTGGTACTTCGTCCCCTTGGCCGGCATCGTGGCAGCATCAGTGTAAATGCACCACCACACTTTCAACGAGCAGTGATGACGATACGACAATCGCCTGCTCACGTCGCCTCTTCTCCCCTCCTCAGCCGATCAGCTTCGGTGAGACTTCTTCCGGGCTGTGCGGGCTCCCGTGTGTTTGAGTGTTATTTTTCCTATAGTGTCGTTTGTTCTATACCAATGTTCGTTGCTGTGTCCTAAAGTCCTCATTGAAAGCAGCCTCGCCATGTTCTTTAACACATTGCCATCGGAAGGTACAACGTGCGTTCCCCTTTTCTGATTTGGAAGAATCCTGTCACATACGCTTTGCAAACCGCAAGCGGTAGTGCGAGGACAACCATCATAATGCGCACATTGCACTGATGCAGGTCAACGCTGCCGGTGCAGTCTGCCGGAGCCACAGCCGCTTTGTATCCACTCATTTGGTGCCTTTGCCTGTCAGTCTTTTTCAAAAATGTTGCTGCTGCAATCTGAAATCGGTGCTGCAGACAAGTTACTGCGCTGACAAGCGCTGTGCAACCCCCCAAATCAATGCAACGACACTGCATTTCCGACACCATCACGTACAAACATGGATCGCAACATGTCAGACCGCAGCTGAAACATAATCAACTTGTGTAAGGAGATGCACATTTGAGGGGTTCGGCGCGGGTCAAAGTTCGATACAGTTAATCCTGGATATAACGAAATTGACAAATTCCCAGAAAGCTTCGTTATAAGTAGGATTTCGTTATATGCAGGTTCAGCACGAAAATTCGAAAGAGAAACGCTTGAGTACGCAGAAAGGTCACAGACTGCAGAGCTCACCCAAAACATTTATTATGGGTGAGAAAACATTTACAGCTGAGACCACTTACCTGACAGCTTATAGTGAAGGGCCGGCTATAATGCGGTGTTTTCTGACCCCCATTTGCCCTCCTGTAGGACTTGATGTATAGGCATACCGCTTATCGTGCAGACCACGCCCCCCAAGATGAAGGACCGGTTATAATGCGGCTGCCAGAAAATCCCACGGACAATCGAGGTAGCAAGCAGGCTTCACAAAGGAAGTGCACTGCTCAAAAAGGGCTCAGCGAATCGCTGTGGAGGAGGAAGGAGCATGGAACGAATGGACAATGAGCAGAGGGAAGAAAAAAATTAAAAAATAAGGCCGCGGCAGCGGCAGCGCGTCCCGCGCATGCCCTCTGAGGATAGCATTTCCAAGGCAACGGAGAATGCTGCTACGGCCGTTTGTCAGCTGCAAACGCTCCGCACGGAACGCGCGCCCGTGACTTTCAGTTTACCGCTGTTTGCCTCCAGTATATCCTTTTTTTAATCGTTCCACGCACGCTGCCCTTGAATCACCCCGTGAGCGCAAATTCATGTGCACGCAACCTCTGTGTTGTCAAGGGCAAGCTTCCCATGAGGCACGCCGCCCGCGACCACGTGAGCTAGGCCTAACAAGCGCTGTCACCTAGTGTCAGGTTAGTGAAGTGAAGCGCAGAGACTTGCGCAGTAACCAAAGTGTGGCGCTGCCAGAATGCTGAAAAAAAGAAAGAAACGCGTTTTTTTCTCTTTCCCTCTTAAGCCGCCGTTGCTCGGCAACATCAAGTGGAAAAGGAGGGTGCCGGCTTGCCGGGCTGGGCCAGCTGCAGCAAGCAGCAGGATTGGGTTTGAAGTGAGGGGGGAAGGACACACCAGCGGCGGCAAGATCGCCAGGTCGAGAGATGCAGACCCGCCTCGTGCACGCTTGCACACGTGCGCTCGCTCTCGCCTGGCAGTCGCCGTGCCTTCGAGCGCGCCAAGTGCGATGCTGCTGCCTCGCATTCCGTCGCGGCGGAGAAGGTGCTTCCAGTTGTTGTTCGCGCAAAAGCGACAAAATTTGGGACAAGATCTCTAGGTCGTGGGCGGAGAAAATTCGTTATTTCGAGGGGGTTTCCTGCTTGCACTTCATTGCGTCTCTCATAGAGTCTCAAATACATGTGCTTCTATGGAGTAACGGCGGGGAAAAGAAAAACTTCGTTATATCCAGGAATTTGTTATAAGCAGGTTTAACCGTATATCAAATGCGCCGGTCCGGGGGATGTTCGATATACATGCGTGCCATCCCTATACTTTTGCACTGTATCTTCAAGGGGATTTTTCAACTGTTTGATATAGCCAATAATTCGATATATCCGAGTTTGATTTTTACCCTCCAAGCTTGAAATAAATAAAACCCAAAAATGAACAACCCTATACACTTCAGTATTGCCAGGCTTCCACTGCAGGCAAATGGAAACATTGCTAGAAGATCAAAGAGAGAGTGAACCATGCTGACCTGATGCTTTTCTCGGGCCAAGTCCATGTGAATAACTTGGTTGGTGGGCAGCACTTTCATATCGGGACTGTCATCAGTGACAATCTCCCCCACAATATCGGGTCCAATTTCATCACCCTCCATGATGATCCCATCTGGACCCTGGAAGAATGTAATGAACTGCATTTAAGAAATGGGCAATGCTTCTTTTAAACTCTGCAACAACGTGACAGCATACGAAAATAATGACATCTGACAGCAGTAAAGAGTCCAAAGGTATTTACAATCATCTATGAAAGTAAATTGAGAACAGTGCACTGCTGCAAGCACAGTATTGCCTTTGATCAAACTAATGGTCTACGCTGTCTTTTATGCACAGATCTTACTGAATACTATCAGTCAAACAGAAACTCTTTCCTAGTGACCATCGATCATTAGTGATCGATGGTCACTAGGAAAGAGTTTCTGTTCCAAAGCTGGTTTTGAGGAACTTCAACTATCCTTCCCAGAAAGGCCTCGGGGCTATTTTCTCTGGCTACTGAAATAAGCGGTTGGGATTAAGACAGCACTGCTGCAGGGAGGGATGGGTAGGGAGCGGGGTCCTTTGTGTGCAGCTTAATGTTGGTTCATGGGCGTCTTTGGGCATTGTTACGCGCATTGTCATGCTGCGAAGCATACCGAGTATGGGAAGGGGCTTTTAGCCATTGTCCCCCCCACTCACACATACACAACCAGCCCTGGGGTCCCCTCATTTAGCTTTTTTTCATGCAACCCTGTTACAACAATTATCGGTTATACCAACGTGATTTTCATGGCACTTCAATATTGTTATAAGTGGGTTGGACTGTATATGTAACAAGCCACAGCACTTAACAACTTGTAGTGCCATCTCAGTGATTGTAAACAAATGTGTATAAGCCATTTCAGCACTGCTCACATTTCCTTCGCGTGGCAGAGATTTTTAAACAACGTGTGAGCGCGAAGGTTTAAGTGCACCTGAGCAGCACCGTGGAACACGACTCGCCAACAGTTCGTGCTACGTAAGAGGCATCTTGGATAACGGTAGCCAGCATACTTTTATTAAGGAAGATGTTTAAAAAGAAACGAGCCTCCAGGTGTTAGGCAAGACTGACGTTACCATCAATGCGTTTGGAAACAAAGATGCAGGTTGAACTACCCGTCGCCGACCGCTCAAAGTAACCTTACAAAGTCAGTTCGATTGTGTTCACCATGTAATTCAAGCAACAGCTATCGCACACATTTGTGAAGTCCTCGTCGAAGTACCCAGTGACCACGCATTCATCAAAGACTTGCAGAATCGTGGCCGCAGATTGGCTGACGCTCTTTGTTTCCCCACCCATTAAACAAGAAGGAATTAGCTTATTGACTGCATCAAGCCAGTTGTGGAAAGTCCTTGGAAAGGACGTCACATGTAATGACAAGCACAATGGTCTTCTGTCCACTGAAACGGCACTGGGTTGGACGATCCAAGGACCTGTAAACAACGATGAAGCCGTTCATTCACATACAAACACGAATGTTTGTGTACTGCAAACTGACTGCTGCTTAAATGATGAAGGTGAATGCTTAGACATCAGAAAGTTTTGGCAACTTGAAAGCATAGGGATCACAGATGCTGCAGAGCCATCCTTTCATGATAAGCAAGTTTTAAAAGCTTTCAACAAAACCATTACGTTGCATGAAAAAATATATGAAGTCCGTTTGACTTGGGAAAATCTGCTGTACGACCTGCGCAATAATCCTGCAGTAGCGATCAGGCGGCTTTCCCGCCTCCTTCATCGGCTATCTCAAAACAAGAACCTGCTGCTCAGCTATGACGAAAATGATTTAGCGCAAGCAAAAAACTGAGCACACGAGAGAGACACACAAGAGACAAGCGCTACTACTTACAACTGTTTATTCCTCAAAGTAATCATGAAACACACACACACACACACACACACACACATACATATATATATATATATATAGCCACGGTGCTACGAAAAGAAGGAAGACGACGATCGCTAGGAAGACGAAGGAGACGACGTAGTGGGACAGCCTCTCGGTCTGTGATTGGGCCTGTGCCGGCGATATCGTTCCTGTTATTAAAACGGCCTTCCCATTTAGCCTTATATCTCTGCTTGTTCCATCGTGGTGGAGGTGCAGAGAGTGGGCAAAGCTGTGGATGTTCATCGTAGATCGTGCAGAGTTCCCGATTAATTTTGTTAACGCACACGCTACGAATCCGTATGTTTCAACTACGCACAAGTGAAATCTCCCACCGGCACTTCATTGCAAGTCAAGATCCAGTGCCTATATATTGCGATATTGTGGGAGATTGCCGCGTCTCGGCCCGCAGCAGCCAGTCCCGGCCGGCTAGCCAGTTCAGGGCCGTCACGCCCAGCCGCGTCCGCCAGCGTCCCGCCGAGCTTCGGCACAGCCTAGCATGCTGGCACCAGCGTGTGCCATGCACTGCCCAGTCACCTCGTCCTCGTCCTCTACACCATCGTCGTCCTCTCGCAGCGTCCCTTGGCGGCGATCCCCACAATATATATATATATATATGGGTGGCCGGTGAACGGTTCTCCAGCGCGAGCAGTCGGTATTTTTAAATCAAGAAACTCGCTAGAAGACGCTGCCTGCGCCAACGTTGTCTCTCGCAGGTGAGGGTGCGTTCTCCTTCTTTGCGAGCCGGTAGAGCGTTCATCGAAGAAAGAGCGTTTCCATAGTCAACGTGCGCCTTTTGCTCTCTCTCTCTCTCTCACAAGACAGCAGATGGAAGAGTGGGAGAGCTCGCACGCTGGGAGGCATGCGCCGAGGGCGAGCGCGGCTGCGACGTGACAACGAAACAGCGAGCGCTGCAGCGCCATCTATTGATCAATTCACGTACTAGCTAAGCAGCACCGCAGTGCCATCTCGTGATCATACTGAGATCATTCAAGAGCAAGCGCATTCAAGGGCGAGCACGAGACCTAGCGCCATGCGCTCCCATACTACGCGTTCCCATACATCTGAATGAAGCGAGCACCGCAGCGCCATCACGCCATCTAGTGAGCACTTCACAAACTAGACGAGGTGGCTACGAGGGACAAAGGATTGAACGACCCACGGCGTAAGGAGCTTCGCCCCAAAAAAGGGGCACAAAACATAACTTTTGTGCCTATCTTGCAAGCATAAGTAGTAACATGGCAATGAAATAGTACTCGGCTCCCACTAGTAACTGCAAGCAAGCCTTTGGTACAGTTCCGAAATCTCCTGTCAGCCATGTGCACTGTTTGCAAGTTTTCAGCAACATGGAAAGACAGAGCACCATACTAACTTACCATATGTGTGACCACCACAGTCAACTTTCATTACAACGGATCTGGCAAAATGCGTCTGTTTTATCCAAATTCCATAAACTGCATTCTTTGGACTTCAGTACAAGGACGGGAAGGGGGTCATCTGCGTCGGTGCGCCACCAATATTAGGGACTTCAGTTCCCCTGCATGGGGCAGGCTATCTCTGTAAATACCAGGTGTGGCCTCCACAGCATAATGATGAACGACACTAGTCACCAACAGTGGTAATTTACAACTGCAGCACATGCTGTGCTTTAGTGAGTGAGTGCCATTAGAGTAAGTGCAGCTAGGCCACTGCTATAACATATGCATAGAACCACATCTTTCAGAGTAGCTTATTCAAATTCGCCGGTGAAACACGCCAGGGCATGGGCTTCAAGCATTCTCTTTCTAAACTTTGGTTGCGATGCCTAACAACACTTTTGAAAAATTGCAGATTAAGTGATGAATGTCCGAAGTAGAAAAACAAGCACGCAAATGTTTTTTAGTCACATTTACCTCAAGTGCTTAAGATTAACTTCATCCAACACTTGCTTACCTACGATAGATTTACTATTTGCAACTGAACTCGCGGTCTCCTTGGATAGGCCCTCGTTCTTGCATCCGCATGCACTTCAACGCACGTAACTGCACCTGCAATCTTAATCTTGTTGCTCAATGAAATTTGCTGCCATTTTGCAAGTTATTGCGGCTTGGCGCAACTGACTAGCATGCCAAATAATGCAACGACGTGACAGCGCCATCGCGCTTAGCTAGAGGTATGGCTTCTCCAGAGGCCTCCAGTGTTGCCAGCCACAATTCAAACTTGTTTTCGCTTAAGCGTGCAAGCACTGCAGTGCAGCAAAAAGCATTGTTGCCATGATGATGCCTGTTGTCAGACCACGTGGACACAGCAAAAGTACGTTTTATACATCCAGTTTAGGAAAGATCTCGGTAAAACGATGTACGGGAGTGGAAGGGAAGGGGCATTCTTTCTGTGCCGACGTCTGAGGTGATCGCTTGTAATTTTTCTTTTTTTTGCATCATTTAGGCGTTTCTCTTGCGCCCCTCTCCCTCACTCATTTTTAACTGAACGCAAAGCCGGGCCCGCAAGATTAATTTAAAAACGACACGACGTGGCACCTAACCCAGAGTGCCAAATGACAGCATGATGTCTGCAACTGGTCAAACAGCCAAGCCCCGCATCGACCCCAAAGCATTCCCGAGGGGTGAGCGTTGCTCTTGTTGCTGTAACTTTCACTATAGATCATTCCTACAGTCGTATATGAATGCACACCTTTCTCTTCTCTTACTCCACGAGTAAATTATACCTACTCACACTACGGAGCTGCAGGATAGATACACCACTAAACATGCACGGACTCTTACGGTTGCTCTCATAAGTCATAGCAAATTCCTTAAAATGTGACGCATTTAAATCGCCAGCTAACAGACCTTTAAGTATCCGAACTATTTAACGCCTAAGTGAAAACACTCTTCATAGCTTTCCCCAGTCCTATCATATCGTATTTTATTATAGCGTTTGTATTCTATAACACACTGTTATAATATAGTTTTCTTTATTGTTTGAATTGCAAATCACATGGCATGATGCGTGCACATGCACGCACATACACACAGATATATATAAAAAAGGGAGAGAACTTACATTCTGCTAGCAGATAGGCAATTGCTGATAGGGACGCACCTCTTGTTCTTACCAATTGACAATCAATCAGAAGATAATCCCAACACAAATAGACAAAGACAAAGGAGGCACACGAATGAATAAGACAGATGCTGACTTTAAACTGATTCTATTGAAGACAAATGATATATTGGTCCGCGCACACCACCAAATGGCAAAATCGATTGTAACTGCCAGGGAAACCACTTAGTTAATTACGTACCAATGATTATGAAAGCGACCTTTCAAGGCTACGTCCAGAAACGGCATATTAAACCTTCCGGCCAGAATGTTTAATAAACGGTGCTCTAAAACAGTAATTTATTAATCTTACAAATGACATAACTTGCTTGATATCCAACCTCCGCCACTGGAGGTTGGATTACTGGAGCACCGATCAACGGACACATGGAATTTATTCATCACGGCGCTTCCGTGAGTGCGAGCTAGGCCGATACGCATCCTCACCTGCTTCGTGCATTGAATATAGTTTACCACATTCATTCAAAGTAAGGTAAGGAAGGAGTGAAATAATGTGCTTGGTTGAAGATTGGGGCTTCTCAAAGGTAGCGCATGTAAGAAACTGTTAAGCACATTTCAGGGCATGAATATTATGTTGATGACCGTAGTACACAGAAATGCCGCCTCTTTGCTTATGTGAAATCCATTAGGTACTGTGCCTAATATGTCATCATTATCATCATCAGCAACAGCCTGTTTAGGTCCACTGCAGGACGGAGGCCTCTACCAACGATTTCCAATCCAACCTATCCTGAGCGAGTTGGTTCCACTTTATGCCCGCAAACTTTTTAATTTCGTCGCTCCATAGTTTCCAGTGGTGGCCTGTCCGGGTCCAGTGATTATTACTGCCCTCTGCTGCTCCACAGAGCTGACCGCCGCCGTGGACAGATGTTCTGCAGCTGCTGGACACCGAGGGCGAGGGTTTAATTGTAGACATCTTGTGGGAGGTGGTGGCCAAGTACTTCACCAGGGAGGCCAATTCCTGTCCTGGTGTAGGAGTGAGTCGTAAACGGCAGTTGAATGACTGAAAGCCTTCCAGGTACCCAACCGTCGCCAGGCCCTCCTACAGACATAATCTTGAGCAGTTAGCTGCTCAACGAATTATCGTCGGCGCGTTGAACTCTGCACGGTTGGGGTCCTGTGACAGTGTACTCGTCTCAAGCATTTGACCAGTACATTCAAAAATTGGCACTGAACGATATGAATATGTGAATAACATGACTGATAGGACATGACATTAATAACACGATGGATTAATTCAGGATTAATGATAATGAAATCGTGTGGCGGTACACATGATTACAAGGCACTGAAGCAACAGACGCAAGGGACAAAAGCACAGAAGCACACTGGGATGCTGTGTGCATGCGCGTTTCTTCCTTATGTCTGTGCTTCAGTGCCCTGTGATCATTTGTGATTTGTGCCAACTGCCCAGAAGTCTTAAGATGTGTAGTGTGTACAATGCACTCCTTGGCCAGGGACAAAAGGTGGGCAAACAATACAATACCCTTATAAAGGAGTGAAAAGTGTGGAAATTGTTGTAGTTGACGGTTGTCTGTGATTGCGGGTGTCAAGTTGCATACGCCAAGTAGAAAAAGCACGCATACTTGGCCTCTGGATCCAAAGCAATAGGCACGCAGATCACACACTTAAAACCCTACGCACGACAGTTAAGCAAATTGCCCGCATGGTACACAGAGTGACCTACCATCGCAAAGGCTTTGGAGAGGCGGACACGCTCCGCATAATCAATGCCTTTGTAATCAGCAGATTAACGTACGGCCTCCCCTACCTAGAACTCAGTAAGGCTGAGGTTGAACAAGCGGATATTTTGATTCGGACCGCTTACAAGGCCGCTCTTGGTCTGCCAAGAGGAACATCCACGGAGCGACTCCTAGCATTAGGGATATACAACACTTTTTAGGAACTTCGGGCCGCTGTCCTAATTTCACAACGAGAAAGACTGTCTCTCACAAGCGCTGGTAGGGAAGTCCTACGTGGCCTGGGGTATCCTGTACGACCACAATACAGCGATGCGGAACTTTCTGCTCAGGTGCGTGCCCAAATTCATATCACTCCTCTACCGAAAAACATGAGTCCGGTGTACCACAGAGCTCGTCGCGACGCTAGAGCTAGAAAACTCGCCAAACAGTACGGAACGGACCCGGACACGCTTTACACGGACGCAGCCCGCTGCGGCACGCATGGGTTCTCGCTAGCTGCTGTTGGCTCGTTCTCTAGGCCAGGCTTATTCACCTGTGCCTCAGCAAGGACTAATTCAGCAAACATGGCGGAAGCCCTAGCGGTAGCTCTAGCCATCAAGACCAAAGAATCACTGAGGCAAGGATCTTATATCCTCACAGACTCCCAAATAGCGTGTCGCTATTTTACTAGCGGCCGTGTTCCTGCGTGTGTCGCCCACCTGCTAGGTGCAACATTAGACCAGGATCACAGCATTATATGGTGCCCGGCACACATCGAAGCGACGGGTAACGACAGAGCGGACGGTGCAGCTCGAGCTCTTACACACCGAGCAACTGTTCCTCGTCTAGACACTCGCCTGCAACCCCAGGCGCCCCACACTCCCAGGGATATCTTAGAACACCAGCGTCGACAACGACGGCGCTATTCAACACCGCACCCGCGGCTAAATGTAAAGGAAGCGCACGAATGGCGCCTTCTGCAGACAAACACATACCCGCACCTGCGTTTAAAACATGCCATCCATACAACTGCATACGCCGCCACTTGCCCGTGGTGTAGAGGACAGCCAACTCTCGCTCACGTCACGTGGGAATGCGAGCTCAGGCCATCTAAAATTAATACGCCTCATATTTCGGCGCAAAAATTTCGAACAGAGCAGTGGGAGACCTGGCTTGCCAGCGAGGAAAAGGAGGCCCAAGTGGCACTCCTCGACCAGGCACGGCGGGCTGCTGAGGCCAGTGGAGCCCTGGACTAGGGGCCCCACCCACCTGCTTCGCCAACCCCCGTTTTCCTTTTTTTTTAACAATAAACGTTTGTCAACTCAACTACCCCAGTAATGATTCGGGTTCAAGTAGATCCCCCAGATAACTTCATAAGTGGTTAGAATCGAACCCACGACCTTTCCCAAATATCAAGAAGTCTGTTTGGTCGTAGCTCCACTGTACATATGGAGACAAAAATGTTTTCAGATTGAATTTTCCCAAATATCAGGAAGTCTGTTTGGTCGTAGCTCCACTGTACAAGATGTTACGAGGAAAGACGCAAGAGGCGAAGCTATGTA
This sequence comes from Hyalomma asiaticum, assembly GCA_013339685.2. Taxonomy (NCBI): domain Eukaryota; kingdom Metazoa; phylum Arthropoda; class Arachnida; order Ixodida; family Ixodidae; genus Hyalomma; species Hyalomma asiaticum. The sequence continues at coordinate 43,136,144 of CM023483.1, forward strand.
CAGATGTATTAGAAAGGAACGCAGAGGCGCTTGGCCATGAACAAGCAGCCCGAGCAAGCCTCGCTAAAAACGTCCTCCTCGCCGTCTTTCTCTCTTCGCCTCTTGACGGTCGGTGGCACGGGTCCGTAGCACTACCCCCCGGCGTCAAAAGCGCCGTCCCGGCGTGTGGACGATCATGGCTCCAAAACAGTGTGGTAGGCCTTGAGCCTGCTGATGTGCACTGTGTCGCAGGACCCTACAGGAGAGGGCGAGGAGGCATTAACCGGGGCAATCTCGTAGGTTACGGGCGTCACTTGGCGGAGCACGCGGTAAGGCCCTGTGTACTTAGAAAGGAGCTTCTCGGACAGTCCCACATGGCGAGAAGGTGACCAAAGGAGTACGAGGTCGCCAGGCGAGAAGTGCGCGTCGCGGTGCCGGACATCGTAGTGGTGGCGCTGCGCGGTTTGAGAAGCATTCAGCCTAGTACGGGCGATCTGGCGTGCATGGTCGGCGAGAGCAATGGCATCGCGCGCGTACTCGGTCGCTGAGGTGGCCGCCAGAGGAACAGTGGTGTCAAGGGGCAGGGTCGGCTCGCGTCCATACAACAGATAAAATGGAGAAAATCCGGCAGTGTCGTGACGGGAAGAATTGTACGCGAACGTGACATAAGGCAGAGCAACGTCCCAGTCATGGTGGTCTTTCGAGACGTACATTGACAGCATGTCTGTGAGCGTTCGGTTCAAGCGTTCCGTCAAACCGTTTGTTTGAGGATGGTAGGAGGTGGTCAGTTTATGTTTCGTGGAGCAGGAACGTAATAAGTCGTCGATAACTTTGGAGAGGAAGTTGCGGCCACGGTCAGTGAGCAGCTGTCGCGGAGCGCCGTGGAGCAAGATGATGTCACGCAGTAGAAAATCTGCGACATCGGTGGCACAACTGGTCGGAAGAGCCCGCGTGATGGCATAACGGGTGGCGTAATCCGTTGCGACGGCTATCCATTTGTTCCCGGAGGATGATATTGGGAATGGGCCAAGGAGATCAAGCCCAACGCGGAAGAACGGCTCCACTGGAATGTCTATCGGCTGGAGATAACCAGCAGGTAGCACTTGAGGAGTTTTTCGACGCTGACAGGAATCACAGGCAGCAACGTAGCGTCGGACTGATCGAGCGAGGCCGGGCCAGTAAAAGCGACGGCGGATGCGGTCGTACGTGTGCGATACACCTAGATGTCCTGCAGTGGGTGCGTCGTGAAGTTCGAAGAGAACAGTGCGACGTAGCTGTCTGGGGACCACTAGAAGTAGTTCGGGCCCGTCTGAGTGGAAGTTACGGTGGTATAGAACGCCGTCCTTGAGGACGTACCGGCGCACAGAAGGGTCATTCGGCGATGCTTGGTCGATGAGTGCTCGAAGAGAGAGATCTCGGTGCTGTTCGTCTGCGATGTTAGTAAAGGCAGAGACAGAAAAAATGCTACTGACATCGCCGGAGGTACCGTCGGGCCTGTCGACCGGGTAACGAGACAAGCAATCGGCGTCCCTGTGCAGCTGGCCGGACTTGTATATCACGGAATAGGAATATTCTTGGAGCCGCAGAGCCCATCGGCCAAGTCGTCCTGTAGGGTCTTTCAGGGAGGCCAACCAGCAGAGCGCGTGATGGTCTGTGATGACTGAAAAGGATCGTCCGTATAAGTATGGGCGGAATTTGGCTACTGCCCAAACGAGCGCCAGGCACTCGCGCTCAGTAATGGAGTAGTTGCGTTCTGCCGGTGAGAGAAGCCTGCTGGCGTAAGCGATAACGCGGTCGCTGCCGCGCTGCCGTTGGGCTAATACTGCACCGATACCATGGCCACTGGCGTCGGTACGAACTTCGGTTGGCGCAGAAGGGTCGAAATGGGCCAATATGGGCGGCGTGGTAAGTAGGCGTATGAGCTGAGCGAACGCCGAAGCCTGTGGTTCGCCCCACACAAAAGGAGCATCCTTCTTCAAGAGCTCAGTAAGTGGCCGGGCTATTATCGCAAAATTCTTCACAAAGCGGCGGAAATACGAACATAGCCCGACGAAGCTGCGTACATCCTTGGCACACTGGGGAACAGGGAAGTTCGTAACAGCAGAGATTTTGCCTGGGTCCGGTTGTACCCCGCTAGCATCTACGAGGTGCCCAAGCACGGTGATCTGGCGACGGCCAAAGTGGCACTTTGACGAATTAAGTTGCAGACCGGCTCGGCGAAAAACGTCCAGGATTGCTGACAGGCGCTCGAGGTGAGTCGTGAAGGTCGAGGAGAATACTATAACGTCGTCCAAATAACACAGACATGTGGACCATTTGAATCCTTGAAGGAGTGAGTCCATCATGCGTTCAAATGTAGCTGGCGCGTTGCAAAGACCGAATGGCATCACCTTGAATTGAAATAAACCGTCAGGTGTGACAAATGCAGTTTTTTCGCGGTCTAAGTCGTCCACAGCAATCTGCCAGTAGCCGGAGCGATGGTCAATAGATGAGAAGTAGCGAGCACCATGGAGGCAATCAAGGGCGTCGTCAATACGTGGTAACGGGTAGCTATCACGGGTCGGGAGCTATCATTTTCTTGAGATCTGGCAGTACACTAGTCGCAAATGGCGAAGATGCGCTCGGGTCAGTTACATCATCCTCGATTGCGATAGCTGATATAGAACAATCATCAAATGCGCTTATCTGCGCCAGACACATCCCTCGTGGCAGTACTTGTGTCGTCAAGCCAAAGTTGACCACAGGCATGCAGGCGCTGTTCGAAGTTACAGATAAAACAGTGCGCGGGACGGTAATACCTCGACTGAGGAGGACCTCGATCACAGGGGTAGCGATGTAGTCGCCATCAGGGACAGGTGGGTCTGAGATCAACTCAAGGTAAGTCATAGTCGAAGGGGGTAAGCGAACGAAATACGCCGAACTGAGACGACTGGGGGGCGGCTCTACAGGGTCCAGGTGAGGCAGGCCAAGTCGGAGGGTACCAGTTGAGCAGTCTATTAGGGCGGAATGCGCAGACAGAAAGTCCAGGCCAAGAATGACGTCGTGAGGGCAGCGGGCGAGTACGGTGAAAAGGACGATGGTAGAACGATCAGCGATGCAGACTCGGGCGGTGCACATACCAATTACAGGAGCTGTCGCGCCGTCCGCGACACGGACAGCTTGCGTCGCGGCAGGGGTTAGAACTTTCTTGAGCCGTTTTCGAAGATCGGAGCTCATCACAGATATATGGGCGCCCGTGTCGATGAGAGCGCGGACAGGAACGCCGTCCACTTGTACATCAAGCAAGTTCATATTGGTCGGGATCGTCAGTAGAGGCTTTTGGGGCGTAGAGAGCAATGCAGCGGCACCTCCGGGCGCTGCACTGTCTAGTTTTCCTGTTGAGAGCGTGCGGGGGAACTTGGCGAATATGAGCGGCGGGGCTGAGGCGAGCGAGACAGACGGCGTTGGGGCGAAGGTGATCGTGAGTATGGGCGGCTGGATTCAGAAGGTTGAGCGGCAGTGTAATCGGCGCGAGCTGCATAGGAACGGTAATAGCTGTTTGGTCGAGAGTACCCAGGATACATGTTCGGTTCAGGTGAGTTCCAGCGACTTCGGCAATACCGGGATATATGCCCAATCCCACGACAGACAAAGCATATCGGCTTGTCGTCAGCAGTGCGCCACTCCGGTGAATTGCGAAAAGGTGGCTGATAATAAGGTCGTGAACGAAGCGGCGTACTCCCGCGACATGCGCGGGTGTCAGGGTGATACGTGGAGCAGACCAAGTGAAGCCCCATGTTGGCAAACTCCTGGCGGACAACTGCTTGGATCATAGAGATCGGGACTGACGGTGTGGAGGAGGGGCTGCGCTCGAAGGTCGCCGGACAAGCGGCCTCAATTTCTCGTCGCACAATCCGAGTCACGTTGCAAGCTGTCTCGTTGGAACTAGGAACTTCGGCACAGGATGACGTCGCGGCGGTGTTGGGCAAGCGAGCAAATTGTTGAGGGATTCGCCGGCTTTTTGAGAGTTCAAGGCGCCGGCATTCCTTGATCGCTGCATCAACCGTCGACACGTTGTTAAACACAAGCAGGTTGAAGGCGTCATCTGCGATTCCCTTGAGGATACGGGCAACCTTCTCTTGTTCCGTCATGTGCGCGTCAGCTTTCTGGCAGAGGGCCAAAACGTCCTGAATGTACATCACGTAAGGCTCGCTTGACGTCTGTACACGGGTGGATAACGCCTGTTTCGCGGCAAGTTGGTCACCGTGAGAGTTGCCGAACAGCTCCCGAATCTTGTCCTTGAACGCATCCCAACTAGTAAGCTCCACGTCGTGCGTTTCGAACCAGACACGAGGGGTGCCGCCGAGGTAAAATATAACGTTCGCGAGCATGATGGTAGGGTCCCACCGGTTCGTTGTGCTGATACGCTCGTAGAGGTTGAGCCACTTCTCGACATCTTGCCCATTGGTGCCAGAGAAAATGCCAGGGTCACGAGGAGGGGCGACAGTGATGTAGGTCGTATTGGCAGCAGGTGTTCGGGTGGGCGCTGCATCCCCTGTGGACGAGGTATCTTCTGGAGCCATGAAGGTAGGCTCGAGAAAGCGTCCACTGCGAAGCTCCGTGTCGAGAAGGTTACCCAGCACCTCCACCAAAGATGTTACGAGGAAAGACGCAAGAGGCGAAGCTATGTACAGATGTATTAGAAAGGAACGCTGAGGCGCTTGGCCATGAACAAGCAGCCCGAGCAAGCCTCGCTAAAAACGTCCTCCTAGTCGTCTTTCTCTCTTCGCCGTAGCAATATGGAGACAAAAAATGTTTTCAGATTGAATTATATTTTACATTAGATGATTCATTTGATAACTGGTTGGACTGGAACCTGTCACCTTACCAAATTGGTGGGGGGGGGTTGAGTGGCCATAGATCTACTATAAATAAAGGTAGAAAGGTGCCGTTCGGGATTTAAGTGGATCTTGGATTGAAGTATTCAATTTCATTAATGGTCAGCTGCACAAACGTCACCTTACTAAAATACAGTGGTGTGCATGTCCGCGCATGGGGGAAGGGGTGTCCCTTTAAGTCAGTGACAAATTAATATAGCTCCGCCTCAAAACGATCTAAGAGAACGCCGTTTGGAACATACGATCCTGGCGCTCATGGAAATCGAAGCCACATCCTTGGAGGAGTCCAAACCAGCTTATTTTGCTGATAGAGCGAAAGCGTCGACAGCAGAAGGAGCAAGCGCCGACATATATGACTTGTGTATATGTTCTTGCTCTTGGTATTGAGATTGCAGTTATTATCTAAGCAGCCAAACAATTTTGCGAGATGCACATTTTCTACTTAAACGTCATCTGTATATCTACAAAAGCATGCAGAGAGCACGATAAGAAGTTCAAGCATCAGTGCGCCTCAGCCAAGAGCGAGCGCTGCCGCGTCTTCCCTGTGGTTGCGCGCGGTATTAACCCTCCAAGATCCGCGTAAACGTGACATAAATTGGCGAGCCTGTGCCAGGATTTTCATCCCCTGCCCAGTCACTGATGCTCGGAGAGTGCCGAGATGGATTGGGAGCGTTTGGCGGCAATAGCTAAGAGCAGGAATCTGTATGGCAAAGATGCTTTATTATTTTTTGAGGAATGCCAAAGAGAAAATGATAGAAAACGCCAGCTCCAACTCTAGAGAGAGCGCGATGAGCATGAAAGAGTGATGGCAAGACTAAAGAAACAGATATATGAGGCTGAACGAAAGTTGATGCGCCGGAGTCTGGAGATATCGTGTTTAGATTTAACAGTAGCCCAAGCAGCCGAGGCTAGTGAATATGAAGGCGAAGGGAGCCAATTTCAGGAAATTGAGATCATTCAGAAGGTTGTTGCGCTAGGACCAGAACAATTTGACGAGAATACCGCTAGGCCAGAGGAGACTGATTTGGGGCCAGGTGAACAGACGGATGTAGGCGCCCGAAACTGGTTGAGTGAAGCGGGGGGAGAGAGCGCGTCCTTGCTGAAGGACCACCATGAGAGTAATGCAGGCTGCTGCAAACTCGGTTTTCAAGAGATATGTGCCGACGCGTGCCCCGCATTGAAAGTTGTGACAATGGACTGCGATCCGGTAGACGAAAGCGCAAAGACAGCGAGGAGAGTCCAGAGCTGGTCAGCAGTGAGAGTGGGGAAAACGAGAAAACACTAGAGAGCAGCGAAAGTGAGGACGTCCCAGTTGATGAAATGGATCGCGTCTAGCGAGCAGGCGCGAGATGGACATGCTCTTAAAGAAGCGTTTCATGTGCATGGGGATGATGAGAAAACGCGGCAGGTGTTCAAGGCGTTTACGGCCACATTGGGCGAGTAAGCGCAAGGAAAAAGTTTCAGAAAAGCGTTCCATGAGATCTAGCAGGACTGTTACGCGTTCACGTCAGTCTACTTTAAGCAGGCTTGCCAGAGCCAGCGCCTCGGCTAGAGTGAAGAGCATGAAGGTGCGTTTGACAAGGCGTTTGTTGAGTTCGAAAGAGATGACCAAACGTAGCAACTGGGTGAAGCGTTCGAGCGAATGTGCCGTTAGCAGACGCGAGAGGATGTTACACGAGGCGCCGGGAAAGGGACGAGCTAGAATTAAGGCGGAAAGAATACTTTTGTGGCCACGAAAGAAAAAGTAGATTCAATGGAATGGTGGCTTCTGAGGGAAAAGAACAGTGACAGAGTCAAGGACATATCTATAGGTAGATGAACGGACACAAGAGAGTAGCTAGAAGATATAATAAGTAAAGTCTAAAGTGGAGACTAGGAGGAAGTGCTAGTTGGAGCACATAATGATTTGAAAGGAAGCTATTGGAGTTGCCAAACTTGCATAAAGGCCCTATAGCAGGCGAGGATGTAGCAAAGAAATTAGATTAGCAGAGTGCTTAGTACAAGTTGTAGATATTGCTATAAGTGGGTTGGTAGTCAAGTGGAGCATTGTTTAGTGGATGAAAAACCGAATACAGAGATACTGTTGGGAGGATATGAACATTAAGTGAAGTGCTGTGATGAATACGAGAGCAGAGGATTCTGATTTTATGAGAAGCTGCTGAGCGATGTGTAAAGGATCGAAATGTAGCGGAGGGTGTAGCATGCACAGTGATGCGTGGATGTTATTCAATGCAGTTCATTCATTCAATGATGTTCATTCACTGATGGTGCTAATGGAATGAACTGGAAATTAGGGTGATGTTATGAATATGCACCGATGTTTTGGGAATTGATCCTGATTTTGTGCAGCTTATATCCACTGATGTACTTAGTGGGACGAATTACAAGTGATGTAAACAGCAGATGCGCATAGAAAGTAATGCTGTAGTGAGAAGGTATATCTGTATCTAGAAGTGTGTTGGTAGTGAAGTGTAGTGTGGACTACAACGCGGACTTAGTGAACATGCACTATGCTCAAAAGTGAACACTGTGTGAAGTGCTTACGTGTTAGTGTTGTGTGTGGTAGTGATTTGTGAAGTGCGCGGGACAAGTATGTGGTGAGACATCAAAGTGGAAGCGCTACGAGTTTTCAAGATGCCTTCACTAGGACACAAAACAAGAGTTTCTTCTTTTTTTTTTGAAAAAAAAAAAACTTTCTAGAAAGGGGGCCAATGTCATGAGTAAAGGGGCCCACAGCACGCGCCACAAGGCGAAGAAAGAGAGATGGCGTGCAAAGTAACCAAGAGGCGCCAGTATGCACGCGCCGGTGACACGTTGGTGTTCGTGGTTGGTTGACGGCGGGCTTTGTGGCACGCGACCCGCGCCGCGATCGGAGGTGAAAAAGCGCTGAGTTGGCAATTGTCTGAGTGGCGATCGCCTAGGAAGGACGCATCGGCAGCTACGCTCTGCCGACGGGACGAGGTGTTCGGTTTGGGAGCTGGGACGCTGGTACCCCATCGGGTGGCCGTGGACCTCGATTACGTTCGGGCAAGGCTCTTTGGAGGTCCTGCAGCGGACGGTTCCTGACGCACCGTCATCAATCCCCCTTCAAAGGTCGGCCAGCAGCAATTCACCAGGCCGCCACATCTCTACGTCGGGCGGAGGACCATACTTGTACTTAGGCCTCCGGTTAGGCCTAACGCGGGGAGACGCCACACAGCGACTTGAGACCGGGCGTCGGCTACGGCAGCAGGCGGTACCCTCTGGACGACGCAAGGGAGGCCGGCAAGAACTTGTCAGGTCCAGACCGGCAACGAACTTTGCCGTGAGGAAAAACAGCTCCGACCACGTAAGAACATTTCATCCGTTATTCGCGACAGCGTCGCCGAAACCAACGTGGCCAGACCGAGGACTGAGAGTCGGGCCAAATTGAGACTTTAGAAAATATTGGTAGATTAACTAGTCGGGTGCAATTTGTAGTCAATTTTATGTATTAGCTCTTTTCTGCTTGTATATGTTTCGTTTTTTATGTTTCATTTCTTGGGGGGTTTTGCCGTGTGCTGTGTTCATAAAAGGTTTGGTTTGCCGTGCTCAAACGCTATCGTTGCCAAACGTCTCTCTCTCTCCCTCTCCCATGCTCGGCATTTCGCGCTCCGAGATTCGTGTAAATGTGACGCTCCTCCTCCACCGACGCGAGGCGACACGCTTGACACGTTGGCGCTTCCATACGCATGCCTGTGGTTGGGCCTTAACCCGAAAGAAGTATGGATGTACTTCAGAGCGAATTTCAAAGGATGCTATTCCAAATGTTATAGATGATAATAATTATGGTGATGACCACAAAGGGAAGGCAGAACAGTTTGATAGCCATTTCGAATCTGTATTCTTACAATCCACTCCCCAGGCCAGTGGAGTACAAACTACTATGAATTTTTCTCAGATGAGTGATATCCTTTCCAGAACAGGGAATAGCAAATCTACTGCTAAAAGTGACCGTGAAGTCAGCACCAGGACCTGATCACATTTCAAACTATGTAATGAAGAACTGTGCTGTGTCACTTGCCCCTTTCCTGGTAATACTTTTTCAAAAATCATTTGATTCCGGCACCTTACTAAATGATTGGAAAACTACAAATGTCGTTCCTATTTTCAGAAGTGGTGATAACACAAAACTAGAAATTATAGACCTATATGACTCACTAGTGTTTCGTGTAAGGCACTAGAGCACATTACTTATTCTAACTTGATGGCTCATCCTCAGGAAAACAATTTTTTAGGCCAGCACAGCATGGTTTTAGGCGAGGACTATCTTGTGACACACAATTGGTTGAGTTTTCTCATGACGTAGCTTTATCATTTAATAACGGTACACAGGTCGACTGCATTTTTTTTAGATTTCCAAAAGGCTTTTGACTCTGTAGCACATAATCTGTTAGTCGAGCCGGACTATATCGAACCCGTTTATATAAAATTATCCCGTTTACCGAACAATTTTTAAATACGGTAAATTTACATTGACAATATATAGCAAAAGTAACTGTTACATCGAATGAAAATAGCAACGACAACCGATATATCAAACTCCGTGTGCCTCAAAAGTGCCCCAGCAAGTTGGCTTTCCCTCGCGGTGGCGGGGAAAACTGCTGGCGCCACCCTAGAAAAAGTGGTTTAGACCTGGCTGTGCACGGGCAAACACCCCCCCCCCGCAAAAAATGATCCTGGCCTGCTCGAAGCATAGCCAATCCGTTGTGCTTTCTCCGAGGCGCGGAGGCGGTACAAGTGAGCGCCATTTTTTCTTTCTTTATGCTTGTGTGCCTGCTGCTGCCTCTTTTCCTCGAGTCCTCATTCAGCGTGGTCCGTGCTGGTGGTGTTGCCTGTTGGCGCTCTGTGAACTTTCTTGGCGCGCTGTCGTCATGGCTTGTGCAAAGAGGCAGAATCTGCCGTTCTCCACGAAACTCGAAATCGGGTGCTATCAACATTCGACGAGTTCGTCAGTGCGGACGATGATGTCGCCATCATGGGCCAGCTACAAGATGAGGCCTACGTTGCAGACGTCATGCCGACCACGAGCCAAAGCAACAGCAATAAGGAAATTGATGATGACCCGTTGCCTACATCCTCCGAAGTGATTAGTGCACTTGCGTTGGTCCGGCACTACTGCGTGAATATGGAAGGTTGCGGCCTCAGCTGCTCCGACTCGCTGGACAACGTGGAGGTGTGCGTGTTCATCATATAGAACAGTCTTATCAGGTTGCCCCCAAGGATCGGTTCCGGGGCCACTTCTGTTTCTAATATTTCTTAATGACATAGGTGAACAGGTGTTAAGCCATTGCAGCTTGTATGCTGATGAGTGTTGTCTTTACCGCAAAATTACTTCCTTAAATGATAGTCCCCAATAACAAAGTGACCTTGATACAATATTGCTGTGGTGCAATACATGGAATATGAGGCTGTTTTTTACTAAGTGTAAAGTTGTCCCGTTTACTAACAAATGTAACATTTTTGATGGTTCGGATTGTCCTGATGGTGAAAATCTCTCGACTGTATCAAACTACAAGTATTTAGGTGTTTTGCATAAGAATGACTTTTCATGGAATGACCACATTAACTATGTACCAGCTAAGGCTGCCGTGTCCACAACTTCCTAAAGTGGAACTCCAAGGAAGCTCCTCCTATGTTGAAGGAAACTACTTTTCAAATGTGCACACTATTTTATAATACAGATGCTTCGCTTGGAACCCGGGTACAAAGACATGCATTGCTGAATTAGAACGCATTCAAAAGCGCGCAGCAAGGTTTGTTTCCTCGAACTACAACTTTACAACAACCTCCTCCGATATAAGAGCCGATCTTGGATGACCTACTTTGCAAGATAGACAGAAATACATGCGCCTAAAACTCTTTCACAAAATTTCTATTGGAGCAATAGGCCTGAGGAAGGAAACACATATCCTTGATCCTACCTACAGGTCAGCCCGTTGGGATCATTCTTTAAAGGTCAGAGAATATAGCTGCTGTATTAATGTATATAAGCAGTCGTTTTTTTTCTTAGGACATGCCATGATTGGAATAGTTTACCGGAGGTTGTCTTGTCGTTAATCAGTTCCTTTGACTATGTCCTTGCTGATTTCATGTTTCATTAGGCATCGCATCATCTTTATATAGCATACAATCAACGCTTATCTATTAATCTGCTTGTAATCATGTTGTAATGTGATGTTCTTGACTCCCGTCTCATTATATTTTCCGAGTGTTAGTTCACAGTGTAAATATGTCATGTCATCTGTAATCTTGACCATATTGCTGATCTTGATAGGTTAACCCTTGATGTTGTATACCACCTGTACTGTATTCTTGCCTCCCCCCTACAATAATGCCCATCAGGCACTGTAGGTATCTGAATAAATAAATAAATAGCTGGGACAGTTGCTCAACAGGGGTGCCTACCCATGAAAATGAAATTCCCCGTAGAATAAGGATGGGCTGGAGCGCATTCAGAAGGCATTCTGAAATCATGACTGGAAACTTGCCACTGTCACTAAAGCGAAAAGTATTTAATCAGTGGATTCTCCAGGTACTAACGTACGGTGCAGAAGCACAGAGGATAACAAAAAGCTAGAGATGAAATTAAGGAGCACACACTGTGCAATAGAAATTAAATTAACAGGTGTAACGCTAAGAGAAAAACAACTAGTGGAGTGGGTCAGGGAACATTCAGGAGTAGCTGATATTATATCAATTAAAAGATAGAAGTGGACCTGGGCAGGACATGCCATGAGGTTGACAGATAACAGACGGGCAGTAAGAGTAAAGGAATGGATACTAAGAGAGGGAAAGTGCAACAGAGGCAGGCAAAAGGTTAGATGGAGTGATGAAATTAAGAAGTTCGCCGGTAGAACCAGCTTGCTCAGGATAGGGTGGACTGGAAATTGTTGGGAGAGGCCTTCGTCCTGCAGTGGACTTAAGGGAGTCGTGAAAGGAATCTGGAGATGCCCGGTTGTAATTTTCACTGTTTCAATACGTATTCGACAAGCCCAATTCTGAAATATTTCGACAAAATATTCAGTGCACATTAAATAATGCTCGCTTGAAACCCCAGCATTCTTGCACTCCCGAAACGGCGCTGCTGGCCGGCATTGTACTATTCAGTGATGTTGCAGTAAGATATTTTCAAATTCAAAGGCATAGTGAACTCACGTTTGCTCTAAAAGAATCAATTTACTTGAAATCTAGAAAAAAAGAAAGTACTCAGAAACCCTGCAATGCCGCCATTCGGAAGCAAAGCCGCAGCACGGTTTGTTTTCCCGTGGCCTCCAGGGCGCGCCAATCCCGCAGGTATGGTGGCTACCAACATGACGTCATCTGCAGAGGGGAACACGCACAGTGGAACTGAAACCGCGTTTTTTATCGCTCTAAATCAATGCAGCCGGTGCAACGGAACAATGCATATTGTTGATTGGAGGGTCAGGGTCCCGAATACGCACTTAGTACAAAATGTTCAGAAAACGTTTCACAACCCCCTTAAAGGTAGGCTGCTGCTGCTGATGATGAAACTGTAGTGTTTCTCTTATATTTCCCCTGTAAATATCTCTCCACAAGCACTGCATGGACAACATGGACACCATAAAAGGATAGGTGAGGACATTGCAAACAAGCAAAGCCCACGATCACTTCCTAAATATTTATTCCGAGTCACCAGCGGAAGCGGCGACCTTTCGGTTTAGCTTTGGGCTGTCCAGAGAGAGGGCCACGGTCTTCTGGTCCCTGCGTGGGCGCGGCCTGCACCTACTACAGGCTCCCCAAAGAAGGGGACGTCCCAGCGCAGTTACTCTTGACTGCTTGCAGGCCTAGCATTGCTGCCCTGAAGCTCTGCTTTTGAAAAAGTTTATTGACTTTTATTTGCCAGTAGTGAACGTTGTGGTCAAGGAAGTGCTGCTAGCAAGCATGAAGCAATGTCTGAAGTGTGCGGACAAGCTATGCACAGTGGTTACCAAACATCACAGGGTTTTTGCTCACACAAAAGAAGCTTGCTCAGCTATGTACCAAAACGTGCTGACAAAAGCAAACAATGCAAAGCCCATGAGCAGTGTGTTTTGTGTCACCCCCGTAGTCAGCCCGGTCACTTGCCAAAGCATCCACACACACAAAAAAACGCAGAAAGGGCACTTGGTGGCTACTGGAATGCTCTTGAGCGAAACCCTGCTAGGAAATCTGCACTGATGCCAGAGCTTCTGTAAGCTTAAAATTTGTTGCTAGATTCATTCGTTTGTATTAATGAAAAACTGGTGAGTTTCACAAGAGGTACTCACCTGCGAATAAATAAGGGTGTTCATGTTGATAATGGAGGATGACGAGACTACCGAGGCTGACACCGGAGGCAGCATCTCCTCCTCGGTGCCGAGGGTCTGCATGTCCTCGGGCACCACTTCCACAAAGTGGGTCGCTGCCTCCATCATCTTGGCAGTCAGTCGGGCTCTAGGCTTCCATGCACCACTGCTGGGATGGCATAAAAATTGAATATTCTTCTTCTCGGCATAATTACATGCGTTCTGTTGGATCCAAGCTCCTGCCGCCCACGTTACGCGCGTCATTAGATTACCTTATAAAAACACAAGAAGCTGTTGTAGCTGTCCAATTTCAAGCGACAAGAGTGTTCCATTTTAGCATTCTGCACACATGAACCCATTCATACACTCGGTCTCGCTCCAGTCACGCTAACTATCAAAGCTGCGCCCGAGGTTAGCTGCAAACTTAATAAGCAGTTAGCTCTACATGAAAGCGAGGTAACGCGCCGACGTCAAAAAAATAATCTACGACCGTATCAGGACGACACCGTCTTAACGTAAGATTCCTCGCACAGCTTTCTTTCATCGTCACATTTAGGTGTTTTCTTGATACATTCGCGCAGCAAGAACACAGGCCGAACCAACCCCTGTCCGCGGCCCACGCCGAGGACATGCGACGACGGCGCAACGAGCTCGCCGGCATTCCCGTCCGGCTTTTTTCCTAGGCTGACAGCAGCAAAGGAGAGCGCCCATCCAAACACGGGGCCTTGCGCAACATTTCTTCTTTTTTTTTTTTTTCTTCCCCCCCCCCCCTCCTTTCTCGGCTGAGGTTGCCGCTGACAAGCAGCGGCGACAGCGTATCGACACTGCTGCAAAGGGGAAGCGGGCACGGTCTTTCCAAAACAAATTGACGCCCTTTCGCTCGTCGCAAGGCGTCCGTGCAGCAGTCGGACGCGGTCCAGTCCGGGCGCAAGCACCACCACCACCCGTCACACAACGAGCAAAATGGCGACTTTACAAAGACGTCGCTAACCGAACATTTTAGGCTTACACATGCTTTGGCCTAAATTTAGGCCTACAACACTTGCCTGTGTTTTCGTCGATGATGGTTTAGACGTCGTAAGCAGTGCCTTTTCGTCCTTGATTCGTAAATTAACTCAGAAAGCCAGCAGTTTTTAATTAGGCGCGGATTTCAATTCATTCGACGCTGTGCACGCTTCGATTCACAACGCCATGTTCCCTAAGCCTTCTTCAAGGGAAAAGGTCCGCAGCGCAGTGGGATGGCGCATTGCGAGGACTAACTAGGCTTACTAAATTTTTAATAAAGCATATTTTTGTTAATTTGGAATAAAATAGTGTTTTAACGTGCCGCTAAAAATTATCCGCGACATTCATCCTGTTTGTGCGTCGTTGAATTTCGGCAAGTTGGATTTTCGATAGTGTAAATAAATCGCTCAGTATTGGTGCAGATTAGCGTTCATTTAATTTACAAGACAATTAGGGAAGTGTTTTGATGCGAGCAAGTTGGCCCGTTTATTATGAGGACACTTAGTGAGAGTTAGTTTCAATCGACAGCGACATCAATCGGTCTGCAGCAGCAGCAGCAGCAGCAGGTATGCGTCTCGTGGCCGCCGCCGCCAGAGGCTTGCGGTTCGTGATGCAGCCTGAGCCGCGGCTGACACAAAACCACGTTCACACAAAACCGGATGGTGTGAAATCGAAGCGTGTCCGGAGGCTTTTCGACGGCCTCGTGTCGGGCGAGCGGGCCTCGCTGGCGCAGTCCATCACGCTTGTCGAGTCCACGGCTCAGCGGGACCATGATGATGCGCAGGAATTGCTGCAGCTGGTCCTCCGAGAGAACCGGGGGCGCAGGGAGGGCCGCCAGCTGGGCTCGTTTCGTATAGGTACGCCGTACGGCACTGTCCCGCAAGATTACCTAACTCGTGATTTTTCTTCAACGAAGGCCTCACGGGGCCGCCCGGAACTGGCAAGTCGACCTTTATCGAAACTTTCGGCAAATTCCTCACTGGTTCTGGTCACAAGGTTGCCGTGCTCACGGTGGACCCGTCCTCAGCTGTGACAGGCGGTAAGGTTCTGGCAAAAATTTTGTCACTGCTTTCACGGGGACGGTCTGAGCTTGCCCTCCACACGAATACATTCACTTTTGTTGGATTTTAACCTGTGTCTCTTCAAGGCAAAAATCGTGAAGCGGCACTTTTTGTGTTTGCGTATGCACAAACTGGATCCACTAAATTTTGTGCTGCCAAACAGAGATTGCTTGATCGTGGAGTTCACGAGCAGTTGCGTTACGTGGTTGAGAAAAGATCTATTAGACAAATACAAATTTCAAGAAGTCTTATAGAGCGTATTGATATAAACTAGCCAGACTAATAGAACAATGTAACACCTATAAGACTAATAGAATACTAATAAGACTAATCGAGCAATGTATTAGACTAATACAAACACCTATAAGGCAAGTAACTATTCGTATAAGACTAATAGAATACTAATAAGACTAATAGAAAAACTTATTAGACTAATACAAATCTCTATTAGAATTTTTGCTAGGGACCTCTGGTGACATGGCATTGTGTGGTTTGTTAACGCTGGGTTTTATTAACTTTTTTGGGCGCAATACAAGCAATTCTGCATCACGTCTCTTTTTGTGCAATGTGTCGGGCCCTTTGAGAGGTTTCTCTTAAGGTCTTCAATGAGGAAGAAGAGAGAATTAAAAAGGGGCTTGAAAGTCCCAGAAAACCATCGGATTTTTTTCTTTGGAAATCAGGTGCCAACCCTGGGTGGGGCCCGCGTAACCTTGAACGTGCAATTCTGGTTGCCTCACTTTCATGGTTCGGATCTGCGGTCATTACCTGCATCCAGCACCCCTCTACCTTGTAAACCGTCCCTATTGAACATTAGTTTCCTGCATATTCATCTCTATCAAGACCCAAGATTCTGCTTTGGCTCTATTTCGCTGACCCTGCTTTGCAATTCGACCCCTGAATTACTTAAGGGGATGTATCAACAAATTGCAGCTTACCAATTAGGTGTTATCCATTAAGCTTTATACCCACGTGTTTCCAACCTTGACCTCTGGTACTTCACGTGAACATGTGGTGAATAGCACTGGGAAGATTGCCCTAAACCTTCCTTTATTGCGATTGCATAGCTTTTTTTTATGGAGGACTATGGCGGATTCAGAGGGGTGGTGCCACACCCATGACAGTTGCTAACAGCCAAACGGCACATGTCGTGAAAAGAATTGAATATTTGCCTGGTTTTCTCGCGGCGCCACCCAACACACTCGCACATACTTCTCTTTCTTTCTTTTCTCTGGTGATGTGTCACAGTGCTGGTAAGACCACCCCCTTGGGACTTTCCTGGATGACAACTACGGAGATCTTTACATACAGATTGCCTGCACTCTGTTTTTGCAAATGCCTGCATGACCACTGAAGTTTTGGCCGAGTGAAGTGCTTTCACACAATCTATGAAGGCTGTACACAAGGTTTTGGC
This sequence comes from Hyalomma asiaticum, assembly GCA_013339685.2. Classification (NCBI taxonomy): domain Eukaryota; kingdom Metazoa; phylum Arthropoda; class Arachnida; order Ixodida; family Ixodidae; genus Hyalomma; species Hyalomma asiaticum. The sequence goes on from CM023483.1 coordinate 43,152,783, forward strand.
TATATTTTATTTCTACTGCCCGGTTGACATCGTAGTGGTCATTTGGTGGAGTGATAACTCAAGTGGAGGGAATTCTATTCACATTTGTAAATCTGGTACTGGTATTACAAATGAAAAATAATGCTTGTTTTACAGTTGAAACTCCTTGTGGTTAATTATTTTCAAGCTAGGCTGTGTATATCAAACCCAGATTACTTCATTGCATTATCTGGAAAAACACTGCAACAGACATTTAGAGGAGGAAGCACCTCTGGCTGTAGCAGTGATTTATGCTGAACAGGTGTTACCATTTTATTTCCTACCATTTCCAGGCACAGCATTAATAACTGGATGATGAGGTGCAAACTTGCATGCTGTAGAGAAAATGCACACACACTTTTGAAGCATCCTGTCTGTATGTCAACATTGTTGTAAGTTGCTGTTGCACAAAGCGATGGCCTGCTAGATTTCTTTGTGTATGCATGTTTCTTTTTCACAGAACTGCGGCTTTGTCCTGTCAAACTCAAGCTACTTTGTGTTCGAGTGGAAGTATTCCGTACATTTTAGGGTCCCTGCTTGGAGACAAGACTCGTATGATCCAGTTGACTAGAGACCCGAATGCCTACATTCGGCCATCACCTACTCGAGGCCACAGTGGCGGCGTAACCCGCACTACATGCGATGCGATACAGCTCTGTGAATGTGCAGGTTACAACGTTGTCCTGGTGGAGACAGTCGGTGAGTTGTGCAGAGATTTTCTGTGCTGCATGTGGTATTCGGCACCTGCTGATCATAGGGTGCCGCTGGGCTAGTTATCAATCAGTCAACCAGATTTTATTGTGACATAACAGGTTAATTACAAAACAATATACAGACAAGTGTCCCAAACTAAAATAACTGCAATGGGACCCTCGGTGAAGGTTGCAGATAAATAGTACAAGGATTAGCAGAAGTATGAACAGTAACACATAAAGCAAAACACATACCAGAATAAAAACAAGAACGCAGGAAACCAAAAATAAATGATCTAATAAATATAGAAGCAAATCTAGTACTGTACATGCTAACAGGTGTGCAACCACCACAGAAGAAGCAAAAGGGTACTGCTGTTGGCTTCTTTCGAATAAAGCCTAGTAATTTATTTATTGCAATGATATTGCTTTGTGTTACACTATCTTGACTCGCAAAACACCCTCACTCATCGGAGTTGTACAGGCTTGCACAGCAGGTAGGCATGGAAATATGTTCCACAAAAGATGCTCTTTCCCAAGGATCCACTGTTGGGCCATATTGTCCACAGGATTAGTCTCTCTGCTTGTTGCCATTACCAGCTTTTTTTTTTTCTGCATTTTCCAGTCAACTTAGTACTTGTTTATTTATTTTTGAGGCCCTCAGGGCACAGTAGTTTGTATATTGTAGGAGGGAGGGGTGAGGATACAATGCCACAGTAAAACAAACAAAAAATGGTGGATTAGTGCCAGGAATTCACAGTGTAGGGAGCAAAAGAACATATTGAAACGAGTAGTATTATTTATAAGGCAACTGGCTAGCATGATCAACTTTCTTTCTTGCACAAACCCCTCCTGGTGTGCTGACTGGCCGCTTCATAATACGCTGTTTAGTCATTCATTGCTGTTTATGAGTGTGGTCGGCGAGTCTCAAAAGTGCCCATACTTCATGACTCTGCAGGAGGAGGTGGCACTGTTTTGAAATGTGCTCACACATGTCCTTGACAAAGGTGAGTCAACAGGCATAGGGGCAGGCTGCTGCCCCTCTCTAAAGGGGCCACCAAATCTGCCTCTCACACTGCACTGCGTTTTGACTGAAGTGGCCTCAGTGGGATTGGAGGAGGGGGCTGCAGAGGGTTCACGACCAGTGTTGCCACGGCTGCTGATTTTTGAAATTTTATGCTGATTCAGTGATAAGGCGTCTCAATCTACTGATTTATTTGTCTCTTTGCTGAAACAGACGCAAAATCTGGTGATTTTTCGTCACGGAGTTCATTTTAGTGTGGTACCACCTGATGAATGACGAAAAATAAAAGCAAGCTACTGGCTCATAAATGAACAATTTCCTGTGTTCCAAGCCTCTCAATCGTACGGCTATGAATCTGTCACTACGGCCAATATTGCAGCAGGCTATTATGTGCTTTGAGCAAGTTTGGAGAGGAGGTGAAAGTGAGCATTCTGCCAAACCCCCTGGTTTTCCTGCCACTACCAATGGCACTCTGCCCGTGCCAAGCTTCTTCCCTTTACTTAACAGTAAATAGGTATACCTCACGAATCCCTGCCAGCTAGGCTTGTTTCACAGAGAAATCTGAAGAACAATATAGCGAAGTGCCCGATGACTTCTTTAGCGAGCACCGGATCACTCATTTACAGGCCACTCATAAGGAGAATTGACTGCTTGCATGGGGATCAACATAAGCGCATTCAATGTGGCATTGTTGTGCAGCCCTTTTTAGAGTAATGTCGCGAATGCCACTTTAGAATGCCTGTTCGCGCACAGTAAACTTTATTTGCTCAAGATATAAAGGCATTATGTTTTCTTTCTGGAGCATAACTGAAACAACACAGCTTTTAGGTTTGCTAGCCATGTAACCCCTGTGGACGCATCATCGGAGACGGATCGCACTTATGCACGGCTTTCTCTCAGGCACTGACAACGATCATAGGCGGCCTATTCTACACCCTTATGTATGCGCTGAACTTATAGTTCCAAAAACTTAGTGCAAAAACGGTAATTAATGATCTACTGATTTCTGCTGATTTTTCACGTAAGATTCTACTACAATGTCTTTAAGTGTCCTGGCAACACTGTTCACGACTATAAATGGAAATTTGCGGTGCGCTAGCCAGCAGTGTTTCTATGATCTTTGCCAAGTCACCTAAGAAGCAGCAATTGTGCCTTGTACGCAGGTGTAGGCCAGAGCGAGTATATGGTGGCAGATATGGTGGACCTGTTTCTTTTGCTCATACCACCTGGGGGTGGTGATGAACTGCAGGGTGTTAAGAGAGGCATTGTGGAAATGGCCGACCTTATAGCTGTGACAAAGGCCGATGGTGACCACATTCCCGAGTGCAGGCGCATGGCCGCTGAGTACATCAGCGCTCTCAAGTTCATGAAGCCTCGGAACCTCTTGTGGAAACCCAAGGTGCGTTCTCCACTGTTGTTGAGGTAGCACCTTCTTTACACAGCATGTATTTGCGCAGGTTCTCTTAGTGTCTGCAAAGGCCAATACAGGCATCTCCGAATTGTGGGATGTTGTAAAAAGCTACAGGAATGCCCTTGAGCCTGAGCTGGGAGACCGTCGCCGACAGCAACGAGTGCGCTGGCTTTGGACTTACGTGGGTTCTGAGCTTGAGCGCCGGTTGCGTAATCATCCAGACATTGCTGCTTGCACAGCTGAATTGGAGAGTGCAGTCATCGAAGAAACCATCACACCGGGTCATGCCTGTGACTTGTTAATGTCACATTTCTTCAAGGAAAAGAGCTAGAAGTGCTCCATTACTGCCAATCTATGTTTGGCAGGAAATAAGTGCTGAAAGGAAGCAGCAAAAAAGAATAAAGAATATTTTATCACATATTCTATTCAAATGATACATTGTGCATGACTGCAGTGTAATGGAACAGAATCAACAGATCAAATCTGAAGACAGGCAAGGCCGAATGATGTTTTACCACGCATCCACAGTTGTTTATCAAAAATGTTTCATAAATTCTGCATGAAATAAATGCATAAATATAATCAGACAGGCGTCGGTCAGTGCCCGGAACAGCTGGCTGCCATGTACAAGTTGTTTTCATTGCAGAAACAAGAGAATGTTACTCAACAAAATAGTGCCAGCACAGCTCCTGAACATAACAGAACCGAGTGCCTATACATGTTTAACACATAATTACACTGAGCATGACACGTATGGTGCGTTCAAGCTCCTGAATTTGTTTTTCAGAGTGAGATAACTCCATGACCATGTTCTAGGACTGCGGGAAAAAATTTTGGAATGCTTCCTGCCATGGTATGCACTCCGACCACAGGCATCTAACAGGATGTAACGTCACACTTGTGGCGTCACGAAAACTTGTTTAAGTACATCTGAAAGCAAGAAAGTGCTGGTTTTCCAATATGATGCCCATGAAGTAACGCATCCTACGTGTTTCTCGCCGATCCATCTCTTCAGCTACTGCGCCGGTGAAGGTCAATCCACAATGATGACTGCAACAACTGTCAATCAAGTTTGCCAATACCTTCCCTTGTGGGAAAAGAAAAAAAAAAACCAGTAACGTGGTAAGGAACAGTAAGAGACTTCACTCACAATTATGTATTATCAGACAAGTGACAGCACCCACAAATATGCACATTTGCAGACCAATACGAGGTAAGATAGGAAATTTAATACGCAAACAGAAATGCACAGTCATTCTCAAAAGTGTGAAGCTGCAAGGGACAATGAGCAACAATTTGATGAGGACAGGGACACGGTGGATGAATAGGAGAGGTCAGATGAGCGCTGTAACTGCATCGGCGTTCACCATGCCAGGTGTCTTGAGCTTCCGCAGCAGTCTCCAGATGGCGCAGCAAGATTTTGGCCTGAAAGGCTCGCAACACATGACCTCCCTATGCTGTAAAGGTCTCTTATTGTCACAAATTTTCTCGTTTCAAAATATTGGTAGTGCCTTTAATAGCTTACGGAGGCTGGCTGTCGGCCTAGGCCACTGAAGTAGTTGTACCAGGCTCTTTGCAGCTTAAAGATTTCTAATCACCCTTGCTAATCTCAGCCATGCTGAGCCAGAATGCTGATCGGTGCGTGTGTATTTTTCTGGAAGGGATAACATTTGTACTGGCAAGTCTGAAGCGTGAAAAATTTTTACGATAACATGGTGTACTTGGGCACTTATCGACTTAATCAATTAGTGATTGCCTGGGTGTGACTAAATTTCACTGCTGAGCAGTCGTCACTTTCACTATCGTTGAGCTACAACTGAAAGGGGCTGTTTGCCATCATTCCCCATTATTTATCGCACTAGAAAGCGCACTATTCCAAGCGTACTAGCTTGCAAGTGTTCCGCTGGGAAGTCTGCAGAAATTTCTAAAACAGAATTTTTCTATCTTGGTAGGCACCCCTTGTGTGTGTGTAGGTATACTGGCAACACTGGGTACAGGGTTTTTAGCTACTAAGCTGATCACTGAAGCAGGGGCAATCAAAGTAGGGGGCAAGGCACTGAGACATGATGTGAATAAGCGCTCTGAATCTACTAAAAATTTAATCAGGCGACGCCAATAGATGAGAATAACTAACTCAAGAGACTAGATAGAATTCGCCGAGCTGTCTAAGCTCATCAATAAAAGTAGTTGTTGTTTTGTTGTTGTTTTGTGGGGTTTTACGTCCCAAAACCAGTTCTGATTATGAGAGACGCCATAGTGGAGGGCTCCGGAAATTTCGACCACCTGGGGTTCTTTAACGTGCACTGACATCGCACAGCACACGGGCCTCAACATTTCGCCTCCATCGAAATGCAGCCGCCGCGGCCGGGATTCGATCCCGCGAACCTCGGATCAGCAGCCGAGTACCTTAGCCACTAGACCACCATGGCGGGTCATCAATAAAAGTAGTCGGGGACATACAAAACAACATGAAAGAAATAAAAGCAGCCGTCAAAAAACGAGTCAGCATCAAAACGACTAGGAGGAGGATTTGTGCGGGAAATAACATAATGCATGCAGTGAAAGGTAGGCAGGGAATACCGTTACTAACTTCAATGATACTAACTTCAGTGATATACAGAGAGTATTAAATGTCGAGCAGGACTCCAAAATTCTATGTGTCACTGCAGACGAGGTTAGGAAAGCAATTCAGGGCATGTCCCGTGGAAAAGCGGCTGGAGAAGACTGCGTAACCGCAGACGTGATCAAAGATGGAAAAGACTTCCAACTTCGAATGTACCAGTCAGCTGGAAAAACGCAAATATTCTACTATTACATAAGAAGGGAGATGTTAAAGGCTTGAGGAACCAGAGGCCGATCAGTCTACTCTCGGCAATTTACAAAATATTCACAAATGTTATCTCAAACAGAATAAGGGCCACACTTGAATTTATTCAACTGTGAGAGCAAGCAGGGTTCAGAAAAGCATACTCTACCGTTGACCACCTTCGTGCAATCAACCGAGTAATCGAGAAATCCGCTGAATACAACAAACCTCTCTACATGGCTTTCATAGATTACGAAAAGGCTTTCGACTCGGTAGATACACCAGCAGTTCTGGAGGCATTACGCCGTCAAGGAATATGCGATAGCTTAAACACAATACCCAACATATATAAAGATTCTACAGCCACCCTACTCCTCCTCAGGAAAAGCAGGAAAATCCCAATACAGAAGGGTGTCAGCCAAGGAGATACAATCTCTCCATTGCTGTTTACTGCATGTTTGGAAGAAATCTTCAAAAGGTTAAACTGGGAAGAGACAGGGCTCAGGATTAACGGCGAATATCTGAGTAACCTACGATTTGCAGACGACATAGTAATCTTTAGCAATGATGGTGACGAACTGCAAAAGATGATTGAAGACTTAAGCCGAGAAAGCGCTAAGGTAGGATTAAGGATGAAAATGCAGAAAACAAAGATAATGCTAAATGGCATGGTGAAAAAACATGTCTTCACGATCGAAAACCAGACATTAGAAGTCTTACAAGAATACCTGTATCTAGGACAGCTACCGACAGAAGAACCCGCCCGTATAAAAGAAATCCACCGTAGAATATAAACATGGGATGGCGCGCACATTCCCAACTCGTGAACAGAGTGAGTGAGCATGAACCTTATTTGTGGTCCGGAGGCGAAAGAAAGCGGTGCCAGAGGACCCGTCAATCAATCCGGCGGCTCCACCCAGGTCGGGGCCGGTAGACAGAGTCCTTCGGCGACGGCCCGGGCCCTCTGGACAGCCTTGAGTTGAGCACTGAACTCTGTGGTTCGAAGCACTGAGTCCCAGGAGGACTGATGCCCGCGTTGGCAGGGCACAGCCAGAGCATGTGTTCAAAATTTTTATATTCGTGGCCACAGTGTGGGCATACAGTAGTGAAGTCGGGATTGATCCTGCTTAGTGTCGTAGGTGTGATGTACGTACCAGTCTGCAACTGTCTGTAAGTGATTGCTTGTGCTCTGTTGAGCTTCGTGTGGGGAGGAGGAAAAATTTGACGTCCTAACCTATGACTAGAAGCAAGTTCGTGTTATGACACGAGCGGGTCTTTGTTGTCGAGGTTCCTCCAGGCAATGTTGAAGCGAGGGGGCGGACCGCAGACGCGGAAAGTGAGTTCTCGCGCCAGTTGGTGTGCCCGCTCGTTTGGGTTGCAGTCAGGAGGTCCGGAAATGTTTCCCACGTGACGCGGGAATACACAGCCGGGAACCATGCGATGTGTGAGGACGGAAAATTTTCTTCTCCCCTTTCTTGGCAGAAGAGTTTGTTGACAACCGCAGCTGTCTTTGAAGAGACGAGGGCCGCCGAAAAAGTTCGTATGGCTGTTCTGGAGTCCGAGTAAATGACAGAGGCTCCCGTGCAGCTTCGAAGAGCCACCGCGATGGCCATTTCTTCTGCTTCATGGGTGAAGTTGGTAACTACTGTGGCTGGGTTGACGACCGAGCCATGGGCGCCCACCACGGAGATGGCGTAGGCGCCTCGGTTCCAATATCTGGCCGCGTTAACGAAGAGGACTTTCGTTTCGTTGTGTTTGATCTTGTCGAATATGGCCTTGGCTCTTGCTTTTCTCCGTCCTTCGTTGTGGGTCGGATGTATACTTCTGGGGATTGGATCAAAGGTTATCGCTTTCTTGGCATTTGTGAATAGTGTTACGGGGAAGAAAGACTCTGGTTAATATATATTTACACGCCTTGTACAATGGGCAGAACGCAGGCATACAAGATGGAGCCTCGTCCGCGCGAACATCAGCGAACGTCGTCTTCCTCGGTGCTGTCTACATCGTCCTCTATCGCAGCGCTTCGTAGCATGACCCCCGGCGGCGAAGGCGCCGTCTCGGTGCCTGGCAGGTTCGGGTGAAAGCGCTTCAGGCGCACGACGTGCACGATATCAGAAGTAGGTCGTGCTGAGATGTCGTCAAGAGGTTGGATCTCGTAGGTCACATCAGTCACTTTTCGTAGGACACGGTAGGGGCCTGAATATGGCGACAGCAACTTCTCACAAAGGCCAACTCGCCGTGATGGTTTCCAAAGTAGGACCATGTCACCAGGGCTGAAGTGGGCATCACGGTGGCGAGCGTCGTATGCGCGTCGTTGCTTTTCCTGCGAAGTCTCAAGACGACGACGAGCAATCTCACGCGCCTCTGCAGCTTTAGAGATGGCATCACGGGCGTATTCTGACATCGCGTCGGGAACGGCTGGGAAGAGCGTGTCAAAAGGGATGATGGGGTCTCAGCCGTACAAAAGAAAAAATGGAGAGAAACCAGCAGAATCATGGCGGGACGTATTGTAGGCGAATGTGACGAATGGTAGAGCGGCATCCCAGTCACGGTGGTCCGGAGAAACATACATGGCGAGCATTTCTGTTATTGTTCTATTGAGCCGCTCTGTGAGTCCATTTGTCTGAGGATGATACGCCGTTGTGAACTTGTGTTTTGTAGCGCAGGAGTGCAAGATGTCTTGCACTACCTGTGACAGAAAGGAGCGGCCGCGGTCGGTAAGCAGTTGTCGAGGTGCGCCGTGCTGAAGTATCACATCTTCAAGGAGGAAGTCTGCGACGTCAGTAGCGCAACTGGTAGGGAGAGCCCGTGTGATTGCGTACCGGGTGGTATAATCCGTAGCAACCGCTATACATTTGTTGCCACCGAGCGATAAAGGGAACGGGCCAAGGAGATCAAGTCCAACCCTGAAGAATGGTTGCAATGGTATGTCAATGGGCTGAAGGCGGCCAGCTGGAAGGGCGGTTGGTTTTTTGCGTAGCTGACAAGATTTACATGAGGCGACGTAACGGCAAACGGAACGGTAAATACCGGGCCAGAAGAAACGACAGCGAACACGGTCATAAGTCCGCGCAACGCCCAGATGACCCGGGGTGGGAACATCGTGCATCTGAGCGAGGACAGTCTGACGCATTTGTCTAGGAATGACCAGTAGCAGTTCGGGGCCGTCAGGGTGCATGTTATAACGGTATAAGATGCCATCTTGTAGTGCAAACATACGGAAAGGTGTTGGAGTGGTGGGGCCTGCAAGTTTGGAAATGACGTCATTGAGGTAAGGGTCACGGCGTTGCTCATTGGCGATGTTGCTAAACGTGGTAAGAGCTAGCACACAGGTTGACTCGCTGGTCTCAGGGATGTCTGGGGTGTCTACCGGATGGCGTGACAAGCAATCAGCATCTCCATGAAGTCTGCCCGTCTTATACACCACTGTGTACGAGTATTCCTGCAGCCGTAGAGCCCACCGACCGAGCCGTCCAGCTGGATCTTTTAAGGACGAAAGCCAGCATAAGGCGTGATGATCGGTGATTACCGTGAAAGGCCGTCCATAAAGGTAAGGGCGAAATTTACTCACTGCCCAAACGAGGGCGAGGCATTCGCGTTCGGTGATGGAATAATTGCGCTCGGCCGGTGACAGAAGGCGGCTAGCGTACGCAATGACACGGTCGCATCCATGTTGTCGTTGCGCCAAAACCGCACCGATGCCGTGGCCGCTTGCGTCGGTGCGTACCTCTGTTGGAGCGGACATGTCAAAGTGGCCAAGAACTGGTGGCGAAGTGAGACACATCGTCAGCTCAGCGAATGCACTAGATTGTTCAGGACCCCAGACAAAGGTGACGTCCTTCTTGAGAAGCTCCGTGAGAGGGCGCGCTATGTGAACGAAATTGCGCACGAATCTGCGGAAGTACGAGCAGAGGCCCACAAAGCTTCGAACATCGTTTGCACAGGTGGGCACAGGGAAGTCCTTGACCGCACGAACTCTTTCTGGATCGGGACGAACACCCGACAAATCGACAAGGTGTCCGAGCACAGCAAGCTGGCGGCGGCCGAAGTGGCATTTCTTGGAATTGAGCTGAAGCCCTGCCTTCCGGAACACTGAAAGAACTGTTGAGAGACGCTCGAGGTGTGTGGCAAACGTCGGTGAAAAGACGATCACGTCATCGAGGTAGCATAAGCAGATTGACCATTTTAAGCCGTGAAGGAGCGCGTCCATCATTCGTTCGAATGTAGTGGGAGCATTGCATAGTCCGAATGGCATGACTTTAAACTGATAGAGTCCATCAGGCGTGATGAACGCAGTCTTTTCACGATCCATTTCGTCAACTGCAATCTGCCAGTACCCGGAACGAAGGTCGATTGAAGAAAAAAATATTTGGCACCACTGAGACAGTCAAGAGCGTCATCTATCCGAGGCAAAGGGTACACGTCCTTCTTGGTTACGCGGTTAAGATTCCTGTAGTCAACACAGAATCGCCAGCTGTTGTCCTTCTTTTTGACAAGCACAACAGGGGAAGCCCAAGGGCTTGAAGAATGTTCGATGATGTCACGTGCAAGCATCTTGTCAACTTCCTCCTGTATGACTTGGCGTTCAGCAGACGAGACGTGATAAGGCCGTCGGTGGATGGGTTGAGCATCGCCGGTGTGTATTCGATGCTTGACAACAGCTGTTTGAGCCAGTGGTCGATCATTAAGATAAAAAATGTCCTGGTAAGATATGAGCAAGGAACGAAGCGCGTCGACGTGATGGGCCGGAAGGTCAGTGGCGATCATTTTCGTCATGCTATCTGTTACTGTGGAGTTCGAAGTAGTGCCGGCAGGAGACACTGCAGGATCAGTTAACACAGAAATATCGTGATCGCAAGCTGGAGCTAGTGTTGCAAGAGACATAGCTGGGGGTAGTACTTGAGGGAATAGTCCGAAATTTACAATAGGGAGACATGCCACATTGTCTTTTATGTTTATTAGAGAGTGTGGGAACATCACACTGCGCGAGCAGAGCACGGTAGCGTTAGGTGAAACGATGTACTCTCCGTCGTCAACAGGGGGATCAGAAAACACATCGATGTACGTCACGGCTAGATGCGGGAGGCGAACGTAATCCGTGGAACGGAGCCGACTGGGCGCTGGATCCGAAGGCTCAGCGGCATGCGGTAAGGCGAGCTGGATAACACCCGCGGAACAGTCAATAAGCGCCGAATGTGCTGATAAAAGATCAAGCCCCAAGATGATGTCATGTGGGCATCGGTCCAGGACGTAAAATAAAACAGAAATATGGTGTCCAGCAAGAGTGACACGGGCGGTGCACATCCCAGTTACAGCTGGTGTCGCGCCATCGGCTACCCGGACTAGAGCGATCGGAGCAGGGGTGAGAACTTTCTTCAGTCGAGCACGGAGGTTTGAATTCATGACTGATATGTGGGCGCCAGTGTCAATGAGTGCGATGACAGGTGTACCATCTACGTCGACGTTGATAAGGTTGTGATGTCCAGGTAGTGTGAGCAGAGGAATTTCGGGTCGGGTCGTCGTGGCAGGCTCACCTCTCGGAGCTGCGCCCGTCAGTTTTCCGAAGAGCGGCGTGAGCAGGAAGGAGAAGGAGAGCGACGGCGCATTGGTGAGCGGGGCCGGTGCGAGGATGGCGAAGGAGAGCGGTTTGGTCGAGCTGGCCATGACTGCAGAGCGTTGTCGTCTTCATTGTGGAACGGGGCGCGGGGACTACCAGCTGGACGTCGGGTATATCGATAACTGGACCAGGGCTGCCAGTTGCCAACGTTTCCACAATGACGGGAAATGTGACCCACGCGGCGACAAGAGAAGCAGATGGGCCTATCATCAGAAGTGCGCCATTCTGCGGTGTTTTGAAAACGAGGACGAACGTATGGGCCTCGGGACAGCTCAGGCGCTCGGGGTGGACGGTAGTCTTGCCTGCTAACAGGACAAAGCGTCTGGAGTTCTGCATTTGCCAGTTCCTGACGCACAACGGTCTGAATAAGCGAAACAGTTGCGCGCGTGTCATCGGAGGAGCCTACTTGGAGGGGAACTGGAGAGGCCGCTTCAATCTCGCGGCGCACGATGCGCACAAGGTCGTCGGATGCTGCGGGGACTGGTGGGGAACGAAGGTCCTCGCAGGTTGATGTCGCAGCCGTGTTGGGAAGACGGGTAAAGCTCGGAGTAATGCGGCGGCTTTTTGCTTCTTCAAAGCGTCGGCATTCATTGATGACGTCTTGCACCGTGGATGAGCTCTTAAAAACCAGAAGTGTAAATGCATCATCTGCGATACCTTTGAGGATATGCGCAACCTTTTCCGCTTCTGGCATATTATCGTCGACTTTGCGACAGAGTGCGAGCACATCTTGAATGTACGTCACATAGGACTCTGTGCAAGTTTGAGCTCGGCATGCAAGTTCTTTCTGGGCAGCACGACGGCGTCCTATGGGCTTGCCGAATAAGTCAATGAGCTTCTGTTTGCATACGTCCCAGCTGGTAATTTCCTGCTCGTGGTTCAAAAACCATACTTGAGCCGTTCCAGTTAGGTAAAATATTATGTTAGCCAGCATGAGGGTCGAGTCCCAATAGTTGCTTGAGCTCACCCGTTCGTAGAGTTGAAGCCAATCTTCAACGTCTTTGCCGTCTGAGCCGGAAAATGTACCAGGGTCCCGCGGCTGTGTCGCGACAACGGGGCGATTGAGGGCGGCTGGTCGAGGCATGGTTGGTGATCTGCCCGGAGCATCCTCGTTCTCGCCTGCGATTGGCATTGCAGGTGAAGCTGCGGTTGGCCCCGCACTTCCACCAAAATGTTACGGGGAAGAAAGACTCTGGTTAATATATATTTACACGCCTTGTACAATGGGCAGAACGCAGGCATACAAGATGGAGCCTCGTCCGCGCGAACATCAGCGAACGTCGTCTTCCTCGGTGCTGTCTACATCGTCCTCTATCGCAGCGCTTCGTAGCAATAGTTCTCTGGTGGCATGAAGAGGGGCTCAATGCCGGCTTCCAACAAAATTGCAGTGCCCACCCTTGAGAGTGAGAGCCGACTAATTTGGGCGTTGCGCTGTGCCTCAAAGAGTTCGGTTGCCGTGTTATACAGTTCCAGTTGGAGGAGTCATTCTGTACTTGTGTTTCAAGGGAGGCTCAGGGCCCTTTTCAATCCTGCTCTGATTAGCTTATCAATTTCGTTCGGCTCCGTCTTCCAGTTGAGGAAGGGGGCGGCGTAGATTATGTGGCAGATGAGAAAGGTGTGAAATGCTTTCATGAGGTTGTCCTCTTGCAGGCCGTTCCTTCTGTTGGCAACCTGTGATATGATCCTGGTGAAGTTGAGGACACTCTTTTCTATGCGTTTGAGTGCCTCTGCGTTGTCATTGCTGTAAGCCCCAATGATCATACGCAGTACCTTGACTGTGGTCGAAAACCTACCACTGTCACACAAGCCGAAACAATAACTACTACATCTTGCCAGTACTGACTTACGGGGCAGAAACCTAGAGAATTACAAAGAAGCTAGTCTTCGCAAGATTATTCGTTTTTTAAGGAATCGGCATAAGACGACCTACATTTGTTTTTAGCACCTTCAGTAATACTTAGGCTGGCCACATTGACACAATTGCAAATTGCAACAGGGCGGCGCGCAGGAGGGATCCCCCCCTCCGCGGCCCAGCTTTGCCTCTAGAGTCAGTATATTATCTCTATGGCAACAGGCATAGAGTTAGCAACAGGGCAGCGCACAGGAGGGACCCGCAGCCCAGATTTGCTTCTAGAGTCAGTATATTAACTCTATGGTGTAGGCAGCCATAGAGTTAATATATTAACTCATGGAGGCAGCGTTGCAGTTAATGACGTCAAAAACACAGGGTGGCTCGCGTTGGAATCCGCTAAAAATGTTTAAAATTCATTTTCAAAAACGAAGTGACTTATAACCACCTGGCTTGGCATTAATTATTGCAGTACCGAGGAGAACATATACTGAAATTTTCACTGAGATCAGTGCGATCCTAGAAAAAGTGCTCTGGACCCTACGTTTTGGACTTTACGCTAGCTGTACCCCACTGTAGTGAATGGACGGAATTTATCGGGAAATTCGCGTGTGAGGGACCTTTTTCGTGGAATTTGGGGACTTTCATGCCGGCATCACTACGAAGACAACAGAGACCGGAAGAAGGCGAGCCAGGAACGGGTGGCGCGCGTGGCAGCGGCATAAGAAAAACGAAAATAAAAAATAGAAGGAGAAGAAGACTTGGAAGGGGGCGGTGGAACGCGCGGAGCTGCCAGGCAACACAAAGAAAACGCTGAACCAGTGCGCTGTTCCTGGCGAGGTCCTGGACACGAGGTGCCTGCCTGGTGTTGCAAAGTCCTGACGTTGCTGCTGCTGTGTGTGCAGGGCAGAGACAACCGGTTCCTGATCGTCGCCGCCGTCCAGGACGGCGGAAAGCCACGTATTCGCGAACACGGACTGCATTTGGGCTGTACTGATATTTAGGCAATGCGAGAAAAGCACAGTCGCACTGAAGTCGCCACAGCTCGACGGCACATGAAAATACCATATATATGCTCCTAACACCTGCCGCGTCGGTACATCTTAAAAGGCGGCACAATCACAAACTCTTGTGTCGAATGACGAGCCAGCTGTCACGGACACCGAGGTGCACGCGAGTAGCAGTACGAAGCAACTTGTTCCGCGGAAACAAACAGCACAGGAAAGTCAGGCTGGCGGCGTCGACAGTTCATGGTGAAGCGGTGCTCAGTCGCTCGTCGCACTGAAAGACTCCATGCTGCGTTTTGCATTGGTTCTCCGTCACGTCATAATAAATAGTGGGGAGCTTGCACTAGTGACGCAAGGCTAGGTGACAGCGCAGATGTCGCGTTCCACGTTCCATTAGCTATTGTCACGTTTCACATTCCATTCATTGCCTCTTGGGACCAACAGAGGGCACACTCGGCAGCAGGGGCCATTGTTTGTAAGAGGGCTAGTTCACCATAGCAGAGATGCAAAAATGGATGATGAAGCAGCTCATCGTTATAACCAATATACTGTAAGTGGTATTGTTATAAGCAAGTTCAACTGTTAGAAAAAAAAAATTACAGTTGAAGTATTCAGGGTTTTTGCATACCAATAACATGGAACCCTACCTGCCATATGGTGCACGTCTCCAACTCCTTAACATTAAGCAAGACAACTTCTCTTGCTACAGACAACTTGATTACCAGGTTAACAGCAACTGGTTAACCTAAGACAACCTTTCTTGCTGTTACAAAAAACTTTAATTACCAGGTTAACAGCAACCCACTGGAGAATAAAGAGGAAATAATTTGTGGTGGTATCCTGTAAGCAGAAAAAGAAAACAGAATGGTAACTAAAAGAAAGCTGTGTTGCACAATGACAGAAATTTATTGATACATTGGACCCACACAAACACACAGCACTGCAACAGTGAAGTATTTTACAGCTTCAGTTGCCATCTTGACAGAAGTGGTGAAGCAAGTCCTTTTTCCACAAAGTTGCGCAGCCTCCAGCCTTACATCACTCGGTAGGCATAGAAATCATTAAGGGCCTCACAGAGGTTCACATTGCACACCAAAGTCGCTATGTAGCAAACAAGCAGGAGGGCCAGTGGATAGAGAAACACATGTGTGCTTTTCAGGATAGGGAGAGCTGAAAGAGAGGCAAAGTATCCATTAGTTTCACATACATCCATAGAGCACACCACAATGTCAATAAGGAGAGGGTGTCGGCTACACGCAACCAACAATGTTCAATTCTAATGGCGGATTTTTTAGAGCATCTGAGTGACCCTGCAAGTGAGCCCTCATCCTCAGCACACAACGAAGCCTCCTAGTCCAGAACAGTACCAATAGTCCCTGCCGCTGGAGCAAAGTGGTAGCGGAAGCTCCAACTGCAGGATGCAAGCTGACATTCTGCTGAATGTAAAAGAAGCTGCAGTTCCAGCATCACTCTTTGTATCCAATTGTTTGCACTTGTCAAAACTTGAGCTTTCTGGCTGACAGCTGTCATTATTTAGTGGAAACAGCACTGTGCCAAGTCTTTCGACACTACTGCAAGAACCATCACAGCACTACCAAGAGGCAAGCATGTCAAGGGTGGTCGAAGGAAATGCCTTATACGGTCCCCTCCGCCGATGTTTGCAAAGCAACTTTTCCAGCTCCACAAAAATACTACTGCTCTGAACCCACTCTCTCATTGGCACACATGAGTTGCACCCTGCCACTGCAAAATATTTGCTCCAAGAAAAGCATCACTCCAACTCCGCCATTAAATGTCATCGCAAGTTTGTGACAGCAAGGCAACAATGAGAAGCCATCATATGCTACCTACCAAGTGATCACAGAAATTACTTAACGCAAGTACTGGACAGGCATAAGGAAAATTTCTGAACAGGTAGCCTTATCAACTGAAGCGGGTGCTGCTACATGGGCAGTGTCAGTGACTACTGAATGCTAGCCCTCTGCAGTTCGAAACATTTACCAACTTTGTTGCCGCTCCAGCCCAAAACTATTTTGCCAATTTTTGAGTTTCATGAGAGAAACAAAGAACTGTGCATGCAGGAATTGTAGATGTGGTAGGAGGACGATGCGTGAGCTTCGGCGTTGTGGTGTTCGGTGTGCGGGGCCGAAATTTGAAATGCGTGGGCTTTCAGTAATGATGATCGGTGTGCGATGCCAAAGAAGTGCAGCCGCGCAGGTGGTTCGTGCGCGATCACAAGACTTCAGCTCGAACGACGAGGCGGAACAGCTGAGCGAACGACAGGACAATGGGACTCGACGGGAGCAGATCGAGCGCCGGGCCTCGTCCTGGTTCCCTTCAGCGACGTGGTTTCTGCTCGGCTGGGCCTTGCCCCGGCTTTGGTGACTGCACTTCAACAGCTGCTACTCTTCATCAAACTGTGAGTGGCTGTATTAGACTGCCGGTGCGCGAAAAACTGCCTAGGCCTTGTTTGTGTGTCAATATTTGACCCATGTCCGTTGTCTGTCCTATAAACATGTTCCTCTGGGTTCTTCCTTCGTGCGTCTGGCTGACCTGCACCCACATTACAGCCCACAATTTTGGCGAGCCTGCCAGGATCAGCTTTACCATCTTGCCGACAGCCAGACGTGCAGGACAAACACATGGATACAGGGACGGTGTACACGATTGGCAAGGACATGGGGTTGACTGGACCGGAACTTAGAGAATGGGTTGAAGCAGAACGCGCGAGAGAAAGGGACCTCCGCGTGCAAGCTCGTGAAGATCAGCGCGAGAAGATGGAGCTAGAGGAGAAACGGTTGCAAGCTGAGGAGCGAGTTTTGAAGTTGAAACTCAAATTGCAAGAGCAGGCAGCTCATATGAACGCGGGAGTTAGTAGACGACCGTCGAGTTGCGATGCCTCTGTACCAGCTGTAACAGATAGCTGTAGTCCGCACAAGCTATTGCCGTCGTTCAATGAGGCGCGAGATGACCTCGACGCCTATCTGCAACGTTTTGAGCGCGTCACAGCGTCTCAAGAGCGGCCTCGGAACAAATGGGCCCTATCACTCAGCTTGCGCTTAACAGGAGAAGCCTTATTTGTGATCAGTCGGCTCGACGCTGATTCTGCCGCAGACTATGACCAGCTAAAAGCAACCTTGTTGCTACCATTCCGGTATACTGCGGAAGGATACCGCGAGAAATTCCGTAAGGCGAGACCAGAGGACAAGGAGACGGCCCTCCAGTATGCTTCTCGCATAGCAGGACATTTCAACCGTTGGATGGAGCTTGCCAATGTCGAGAAGGCATATGACCCCCTCCGCGACGTCATTATTTGCGAACAATTTATGAAAGGCTGCTCTCCATCATTACGAGTATTTTTGAAAGAAAGAAATTGTAAGAAGTTGAGCGTGTTGGCACAGAATGCTGATTGTTTTTTGGAGGCACAGGATCTATCCAATTTGGGCAACTGATAAGATCTACAAGGACAGTTCAGCTGACAGTAGTCGCAACACAGAGCCCGTAAAACCAACACTTAAAAAGAATACTCATCGCTTTTTGTGCAATAAGATAGGACATCGGGCATCCGAGTGCTGGTCTCGGACGAGAAATGACCGATCACCGACTGGTTGGTCCAGTAGTAGGCGAAAAATGACATTGACAGGACTAAAGAAAAGGGACAAGCGTCGTGTATTCTGTCGACTGCTGAGACTACCGAGGCGGCTGGACCAGAAAAGGGATACGTCATTCTCAGAGACGGAGAAAAAATCCCAATCGTTAATACAATGTTGACATGTATGCCGATCGCGTTTCAGATAGGAACCTTGCCGACAGCGAAGGGATTTCTCAAGGGCAAGCCTGTTACTGTTCTCCAGGATACAGGTTGCAATACTGTTGTTGTAAGGGAGACACTTGTTCCGAAAGAAAACTTTACAGGAACAAAATGTGCTTCTGTTGGACCAGACTGTGCATTACTTGCCAGAAGCAATCATCTCCATAGACACACCGTTCTTCGCGGGCGTCGTGCGGGCTAAGTGCATGCGGAACCCCCTGTAAGATGTGGTTCTGGGCAATATTGAAGGTTCACTAACTGCAGACCAGGGAGTCTCGCGCAAGCCGCAACAGCATGAAGCTGGCCACGCAGGTAAGAGAGTGAAAGGTGCAGACGGCACAGCCCCTGTGTCAGGATGCACTGTTGTTGAGGACGGGCAGCGCTCTCTTGAATATGGTGCCAGGAATGTACAAGCGCCCAAAGACCTAAGTTTACCGCCTTCCCTAACAGAACACTGCGTATAATTTCAGAGTGAACGCGCTGCAGTTGCCAAAGAAAGTCGGAGACGCTTCACCTGTAGCCTCCCAGTGCTACAAACCACCGCCGGAGCTATACATCGAGCGACTCTCGAGAGGCTCTAACTGACAGTGTGGGGAAGGCAGTGGTGATAAAGAACCGTGAGACATGCTACTTCCTGTCTAACGGAATCTTATACCGAAGATACAAATTACTATCAGGAAAAGAACTGGAACAACTTGTGCCTGTACAGCTGAGAGAGACTGTGCTCAGGCTTGCACACGAGGGGATTCCCACAGGCCATCAAGGGATCTCCCGAACAAATGAACGCATTCTCGCCAAATTCTACTGGCCTTGTGTGCATTCTGAAACGAAGGTGAAAACAAGGGGACACCAACCAAATTATAATCACCAAAAGTAAAATTTACTCCTAAAGATGAAAAAACACGACATTTCGGGTCCCACTCGGACCCTTTTTCAGGGGTGACTGGAGGGCACCAGACAGCAGCAGTGCTTATAAGGCCTTCTTTTTCTTGTTTCTTTCTTTTTTTCTTCTCTCTTCCTTCCTTTCTCACTTTCTCTTTTTCCGGTTCTTCAGACCGAGGGGGGTCATGCTAGTGTTGAACCAGGTGCCGGAGTCCGCTAAAATAGACACTTGGCATTGCACCTGCAGACCGGTTCACGTTACCAGGTGTCGCCTGAATGTGCCATGATTCGAAAAAAAGCCGCTTGTGAAAACTGGTTTCCAAGTCGAGGACGCGGGAGTTGTCAAATTCGATGCGGTGGTTCTGCACCTCGCTGTGTTCATCTAATGCACTCCTTTGTCTGTCGAACTTGCGGACATCGTTCCTGTGCTGTCGTAGCCTCTCTGGGAAGTTCTTGGTCTCTCCCACGTACGACGCGACGTGCCGCAATCTGAACAAGGAATGGAGTAAATCACACCTTGCGCTCTCTCCCTCGGCAGCCTGTCTTTTGGGCGCGGAAAGAAACGGCCAAGCGTGGAAATTGGTTTGTGTGCTACTCTCATTCCCTGCTCAGACAGCACACGTGCGAGCGCTTCGCTGGTACCCTGAACGTAGGGAGTACACATACTTATGGGCTTGGAATGCGGCGGGTCAGTGTCCTTTCGAAGGGGTCGGCGGGGATTAGTCTGGCGGCAAGCAACCTTTCCAACGAAGGCTTTCGAGTAGCCATTCTTTAGAAGGTCGCTTTTGACCACCTGTTCTTCTTCTATCCGCTTACTCTCCGAAGAACAAACCCTCCGTGCACGGGTCAGCAGAGCCGAAACCACCGCCGCTTTATGGTGGAAAGGGTGGTTAGAGCTAGCGTCGAGATAGCGACCGGTGTGAGTCGGCTTTCGGTACACCGAGAATTGGAGCACGCCATCCACCTTTGTCACAAGGACACCACAAGGACTGCTTCTGCATTCTTAAAACTTCTGCCGTAGACGCATTCACAGCCCACCTAAACTCGATAGAGCCGGCCATTCAGTTCACCGTGGAACGGGAAAAGAACAATTGCTTGCCGTTCCTTGAAGCTCTTTGATTCAACTTCTGGATGGGAAATGTACAAATGCACCGAAAATGTTTTCAAGAACGTTGCCATCATTCCGTTTGCATGATGGCAGACTCTATAGAAAGAACTTCGCTTCAACTGGGAATCGTCATCTCCTTGTCGTGCCCACAAGTCTCCGCACTGAAATCTTGCGGGCCTGCCACGATGAGCCAACCTCAGGGCACCGTGGCTATACACGAACCTTGGCAAGAATCAGGGAAAAATACTACTGGACAAGGATCGCCGCAGACGTAAAGCGTTATGTCAGAACTTGCCTTCACTGTCAGAGAAGCAAAGCGCCACCAGCTAAACCCGCCGGACTTTTGCATCCAATTGCAGTTCCAGAAAGCCCTTTTGCCCAAATTGGAATGGACCTCCTGGGCCTATTTCCTATTTCCGACAGCGGCAATAAATGGGTAGTAGTCGTGACAAACTACCTCACCTGCTATGCAGAAACCAAGGCAATTCCTTCCAGCACTGAAGCCGAGGCGGCCCAATTCTTTATTGAAAACATCATACTGCGGCACGGCACTCCACATACAATCATCACGACACAGGAGCCACATTCACAGCTGAGCTGCTGCGCACTGTACTCATGTTAAGTGGTACGTCGCATAGGCAGACAACCGCCTACCACTCACAGACGAATGGGCTTACGGAACACCTCAACAAAACTATCGCCGACATGCTCCGCATGTACGTCGATGTTGAGCATAAGAACTGGGATAAAATATTGCCGTATGTCACCTTCGCATATGTAGTAGCTTGGACGCAGTACACAGGTCCAGACACCAGAGCGTTTATTGCCACGAACAATCCGTTCGAGCTTTTTATATCCCAGCCACAGTGACGTCACGAAGTGCCGAGAGGCTGGCCAGCCACAGTGACGTCACGAAGTGCCGAGACGCTGGCCAGCGTTTTAATCATTCTGCTACGCTATAACAATCCTCCCCACTTAATCCAAAAGAAATAAGCAAATACACATCACTTATAGTCAGAATGCTTAAACCAGTTCGGCTGACGACGCTCTCGTGCACTTCGCCTCAAAGGCACTGAAGATGAATCTGCATCGGTGGCATCCAGATGAGGACCACTTGACGGCGAGTGGGGTGGCAAAGGAGGCGGCAGAGTTGAGCTGGGAACCCTCGAAGTTGTTGCAGCGGGGCTCGATTGTAGTGGTGATGGCGAACCAACTGGTCGAGGCGTCTGTGGCTCAACAAACGGCTTTGTCGCCATCTCTTGCGGTGGCGGTGTTGTAGGCGTAATGGGCGTCTCCATCAAAGGGTCAACTGGTGGTGGATCAGCAGCAGGAGTAGGCACTCGGTGACCCGTTTCCGGGCAAGCGAATGATGGGTGCAAATGGTCAACGTGGACGAATCGCACTTGTTCCGCCACACGCACAAGATAGGTCACGGGGCTAACCACTTGCGTCACTATGCCCTCTTCCCAGGAAGAAATCTCGCTGCGCACACACTTCACCCACACTCTCTCCCCCACTACAAACACACGTTCACCACCTCTTTTGGCGTCACATCCTATTTTAACGCGGTGTTGTTTCCTCACCATATCGCTCACAAAGTCCGGTTTCAGGAAGGTTAACTTCACTCTAGGCTGCCGCTTCAGGAAGAGTTCGGCTGGCGTCTTACCTGTAAGCGTATGTGGTGTATTGCGGTAGGACATAAGGAAACTATCTATTCCTTCCTGCAGTGATTTCTTTTCCCTAGTTTCAGACTGAGCAAGCACCTGTTTCAGCAACACCTGTTTGGTAGTTTGTACTAGGCGTTCGGCAGCCCCATTAGAACTTGCGTGATAGGGCGGTGTCCTTGTGTGTTTTATATTATTCTTGGCCATAAAGTCGGCAAACTCCTGTGAAGTAAACTGTGGCCCATTATCACTAACAATTTCTTCCGGGAAGCCGTACGCCGAAAAAACACTGCGCAGCCTGCATATTGTTTGCGATACAGTCATTGAAGACATCACCCAAACTTCAATCCACTTAGAATAGGCGTCGACCACAACCAGAAAGTTGTGTTGATCTTTTGATGCAAAGTCTACATGAAGTCTTTGCCAACACTTTGCAGGATATGGCCAAGGCTGTAGAGGAGCCAATTCAACTGCTGTGCGTGCACGCTGGCACACCCTGCACTGTCGAACATACTCTTCAATACATTTGTCTAGTCCCGGCCACCAAACAAAACTGCGTGCAAGCATTTTCATTCTGCTGGTGCCAGGATGATCCTCATGCAATAAAGCTAGTACCGACATTCTCAACTTCTCCGGTACAATTACTCTTGATCCCCAGGTCACACAGTCCTGCTCAATCGAGAGCTCAAAACGCCGTATGTAATACGGTTGCAGATATTCTGGTACTTCTGCAGGCCATCCCGAGAGTGTGTACTCGCGAACAGTGCAAAGACCAGCATCTCTGGCTGTCGCTCTAGCCACATCCTGCGCCGTAAGTGGCGTACACTCAAAAACAGATAAACACTCGGCTTCATTTTCTTTTGAGTCAAAGCTCAAAGGTAGTCTTGACAGTGCATCAGCCACTTCGGTTTCGTTGCCCTTTCGATACTTTAAGGTGTACTGGTGTGCTGCCAGTATTAACGACCACCTTTGTAGTCTAGCCGCAGCTAGGGAGGGGGTTGGTTTGTCTTGGCCAAGAATACCAAGAAGTGGTTGATGGTCGGTGTAAAGTACAAACTGGCGACCAAAGAGAAACTTGTGAAATTTCTTAAGCCCAAAAATCAGCGCGAGCGCTTCCCTTTCACATTGGGCATAATTTCGCTCTGCTGGTGTCAGAGTTCGCGAGGCAAAAGCAATTGGCCGTTCTTGCCCATCTGACATTACATGAAAAATAACAGCTCCAACACCGTACGCGGAAGCATCACACTGTAGCGCAAGTGGTTTACGGACGTCAAAGTATGTAAGCACTCGACTGTTGATAAGCAGTTGTTTAGTGGCTTCAAAAGCGTCACCACACTCTTTTGACCAGATCCACCTTTGCTCTTTTCTTAGCAACTTGTGCAATGGTGCTGCCACCATTGCTAAATTCTTCATGAACTTCCCGTAAAAGTTCAGCAAACCTAAATATGCTTTGAGTTCTGTCACGTTTTTTGGCGGAGGGGCATCTTTTATGGCTCTAACCTTCCCCTCAGTAGGATAAATGCCTGCTGAGCTGAGCTGGTGGCCCAGATAACGCACTGAGCCTTCAAAGAATTTGCTTTTCTCCGTTCTGAGAGTAATATTGTGCTCGCTCAGGCGTTTCAAGACAATGTCCAATGTTTTATAGCACTCATTCACGTCTTTGCCTGCAATTATAACATCGGTGATGTAGCAGCCCACGTTTTTTATTCCTATGAGCACTTTATCCATGAGTGCCTGAAACAGCGCTGGAGCGCTGGCAATACCATACGGAAGACGATTAAATTGATACAGCCCTTTGTGAGTGTTAACAGTGAGGATTCGCCTTGACTCCTCGCTTAACACTTGTTGATAAGCTGACGACAAGTCAAGCACGCAAAATACTTTTCCATCGCAAACTGACGTGAACAACTCCTCTGGTTGCGGCAATGGATAATGGTCCATCTTAAGGACAGGGTTAACGGTGACTTTAAAGTCACCACAAAGCCGTAGCTTATCACCTTCTTTTTTGGGGACTACAACCAAAGGAGTAGCCCAGTCACTGTGACTCACTCGTGTAACCACGCCGTGTTTCTCCAGTTCATCCAGTTGCTTTTCAACCGCTTCACGTAATGCAAAAGGCACAGGCCTGGCTCTACAAAACACAGGGGAAGCTCCTGGTTTTAGGAGAATCTGCGCTTCATAGTTTTTGATAGTGCCTAATGTTGGTGAGAAGACCCCCGCGTACTTCTCTCGTAGTGAGGCAACTCTATCGTCTCTACTTAACGAGAACAACGACTGCCAATTAAGCTGAAATTTCTCAAGCCATGTCCTACCTAGGAGAACAGGTAACTTTCGCTCAGCGTCATGCACAATAACAGCCGGTAAGACAGCTTGTTGCTCATCATACTGCACCTTCGCCTGACACTCCCCCAAAACATTAATCTTTTCACCAGTATAAGTTTTCAGCAGAACCGCCGTAGTTTCACATTTAACATGCGGAAAAGTCGACCGATACACCTCTTCAGGAACCACAGTCACCGCGGCACCAGTGTCGACTTGCATAGGAACGCTCTTTCCTTCTATGGTCATGGTAACTATGTAGCCCTTCTTCTTGCCAGATGAATCGTGGCACGCGTACATCGTGTGCTCATCTTCACTGGATGATTCTGACACGATGTGCGTTCTCTTGTGTAGAGCCTTTCCTGGGCACATTTTCTGTAGATGACCTACTTGAGAGCACCAGTTGCATTTATAGCTCTTGTACCAGCAGTTGTCGAAGTCATGCGCCTTACCGCAACAACTACACTTGGTCTTTCTTTTCTCATTCTGCTGCATCGATCTATTCTTTTGTGCCGTCGGATTCACTTCAGATTTGACGGCATTTACACCCGAGTTTGTGCCTCCTGCTTGCAGTATTGCTGTTTGCTTGGCTGCTAGCTCTCGCGCAATTGCAATTTTGCAAGCAATTTCAAAGCTCAGGTTTTCTTCTGTGAATAGAGCCCTTTGAATGTCTTCGCTGCGGATTCCTGCCACAAGCCTGTCACGCATGGCGTCTTTGAGAAAGGACCCAAAATCACATTTCCGAGCCAAATGCTTTATCTCAGTGATAAAATCTTCTACACTTTCATGCTCAAGCTGCACCCTGCAGTTAAATCGGCACCTCTCAGCTATAATTGATATCGGGGGGCTGTAATGGTTTCTCAGTAGAACCTTGACTTCATCAAAAGTCTTCTCTCCAGGGAGGGATGGTACAACCAAATTTTTTAGTACTTCATACGCCTCCGCCCCGATCACTGTCAAAAATAATGAGAGTTTCTTTTCTTGAGCTATGTCATTCGCACTTACAAAGTGCTCGAAATGCTCTAAGTACGAATCAAACGTCTGAACCTTGGCGTCAAACTCTTCTATTTTGCCCAACCTCGACATGGCTGTAGCTAAAACAGAGTGAAAATGCACTTATCGTATCGTAGCCTTCTCGATGTTTCAGCGTCCGTTGCGGCGTTGCCAGGCTTCACACCACTTGTCACTGCGAAGACGCCTTAAGAGTCACATGCAGACGCCTGCTGCGTTGGGTAGACGGCCGGTGTAGTGTCCAGGCATAGCCTCCAACAGCTTTAGCGTTGCAGGAACGCCTCCCCTAGGTGCCGACTCCCAGTGGCTAGTCGACGCTCGGCAGGCCCGAGCAAGCATCCCATCCTCGTCGCCAATGTAGTAGCTTGGACGCAGTACACAGGTCCAGACACCAGAGCGTTTATTGCCGCGAACAATCCGTTCGAGCTTTTTATATCCCAGCCACAGTGACGTCACGAAGTGCCGAGACGCTGGCCAGCCACAGTGACGTCATGAAGTGCCGAGACGCTGGCCAGCGTTTTAATCATTCTGCTACGCTATAACAGCATACAATACCGCAAGGCAGGAAACAACGAGAATGACGCCGTTCCGTCTCCTTTATGGGCGAGATGTCAGGACCATGCTTGATGCCATGCTGCCTCACGATTTCAATGAGACAGACGCTGTTGCTCCAGCATTCACCCAGCGTGCCGAAGAAGCCCGGCAGCTAGCTCATGTCAGTATAACCAACCAGCAGGAACGTGACGCCTGACAGTGCAACCTTCAACATCGATTCATTGTTTATCAACCGTGCTTCAGCCCGTACAAGGTGCTTCGCCGTCTTAGCGATGTCACCTACAAGGTCGTTCCTGACAGCCCGTCTTGTTCCAAACACTATCAAAATCTGCCTGAGACAGTACACGTGGTGTGTATGAGGCCGTACGTTTCCGAGCGAAACTGCGCACCATCACAGCAAAATCAGATCGACTGTTTCTAGTTCAGTGAGCATCGGGACGACGCTTCTTCTGGAGGATGGGTAATGCCACCTTCCCACTATGGTATCCACTGGCGACGAGGAAGGCAGTCACGGACTAACTGACCCGCTCATGAATGCAAGCCTGCTCTACAGAGGAAGACGAGGTTCTTGCGATCTGTGCTCCTAGTTCTGCTGCTGGTGCTCCCGAGTCTGATGCATTACTGCTTGTTCTTCAAGTAATAGAACTTCTTCTCTCAGTGAACCGCGACAATATTCCTTGTTATGATTAAACACTGCAACTGCGTGGCACCCCGCCCTTAGCTCCTTTTCAAACCACCTTTCTTTTTGCCTTTGCATGACATCCTTTCATTCTGCGCGCACATGCCACGTTTTACGCCGAGCGCAACGGCGCCGCGAAATCGCAGGAATGGGGGTTATAGGGGTTTTTCTTTATCCTTTATACTGTTGCCTTGGGTGCTAGCGGAGTGGCAGACAATCGCAAGCACAAACACAGCAGCCCTAACAATTAGAGCTGTGGCCCCTATCCCGTGGCTCACATTAAATCGCAACCACGGCAGGCTCAGGCCAGCGGGACAGAGACAAGCCTTTGCAATGAAGGTGTTTATTGACCTTATGCCAACGCCACACACAACAGATATAAAATATGCAAGTGCCTCAGCGCGCAGCAGTAATATTCCTTACGACTGGGGCAAAAACAACTATGCAAGAAAAGCGCACGACAAAAAGGTGCTGAAGTGACTCAGCTCACTTCGTGTGGCTTTGCGCTCCAACCAAGAATGGGGAATCACTCATGGGAGGGCAGGCAGGCGCTCGGTGACGGCGGCGGGTGGTGATCTTGCACCTCGGATGGGGTCCGGTCAATCCTAACCCCTCCAGATGAAAGACACAACACCCTCGAGAAAGTGGTGCGCCTTCACGAGGTTGAGAAAGGAGACATCTCCCCGAATCTTGGGAGAAGGGAAAGGAGAGGGGGCGTGCCGGTTACAGCACCACGACCAGGCATGAAAGGCAACGGGGGAAGCAGCGCGAGTGCCCTCTCCCACCGCTCTTGCCAAAGCGTGCGCAGGTAACACGCAACCGGTCCGTGGCTGCTGAAATGCGCATGCATTCCTACAGCGCATAACAGCGATCTAAGGAAAAGAAAAAAAGAAATTTTAACGTTTTCAAGAATTCGATCTCGTTGAAGAGCACGACCAGCGACCTCGATTTGAAGACACCCCAGCAATGTCCTCCTCACAGCACACATGAACACGTACGTAATGTGTAAATCCAAAGGAAACCCCGGTTCCAACGCACTGTGGTAAGTGATAAGCAGAGTTGTCAATCCCGTTCTGCTGCCATGCCTTGTTATCCAAAGCTGTGGCGTTGCCCAGACCAAGAGGCGGTGCCGATGTTATGTTCACCGAACCGCTCACTCTCCACTTTGTTCGATGAAACTCAACATCGAAAACCTAGGCACATCACGAAAACAAAAAGTGCTTCGGTCAAAATGCGGATGAAAAAAAAAAGCAACAAACTCGAATGGCGGCAACTTTATGGTGTGTGCGTTTTTTCTCTCGCAATTTGGCGTGCTCACGTTTATCCGAAGAATGCACAATACCATAACTCAGTATGGCGTCGCAAATTTCGGTCGCCGCTGTGCACTGGTTCAACAGCATAATTCCATAAAGCCAACAGTGGTGCGGCGGGTGCCTGCGAGGAGCTACAAAAACGAAGGGGCGTGGAGGGCTTCTTCAAGCCTGTTGCCTCAGTTGTGGAAACACTGAAAAAAAAAAATCTTTCGCATATGGTAAGCAAACACCCTTTAGGCTTTTGTTCCTCCTATGCTGCGAGTGCGCCCTCGCTGTTTCCTTAAACAGTCCGGATTAGCTTCTTTCGAGTTCGGAATCATGCAAGCAGCGATGTCTTTTTTTCTCTCGCCGATGGGAATTGCTTGTATAACGCTGGTCTCATTGGCATTTGTTGCCTGAGCGATCGCTTGCCATATAGGCGAGAGCCCTCTGCACTTGGAACCACCTTTTCCATATCTGCACATGCACGTCACCATATCGGGCACCCAACACACGACAGTGCATGAGCAGTACAACATACGGAACTACACACTGCTTATGAAGGGCGCGATTAGAAAGATACGTTTGCGAAAACTGCACACGCCTCGCCTATCTGTCCGCTGGCATTAGCACGAAGTTTAAATTTATAGCCATTGCGAAGTTAGGATGGACGTCCCTGAGAGGCCGGTTTCGTGCTAGGAATGCGAAAAGACGCGTTTGGTGCAGTTATGGTGCGGTTCTTGCACAGAATTGCAAAAATGTGGCAAAATGCAGCAGGATGGCACAGGATTTGCCTTTTGGCGCAATTGGCGCAGCTATCACACTACTGTACAAGTATGTTCACCTGGCTGCAGCGCATTCACATCGCAGCCACACAGTCCCATCTCATGGTACTGGCAATAGTGGTAGATATGGCCCACTTCTCCACAGTGGTAGTAGAGTGGGCAGTGGTCGGAGGCACACCGTACATCAGTTTTCCTTGGACGGTAACGTTGGTCGAAAGGCGGGCGAGATGGTGTCAGCGGCGTCGGTGGTGGCTGGCAAAGAAACTGTGGAGGTGCAAGGTCCTGGCACGAGTAAGGAGCGGCAGCAGCTTGGCATGTAGCAGTAGCATAGGTCATCGCCTCCAGTAGGGGTTGCGGCGATTCAGGAACTGGCAGCAACCGCTGGGCTTCCTTGCGAACAATGTCTTCGTGGGAGGCTGGCTGAGATGGTGGGAGCATCCGATGCAGTTCTTCGCGGACGGTAGCCCTTATGGTCTTGCCAGGGCAGAGCTGTTGGACTTTGGCGTAGTGTGGCGTTGAACGTCGATTGTATTGGCGCTTGTGCATGTCCAGTGTCCTCTCGATTGCCACAGTTACTATGGACTGGTTTTGGTGGGTTGCTTTTCAGCCCAGCGAAGAGCTCCTCTCATGAGCAGGTGAACCTTTTTCTCCTCAGACATGTAGACATCAGCATGACAGAAGAGCTCGGTCATTTCCTCTCCTAAATATTGCGACGTTTTCACTCAGGAGCTGCACACATGTCTCTAGTATTGATACTGCCCTTTCCTTGCAGACGACGGTCGCAAATGTCTCCAAAAATGCAGATCGAAAAAGGTCCCAGGTTCCAAGTGCCGACTCTCAATTCTCGAAGCAGATCCTTGAGGCGTCTTCCAGGTGAAAATATGCATCGAGCAGCTTGTCGTCGGAGTCCCATTTGTTGAAGGGGCTATTGAAGGGTCTTCATAGGATGATCCCCAGAATGTTGGTGGCTCTTTAGGCTGCTGCATCAGAACTCTTGCCGGCGACATTGCTTCCGTCATAGTGGATGCTGTTTTTGTCATAGCCTGGCTTTTATTGTTAAGAAGAAGCACGTATTCTGGCGATAGTCCATGTTGCCTGCAGCTAGTTTGAAAGGCCAGGTTGGAGTTATCCTCTTGACGGTGTGGGCTTGGCTCACGGCTGGACGTACGGTACATCGACCAGGAAGCACCTCCACCAGACGTCACACGGTCGTGACAGAACTCAGGGCATTGTCAATCGCACTGTTTATTGGGCGAACCTGTGCCCAGCAAAGCAAACAAAGCAAATCACACGGCAAGGTGTCAGTGTTGAGAATATTCGTCGGTCCACAATAACAGAAACTGACCAGCGGTGAAATGCTTCGGCTTTTCTACACTCGTCACAGCGCATTCTCGTGAGATTCAAATGTGTGCATTGGGCATGCAAAGCTTACAGAATGGTTGACAACATTCTTGAAGCATAATGTAAGATAAGTGTGGCCTGCGCTATGCGTAACAGGAAAATGATAATGCGATCACTGTCAACAAACCAAAACAAAGACATGTGTCACAGTTAACCAGCGCATGCGAGGGCTTATTGGGCAGCAGCCATCTCAGCTAAGTTCACGTTCTACGTGACGCCTCCTGGCAAGAAAGTGCGTTCCACGCACGCCGCCTTGGCCATGAGTGGCGCTGCCTAACACTCCCAGGATAATACCTACATAAATACACAATAAAGTGGACGGGGGGACGACCGCCCTTGTAGCTCAGTTGGTAGAGCATCGGACGCGACATCCGAAGGTCGTGGGTTCGGGTCCCACCGAGGGCAGGTTTGTCTTTTCGTCCACTTTAATTCCTTTCTACTTTCTCCACAATTACAATACCACAAGTAACTTCCCCTATGTTTTCCTAGGCTTCACTGTCTGTTTGCTCATTAAGTTGTTTCTAACAAATAAAGAACGAGCCCTTGACCCCTTCCCTTTCGTTATTTCATAGCGTGGGCCTCGTTGCGGCAGACTTGGTGCCTTAGGTAGCATGCGAGGGCTTATTGGGCAGCAGCCATCTCAGCTAAGTTCACGTTCTACGTGACGCCTCCTGGCAAGAAAGTGCGTTCCACGCACGCCGCCTTGGCCATGAGTGGCGCTGCCTAACACTCCCAGGATAATACCTACATAAATACACAATAAAGTGGACGGGGGGACGACCGCCCTTGTAGCTCAGTTGGTAGAGCATCGGACGCGACATCCGAAGGTCGTGGGTTCGGGTCCCACCGAGGGCAGGTTTGTCTTTTCGTCCACTTTAATTCCTTTCTACTTTCTCCACAATTACAATACCACAAGTAACTTCCCCTATGTTTTCCTAGGCTTCACTGTCTGTTTGCTCATTAAGTTGTTTCTAACAAATAAAGAACGAGCCCTTGACCCCTTCCCTTTCGTTAGTTAACCAGCGCGCGTGTCAATATCTTCATAACGCGAAGAAGAGGCGTGTGCAAAACACGGACACAAGGGAAGAGAAGTGGACTATCAACTGAAGCAGATTACTGAGGCGAAAAAGAAAGAAGACACACAAATTATCTGCGCATGTTCAGGAATGGTGCTGCCACCTGTCAAACGGGTACATGTGTGGTCTACACAAGACACACTATTAAGGCACTCTATCTCTTCTGTGTTTAAGCTAATCGACGGCTGACTCCCGCATACGCTTTCACTCTTACTGATAGGCCAGGCCTCGACCATTAAACGTGTTTCTCCATTCTTATGCCTCGAGCAATACGAGAAACGCATGTCGCATTGCAGATTGCCACTACTCGTCAGTATGTGAAAAACATTGTTGAACACGCCACGAATGCCTGCCACGTCGGTTCACTTCAAGGGCAGCACGATCACAAACTCTATTGAGTTGAAGGACGAGTCGTGGTACAGATGTCGAGGTACGTGTGAGTAGTAGCAGGAAACAGCTTTTCAAAGAAGCAATCATCACATGAAAGTCGGGCTAATGGCTCACAGCGCAGCTATGCCTAGTCTCTCGTAGCATCAAACAACGCCATGCTGCATATTTCATTGGTTCTCTTTAACCCTTTGAGGGTCACATTTATTTGAAAATAACTTTCCCATATAGTCCACTTACTTTATCGTGGATCTTGAATGTATAAAATGTATGAAGTCAGGAATAAATAGCAAAAAAAAATTATTGACAGTATTTTGGTGTCAGCATCACTGAGAACTGCAAAATGTTCAATAGTATTTCAGAGTGTGATATTCCTTGAGGTCCATGCACAGCGCCTTATCGCAGTCTGCACACCTAAAATGCGTGCCTGACAACCTCTTGGAGCAATTAGCTGTGTTGGTTCTCTGCATGCCTTGGGCAAAGTTGAACTGGTTGAATGCAGTTTGTCGTCTGAAGATCCTCTTCTGAAGAAAAACTGTCTTCTGATTCAGACTCAGCGAAGTCAAGAGAACGGCAGCGCGTTCGGCCATATCACCGCTTTGCCATGCATGTGAAGAACTCGACGCAAGCTCAGTAAACAAGGACAGCAAGAATACCTTGTGAGCGGCAGTGATACTACACTAAGAGCTGTGCCAATCAAGATAGAAATCAACTTCTGCCACCCATGCAAGGGAGTGCTGACAGATAAAAATCAAGTTTCACGCGCCTCCATTGCGATCACGTGGTGAAACCGAAACCGCATTGCTGCACACTGCGTGACGCGATGAAGCTAGAAATCAGTTCTGTTTATCTCTGCAAGAAGATAGTGACAAATTTCAAATGTTTCTTCCTAAGAGGTGGCAGCACCTCCCAGAGAACCTGCATCAAACGGAGGGTCGAAATCATACTTGTACGGCAAAGACCTTGCAGGCCAGAAAACTGACGCCATACATATACGGCAAAAACCAAGGGTTAAGTGCTGCGTCATAACGAAGGATGATTGTAATTGGACACGCATGTTTACGGATGGATGGACAGCAGTATATTTTAATTTTTATTCTTAAGTTGTCACTGACTATACAACCCATAGGCATTGCAAATATAGGGAAAACTGCTGCAGTGGACGGCTACCGCTCCTGGTCGAGCGCATTTCCCGATTTGACAGTTGCACAGCGACTCTAGCGACCAGAAAACTTATTTGATCGTAGTCCGGTGATAAACTGAACGTTAGTGCCACATAATTATATTTTCCAGGAAAGTATTAACCAGTAAAAAAGTGTAACTCTATCGGATAATATTTTTGTGTTCATGATTAGAAATGTCAGAACCGGGAAATCATATGAAACAGGAACGTATTCAATGAAGGGAGTAATTCAGAAGCCACAGAGCAAAAGCGCATGTCACCAAGTCAGTGCAGAGCGCCTCTTTGCAGCAAGAGGGTGGCCCCTTCGTGGGGCCCCATGAAGGTGGCTCAAAATGAATATTGTGCAGAAAAGTAAGCTGAGCATGCTAGCCATGTTCGCAACAATGCCATAAGGGCATCGAGTGAGCTAGCTAAGGGGCGGCACTTGCGAGCTGGGGGATTTCCATGACAGGCACACAAATGTATTTAAAAATTCTTCCACATACCTTTGCTGCAGTGCTTTCTACCAAGGGCCA
The DNA here is from genome assembly GCA_013339685.2 of Hyalomma asiaticum. Classification (NCBI taxonomy): domain Eukaryota; kingdom Metazoa; phylum Arthropoda; class Arachnida; order Ixodida; family Ixodidae; genus Hyalomma; species Hyalomma asiaticum. The sequence continues at coordinate 43,185,875 of CM023483.1, forward strand.
ATAAGAAAGTAAGCTATGCCAGGAAAAACCTGCGTGATTCCTACATGAGCAGTGCATCTGGGTCACGCTTGTCTGCATTGTGTAAGTTCTAAGTTTGGTTCCGTGAAACATGTAAATTATACACATATCAGCAGTAAATAACAATTTCTTACCGCTGTAGCCAAGGAATGTGATGTAGATGTAGTAGCCCAGCGCTATTAGCCACAGGGTATTGCCAAACAGGAGAGAGATGTGGTGCGAGAGCACTGCACAGTAAAAGAAACATGCTTCTTTTCAGGCTTTCAAAGCACATACACAATTACACTCATTGCCTCAGGAGACACAAGAAAAAAAAAAAGGAACTTGTCTTTTAAATTATGATTTTCTATATATTTGATTTGCAAAATTATGCTTTATACATCTGAGTGAGGCGTGTAGGAACTTCATTTTTCACTAGTGTTATTCTGATGATGATTGCAAACCACAGCGGCACGTAAGCTCCAGGGAACATCGCATATTAAAGAAAGGGATAGTGACCGTGCAAGTCAGACGTAGAATGGTTTGTTTACCACAGAACATGCTTTTTTACGTTCATTCGTACCTTGGACAAGCACCTCCTGTAGCCTGCTAAATGTGTCTTGTGCATCTGCACATAGGTTTCGGTCACATTCCATTAAAGTTGTTAGTAGCACCCCTGTTGTACCTCGTATGTCTTTGTTTATTACGTGTCTTCACGCTACACCATGACACTCAGCAAGCACCAACTAGGCCAAGAACCAGTCCTCCTGTGTTGCAACCACAAGTTTTCCCAAACAGTGTGGCAACACACATACCCTGGCTGAGCTGGCACTGACATTTTTAACCAGGTACAAGCTATGCTTCCCAAGAAACAAACAAGCAAAAATGCAGAGCCATTCAGCTCAGTGAAGGTAGATTACCAATGAAGCTCTGTGGTGTGGCATGCAAGCTTCACACTATCACATACAAGAAGGATAGCACTGGCGTCTGAAGCACTTTCCTGCCACTTTATGCCAAAAATGACTCTCCGAAACCTCCAGGTTAGGACAAGCAAAACAACTAGCAGCGTTGTCACCCCCCCCCCCATTGTCTTGTTTCTCGCACTCGGCACCTTGGGGGTGCTCTTTCTCACTGTTCTCGGCATCTCTCCTTGTAAGCTCGTTGTTCCTAAAGGTGTACAGCTGTACTTTGGTATTATAACAAAGTTGGTAAAACTGCCAATTCACTTCATGACATCAAAACTTTGTTGGACTTAAATTCTCCGGTCTATGCAAAACACAGTCAGTGAAGGATTCCTTTGTGACACGGAAACACTGCAAGAATGAAAAAGGTTCAGAAAACGTCAGAAACAACCAGCCCCAATGGCCGACTGGTTAAAAACCACATGGGCGAAGCGGGCAGCCCCTCCGCAGTGATGGGTCACCGCCCCGTCCAGCTGGGAGAGGGGGATGTAGGGGCATTCCGGACAAAACATGGCGTCGCACTGGACCCAGTCCCCACAGAGTCAACACAGGACCGTCGTTAATGCAAACATGTGTACATTTTCCGTGATGAACAGGATGCTTATTTTCTGGTATTTATTGTAGCAAATGATGCTGACCTCAGGGATGGGCCAGTAGTAATAGACTTAAGTGCAGTTTTTGGAGCAGCTAAATGTTGATTTTGGAGCAGGAGCACCTTGATTTGCAGCAGCTCACAACGTTTAACGTGTTGTCTTGAGAACTCAAAAAGTTGAATCTGGAGCAGCCCAGGCAGTCAAGTATCTTTTTCACAACCAAGGGTCAATATACTTCTCAAAATTTAAAAAAATTCTCACTGCACCAAAACTGTCGACACACAATAGTCCTTTAGTTAAGACCACTGACATGATTTTGCCAATTACTGCTTTGACTTTTTGTAGATTTTCTTATTTAGCTTCTGAAGGATCCCTAGCACTTCTTGTAGGTTAATTAGTGTTCTTTTTTGTCGGGAGAGCCTGGTCACTTTGGATTTTGTCAAGATTTTTCTGCTTCACCCCATTACAAAGAAGCTCATCTGAGTTTTTCACCAGCACATTGCCCTCTATTGTTACACTGCTATTCCATGGTGACAAGTAATCGTGGAAGATACTCCAATTTCATGTAGATTGCTGTGGATGCTTTGAGTTTCGTGTCAACATAGAAACTTAGAGCATCCACTGCAAACCTCACAGACACCTGAGATATTAATCGTTACGCAATGTATGTTGCGCGACTCCGCTTTTTTTTTTCTCCATTGAAACTCACGCGAGCACCAAAATACCCGATTTCCATGTTGTTTTGGAGCAGTTTGGAGCAACTTTCCCAATTTTCATGCTTTTGGAGCAGCTCGGAGCAGGAAAACAGAACTGTATCAAAACTGTGCAATATGAGCAGCTGTCCCACCCCTGTGACCTGTATGAAGCTAGCCAGTTTTCTATGATTGATCATGCAATGCACCAGCTGTGAGTATCGCTGGCCGTGACACAGCACTGTTTATTTCCGCGGAGTCAGAAAAAGAAAAAAAAAATGAGGAGATTAGTCTCTTTGGTGTATTCAAGCCTCTTTCCTTGGACACACCAAATGTCTTTCAGTGCTCGCCTCTGGTTCGGAAATTGCTCAGAGTTGCCCTGCGTGTTACATAGGTTATGTTCATAAAACGAAATAGCTGAGCGTCGCGGTTGAATAACAATGTTAGCGCCTACCCATTTTCCCAGGACTCCCGGGCTCGTAGCTTTCCCCGTTCACTGCACTGAACCACTGGCGGCAAATCTCGACGTTGTTTGTTATGGCTGGAATCGCCTGAAAAGACTGCACTGGAGGGGTTCCAGTGGTGCATTGTGCTCGTCGCAGACAGAGCTTAACCATCTACAGTGGAACCCCGCTGTTACGTTCCTCACTGCTGCGTTTTCCCGGCTGTTACGTTGTTTTTCATCGGTCCCGGCATAGCTCCTATAGGATCCCATGCATTGCAAACCCCGCTGTTACGCCGCCACTGTGGGCCTGTTCCCGCATGATGCGTTGCAACCTGGCACGCCGTACCTGCCTGGGCACCGCTATTTTTATTTGACTTTGGATAGACTTGGTTACGCTTGTAGGAATCGCCGCCCGCTGATGGCTGCCGAGATAGCGCCAGCGCTATCCCGGCAGCCATGTAATCGCTTGGCAGCCGAGCGAAACCCCCCGCCCCCTCGCCTTTGCGTCTTTTCATGTTCGTTAAAGACGGGCGGGGCGTTTCCTCCCCGCTTCGACGCAGTGACGTTATCGCCTCCGAGCGACGGAGATGGGTCGGGCTCGTTTGATCTTTGCTTCAGCCGTTTTCGTCGCCCCAACTCGCGTGCTTTTATTCTATACTCGGCGACAGCTTTCCTTGACAGCACTGTGGAAGCTACAGAGCCGAATCGCCTGCATGCGCGCGCGCCAGGAAATAGTACCTATTTTATTTTCTGATTCTAATGGCTACTTGGCCCGAATAAATAAAACGTTCTTCATTAAAAGGATAGAACAAGTATGGGAAGCTGTTCATGGAAAACAAGTTATCGTGTGCCCTAGTTTTTTTTTTCCTTTTTTATTTCTTGGACGGCGCCACGTTTTCCGCACACCGGCTGCGTCTGCTGCTTGCTCTTGCAGTAAACATGGCGTCCCCGGTGCCGGCGGTACCGTGTGCGGCCGCGAACTCTCCTTTGAGTTCTCCGAGGAGGCTATACGCTAAGTGTGACAAGAAGTGGGTCTCCAAGCAAACGAAGCAGGTTATCTGCAGCGTCTACGCTGGAGTAAGGCGCCGTGAGCCCGAGCTGTCGACGAATTCTGTGTGCCGGACTGTCGCCGAACTCACCGGAGTGAGTATGCGAACGGTAACACGAATCAAGGCTGAAGCTCTGCGGGCCCCACTTTCCTCTCCAAAGCGTAAGAAACTGGATATCTCGGGCGAAGCTGGGAAGCGCATGACCGCCAAGACGAGGCTGCTGTGCTACGACACGTTTGCGTTGGCAGCATTGCGGCGCAAAGTGCACGGCTGCTTCATGCGCAATATGTATGCACTCTCATCAAAGTTTAACTCTGACATTCCCATTTTGCATGCATACATTTTGCTAAACACACTAGCGCTGCGAGCAAGCGAAAACCGAAACTGGAACTGAAATCGGCTGCAAGCTGCCGGACTACTTGCGTAGTAACACAAATGTGCGGAGGCCCCGCCTCCGTAGCCTTCGCTCCAATGTCAAGAAAAGCTGTCGCCGAGTATAGCGACCGTACTTTCGGCTCCGGGGGCTTCCGGAGAAAAGAATCGGAAAAAGGAACATAGCACTCGCAGCCCCTTTTGCGTATGACTGCGCTCGCCTGCGCAGCGAGGGCCGTGGCCGCGCGGCTGTCCAAAGTTTGCCCGTGCGTGCGCCAGCGAGCTGGTTCGGGCCGGACGGCTAGCGCAAAATATGCGAGGACTTTTTTTTTTGTAGGGCTGGCTAAATAAGGGGTGCGCAAATTATGCGAGGGCGCAAATTATGCGGGCAAATACGGTAAACAAGCACTGAAGATGGAACGTGAAAGCGCTATCGAGCGATCGCGGACGCGACGCGACCAGCCGTACTTGCAATCAAAAACCACGCGCGGGGTGCCGGAACAAGATGTGGTGAGTGACGGGGCGACTTGCGTCCGAAATTTGCGCGTCACGCTGGAACTAAGCCTCAATGGTCACAGTTTTGATTGCGATCTTTGAGGCCATACTTTCTCTCATCGGGGCGCCGGAGGCTATAATGGCGCTTTCATTCACTGCGCTTGACAGCCGCGAACGGAGTCCGAATTATCGAATTTAGAGCTAGAAATCATCCGAAATATCGGTCGTCTTAACACATTAAGTCTATGGGGGCACTGGCGGTACTGCATGACTGTCCGAATTATCGGTCGGCGACCTTGATGGCTCACCTTGCTGAAATAAAATGTTTGAAGTCAAAGCGGCCCTGTTCTCATTCATTTTCGGAGCTTTCCTCACTCTTGCGTTTTCCTGGCTGTTACGTTTTCTTTCCCCTGTCCGCTGAAAAACGTATGAACGGGGTTCCACTGTATTCCTCTAGCTCTCGTTCTGGCATTCGTAAATGACACAGTAGCAGCCAGACACCTTCATGTTGCAGAAGTAGCAGAGTTGGGTACTTTTTCCGACTCTGAGAGCTGATGCTTGCCATGTTTACTTGCCGGAGATACACGCGCCTGCATACGCGCTGTTCACCGTGGCATCTCTGCTCTGTCGTCTGTTCGTGTATACCCTCGAAACCAGCTGGTATGGTATGTGGGCGCCTTCGGGCTAGACAGGCGTGCTCTGGTGTATAGTATCAAGGTTAACTGTATAACATCTTTTACTGTTAATTCAGAAAGTGGCAGTGTAAGACGAAAAATTTATGGGGGGCCAAAAATGCCCATATTAACACGTGTATCACATAATTCCTTTAAAGGAGTACTGCCATGAAAATTTTCACTTGGCATTTTTTTGCATGAAATGAAAGGCCAAGCCCTCCAGAGCCCAGAAAACGTACTGGTAAGCGTGAGCGCGCCGTGAAAATTTATTTACAGCATGCCTTTAAAAGCCGGTTTCGGTTCGTACTGTAGCCTGACGTCACAACACAGTATGTGCATAGTAATGAGCCCTCGTGACGTGTTCCCGCAAAAAATCGTGATGTTTTCGCCTAGTGGTCTCTCGCTCACAGCGCCTGCAGCAAGTGAGGGGTCAACAATGTACAAATTTTAGTATAGTGACTCCGCGACGACAGCAAATACTTCGGCACTGTGCAAGATGCAACGTACGGCACGCGCGGTGGGTGTCGGCGTGACTCCGGAGCCTGCGATAAGTTGTATGTGGCCTCCGAGACCTCCGCGGCATTTCAGGGGCAAAAGGTCGGCGCCATAGAGAGCTTGCTTTCCGATTATACGCGGGCACACACGACGATAGAGGGTAATTCGACTTCGCTCGCTCGCTTCACGGGCACTGTCAACTACGGCGACTGAACGGCGAGAGCATACCACCGAGAGTGACGCACGAGCGGCCACTTTGCATGTTTTTGTACGTGACGTCATCACAACTTTCCATACTGCTGCGTGAAGTCACCAAAATTCGTACTGTAGCCTGACGTCATACTAGTGTCGATGTCAGTAGGCACGCCATGTGAATGTTGACTTTGACATCCAATTAAAATATCTTATCAGCATTTCCTGAGCTTAACATTTGCTCAGAGGTGTCTACGCATATAGAGACTTGTATAGTAGAGTAAACTCAGCTTCGAAATTTGGTGTCAGTACTCCTTTAATGCAAGCATAACTGACATTACAATACTTGTCGTGTCCAGCTTGTTCTGGTGATTAATGTAGTGGGGCCTTTCTACAGCTGAGTCTTCCAATAGTTGTGAAGCTTGCGCTACGCCGTGCGTCGTTTAAAGCCGGCGAAGGTGGCAGATTTGAAGCTTGACAAGGTTGAGGATACAGCGAAGCTGGTGGCGTTTCCCCTCCAGCTTCCCCTCCTCTACACCGTCGCTTCCCCTTCCCACTGTTCAAAACTATGCTACGCTCTACCCTCCTCATCTCAATTTCCCACTTCTTGTATACTGTACAAGATTATGCTTTGCCCTCCCTTCCTCCTGACATCATTCTCACTCGCCTCCCCACTCACAACCATTGTACAAAACTCCGCACACTCACTTCTTTTTCCCAGTCCTTGGTACACTATACTACGCTTTACCTTCTTCCCTCCTCGACCTCTCCTCCTTTTCCCATTCGCATCACTCTTCAGTTCCCCCTCCTTGCTATGCTCTCTGCTCCTTCTTTCCCAGCCCATACTACACACAAGAATATGCTACGCCTTCTCCCCTCCTCACATCATTATTTTTCACCCTAACTTCCCTTACAAAAGCTGCACCACAGCTGCAACAGATGCAGATCAGCTCGGAGCCTGGTTCATCACTTAGGGCAACCAAGGAGACCAAACAACCCATGGAACAAGGACAGCCAAAGCCCAGTGTTGCAACTGCTGTGTTCCAAGGAAAGCCTGCAAGGGCACTATGAATACTACAGCCTGCTCTACGAGCTAACCTGCAGGTTTTACACTCGTTCTGGAATGACCCACATTCCACCAAAGTTTGAGGCAAGTTGACCATCTGATGCGACAACTAAACACATTTCGAAACTCTAAAATCCTGCACTTTGCTTACTTGTGACTTTTTGTTGGCCTAAGTTTTCATGCAAAATAATACGGAGATTACAGCAATTTTGGTCACATGAGTTTTATAGATAGTAGTCAAGATTTAAAATGTTTTTGAGCCATATAGTGAAGTTCAAAATAAAATGTAGCTCTTTAGCATTTTGGTTTATACAAAACCTAGTTATTGGAGGAGCCTTGCAAAATTTTCCAATGCACAACAGATAAATAAGCAGACGACATAGAGACTAAAGAAATGTTCAAGGTGCTATACGCACTGTGAAGGTTTGTTTTCAACTAGATGCCCCAATCCCCCTTTGACTGACTGCACTTTTGCTTACTACAATATGCTTCAGCAGCGGCAAGTATGCCGAGAACAAAGTATTTTATATTCCATAGATTAACTGCACAAAAATTTTACACTGCAAGTGGCAAGTTTTACTGTAAAATGCTCCAGCAGCAATGAAAGTACCCAGATCAAAGCATTTACTATTTTACAGGCCATATATAAAAAAAAATGTTGCAGTGGCTTAGCTCGGCTATGCCAGGATATACGTAGCGTTAGCAAAGGTTCAGCTGATTATTCTTAGCTTTCCTGATTGTCTAGATTGTCTAGGATTAGCTTGATTGTCATGCTTACTGCTGCTCCAATGACACACACGCGGTATACGTATTATGTGGCACATGTATATTTATTTTTGCTCAACGTCACGTTGCTTCTCTATAGACCTATTCCATGTTGGTAAACAGTGGTAGGCACCGGCGATATAACCGGGGCTTGTCTCGACGTCGCGGCGCAGAGGCCCCGCCCACCGCTTGCCGCGGCCCTGCACGGTCGCGCCACCGCCGCCGGCGAAGCGTGTGCGAAAGCTGCCTCCGAGCACGGGGCGTCAGAGCGCCGACGGCGTGTTTACAACAGTTTGCGAGGGGCAGCCGCGTGAGATGAAGTTGCGTTAGCTCTGTAGGAAGCGTTCAATGAATGTAGAAAAGAACGTGCCGACGCCCAGCTATGACAAGATGTGAGGAACTGATTGAAAGGATAAGCACCTTGCCACATGATGCGAATGATCGCGAGCTATCATGTCGGCATTGCTTCATGCGTATGCTTTAATTCGGTAACTAGCGCAAGGATGAACCACTTGCAACAGCGAGACTTGTTTAAATACAATCGACTTGAACATGCCTCAGCTAAAATATTGTTTCAGGAAATCCTTGCGCAAAAACAAATGTAACGGAATAGGTACTCAAGCATGCGATATTGGTGACGCTATAACCTATGTAAATACGGCTGTGATAACGCACACACACAAAAGAAGCAATAACGTGCCAAGGACAAGGCTCTCAAATAATCGCCAGCAAGGCGCATAACCGCGGCTTGCGGCTCTGCCCTTACGCTCAGTTCCGATCGTGAAGGCGTGAAGTCCTGTAAGGACACGGCAAATTTCAAGCATGCAGTTCATTCGAGCAGTCTGACAATCGAAAAAAAAAATTTATGCGCATCATAACCACTACAGCATTGCTAAAGACACTTCTCGTGTGTATGCTATCGCAGCCACAAGCAATTTGCAAAAGCGTCGCTGTAATCGGCCTTTCGCTCACGGCTACGTGAATTAAGCTCTTATATATTTGTTTAATTTCAGTGAACGAAATTCGTATGACGTATGTATAGCTTCCGCACTTCGATAATACACGGCGACCGCGATTATTTCTACACATCGAGCTAATTGTTAACATTGTGCGCGCTTTGCAGTCAGCGTCATCGCTCTGTGTCTGCACTTTGTTTATGCCAAGAAACTTAGTGTCGAGCATTACACTTGACAAACTTGTGACAATGCTATTTCTCTCAAATGAAACAAGCCGCACTAACGCTAAATAATTACACATACGCTTAGTCGTGACGAAAATGTTTGGCGCATAACCGATGCGCCAAACAGCCGGCATTACAGGTTCGTCCCTTTCCTTAAGACAAACATAAGCAGGAAACCGATAAAAACCTATCGCACATATCTTGTGCATTGCTGAGCAACCAACCCACGGCACAGGTCATCGGTGAACACTTTTTTCTTCATTTCACGATGGTGAGAAGCGCCCGCACCAGCAAGCTTCATGGAGTGTAGACAAAGAGGAACCTCTCAGCAAAATTTGATGTCTCGCATACGAGTGGAAGTATTAGCAGGGTTCATGAATAATCAGAGATTTCAAATTGAATAGTAGTGCCCCCTATGTGATTTGACCTTCAAAATGAATAGCTGTTATTCATAAACCCATATATATTTTTAACTTAGGAAAATTTTTAAATTTTAACTGCACCAAGATAAACACGAAATTTGTGCAAACGTTTGAGAAAATCTATCCCTGCTTGCATTTTATGGGGATAGAACGTGAGAGCCCACGTAGTGCCGCAGGTTACTTCACCTGGGGCTGCGCTCTCTACATGACAATCATTGGCCCTCTCTGAAGAGTTTTGTGGATATGAATGGTTTGCTTACATGCTGAATTTGCGCTTTTAATGCAAGACCTATTATTGCAAGAGCGTGGGCACTGGCTCACATTAAGTGTATAAAGGGCCATTCAATATTTGATCATAATTAGAAAAGTATTTGATGTTTGATTCAGCCTCAAAAGTCCCCACTCGCACAATCTCAAGTTTTACAACAAGTCACTTCAGAAGCAGCGCTGGTGCCCAGATTCATAGTACTAAACAATTTGTAGGCTAACTGAGTGCAGATACTGTCGTCGTAAAAGAGCCTCCGAGCAAAATTTTACATCTGAAATACAAGCAGAAATGTGGTAAGCTAGCACAAATACTAATAGCCATTTTTGATACTGCAATCAGAAACTAAGAGAAGATAATGTAGAGAATAAAAATATTAAAACAGCAAATACAATAAAGCTACAGAATACAGTTAAACCTGGATATAACGAAATTGACAAATTCCCGAAGAACTTCGTTATAAAGAGGATTTCGTCATATGCAGGTTAGGCACGAAAATTCGAAAAAGGAACACTTAAGTAAGCAAGAAGGTAACAGATGGCAGAGCTCACCCAAGACATTTATTTTGGGCGAGAAAACATTTACAGCTGAGACCACTTATAGCGTAACCGTTTACAGTGAAGGACCAACTATAATACGTTTTTTTTCTGACTCCCGTTTAGAACTCTGTACGCATCGAGCTTAATGTGCCCTGTACCACCACCCCCGCTTTCGCCCAGAAATGAAGTACCGGTTATAATGCGGCTGGCGGGAAATCCATGGACAATAGAGGTCACCAGCAGGCTTCACAAAGGAAGTGCATGGCCCGAAAAGAGCGCAGCGAATCGCCTTGGATGAGGAAGCAGTGCGGAACGAATGAACAATGAGGCTGCAGCAGCAGCGCTCCACGTGCACGCCCTCTGAGAATAGGATTTCCAAGGCGACACGGAATGCTGCTACGGCCGTTTGTCAGCTGCAAACGCTCTGCACGGAACGCGTGCTCGTGTCCACTTTACCGCTGCTTTTCATTATTTCATGCGCGCTGCCCTTGAGTCACCCCATGAGCGCAATTTCCTGTGAATCCGGTTCCCGTGTTGTCAAGGTCAAACTTCCCATGAGACCCCACAAGCTAGACCTAACAAGTGCTGTCACCTAGTGTCAGGCTAGAGAAGTGAAGTGCAGAGACTTGCACAGTACCAAAGAGTGGCGCGGCCAGCACGTTGAAAAAAACAAGTTTTTTTTTTTCTCTTTCTTTCTCAAGCCGGTGCGGCTTGGCGGGCTAGGCCAGCTGCACCAAGCGGGGGGATCACGTATGATGTGAGGGGACACGCCCGCGGCGGCAAGATTGCCGGGTCGAGGGATGCAGGCCAGCGTCGCGCAAGCCCGCTCGCACACACACGTGCACTCGCTCTCGCAGTCGCCGTGCCTTGGAACTTCACATTTTGTTGCGGTGGAGAACGCACTCCTGGTTGCTGCTCGCGCATTTTGACAAAATTTGGGGCAAAATCTCTGGGTTGTCGGTGGAGAAAATTCGTTATTTTGAGGGGCTCTCCCACTACCACTTCGTTATGTACAAGTCTCAAATACATGTGCTTCTATGGAGTAATGGCGGGGAATAGAAAAACTTTGTTATATCCAGCAATTTGTTATATGGAGGTTCGTTATAAGCAGGTTTAACTGTATCATTATAATGACCTCTTGAAGCACAGAATTGAACCTAAGGGCCAATAGACTACCGCACACGCACACAGAAAAAGTCATAAGATGATTCTGATCATTAATTTCTGGGGTTTAACGTCTCAAAACCATGCTATGATTATGAGAGTTGCTGTAGTGGAGGGCTCCGGAAATTTCGACCACCTGGTGTTCTCTAACGTGCAGTGAGATTGCACAGTACACAGGCCTCAACCTTACGCCTCCATCGTAGTGCAGCCACTTTGGCCGGGATTCGAGAGAGGGAAAAGAAATGAGAGAGGGGGAGCCCACATGCCCAAATTTGAGCCATATAACACGCAATGGGCAGGGTGAACACGCACTATTATGGCACTTACACGTTATACACCTCATGACAACAAAGCAGGGCACCTCAAGAGCAGCACAGCATGGACAAGAGGCACTCACAACGAGAGAAGAATAGCTGGAAGACATGCAAAACCACAAGTGGAGGGAAGAATGCATTGAGGTGCACATCAAAGGCATATCCCCATTCAACATCCTCGGTGCGGCAGGTAGGCTTGAGCAGGTACTTGTTGCTGATGGCCCTGGGCAAACACAAAGAGACACACACAAGCCTCAGTCATTGCAGTCTTCTTAAACCTCACTGCCAGTCTATTCGACATGCTGTCCCCGTTATTATGCACGATTATTTGAAAAAATGATATTTTATGCAAATAATATCCAAGCAAATGCTGCCTGCAGAACAGTTAAAGAACAAGCCGTAGTTACCTATGACTTGACAGCTAATTATTTTATTAAATGTAATTATCCATTTTACTATTCTTCTAGTTGACAAACATGTTAAGACATTGAAACAACGTGTTTCCAGCAAGACATACACGTCTATCTTGCTTGTCAGTGTACAAGACATGGCTTTTTCTTTTTCCTGAATTTCCTGTTGTGAGTCTTGTACAATGACGCCCCTTATATGTGCAATAAGTTATCCATACTTGCAACAATACGTAGACTTTCTTTTATGCTGTAGTACAATAAACCATACACAATAGAACCCGTAACAAGAAATTTGCTCTCTTATAATAGTGGAGCAACCGTGGCCTTTTTGAACAGCAGGCCTAGTGTTAGTGTGTCGTCCTAACACATTGGTGTGTGTTTAGAAGAGGCAAACACTTGCACAGTTTGCCTGTTCCCATATGAGCAGCAAAGACACATAAAGCAAAATGAAACGTGCTCTCTCATACACTTCCACGTTTCTTGCGGTACAGCATTCAGTGCTTTTGAAGGGCGTGTGGAGCAGTGCGCTGGATTACACGTGAAGGCTGATGAAGATTTGAATATGGCAAATGAGTTCTGCGGAAACCTGCAAGGTGGAGTAACGTTTATGAAAGGGAAAATTAGCATCCACCCATTCTGTAGCACAAGGCTACAAGGAAATCCGTATGGATTTCCTTTGTGCTACAAAACGAGTGGATGCTAATTTTTCCTCTCGCAGACAAAGATTGTGAAGCTCGAGCGGGCATGCCCGTGAACAACGCACAAGCACTACAACAATGGTAAAACCTCGAGCCACTGCATTAATACAGACAATCACACAGAGTAAGTGCACCCGTGAATACAGTATGAGCGTCCCTTACCACAGTGCGGTAGCCACAAGGACGCCCATGCCAATGCAGTCGATGAATATGACCCACAGGAGAAACTTGAGGAAGCCCAAGAAGCTGATGCGTAGGATCAATACAAATCCCACTGATGAGGCTGCAGTCAGCGGAAAGAAGATGATCACAAACATGCTAGAGAATCTCCAATGGCATTTCGTTTGTGCAAATTCAATGTGGTGTGCTAAGCCACATCTTGGGATTTTACACAAGTGGTTTCTCAATTCTGAATTCCGTGACACCAAACTAACAATGCGTGGAAATGACAAGTACGTCCGCACATCCATATTCAAGCGTATGAGTCTACCGCGGTACCTTAAATTTATTTTATGCAGAGACAGAATGGCCACCTAACAGTTAAAGATGGTGGCACCCAAATACATCTGTAAAATTGTATATAGTTACATATAGCTGGGCTGATATCAGACTTATACACATTACAGAAAAAATGTAACTGATTAAAATTACAATTACAGCCACAAGAAATGTAATCGATAAACTACTCCAATAACTACTCTAGTAACGTAGTGAACTAACCTGTATCTTTGCTACATTATTACTCTTCATACATTTTTGTTACGGCATACAGTCGATTCCAGATATATCGAACTAACAAATATGCCTATTTGAAGCTCGTCTTAAAACAAGACACATCTTAAATTTGTTTTCCGAGATAGTAATAAGCAGTAGAATGCCAATTTGCCCACAATATGCAACAGACAACCGTGAAAACGGTCGCATTTTATTTCGTATGAAAAAAATATGTAAGCTTCTTGTAAGCCATTAAGTTCCTCGAGCCATCCTGGGGCCTTCATCATCATCATCATCAGCCTGTCTACACCCACTGCAGGGCAAAGGCCTCCTCCCATGGATCTCTAATTATCCCTGTCCTATGCTAACTGGGCCCAATTTATCCCCGCAAACATCCTGATCTGTTATGTTATGACGATGACCATGTCGCCTTTCCCGTCTATGCCGCCAAGGAAATCAACGGGGTGATTCTTCGTGAGCGCAGCCTCCGACGTCCTGACGTGGCCTCAGACGCCGACGCACCCACACGCCCTCCCACGTGATGCACACATGAGATGGCTGGACGGCCTCACCGCGGTCGGCAGCCTGCAACATGGCGGCTGCCCCCACCGGCGGCCTGCTGGTGCACTCTTCAGAACTAGGCTGATGGGGCAACCAGTAAAGCGTCTGTGCCCTGGCTTGGTTTAGGACTCGCAGTTCCTGGAAGACGTTCAAACGTTTAGGGCCTCGTGATCCTGGAAGACCTTTTGCCTGGAGCTGGGCTACCTGTTATCCCCACCACGTTCCGTGTGCCAGCATCCCGGGTTTCTCAGCCGGCAGGAGCGCTCGTCGTCTCATCGTCGCAGACCACCGCGGGCCAATGCCACCGTCTCAGCAGAGGGAGGGGCAGTGTGGGGATCGCCACCAGAGGGCCGCTGGGAGGAGATTCTAAGGGACGACGACGACAATGTGAAAGCGCGGTGCGTGGCACGCACTGGTGCTAGCCCGGGGCCGGGAATCGGCCGGGACGCTGACAGGACGCTGCTGGGCGTAACAGGCCTGGACTGCGGGCCGAGACGCGGCAATCTTCCACAATACAGATGCCAGTGGGGTTGGCCTCTGTGCCGTCCTCGCCCAACGATAGTCTGGCTATTCCGAGTACATCATCGCCTATGAGAGTTGCACACTGACGAAGGCAGAGACCAATTACAGCGTGACCGAAGAGTGCCTGGCTTTAGTATGAGCACTAGGCAAATTCCGTTCATACCTGTACGGGCGTCCCCCTTCCACTTAGTGACAGACCAACACGCACTTTGTTGGCTCGCCCCTTTGAAAGATCCCACTGGCCACCTAGTATGATGGGCACTCCAAATCAAGGAGTACGACATTCGGGTCGTATATTGCAGCACATGCAAGCACTCTGGTGCAGATACCGTTTCTCATTTTCTGCTACCTTCACTCTCAGCATGCAACATCACATGTGCCCTTTCCGTCTCATCTCTCGACTTGGACTCCTTTGCCGCCGCCACTTACGTCGTTTACTTTGTCTATTCCTTTGGTTTGTACAATTTCTGTGAAACCCCCCTTACTCAATGCCCATGTGACCATGTAAGGTACTTTCAAATAAATAAATGCTGCGGTCCCCAGATCACTTCACTTTTGAACTATCTCTCCGGACCACTGGACATCCCTGCATCCCGCTCCCTTCGATGACAAGCAGCTCAGTTCGCCATTCGAGACCAGTTGCTCCACCAACGCAACTATGCTCCCGATGGCCATCAATGGCTTCTCATTATTCCCCGCAAATTGCAATCACAAATCATTTCATTTCATTTTATTTCCTTAAAGACCCCACACGGGGGTATTACATAAACGATGGGGTCAGCAAAACATGAATAACAATGCCACGTGTGTCTATATACAGAAAAGGTTATTTAAGTTTTCAGCGAATGATGATGCACAGGTTATGTCGACGATATGTTGGGGAAGGCCGTTCCTATCTTTATCTGCGTGTGGAAAGAAGGAAGTTGAAAAAGTAACAGTTCGGACCCAGGGACGGAAAGCTTGAAGGGTGTGACCGGTGCGGTGAGAGATGTACGATGCTGGCATGATGGTAAGGTGCACGATTAAGTGATGAGTAATAGAACTTGTGGTACAATAATAGAGTGGCTATGCGACGGCGAACTGAGAGAAGTGGTATCGCAGATTTAGTTTTAGCCTCCTTCCATGCAAATCCACAGTGCAGCCACGCCGGAGTGTTTAAGACTTACGAGCGCATTTGTCACTGCTACTACTGGCGTGGCATGTACACCTTTATAAGAAAGGTTGTTCGCTCATGCACCGAATGCCATCGCCGCAAATCGCTGCCCTTACGTGCGTCTTGTTGAAGTTGAAGCTGAAGTTTATTTTCACCACAGTGTTACACTGATTATGTATGTTTATAGTGATACATGATATGAAGATATAATGTGGCGTGGAATGTGGCAAAAAAGCTACGATATAAACGCAGCTTGACTATCCCCACATTCCACCAATATATGGCAGTAAAGGTGACAGCATTTATCAAGTCATAAAAAAAAAGTAAACAGACACAGACTTGTATTAAGTTGGTACAATAAGAAATGTGATAACATACAAAAAGAAAATGCAGATAGGATTTCACTTCTAGAAGAAATACAAAAAGAAAGTACAAAGAAACGAATACGAATATTTTTGTTGCATCATGTTAGTAAAAAATAGACTGAACATATCTTGTAGCGAAAGAAGGCACAATCGCTCTAATGAAAAATTGAACGTGTTGAGTGGGTTTGGGAGTGAATGTTTAAGCATTTGGAGACCATAGTTTGTTCTGCATCAAGGGACCTTCCAATAATCACTCCTTCTTGTAGGTCGAGACGAGGTACAGCGCTCTAAGCATGCCCTGCCAAACCCTTCGATCGCGTCCGTGTCGACTTATACGGCCCACTTCCGAATGACGTCAGACGGAAACCTGGTGGGTCATTGTCGCTGTGGGCCATCCGACACGCTACGCCGAAACTGCTGCTTTGCCAAGTGCTACAGCGCAGGACGTGGCCTCTTTCATCCTACATCGGTTTGTTCTCTAACACGGCGCACCTCAAGAACTCCTTAGTGATCGAGGTCGCACATTCCTGTCCGAGTTGTTGAAGCTTTGTTTTCGGAATGCCACGCTATTCATCGGACGAGCACACACCCGCAACCCAACGGGCTCACCGAGCGAATCAACCGCACTCTCGGCAATATGGTTGCGATGTACATGGTGTCTGATCATGGTAACTGGGACCGCGTTCTTCCACTCTCACATTTGCGTACAACACCGCAACGTAAGCAATCACGGGATTTTTCCCCTTTCTTCTTTTTGTGGGGATGTCAGCCCTCACACAACATTGACACACTCCTCCCATATTGCTCTGACGCCTCCAAGTGCGTCAGAGCAATATGGGGCAAAGCAGTGGCAATGAATCAAATCAATAACTGATAGTACTCATAGGGTGTGGGGATCCAAGCATGCACATCCCACTTGACACCTTATTTTCTTCGGAATGCCCCTACATCTCGCTCTCCCAGCTGGATGGAGCGGCAGTCCGTCACTGTCGATGGCCGCCTACTTTCCCCACGTGGGTCTCGAGCAGTCTGCGATTGGACAGCTGGCAGGTTTTGGCAGGAAGATGGTCCCTCAGGTCTGCGTGTCTGGAGATTCTGGGAGAACTCGCTGCGACCCAAAATAGTGCATACATACTTTAGTGACACTCTGCGGTTGACAAGATTGTCAGCCAGCTAGCACACCGTTTCGGGCCTCAACAACCAGTGGTGGCGGCCTACGATTGATACCATCTCTTGCTGTATGTCTTCCTTCTATTTTCCTTTTCTGAAACACACGGTCAGAGGTGCGCTGGCCGAGAGTTAGGTGGGTCTCCCCCTGCATGGTATGTGTTGTGTTTGTGTTGTTTGACCTATTATTGTCCCTTGCTTATATTTCATTCAATCTGTTTGTTCATATGCTTAACATGTTATTAAATTACCATGCTCGAAAAGTCACGCCTAAGGTTCTCCTCTTTCACAGCTTGCACCAGCTTGTGCTGTTCTGCCTCAAGACAGGCCGTGTGCCGATGCACACGGCAGTGCAGCGATGCATGGCTTAAGATGAGCGAGCGCACGGACGTGGTGGCCCCACTCTATGCTCCATGATGATGAAGAACATTTATTATCAAAAAAACTAAGAGAGAGACAGGTAAGGGCCCAAAGCTTGACCCCGCTACACAGTTGGTGTCCCTAGTCCAGGACACTGCATGATGAGGCCCCGCCCGTCTCCCATGCCTTTTGGGAAAAAGTAGGGGAAGGGGGCAATATGTCACAAAATAGTGCCCATTTCGAAGTGAAACCCGACGTCGAAAGGCCAAAACAACAACAAGGAAGCCCGGAGGAGGCGCTCAAGGTCACGCCGCGTCTACAAAATGTGAGAATATTGTGGAAGCTTTCTTATCGCGGCGAGCGCACGCGCGGTACAGACGTAAGGAGAGAGAGGAGGCGGAGAGTACACACCGATGCTCCTGACGCAGTGAGAGAGAGAAAGAGGTGTCTCCCCCAACAAAGAAGGTCCAAGAATGGGCGAGAAGGTTCCCAACTGAGTGTGTGCTTTGAGTCACGTGGCCCCGCGGAACCTTCTAGCACCGCTTCCCAGGGCTATAAAAGCAGTCAGACACAGGCAGCAGTAGGAAGGGAGAGTAGAAGAGTTGCAAGTAAAAAGAAGAAGCAAGAAGTCGTACGTGACCCGGTCGCCAGCTGACAAGCCACCTGCAAGCTTTGAACTGAGAAGATGCCGAGTGTCTTGGTGAATAGGACTCTTCTGTGTTTTGTTCTTTGATGCAGTGCATGAGCTTGTTCGTGTTGGTTGGCCTTGTGTAACTTTGCGACCCATCTGTGTTTGAGTTTGTAAAAGCCGTGTTTTTGTACGTTTTGTGTGACTGCCTATTTGATGAGAATATATTTGTTTTGTTTGATCACCCTTGGCTCTGACTCGGTCTTTGAACCACTGCTGGCGTTTTGCTAGTGTGCTGAAGGGGACCAAAAATCTTATTGTCCAAGCTTTCGTGGGATTATTTCCAGGGGATTAATAAGTTAGTCCTTGGGATCTTTTCCGGCGATTGCGTCCCGTACTTCACAGCACGGGTTTGGTGACACAATACATGCCCCCACCATGTGGAAGATATCACAGGTCTCGCCAAAGTGTGGGCACCGCCCATCCATGTTTGCGCCTTAGTCAGCCCCTTTGGCGATGAGTGTCGCGATGATCAGACAGAATTTCTTTGAACTGCAGCAGCGGCCTCCGAGTCACAAGAGCCAGGGTGAGGAGCCCAGTGCACTCGGGCGGCCGAGTCAGCGGCCTCGTTACCTCGTGAGCCCCGACGGCCAGGAGCCCATGTGATGCGTTTCAAGGCTGGATCAGCGGCAGCGAGTTTTAGAATTTGGCTGGCTATGGGGGATATCTCTCCTGACAAGTCATGAGCATATGCTTTTTGGGAGTCTGTGATGATAACTTTCCAACTGGGATCCACGGCAGCAGGAGCTATCGCTACTCCCTCAGCTCACTCTCAATTTTGTGCTTTTCCAGGTGGACTACACAGGCCGTGTAAAATCCCTTGGATAAATGCCCTGCTATGGCTACATAGAATACACCAGGTTGGAAGCCATGTTGTCTTTTAAGCGTCCAAGCCCGGGCTTGTTGTCTGCTTTCGTGCTTGTGCATATCCATGTTACTGCGGAGGAGAGAAACCAAGAGCATATGGCGCCGCCAGTTCCGGAATACGCTCCGCCTTCTCTGCAGGGCCAGTGTGTTGAATGTGTAAGCAGTTCAGCGTGCAGTACCCGGGAGCCATCTGCACAAGCCGCACATACCGATTTATAAAGTGGGCCTCCCACAACTCCTGCTAGGAGTTGAGCACACCTAATGCCCCGGGTTTGGTGTTGTAGGTACCCACCAGGAGATCCAGAGCTCACTTAGTTGCCTTACGGATGATGACACCTATTCTTTCGTCGTCTTGTTTGTTAGTGCGAGGTGTGGGATGGTGTAGAGAATCTGGTTAGTCACAAAGACATGGGCGAGCTGAAATGCGTCCCTGCCCCGCAGACCACCCCACTTGTTGGAAACGCGGTGCATCATGCACCCTACCTGTTCACCTACTGCCTTGAGTTTCGCAATAGTGGAGTCCGGTCTGAGTCTGTGGTGAATGAACAGGTCGAGAATCCGGAGCTCGTCCACCTCTCTGATAAGAGCCCCAGGCAGTGAGATGTGTACAGCTGACTTATCTCTTGGCTTCACTGTAACGTGCAGAAGCTATGATTTGGTTGGAGCCATAGGAGTCTGCAATCATTGGCATATGCCTCGACTATAGATGCAGCCCGCTCAAGGCATTCCTGCATTTCCCCAACACTCCCCTCAGCAGTCAACATTGTAACGTCATCGGCATATACTGCGTGTTGGGCCGACAACTGCTCCTTGAGTGCTCGAACACCACTGCACGGTGCTGCTAGCAGCAAGATCACACTTAATTATCCTACAAGCAATATCCTACAAAGGAGTACCGCCACGAAATTTTTCAGTTGGTGTTCTTTTGCATCAAATGAAAGACCAAGCACTCCAGAGCCCAGAAAACAACTGGTACGCATGAGCAAGCAGTGAAAATTTATTTACAGTATGTCTCTAAAAGCTGGTTTTGGTTCCTACTGCAGCCTGACGTCCTAACACAGTATGTGCATAGCAGTGAGCCCCTCGTGACGTGCTCCTGCAAGAAATCGTGACGTTTTCACCCAGTGGTCTCTCACGCAGCGCCTGTAGCAAGTGCAGGGTAAACGATGTACAAAATTTTGTATAGCGATTCCGCGACGACAGCAAATACTCGGCACAGTGCAACATGCAACGTACAGCACGCACGGTTGGTGTCAGCGTGGCTCCGTATCCTGCGGTAAGCTCAGGTGGCCTCTGAGACCTCTGCCAAATCTCGAAGGTCTAGTATTCTCATGTTGCTTCTGCTTCCCCACCAGACGATGCACCCTGACTTTTGCTGCTGCTCTTTTACTCGAAGCTACTCGGCAGTGAGCATGTGAAGGCGGAGCTGTGGCTGTTGTAGGCCAGAGTCTCTGTGGCACCAACGAATCACACGTGGCAGCCAGCCCTCATAAGAGTGGAGCTCCTTCATGGCCACAGACAAAAGTAAACAGGCAACGAGAGAGTTTGCACACGCGTAGAAATACAGCAGAGTTGAGATACAGGGTCTGAGGAAGTGCATGTGCACAAGTACACTGTGCAAGGCAGGTGCCAGCACAGACGGCGCCGCTGTGCATACCATGGTCATGCAGGCGAATGCATAAGTGCAATCTCAGGCCCGTGGGGAGCACCACGGAGAGTAAGCAGCACGTGCAGGGGAAATATTAGGCGTCGATGAGACGTACTTAGCAGCACAGACGAGTAGGCAAGCGAGTGCCGGGCAATGCAGCGTACTACTGCAGCAGTACTCCACAGAGTGCGGTCGGCTAGTGTTAGTGCACGACATGCAGTAATCCATGAAACTTACGTACAGTCCCCGCTGCACTTGTGCAACATTTCAGGGGCACATTGCCGGCACCGAGACAACAAAACCTTGCCTTATTATACCCGGGCACAGACAATAGAGTGTAATTCGACTTTGCTCGCTCGCTTCATGGGCACTCTCAACTACGGCGATTGAGTGGCAAGAGCAGACGACCAAGAGTGATGTGCGAGCGGCCATTTTGCATGTTTTTGTACCTGACGTCATCACAACTTGCCATACTGCTGCGTGAAGTCACCAAAATTTGTACTGTAGCCTGACGTCACACTAGTGTCGATGTCAGTAGGCACGCCATGTGAATATTGACTGATGTCAATTCAAAATATCAACATTTCCTGAGCTTAACATTTGCTCAGAGTTGTCTACGCATACAGGAGAGTTGTATGGTGGAGTAAACTAAGCTTCGAAAATTGGTGTCAGTACTCCTTTATGCTAACTGCTCTACAAAAGCTTCAGCTGTGTGTTTGCCTTGTTCTGCTGTTGCGCCTCCAACTGTTTGCCTGCAGTCAAGGTTATGCATGGCTACTTTGCAGCACTCCTTCTAGGCTCAACTCTGAGCATGGTGCACACATTTAGGTCAGCTTGCAAGTAGATATCACCTATTACTGCATTATTCACACAACGGTATGAAAGAAACGATATCGCACCGATAAGCCACAGTCCAAGGAGCACCAGAAATGCAGGATCATCCCTAGCAAACTGGTCCTTTGTCTCTGTAAATGGTCAACGCATAGGCTCAGTAAATCTGTGACTGTAACAAGAAGCATGCAAAATCAGAGAAATGCTTATGCTCACGTTTTCTGTACTGAAAGTTGCGGTACCTGTGAAGGAAAAGAAAAAGCTATCGATGCTAAGCCACATAAAGTGACGCGACATGAACAATCCTGCTAAAAGGGGCACTATATCATTCAAACAATAAGAAACAGTGAAGGTCAAATGGTTGGGCACTCATATTTTCTTCAACTGTCAATGCACCATATGTTCTAAACCACATGTGAATCAAAACAGATATAAGCCGAGGTCACAGACCTAGCAGAAGGGAGCGTTATTTTAACAATGTGACCTACACAATTTCCTTTCAATAAAAGCAAGGATGTGCATCATCTCACAGCTCCACAACAGGCCTGCCAAGATATCTGGGCATTTTGCTCATGGATCTTGCAAAGCATTAGATATAGGAAGGCCAAGTACTGAGGTGCTGTGGCTTTCTAAAAAAAGGGCCCTTTTACCCACCAAAGGCTGAAGCACTGACACCAAGGCCTTGTGCTGAACCTCGTCAGACAAAGTTCTAAATATGGGCAGGCGCAATCATGCACAGGTGCTACAAACATGGGTGCACAGGTATTTATGGCACACTTAGCACACCATGTGGGGCCTCTTGGCATAGCATCGGTGCCAGCGTGCCGCCATGTTAAATTTGTCATATGGCACTCCAACCAACGTTCAGCAAGCAGGAGCAGTCAACGTCCCCACCAACACACTCAGCTTCCACCTACAAACTTGACAACTCTACGCTACACTATTGCAGCTTATAGACATCCACACTCTCCTGTCATCAAATTTATCACCTTCAAATCCAAAGAGTGTGTGCTTTCCAGACACGAGCATCCACACTGTCTGCAAGGCAAGTATTGGCTCTGTGAGCCAGCACGCTTACATGCCTCGACAACTATGCCGACTTGTTCTTGACCAACTTTACCCACTTTCCCATACCGCCATTTATGCATCACAGTGCCTAATTGCATATCACTTTGTTCAAGCAGGAATGAATACTACAGTGATGTTTATAAGTGCTCCTGCGTCACTTGCCAGAAGTGCAAAGGTTCACGTCACACTTCCACCATTCACGTAATGTTTGCTGTTTCTGACTCACGTTTTGCTTTCATCCACTTTAACATGGCAGGACCCACCCCAATGCCATCCAGAGGGCTCCATTATATTCTCGCCATCACAGATAGACTGATCTACTCAGTTTCCTAAGCAATGTCAACACAAGTCCATAAGTTGGCGTACTCACTCGTGAGTGCACTCACTCACACTCATTTCATAGACGTGAGTGCGAGTACGGGTCCTGGAAAAATTATGGTGAGTGAGTGTGAGTGAGTGTTCTCCCACACTGCCGACCTATAGATCGGCACACTCACTCACACTCATTTCATAGACGTGAGTGCGAGTACGGGTCCTGGAAAAATTACGGTGAGTGAGTGTGAGTGAGTGTTCTCCCACACTGCCGACCTATGCACAAGTCACTAAACAGGATTTTGTTCAGACTCCTATTTCCACATGGACAACCATTTATTATAGCTGTACATTTGGGTTAACTTATAACTTGTTTCACATTACCAGCCTTGAAACCTGACATGTAAGGCCATGACCTACCATCACCAAAGCACCTAAGTACTGAAAGCTGCACTCATCACTCAAAACATTCATGATCAATACTTTTTCTGAAGATGTTCTTAAACATCTCTTCTGCCTATGTTGTCTATCCCATGGCTCTACATGTGCCCGTCAATTACATATCTCTTCTGCCTATCTTGTACATTCCATGGCGCTACGTGTGCCTGTCAAGCTTACCTATGACGATTTTGGGCCACAATCAATACTGCACATCTCATCTCTGGAATTTGTGGAACAAATGCTACACCTCATTAGCATAAAGCACCCCTCACATTTCATAATCTCTGGAATTGTCGACATGCTTCTTCACATGGTCTGTACATGATGTTCTTTTCAACTCCCTTATACTGAACCTCATGTTTTCTTACTGTGGAGCTACAATGCAGTTCAAATGACAATCGGGATGCTAACCGCAGTTGACTGCCAAGTGAGCTTCACAACCTCGGTGTAATGTAACTGATGTTTCAAGCGAGCAAAATGGGCGCACCTCCCAAGTACAAGGCTGGCAATCACTTCACATATACCTTCCCCAAAGCTTATCTGGCCCGATGCAACAAAGCTCCTGGTATGCATTTGGGAATGTAATCGGACCTCACGCTCAAGTAGTCGAAATGCGCACCTCTGGACAGAGGTGATGGCTAGGATTCATTCCACTCTCCCTGTGGCAGACGACCTCACTTGACTATGGTCACATTAAAGCAGTGTTTCAACACTGCCGTGGCTCAATGAAGCAAAAGTATCTGAAGCACAGCAACATGAATGCCTCCACCATAAAAAACATGGTAGAGGCAATATGCAGGGGAGTCTGTAGTAGAGGAGGCACCACATGCCTACTAGTTCTGTTGAAATGCCAGCCATTTAGGCCTGGTAACAAGCACGCTGAAATGAGCAGGGGAAGCTTCTAATGAACAGCAACGTGTGAACACATCCACGCCTTGCAGCACAGACAGGATAACCCAAGAACACGATATCCTGTGTAGCACGGTTGAACTATGGTTCCCATCTGAAACGGAAAACAGAAGTGGAGGGACACACGAGAGTCACGTGTGTCTCTCATTCCTGTCGCTGTCATTTTAACGCTCCTGTTTTGCATTTCAATTGTGATCCGACTAGCCCAAAAACAAGTTTTACTGTGGTTCATGTCAACCAAGTTAACCACGGTTAAATCTGCTATGTAATTAGGGTATAATTGCAACAGGACTAAAAAATGTTTACAATCCCTGTAAAATGGCAGCGACAGTTGCGTTCATCGGGAACCTTAAGCCAGCCTTTGTCAACAGCCCTGCAAGTTCCTTGTCCTTCCCCACCTGTTCTCCTGCATCCCAACAGACAAATTCACATTCAGGCACTGCATGCCATAACTCAACCTCTCGTTGAACCATGCAGTGGCGCACAACTAATCTATAAATATCGTAGGGAGGGGCTGGCCCCAGTGTACAGAAGATGGGTCATCCTGAACAGCAACAATACGTCATACTGGCTTTTCACCTCGTAAGGGCTGGCATTCTGTGAGCTTCATCTTTGCTGCAGGATCGCCAACCATGTTGTGTGAAGCAGTATGACCTGCCTGTCTGCACTTCCCCAACCTTTTTCTTTTGGCAGTGTTACATCCAGATGTGAGTACATCCAGGCCGCGTGTTGGGGGCGGAGCTGCTACTACCGCTACTCTTACATCCGGCCGCAAGCTAAAACACCACCAGAATTTTGTTCAACTCTTCAAGGATTACTTTCAGATGTCAGTGTGGACACCGCTAACCTTTATGCCTATATAGTCACGAACAATATTTATGCCCAGTGTGTTAACGCTCTGAATCAACGCACACAATGCAACAAAACAATCTACGTTATATATTGAAGGGCCAGGGTTCAGAATACACAAACTGCACAAAATGTTCGGAAGACATTTCATGAAAACAGAAACCTGCAATCAGAACTGAGGCTATCCAAGCCTCAAGCGCACTGCACCTTATTGTATTACGAGATTGAACCAACAAAACCCAACTGAAAGTGGGTGTCTAGTGGGCCCATTTGAATAGCCTGTATCCCTTTCAACCAGTTCACGACGTTGCAAAATTAGTTTTGAAATTGTGCAGCAGTAGTGCAGGCACAGCACGACAAAAATGAATAGACAGGTGCCGACATGGTGCAGGCTTATTTTTCATCCACATAATGTACGCCTTCCAGGGAAGCTTAAGAGATCATGAAGAGCAAGCACATAAGTCAATCTCTGGGGTGCAAACGTGTAGCACTGAAAGCAGCAGATACGCATGAGCGGAGTCCAAATGGTGCTTACGCCAAAATGGCGCATCATCTATTGTGCTACTAGTTCACACCCACACCAAACTGGTAGTCAGCAGAGAAGGTGATTGTGAACCAGACCTGCACATTTTGACACAAATGGCATGGTTCAGAGGACGCCTCTGGAATTATTGGCAGGCTGCAGCACCTTATGCAGGTCATACGAATGGACTTAATAAACGACATTTATTTTACAATGTGGCTTTTCGGGTTACTAGGTTATATGCAACAAGAGCTATCATAACAATGACACGGCCAAGAGAGAGAACAGAACAAGCACTCGCTCTGTTCTGCCTCTCTCAGCCGTGTCTTTTGTTTTCGTCGTATTAAGACGTGGCAACAAGCTCGGACGTAAGGTCAGTGTTTAGTAGACAGCAGTTATTCATTGGTATGTTGGACGTGAACACTAGCAGTGGCAGCAGTTACACGTCTCAACGTAATTCTAGCAGTGATAGAAGCTATGGCTGTGCGCCGTGGACTGGACACAATGCCAGCAGCGGCTGTAGTTATGCCTGCACGTAGTTCTAGTGTTCGTTGCAGTTACGTGTAGACCTAACGTCAGCCTTTTCACTAGCTGTTTTCCAGCTACAGCCACTGAGCTTAAAGGGTCCCAGAAACGTTTTTTTGACATAGTGTCACTGATAAAGCAACACAATTGTGAAATCATTCATACCATAAATAAGGTGAAGCACCTTGCGCTAAGGCAGATATGGGGTTATTTCTGTCACCTTCCTCCTTACCACTGCTGTTCCTCCTCAACTCGATCAGCTGTGAAGTGCGCGCTAGCAACGAATGCGCCTCCCACGTCAGCCGCTGTGCCAAGCCCTCCGTAGCAACACAGTGCCATGATATCTCTACAGAGGCCGCCATGCTCGCTTCTGTTAACAGTGGTCCGGCGACTCATGTGTACACCACCAGATGCCACAACGATACCGTTGGCTGGCCCTTCGGTACTCGTGACGTCCCAACGCTTGCGGTTGGTGGCACCCATCGCATGTCTCGTGGGAAGGGGCGGTTGAAAACGCTTTGAGTAGAGTCGATCTGTCACGATGTGCGTATTTAAAATGTTGTAGTAAATTACACACTTAACGCAGAGTGCTGATATTGTTATGCTAATGATCAGAAGGACTCAAGCTATCGGTGCAATGCATTTGTACAAAATCACCAAAACCGTTTCAGGGTCCCTTTAACGTGCAGCGTAACACGATTCACAGGTCATAATCATCATCAGCCTGTCTAAGCCCACTGCAGACAAAGGCCTCTCCCATGGATCTCCAATTATCCCTGCCCTGTGCTAACTGGGCCCAATTTATCCCCGCAAACTTCCTGATCTCATCTGCCCACCTAACTTTCTGCCGCCCCCTGCCATGCTTGCCTTCTCTAGGTAGCATGGTTACTAACACACAGGTAGCATGGTTATTAACGTGAAAGCGTTTCTTGGCTAGGTTGGCGAAAGCGCGTGCTCAGCTGCCGCCCACAAAATGTGTCCGCAAAAGCCACGACCTGCACAAAATTTTCTCCGGAAAGCATGCGACCTCTCCCATCAGAAGTGATGCCGGTGCCAACACTCACTGCAGTGGCAGTCGGCGGTATGGCGGTTAGAATGAGGAGGTGACGCCAATGGGAGCTGGAAGCCGCTCCTCCACAATGTGATCTGCGGTATGCGCAGCTTGCCGTGAATCTGCCACGCATTCACTGCGTGGGCCTTTCAGTCAGGCTGTTGCGAGTAATGTTTTAGCCTGAAAAAGCTAACTGAGTAGGGCGACGGCTGGCAGACTGAAATTTCAATCATTTCTCTCTATTTTTTTCTTTGCCGTGGGGAAACTTCCGCGGCATGGAATCTTTGCGCGACTGAAGGCTTTCATTTGTGAATTATTGCAGTGTTTCGGAAGGCAAGGCGTCAGCCTACTCCCTTGAAAGAAAATGACTGTGGTTCTGAAAAAGCAAAACGTTCCCTGACACAGGCTAGTGTCAGGGAACATTAAAACGTTACATATCACTTGGCACTAAGAAATAGGAAGTTAAAGCTATGGAATGCGATAAATTGAAAAAACAAGTAGTCAAGCTTAAAGTTACGATATGCTACTTAGAGCACCCGTCTAAGTTTTAGCATTTTCATCCTTTCCTGCTTTGCGCTGCGCTTGCTCTTCTGGACTTTGACATGAAAGTGGAGCCTAATACCCCTGTCACACGAGGCAACTAAAGTGCACTTTGAGCGAGTGCACTTACGCTCACAAAGTGCACTTACGCTCACGCGCTGCTACACGAGAAACAGAAGTGTGCTTTGGGAATGTGCATTCCCCTAGCGGACGTGGCTGCAAACTGCCCGAGGACAAGAATAGCAAGGCTTCTTTGTTGAAATATGATTTGTTTTAATACATTGCAGTGCTTCTAATAACGAAAACAATGATTTAAACATACTACGGGCGCCGCATTGTGCATTAGCGTATTTGTTTACAAGCCACTGGTACCGAGGCTACACACTTCGTCGCCGCGAAGTGAGTTCGGCGAACGCACTTGCCTGCAAGTGCACTTTGCAGCGAGTGTCACTAAACGTTCCCGTGTGACAGCGTGCGAATGACACTTGCGGCGAAGTGCACTTGCTCAAAGTGCACTTTAGTTGCCTCGTGTGACAGGGGTATAATAAGCACACCAACCATGATAATTTTGTTTGTGAATGACATACTATGTTCAGGGCAGCCAACGAAGGTAACCTTGAACTTTTTCTTCATCTGTCGTCATTAGCACATACTTTGAGTCTCAAAAATATATTGCCACCTTTGTGAGCACACACGGTAAACACTGTGACATTCTTGGCTCCAGCAATCATGATGCCTAGCCCAGTAAGCGCTGGGGAGACCACACTTGCAGACGTCAGGTATTGAGGGAGAGTTGAAAACAGGTACTTGAATACCATTGCTTCCTGCACTCTGCGAGTGAGCTGTTTCATCACAAAACGACGCATTTTTCTCCTGGTGCCGATAGAAACTTTGAATGCAAGCCGCAGGCGAATGTTTTTGACGTTCTTTCTTTGGCGCTTTCTCTGAAAGATATGCAAGAACATTGAGGAATACTGCTGGAACCGTGTCAGATTTCAGTACCGGTTGGTGTCATGGGATCTTAACATTTTCACCGTGCATGAAAAAAAAGAACATGCTCAAAATGATGCTCACATAGCGCCTATACTTCGCACCCAGAGAGTTGTCCGCACGGTGTACGACTCGTCGCCGAATTTCGGGGGGAAGGGGAGCAGGGCGCTTGGGAACAGAAAAGACAGAAAAACCGTTGACTCTACTGCCTAGATGACACAGCTGGTTGTGCATCCAGGAGCGAAGCGGTGACACTAGCTGCCTCGCTTTTCGTTGCGCTAGAGTACACCTACCCGGCTGAGCTCGGAAACTGGCATGTCAGCAGCGAAAAAAAAAAATCCTGCCATAAATGAGACAACACCCCGAGAGCCATGATGAAGAAGAATCATTGTGCAGACGACACGGGAGACTGCACGCGCTCTCGGATTCTCCTCAACGCTAGCCAAAATGCACGCGTGCCCGCAACCAAACCGCGTGATCGCATCGCCGCGGTGGCCATCGCGGCGGCGTTTGAAACAGAGGATCGCGGTTTCTCGACGGATACGCAGGCGCTAGCATCACGTCCCCATACTATATCGGCGGATCGGCGCGCTCTCCGCTCCGTTATGGCTACCTGCAGCGGCGTGCGGCCGCGTTTCTTCGCTGCGTTGGCGAAAGCGCGCGCCCAGCTGCATGGCGTTGCCGTACCAACACTCGGTGCACGCTCGGCTCCGCCGCAGCAACCGCCTGCAGCTGCGGTGTAAGAAAGGGGAATCCCCGAGTGGAAAAGGACTAGTGCTCTTAACTCGGCAGCACCAGTTCGCAGCACCCCT
The DNA here is from genome assembly GCA_013339685.2 of Hyalomma asiaticum. Classification (NCBI taxonomy): domain Eukaryota; kingdom Metazoa; phylum Arthropoda; class Arachnida; order Ixodida; family Ixodidae; genus Hyalomma; species Hyalomma asiaticum. The sequence continues at coordinate 43,215,560 of CM023483.1, forward strand.
CCGCAACAACCACCTAGCCAAAAGAAATGCTTTCGCGTTCTCATAATATGCTTGGGGATTGTTGAACGTTCTTTTCAGTAAAGCAGCAATTTTTCTAGGGTCCCCATTTGGGAATTTCTCATGACAAATCACATTACATTTAGTAGAACTCGTTAGTGGCCTAGTGTGCCACATATTGTTCAAACTGAATTCGCGTAAGCACTCCCCACGTAGTACTACTGCGCTTCCTTTCCGTCCAAATACACTACGTTTGTTAGCAAGAGGGCTCTTCAAGGCTCACACTTTCTGCGGCGAAACGAAAAGGTACAGCATTTGCCACATGGCGAACTGGAAGTCCATGTGTCGCACGTGGACTAGTCGCCGCAGAAACTTGGATCCCTTGTCCTTAGCACTGCGTTTCTCTGGTTGGTTGGGCGTCGGCGACGGCAGCGGCGAACCGGAGAAGCGCACGCCAGTCGACAAGCCGCCCACCTTGTCCCGCGTCGTTCTCTGGTCCTGCGAAGTGTCGCCAAGGCGTTTATATGTATGTATGTATGTATGTATGTATGTATGTATGTATGTATGTACGTACATACGTATGTATACATAGTGTTCACGTGTCGTCACATCCGCCGCTCTCGCCCACACTCGCTATTCATAGTAGCCATTGCTGGGTACCTCCCTGGGCACCTAGCTGACGTAGTCAACAGGCTGCAGCCAACCAGGCACGCCGGTGGCGAATGCCGGAAGTGACGAAGCCGCGCTCGGTGACGCGCGTGCACACTATGTATATATATATAAGCGCTCAAGTACAGACGGAATCACACTTGTCTAGAGCGTCCAGCCGGCCACTGCAGCTGCCGTTTTCTGCAGAAATAAGCAAAGCCCGACGCCGTAATGATACCAAACATGGTCATACCGCATGCTAGGCCCTTGTGCTATAATTCAAGCATGAACGGAAGCTTGTAGCTGACGTGAGGCGGAAGCTTGTAGCTGACGTGAGGTAGAAGCTGCGGCCAACAACAGTGTCAACAGCCACGCGCTCCGCTGCTCTAGACAAGTGTGATTCTATCCGTACTATGATGCTGTAACAACAACGCGGGCGAAATGTGCTTCATGCCTTTCGTTTACAACGATTTGTATTTGCAGCGGCGCACAAGTGGGCACCACGAGACGACGCAGCTTGCCGTAAGACACTTCTACTGCTACACTTCTACACAACACATTCACAGGACAACACTGTCGAACGCTTGGCCATCGTACCATTATAGAACAAGCTCTGGTGAGCGCATTTCCACAGGAGAGCTTATTCTGCTGATCGGGTCGTAATGAGCATAGAATGGTAATGGGGAACCACTTCTTTTTTTTACCCAACTTGGCTTGGCTTGGCTTGGTTGCGGCTTTTTCTTGAATAGCAGGAGGTGCAGGGAACGTTGGCCACCTTGGCTGAATTCATAGGCTGAATCAGCTGAATCGAACAGACCTTCCAGTGACTATTCCGAAACTGACAGCGCCAGCCGTCGCTATCCGAGACTGGCTAACATGGAAATCCGAAGGTGGGCGAGGAAGTTGGCGGAGTGGAGCGGGCGGGCCGAAGAGCGAAGTCGGCAGGAAGTGTTTAAACCGCGGCTGGGATATGCCGAGTCGCGCCGTAGTCGAGCTGACGGCGGCGCCCAGTCTGTTGGAGCCATCCACGTAGCGCACTGCGGGATGACGACACAGGCTGCCGTCAGCGGTTGATCGGCGTCGTCATGGGCCTTGTGATAATCGCAGTCGCCCTCGCAGCCCTGCCGCCGTGGACAACCGGCTACGATGTGTTTTTTTACAAGCCAGGCTTCTACGACCGCAAGTACGGCAGTTTCCCGGATGAGCTACGTCTCCGCATGGTCGAGGAGGCTAAGCGTATGTTCCAGTTCGGGTACGACAGCTACATGAGGTATGCGTTCCCGAAAGACGAGCTCAATCCCATATACTGCACAGGCCGAGGCCCCGACTACGACAACCCTTCAAACATCAACATCAACGACGTTCTCGGCGACTACTCGCTCACCCTGGTCGATTCACTGGACACGCTGGCCGTGATGGGAAACGCGAGCGAGTTCAGAAACGCCGTGCGCCTTATCCTCGAACACGTCTCTTTCGACAAGGACAACGTGGTGCAGGTGTTTGAGGCCAACATACGGTTACTGGGCGCACTGCTGTCTGCGCACCTGCTCATCACCGACCCCGAGCAGCCGTTCGGCGACTTGCGGCCCCCGGGCTACCGGGACGAGCTGCTGCAGCTGTCCAAGGACCTGGCGTCGCGCCTGCTGCCGGCGTTCGACAACACGCGCACGGGAATCCCCTATCCGCGGGTCAACCTTCGGCGTGGCGTGCCCCGAGGCGTCTCCACGCACACGTGTACGGCCGGTGCGGGCTCGCTGCTGCTCGAGTTCGGCGTGCTGAGCCGGCTGCTGGACGACGGCGCGTACGAGGAGGCAGCCCGGCGTGCCACGCGAGCCCTCTGGCAGCTGCGTGCCAAGGACACCGGCCTTCTGGGCAACATCGTGGACGTCAACACGGGCGAGTGGATCGGCAAGATGAGCGGTATCGGCGCCGGCCTCGACTCCTTCTTCGAGTACCTGCTCAAGACTTACATACTCTTTGGCGACATGGAAGACTTTCGCATGTTCAACGAGAGCTACAGCCTCATCAAGCAATATATGCGCAAGGGGCGGGTCTCGTGCAACGAGGGCTGCGGCGAACATCCGCTCTACGTCAATGTCAACATGCAGGACGGCTCTACATCCACGCTTTGGATCGACTCCCTGCAGGCCTCCTTCTCTGGCATTCAGGTCTTGCTTGGGGACATCGAGGAGGCCATATGCAGTCATGCACTTTTCTATGCCATCTGGAGGCGGTTCGGGGCCCTGCCAGAACGTTTCAACTGGCAGAAAGCCCTGCCCGATTTGGCCTTCTACCCTTTGAGACCCGAACTGATAGAATCTACATACCTGTTGTATCGGGCCACAAAAAACCCATTTTATCTGCATGTTGGTCGAGACATACTGCAGAGCCTCAACAACCACACCAAAGCACCGTGTGGCTACGCCACCATACACAATGTGCAAGACAAGTCCCTTGAAGACCGCATGGAGAGTTTTTTCCTTAGTGAAACCTGCAAGTACCTCTATCTGCTGTTCGACATTGACAACCCCTTGAACAAGCACTTTGCCAAGTACATTTTCACAACAGAGGGCCACATTCTGCCCATCATTCGCCTTTTGAGGACATCCCCTCCGTCAAGAGAGCAAAGTGTGACCACTGCAGTTGGTGTGCAGAGCCTGGCGACGTTAGTGCCTAAAGCCCTAAACGAGACAGATCGTCACTGTGACAAAGTGCCTGAAGAGAGGCAGTACTTGCTGCCTCTGAAACATAACTATCTCCAACAAATAAGCCAATCTTTGGGCCTAGATGGAGATGTTTGAACGCTTTGCAATCATATAGCGATGCACAAATCTCCCCTCACGACGCCTATTGAATCTGCCAAGTGTAAGCATAGTAAAATTGCCTGTTAAATATTGCTTGCAACACTGAAAATGCTCAGTTAAATTACTGTGGCAACAGCACGCTCCAGGCATCAGCACAAGTGGTGTGTGCATTCATCTGCAAGTTTACATGAAATCATTTTGTTGTGCAGTCCATTCCGTCAAAATTTTATATGCCCTGATGTGTGCACAGTTTTGCGTGATGTGCTACAGAATATTACAAATACTTGGAGAGACAAATCCATATGCAAACGCCATGTTAAGTTTTTGATTCAAGACATGTTCTCTTCTGTACCAAGTTGCCATATTTTATTTTCATCTGCCCAAATGAAAGGAACATATTTTTTCGCACTCTGAAGGCATTACGAAATCATGACTTGAAACTTGCCGCACTCACTAAAGCAAAAAGTATTCAATCACTGCATTCTCCCAATACCAAGGTACGATGCAGAAACGTGGAGGATAACAAAAAAACTAGAGATGAAACTAAGGAGCATGCAAAATGCAATGGAAAGAAAAATGATAGGTGTAATGCTAACAGATAAAAAACGAGCGGGATAGATCAGGGAACAGACAGGAGTAGCTGATATTATTATATCAATTAAAAGAAGTGGACCTGGGCAGGACATGTCATGAGGAGGAAAGATAACAGGTGGACAGTAAGAGTGCAAGAATGGATACCCAGAGAGGGAAAATGCAACAGAGGCAGGCAAAAGGTTAGATGGAGCGATGAAATTAAAAAGTTTGCGGCCATAAAATGGAACCACTCGCTCAGGATAGGGTGGATTGAAAATCGTTGGGGGAGGCCTTCGGGTCCTGCAGTGGACCTAAAGATAGGCTGATGGTGATGGTACTTTCATAATGTCCAGCAGTGCGCTGGCATTTTACATGTGCAGTGTCGTGCTGGCAATTTTTTCTAATGGTCACCACTATTATAGAGGAAGGGTGAGGATTTTTAATGGCAAAGTCATTACCCAGATAAATGTAAAATATAGTAATGCTTTCTGGAATGCTTACGAGTGTTTCTTTCTCACTCTATGTTTTTTGTTTTAATTTTGACATAAAACCCCACAGGACAACACGTTTTTTTTTTTTAATTTGGGGCCAACACATTGCAACAGCTGATGTCAGAATTCTTGCCTGTCAATTTTGCCTTGTCCACATGTGCCCTGTAAAAACAAACCTTTAACTGATCCTGAAAACAAGTTGGTGTTTGCTTGCACCACACGCAAATGGTTCACAAAAGAATGCGAGAATCATGCAGGTTCAGTTCGGCAGTGTATGCACAATGCGACCCAAGGAATGAGCGGCGAGGTGGCGAAACAGTGCAGGCCTTATGGGTTGTCAATTTGATATGTGCCAATAGGTCTCACACATACAGTGATCACAGAATGAAACATAATCATGCGAGCCAATATTGTGCTGATATGACACAAGCTGAAGATGGCGGAATCGAACATATATGAGCATTACTTAGCCCCTAATTGATGCGTTTCATTGGGTAAGCTCTGTATATGGTCGGTTTCTGAGGTGTGCACGCATCATGTACTGTCAACGTCAAATGAAAGCCAAACAGTGGAGCGCGTGCCGCAAGCATTAGAAACAGCATAGTGCGCGCTGTCCAGTCATCAGGGCAGACAGGCCCACACATCCGGTTTGGTAGTACAGCGCCACCCCACTGAAGTGCGATTTTTTTTTTTGCCTGTGTTCCCACTCGGATTTTTGAAAGGAACAAAAAAAAAAAAAACGCCAGCATTTTCAGGTTAAATTAATCGTTTCCGGCTGGATCTCCAAAAACAAAAGAAACGGTGCAGGTAAAGCAAAAGCAGTGCTGCTGAACAAGAAAAGACGATAGCTTGAAATCAACCGCAAAGCGATTAGATTTTATCGTGCCCCGACGGTGATTGCAATGCAGCGCTGGAGTAAAAGCGAAGAACTGCGAGCGATATGGGGGATCGCGCAGTGCTGCCACATCAGATGTGCTCACCTGTCAGTGGTGATGGCAGGACAGCGCGCACTATAATGTTAACAGCGCTGGTGGCACGCTGTTCGGCTTTCATTTGACGCTGATAGGCGCAGTAGATGAGTGTAAGTGTGGGGTGTAAACAGTGCCCACACCCGTGTTGCATCTGCTGCTTTGCACCTGCTGATGATGTTAGTTCCTGACAAACCAGTGCCCGACGGTGTCTAGAAGCATGGCTGTAGAAGGTTCTTCTTTGGCATCTTCATCATATGCTTGTTTTTTTCACATGCAGCCTAAATGTATGACGAGATGGAATGCCCATTATGGATTTGGCCTTGGACTTTAGTCTGTCTCATTGGATTGTAGCAGTATTTTATTTGTAACCCATCTCGGCGCAGCACTGAATCTCCCTCAACTACAGGTTTTCCCACTCAAGTTGCCCAAGTGCTTGACCTACTGGTCAACTTACTCCAGGCACCAATATTCAACCCCAGTGCGTTATAAAGTGTGAGCGATTCTAATGAATCCTTGTGCCAGTGAACTCATTCATATTAAAAAGGCACTTGTTCATGTGTTCTGAGAATTTATAAGACAAGGAAATTCTACCACTAGAAATGCTGAGTGAATCAAACTGCGGTTGAAGTGAAAGTAACTGAAGACGTGGAGAGGAAGGTACCGTTACTTTGTTCCAGAACACTGTGTTTAATACACCACTGAAATATTCCAGGTTTACTGGCCCATTGTCAACATGGAAAGGCAATCCAGTTGGCAATTCACTGGTTGCCTACATGAACGGTCTTCAAATGGCCAGTACAACTACCGCGATGTACTACCGTAACCGAAGTAAAAGGTGCATCACTTGAAGGGGCTCTGAAATGCATGTTTAAGTTCTATGTTGGCCAGGCAACAGCATCGTCAAATAATCCGCACCACAAATCAAGCAACGCACCTTAAAGGGCCCCTAAACAACCCCGAGGTGTAAAATTTGTTTTAAAGATATAACTGCGCTCCTGTGCGGTGTGAACATGCTCCTGCAAGAATTTTGCAAATAGGTGCAATAATAAAGAAGTTACACGGGTTTAAGTGACCGCTTGCACCGGTTTCGTTTTCTCGGTCGGCCTCCCCACCCTTCTCTGCTGAGGAGAGGGTAGGGGCGGCGCGCCGTTGAGACTCCGCCCACTTTTGACACGTGACCTGACGTGATCATTTGACGTCATTGACGCTTGCGCTGCGCAACCGGTTGCTCCCGTTCTAGAAACGTTGGGTTGCTCCTGCGCTCACGCCGGTGGGATGGCCAGGGGATCTGACAATAGACGTTTCGACCAATCAACGAGATACGACTACGCAAAGTTGTTCGCGGTGCAAGATGACGACACCTAGGATGCGAGCGCGACTGGTCAGTCGCCGGAAAGAAGCGCGCGAATTGTTTTTTGAAATACGGCGTCTGTGTGGCGCGCAGCGCTGTCATATTCACAGAATGTGATCGCCGCAACCTTCTCTATGATTGAGTTAGCTTGTTTGGGCGGCTTTGAAAAAAAGTAGGAGCCTGTTTAGTGGCCCTTTAATTGTAAGGCAGCTGTGTGCTGTTAACTCCCTTTTCAATTCACTGAGTGGCTGAATTCATCTTGGCACGAGCTGTGACCTTCAACTATAAGTTGTGGTTGCAGCTTCTATAATTGACTTAACAATTTTATAAGCACGTATGCTTATATGAGGAGCAAGCCCAAAAACAAAATACGAGCTAACACAGCCTTATTTTTTCGAAAGAAAATGGTCAAACAGTAAAGTTGTGTTACTTGCACCGATGACCCTCATCCCAAAGTGGTGACTGGGCCTGCTCGTTCTTCTTTTGTTGAGTTGTGGTTTATTACCATGCACTTCAATGCAGCCAATCATGCACTCCTTTCTTTGTTTTATTTCGCCCTTTGCATTTCGTACTATGGAAATGCACAAAACCGAACCCGCAACTTCGAGCCACACACACACATGCACACTCACTCCTCACAGCGCCTGAAGTTTTCTGTGCCTCGCACCAGTGCACTGCTATCTATTGGGATCGGGCCACAATGATGTAGAGCTGCGTATGATAAGACTCCGTGCAGTCGAGTTTTCCATCTGCGACAGCAGCTCAACTTTATGACAGCCAGGTCCAGAACGCATGTCCCACTTTTGTTTTGCTTTGAGACGCGGGCTTCAAACCTGCAGTGGACTGGATAAAAGGGGGACGTGAGCATACATCTGATTTTTTTCTAGCACAGCCGAAAATAGCATTACATTGCTCTCGTCACTTAAGCCAGCGTCGCTGACATTGGCCGCTATGGGTACGAGGACAGGTGTTGCGTTTCTTTGTTAAAATGTTTTATTGTTCAGGGCCCCAAAGCCTAGAGGCCACTTCTTTTCATTGCGAAGGAATTAGGCGCCTACAACACACAAACACTAGTTGAAGAAGGGAACAAGACTGGCGCCGACTCACAAGTGAAGTTTATTGGAAAGAAGGAACACGTATATATGCATTTTTAACAAACTTCACGTCATCCGGCTCCTCTCGTCCAAGGTACAAGTAAAATTGGAAAAGGTAAAAGGTGACAAAGGGCAAGAAAAAACCAAGAAATATCAGCACCATCAAAAATACTGAAGCTGAACACACGTGTCATAGCTCACACCCTCGGAGTGAGGAAGGGATATTCTTTTCCTTTAAATGAGATGGAAGGGGCACTTATGCATTTTCTAGCCCTCCTCCTAATATGGAATGCCTCTAACGGCTCCCTGGTGGTTTGATCTGGATGTTTTGATAAGACAGAGGTGTCCTGGAAAATCCACAATGTGCAATGTTGCGGAAGGTGTGTGCTATCCTTTGAATCTACAGATCTTTTATGTTCTTGTAACCGGACATTCAAGCACCTTCGTCTGGCCTATGTACACGTTGCCGCATGTCGACAAAATCAAGTACACAACCCTTTTACACATTGAACACCAAGCGGTCTATGAGAAGCACCACATCCTGGTTTTTTCAAACCTTTTTTGCCTACAGGTAGTTCTCTGGCAATTTTGCAGCACAGCTTGTTTAATTTTGGAGGCACAGAAATAACTACGTCATGCTTATATTTACAACATTTTTGAAGTTGTGGGACAACTTGTGCATGTAGGTAGTGACGACAGACTTTCTAGTACATTGCTTTGAACTATCCTTATCTTTGCTGTTACCGTTTTACAGTTTTTAATAGCTTCTGCGCAACTTCTTTGTTGTGGGAAACCAGCTCTACTTAACCTTTCCAGTTGCTTAGTAAAACTGCTTGTCTTAATTGTGATAACATGATTTATAAATTGCAGAACGTAGACAAGACATTCTGATTCCCATCTTAACAATCTTTGACTGCCCGGAGCTAAAGTTAAAGGAGTACTGCCACGAAAATTTTCAGTTGGCGTTTTTTTTTTTTCATGAAATGAAAGGCCAGGACCTCCAGAGCCCAGAAAACGTATTGGTAAGCGTGAGCGCGCCATGAAAATTTATTTACAGCATGCCTTTAAAAGCCAGTTTCGGTTCCTACTGTAGCCGGACGTCACGACACAGTATGTGCATAGTAATGAGCCCTCGTGAAGTGTTCCCACAAAAAATCGTGATGTTTTCGCCTAGTGGTCCCTCAAGCACAGCGCCTGCAGCAAGTGCGGGGGTCAACAGTGTACAAAATTTTGTATAGTGACTCCATGACGACAGCAAATACTTCGGCACAGTGCAAGATGCAACGTACGGCACGCACAGTGGGTGTCTGCGTGGCCCCGGAGCCTGCGATAAGCTAAGGTGGCCTCCGAGACCTCCGCGGCATTTCAGGGGCAAAATGTCGGCACCATAGAGAGCTTGCCTTCCGATTATACGCGGGCACACACGACGATAGAGGGTAATTCGACTTCGCTCGCTCACTTCCGAGAGTGACGCACGAGCGGCCATTTTACATGTTTTTGTACCTGACGTCATCACAGCTTGCCGTACTGCTGCGTGAAGTCACCAAAATTTGTACTGTAGCTGACGTCACGCTAGTTTCGATGTCAGTAGGCACGCCATGTGAATATTGACTTTGACGTCCAATTAAAATATCTTATCAGCATTTCCTGAGCTTAACATTTGCTCAGAGCTGTCTACGCATATAGGAGAGTTGTATAGTAGAGTAAACTCGGCTTCGAAATTTGGTGTTTGTACTCCTTTAAGTATAGGCCTTAGAATTGGGCAGTGTGCTCACTGCCATATCCCTGCACCGTGCCGCCCTGGCCCCTCGAGTGTTGCTGCTCTGGCGCCCGCCAGGGCCACTGTCACCCGTATCACCTGCAATGTTCCCTCAGTTCCCTTGTGTGTCTGCCGAGTCGCAGTTTGCTGAGCGTTACCGTACGACTGTGCCGTACCTGGACGCGCTAGCGCATCTTAGTCGTCTGTGTTCGTAGCAGCGTGCCCTGCGTGATTTATGTTGTACTCATAGCACTTTGAGTTAAAATGCATAGCCGCCGTCGAAATTACTGCTATGCACCCGCGTGCCGAACTGGCTGCAGTCGTAACATAGTTTAATGTACACCACATAGGAACTTAAGCTCATAATGTCTCACTTGATTGACACGAGGATCGACCAGCTTATTTGTATCATGACATTTCAGTTCCCTAGAGGAGCCCTGTGACCTCATCTTCAGCTGCAGCTCTCTCAGGATTCTTAATTAGAATACCTCGATCGCTACTTGGGAGCAGCATGCTGGTGGAGCTGGACGGTTCTTGAGCGAATAAACAGCGAGTGGCCTGCGTGTCATGATCTCAAGCACCGTTGAGCTTCTTTCGTTCCTTCAGAATAGGGTATAGGTACATCATAACAGCTCGACTTAGGACACTATCGAGAATTTGTTCCGACAAGCCTCGGGTTGCGACGGCCACCCAACTCTCACATAGTTTCTTATTACAATGAACTGCTTGTCATTTTAGAGTAGTTAAAACTGTAAGATATGGGAATGTGGATCCATGTACGGTGAGTGCTTTGCTAGATACTCAAGCGACTAGCTCCAGCTGCTTTCACAGCAACAACTTCTGGGATCGGGTGGATGCATTGATTGATCCAGGCAATTTATGGCGCCGAAGTGGCGCTGTCTGAAGGTGACCATGACGAACACATCGAGAGAAGTGGCTCTCGAATAACTTAATTACTACGTGGCAGGGTATGTCGCACGAAAGTGCATTATGAAGACAAAGCCGAACTTGCATGGATCACCTGACTGTGGCATCAGGAGCTGAAACACTTGGGCTTGCTGCACTGACACTGCATAAGGGCAGAGGAGGGCTTCTGCACGCACGTGGCAAGGTTTTTTTCTTTTGTGAAGATTCTAGAGGACATTTTCACTGCATGCTTCAGCATGCTGATAATGTCTTGGATGTGCTGAGCTTAGTGAAGACCAAGTGCACACACAAAGTTGGTTGCAGTGAACATGCAGCTGCAAACTCACAAAAAATGTAATTCCATGTTGGTAAACAGTGGTAGGCACCGGCGATATAACCGGGGCTTGTGTCGACGTCGCGGCGCGGAGATCCCACCCACCGCTTGCCGCGGCCCTGCACGGTCGCGCCACCGCCGCCGGCGAAGCGTGTGCGAAAGCTGCCTGCGAGCACGGGGCGTCGGAGCGCCGATGGCGTGTTTACAACAGTTTGCGAGGGGCAGCCGCGCGAGATGAAGTTGCGCTAGCTCTGTAGGAAGTGTTCAACGAATGTAGAAAAGAATGTGCCGACGCCCAGCTATGACAAGATGTGAGAAACTGATTGAAAGGATAAGCACCTTGCCGCGTACATGATGCGAATGATCGCGAGCTATCATGTCGGCATCGCTTCATGCGTATGCTTTAATTCGGTAACTAGCGCAAGGATGAACCACTTGCAACAGCGAGACTTGTTTAAATACGATCGACTTGAACATATATGCCTCAGCTAAAAAAAAATTTGGCAGATCCCACGTGCAGTGGGAATCAAGGAAATGCGAAGCACGCATAAGGAACGTAAAATAGATTTGCATTGTTGTCTCGCTATACCGAGTTTGGTACATATGAAGATAACAAAACGGCCACAAGAGCACCCATGTAAACCATGCCACTCATACACGCCTGTCATGATTCTAACGCTATGAGTTGTCATTTACGTTCGTCATGCAGTCGTGTTGTGCCATAGCAATTTTGGTATACATCCCTTTAAGGAAACGAGTGGCATGTACATCATGCCGCTAATGACATGCATGTCACGATTTTCATGTTATGACCTGTCATTTATGATCGTCATGCAGTCATGCTGTGCCAAACCAACTTTCGTATAGGCTCCGTGCAGTCGAGTTTTCCATGCGCGACATCAGCGCCAGAATGCGCTGCCTGGCGGAGAGAAGAAGCAAAATTGGGCAGACTGTGACAGGGAAACGCGCGATCGCGATGCGCGTCTCCAACTCTATAGCAGCAACGACCGCCCGTCCCACCTTCTTTCGTTTTATTTCCTTTGAGACGCGCGCTCCAAACCTGCAGCAAACTTTTCCAAAGGGCGACGGCGCCAGCGTTCGTGTGGTTCGCAGCACGCCCGGAAACTAGCGAAGAAACGCGCGCGTCGCTGTTGCCTCGGTTTCCACCGTGCGCGACTGAGCCTTCCGACGAGAGCTACGTAGCGCCCTCTGGTCAGTAGACGGAGCCCATACATCCCATTAACGAAACGGCAGTATAGCGCCATGACCATGGCATGTAAATCATGCCGGTCATGACAAGCGTGCCATGATTCTAATGTTATGACCTGTCATTTACGTTCGTCATGCTGTCGTGTTGTGTCATAGCAATTTTCGTATACATCCCATTAACTCAACACCTGGCATGTAAATCATGCCGCCCATGACATGCATGTTATGCTTTTCATGTTATGGCCTGTCATTTATGTTCATCATGCAGTCATATTGTTGCATACCAATTTTCCAACACATCCCACTAACGAAACGGCCAGGAGAGCACCAAGACCGTCGCATGTAAATCATGTCACTCATGACATGCATGTCACGATTTTCGTGTTATGACCTGTCATTTATGTTTGTAATGCACTCATGTTGTGGCATGCCAATTTGCGTATACGTCCCATTAACAAAACGCGTGGCATGTAAATCATGTCATTCATGACATGCATGTCATGATTTTCATGTTATGACCTGCCATTTATGTTCGTCAAGCAGTCATGTTGTGCCATACCAATTTTCGCATACATCCCATTATCGAAACGGCTAGGAGAGCCCTAAGACCGTGGCATGTAAATGATGCCGCTCATGACATCCATGTGACGATTTTCATGTTATGACCTGTCATTTATGTTCGTGAGGCAGTCATGTTGTGCCATACCAGTTTTCGCATACATCCCATTATCGAAACGGCCAGGAGAGCCCTAAGACCGTGGCATGTAAATGATGCCGCTCATGACATGCATATCATGATTTTCATGTTATGACCTGTCATATATGTTCGTCATGTAGTCATGATGTGGCATACCAATTTTCGTAAACATCCGATTATCGAAACGGCCAGGAGAGCACAAAATCGTAGGCGGCTAGATAGATAGATAGATAGATAGATAGATACGCTCAAACTCGCCGAAGTTCGCTAAGAAATGCTTCGCATTTAATATTGTTTCAGGAAATCCTTGCGCAAAAACAAATGTAACGGAATAGGTACTCAAGCATGCGATATTGGTGACGCTATAACCTATGTAAATACGGCTGTGATAACGCACACACACAAAAAAAGCAATAACGTGTCAAGGACAAGGCTCTCAACCGCTAGCAAGGCGCATAACGTACCGCGGCTTGCGGCTCTGCCCATACGCTCAGTTCCGATCGTGAAGGCTTGAAGTCCTGTAACGACGCGGAAAATTTCAAGCGTGCAGTTCATTCGAGCAGTCTGACAATCGAAAAAAAATTAAAGCACATCATAACCACTACAGCATTGCCAAAGACACTTCTCGTGTGTATGCTATATCGCAGCCGTAAGCAATTTGCGAAAGCGTCGCTGTAATCGGCCTTTCGCCCGCGGCTACGTGAATTAAGCTCTTATATATTTGTCTCATTTGAGTGAATGAAATTCGTATGACGTATGTATAGCTTCCCCACTTCAATAACACACGGCGACCGCGATTACTTCTACACACCGAGCTAAACTAACGTCGTGCGCGCTTTACGGTAAGCGTGATCGCTGTGTCCGCACTTTGTTTATGCTAAGAAACTTCGAGCGTTACACGTACTTGACAAACTTGTGACAATGTTATTTCTCTCAAATGAAACAAGCCGCACTAACGCTAAATAATTACACATATGCTTAGTCGTGACGAAAATGTCTGGCGCATAACCGATGCGCCACGGGCATTACAGGTTCGTCCCTTTGACAACACATGGACGTCCTAAGGACTACAAAAAGACGTCCAACTTGGGAGGTAGGGACGTCCCATGGGATGTCCCATATACCGGAGAAAAACATCCCAAGTGATACGAAAAGAGATGTTTTTGGGATGTCCCGAACGGCGAGCTTGAGGGAGGTTATTGGGATCTTCTTATTTTTTTTTCTTTCTTTGGGAGATTTATTAATTTCTCACATGCCGGCAGTCTTTCACTGACCAGAGAACTCCTTGTAACCCCCCCCCCAAAAAAAAGCGTCCAAAATAAGGTGAGTACCACAATTATTTATTGCACAGCAGTAGATCGGTGGAAGTATCATATGCATAGATTCTCCCACATGTCCTCTGCTTTCCGCCACCAGTGGTCTTCATTGCTAGACTATTGCCAGTTCTGCTGCACAGGTGAACGAGGGTGCGGATGTCTGAGATTTTTTCTTCTGTGTTCTGCGTTTCATTATCAATGAAGGCAGTCTGCGTTAAAAAAAATATGACACGGAAAATGCAGTGCGGCAGTAATACAGGCGATGCAAATGTTAGCGTTGTAACAATACTCGCAGCACACGACCTACCGCGGGCCACGCATGTAGCATCCATGTCCCGTACCCGTTGCTTCCGTGAGCAGACACTACAGAAGGGGCAACAAACAAAATGTAAGAAAGCTGCTAAGAATGCTTTAAACTTACCTAAAATGTACCTAAGAATGCTTTAAACTTACCTAAAGGCTGGATCGACGAATATTCCAAAGACGCTGGACCACACCGATAAACAAGCCGGTGACAATTTAACTACCACGTACGTACATAAGACCACGTGTGGCGACAAACTGAACCGCTCGCAGTGACTTAGGGTGTCGGCCGTGAAGGCTCTTGCCGAAGTGCACGTATTTGAAAAAAATTATTTGTACATATATTACCTCTGACAAATACCAGTGCATAGATTTTTTCGGCAGCATGTCTCTTTTATAGCAAAGCTTATTTACAAATTATTTTACCGCTTCAAATACAACTTTTCGGTAGGTGTGTTTGTATACGAAATCCAAGACGTTTAAGCCGTTTCCTGTTTTGTGTCCGTGTTACCGCGTATGAGAATAAAATGCGGTGGTACTGTGGCTCAGCAGACTTCGGCGTTCCCGTGTGGTGATCAGCACAAGAGGCCTGCACTTCAGAATATTAACTCACTACTTACGAAGAAATAACAAAATTATAACCGGCGCCCTCGATACAGTGCCTAGAAATATACTTTTTCCAGGCACTATACCCTCGATCACCGCTGACTTCGAACGCGCGCGCTCCATTAAGCAAACGCCTGCATGCAAAATTAAATTACCGGGTTATCTGTCGTTGTACCGCAATAGTCATATAGTGGCACTTGCTGCAAGGCACTAATTTGAAGTCCTAGTAAAGGCCAACAATGGATGTATTTGGGTTGATCCCTAATTACATGTCCTTTGGACGGTTTTTGGACATCCCAACATGGATGTGGGATGTTGGTACATTCCGGGGACGTCCCTGGGATGTTGTATGTTGTCTGATATATAAGCAGGAAACTGATAAAAACCTATCGCACATATCTTGCGCGTTGCTGAGCAGCCAACCCACGGCGCAGATCATCGGTGAACACTTTTTTCATCATTTCACGGCGGTGAGAAGCACCCGAACCAGCGAAAACGCAGCAGCTGCTACGGTAGGCGCGATGGCGGATGACCATGCGAAACCAAAACTCCCGACGACAGCGCCTCCGCATCTTCGTGACGTAGGCCCGGTGGAATAGGTCTATACAGAACGCACGTGCCAATACTTTATCGTGGTTATATGCGAGCGCAGCACGCACGTACATACCAACACATGCGTACACGCACATACCCAGACAACACATGGACGTCCTAAGGACTACAAAAAGACGTCCAACTAGGGAGGTAGGGACGTCCCATGGGATGTCCCATATACCGCAGAAAGACATCCCAAGTGATACAAAAAGAGATGTTTTGGGATGTCCCGAACGGCGGAGTTGTGGGAGGTTATTGGGATCTTTTTATTTTTTTTCTTTATTTGGGAGATTTATTAATTTCTCACATGCCGGCAGTCGTTCACTGACCAGAGAATTCCTTGTAACCCCCCCCCCCCCAAAAAAAAAAGAAAGCGTCCAAAATAAGGTGAGTACCACAATTATTTATAGCACAGCAGTAGTCCAGTGGAAGTACCATATGCATAGATTCTCCCACATGTCCTCTGCTTTCCGCCACCAGTGGTCTTCATTGCTAGACTATTGCCAGTTATGCTGCACAGGTGAACGAGGACGCGGATGTCCGAGATTGTTTCTTCTGTGTACTGCGTTTCATCAAATAAGGCAGTCTGCATAAAAAAAAATATGACACGAGAGTGAGGAAAATGCAGTGCGGCAGTAATACAGGCGATGCAAACTCACTACTTAGGAAGAAATAACAAAATTATAACCGGCGCCCTCGATCACCGCTGACTTCGAACGCGCACGCTCCATTAAGCAAATGCCTGCATGTAAAATTAAATTATCAGGTTATCTGACGTTGTACCGCAATAATCATATAGTGGCACTTGTTGAAAGGCACTAATTTGAAGTCCTAGTAAAGGCCTACAATGGATGTATTTGGTATGATCCCTAATTACATGTCCCTTGGACGGTTTTTGGACATCCCAACATGGATGTGGGATGTTGGTACATTTATGGGACGTCCCTGGGATGCACACACACACACACAAGCCCCACCGAGTCAATGTCAGTAGGGGGCGAGCTGTCGAGCGGAGTTAAAACCGCCCGGTCAGCCCGATCCCAACAGGGATGTGGATGTTGGTACATTCCGGGGACGTCCCTGGATGTTGTATGTTGTCTGATATATAAGCAGGAAACTGATAAAAACCTATCGCACATATCTTGCGCGTTGCTGAGCAGCCAACCCACGGCGCAGATCATCGGTGAACACTTTTTTCATCATTTCACGGCGGTGAGAAGCACCCGAACCAGCGAAAACGCAGCAGCTGCTACGGTAGGCGCGATGGCGGATGACCATGCGAAACCAAAACTCCCGACGACAGCGCCTCCGCATCTTCGTGACGTAGGCCCGGTGGAATAGGTCTATACAGAACGCACGTGCCAATACTTTATCGTGGTTATATGCGAGCGCAGCACGCACGTACATACCAACACATGCGTACACGCACATACCCAGACAACACATGGACGTCCTAAGGACTACAAAAAGACGTCCAACTAGGGAGGTAGGGACGTCCCATGGGATGTCCCATATACCGCAGAAAGACATCCCAAGTGATACAAAAAGAGATGTCTTTGGGATGTCCCGAACGGCGGAGTTGTGGGAGGTTATTGGGATCTTTTTATTTTTTTTCTTTATTTGGGAGATTTATTAATTTCTCACATGCCGGCAGTCGTTCACTGACCAGAGAATTCCTTGTAACCCCCCCCCCCCCCAAAAAAAAAGAAAGCGTCCAAAATAAGGTGAGTACCACAATTATTTATAGCACAGCAGTAGTCCAGTGGAAGTACCATATGCATAGATTCTCCCACATGTCCTCTGCTTTCCGCCACCAGTGGTCTTCATTGCTAGACTATTGCCAGTTATGCTGCACAGGTGAACGAGGACGCGGATGTCCGAGATTGTTTCTTCTGTGTACTGCGTTTCATCAAATAAGGCAGTCTGCATAAAAAAAAATATGACACGAGAGTGAGGAAAATGCAGTGCGGCAGTAATACAGGCGATGCAAACTCACTACTTAGGAAGAAATAACAAAATTATAACCGGCGCCCTCGATCACCGCTGACTTCGAACGCGCACGCTCCATTAAGCAAATGCCTGCATGTAAAATTAAATTATCAGGTTATCTGACGTTGTACCGCAATAATCATATAGTAGCACTTGTTGAAAGGCACTAATTTGAAGTCCTAGTAAAGGCCTACAATGGATGTATTTGGTATGATCCCTAATTACATGTCCCTTGGACGGTTTTTGGACATCCCAACATGGATGTGGGATGTTGGTACATTTATGGGACGTCCCTGGGATGCACACACACACACAAGCCCCACCGAGTCAATGTCAGTAGGGGGCGAGCTGTCGAGCGGAGTTAAAACCGCCCGGTCAGCCCGGAGTCCTCGATGAAGGTGAGGACTGCGGCGAGAGCGGAGCGTCGACGTTCAGAGGATCCGGAAGGGAACAGCACATCTTGCTCCGTGGCACAGGGCAGCCCGAGTTGGCGGTAGCGAGCGCGCAGCTGATCTCGTTCGCTGCTGAAGGCCACGCACTCACACAAGAGGTGTGAAAGGGTTCAGTCCTCTCCGCAGTCGCGGCACGCGGGGGAGGAGAAACCGCGGAGCCGATGGCGGCGCTCCGCTGGCCAAGCACCTCCGGTGCGCATGGCGAGGAGGAGAGTCCGGGAGAAACCAGTTGCCGGGAGTGGGCGTGGCAGGCTACCGTCAACAACACGGGCGTCGGGGTGAGCGCGTGCGAGCTCTCTGCGAAAGTTTATCCTCGCGGAGTCGTACGAGCTCGCGCAATCAATCACCGGGGCGTCCGGGCTGTGGGCGCGCTTCGCGAGGTCATCCGCTGCCTCGTTGCCCGCGATGCCTACGTGTGCAGGGAGCCACTGGAGGACTACGTCGAGTCCGCTCTCCTGCAGGGATATTATATAGCTGCGGGCAACACGTTGGGCGAGAGGCCCGGGCCGCGTTCCTCCTTCGCGATCAGACGCAGGGCCGGCTTCGAGTCACAGAAAATGGCTGCAGATGTGACGGCCGGCGTTTCCCGAAGAAGGTCCGCGGCCAGTTGGAGCCCGACGAGTTCGGATGTCGTGGATGACGCACAGTAAGCGAGTCTGCGCACTGTTTGGACACACCGAGTCCGGGCGCGCGGTGCAGGCAGCAGCAGCCGATCGGTCCGCCAGCACCGAGCCGTCCGTGAACAGGTGTGTCCGACCGGCAAGGTCGTCGTGCATTCTGGATGCCGCCTCCTGCGCGACCGCACCGCGAGGCATGTGTCGCTTTGCGCGCATTCCCGGTAGACTCACACACGTCGGACAGGTGAAGGTCGCGGTGAGGGGCAGGCCAACGCGCACAGGACACTGCAGTCATCGCACACAATCCCCTCGTAGATTGGGGAGCCTACATGACTGCTCCCTATCGTAGATGTCCATCATGCGCCCCACGCGCGACTCGGGCACACTGCGCAGGCAGTCGAGGAGGGGGGCAGCCCCGGGCGCACGATGGATCCGCTCCAAGTGACACAGGGCTCGCATGTCGGCCGTGAGAGAAGGAGGCCACGCTGGCCACGCACGAGCCTCCGCCAGAGTGTCCACAACACGAGAAGCTCGCGGCATCCCGTGGCACATTCGGAGGACTCGGCGGTGGTCACGGTCGATTTGGAGCCACTGTATCGCGGACACACAACACAGGGGAAGGGCATAAAACACGAGGGAGAGCGCCAATGCTTAAATAGGGAGTGGTTGCCCCCCTCATTTGCCCATGTAGGGAGCACGGCTAAGCATCCGTGGGGGTAGGGGAAAGGGAGTGAAAGAGATAGAGAGGAGAGAAAGGCCGTAGTGGAGGGCTCCGGAAATGTAGACCACCTGGGGTTCTTTAACACGGGCCTCTGGCATTTTCGCCTCCATCGAAAATGCGACCGCCACGGCCGGGATCGAACCCGCGTATTTTGGGCAGCCGAGTACCGTAACCACTACACCACATCAAGGGGCTTTAGGCTTTAGTGCGCATCGCTCCGGCGCGGGGAGGTGCGGGGAGGGATGAAATCCGAGGAGGATTGAGGAGGAAAGCGCGCGTGTGGAGGAGAGTGTCGTTACTTCCCAACATCAAGGGGTTTTATTTACCCGATATAAAGGGTACAACATCCATCCATCCATCCATCCCGATGCAAAGGGTCAGTAGTGCACTGAAAGGGGCTGGGTTGGCCGTATCATCATCATCATCATCAATGCACACCACTCTCGGGTCGTCTCTCGGGCGTGAAGCATGTGTTTTGAGGGCCACCGTTCGTAAGTGTTGTGGCCACCCGACGCCGTAGGTGGCCTCTCTAATTTATCTGCGGTGTTGTCTGATTGTGGCAGCTGTTGACGTGAGGCTGTAAGTGCTGAATAGAAATTGTAACTAAGAATATAGCGCGATCAGATTATGGCATTTTGCAGTTTGAAGGCCCTGCTGAGGCAAATAATGACTCTGCAGTTATTGTCCGCACAGACTGTTCATTCTTGACTCTTCTATTGGGACTTGCTAATCGAGCCGTGCTGTCAAGCACGGTTACGAGGAAGATGCATCATATTCTTCGAGGTATCGTCAAGTCTGACTCTCCGGATGAAGTCAAACGAAACTTGATCGAAAATAAGCTTATTCCAGCTGCTTCAAAACCCATGAACTCAAGTGACTGTCAGTCGTTGCTTGAAGCCTCATGGGAGCTCGCAGTCAGTGGTGACAGTGACTTTCTCCAAAACGGCGGAATTCAGGTGAGCTGGCTCTTGCTACAGTTTTAATGACTCAGATTTTGTTTTTGAGGGTGAGGATGTGTACGAATTACATTTTAAAAATATGTATGCGCCTTTGTTGGCGGTTGTTACAATCAAGAATCTGTCGCGCGTAGTCGGAGAGTTCCCGCGGATAAGAGCGCTGAGGCCCATTGAACTCGTGAATCTTGGCACTGCACCGACGTGCCTCCGATGGAGAACCAGCAGCTCTCGAGTTGCCGCTAGGGGGCTGCAGTCATGTAGGCTCCCTAGTTGCCGCGGCAACCTAGCAGGGGACCATGCCTCCGTGCGTAATACAGTGAAACGAGTAAGAAGAAGCCTTGAGATCGGCGTTTTATTTTGTAAGCCGACGCAACAACCAAAAAGGCTTTTATTGTCAGGGAAATGATATGGAGCACAAAACTGTGGACTCCTTTCAAGGTTGCTTCCTGCAAAGGCTCTTCAAGCTGGTGTTGCAGAACACTCAAAGAAGCCCTGCTAAGTTGCATAAAGAGCGCACTCGACATATAGCACATTTTACTCTAGATTGTCGCGACTGTCCGAGGCACATTACAAAAGTATGACTGCTAGAAAAACTGTGTTGGTGAAGCATATTTTGCCACTGATTAAAAACGCACGGCAAAGCCACCTTTTTATGGTTATATCCTCAATAGCTTCCTTAACAAGCTCCTGAAATTTCCTGATGTGTCAGACTCTAACGATGGCCGACTGCACATTTGTAAGTACGTTCGTTTGACGATGTCTAGTCGGCATTGTTAATACAAAGCATGATTGCTGAAACAAATTTGCAATTTTCGATTACACCGGCCTTGCATATGTAGGGTGTGTTGGCCACTTCATGCTCTGCCGTCAATTTCACAAAAAGTTGTAGCAGACTCAGTTTGCACTGTAGCAGATTCAGTTTGCACTGTTCAAACACCGTGAACAAAAATGACTTCTAAATTTAAGTAACTTGGTACAAAAGACGTGACTATACAGTGATTACCTAAGTCATTCAAAAGAACTGTCACTGGACCGAATTCCCTGCTCAAGCTGATTTCATTCAAAGGGGCTGTATGATGATGCATAGTGCACACTGCATCAAGCTTCGCGTGCACTGTCTGCACACACATACTTTAATTTGCTGTCATGAGAAGCCAAGTTTTGTGTGGCACTTTGCAGAAACGTCAGAATTGTCATTGTGTAAAAGTACATCATCCAAGTCGTAAGCACACACCGTTGTGCAGCACTTGCGTTCCTTCGACAGCACATGATCTGAAGCATACGAAATCGATAAAGCCTCAATGCATCATATTGGGGGTATCGCTGGTCAGCCGCTTCGCCGGATCGGACCGGAGCATCTCTGCGTTCACGTGTCCTAAATGCTGCTTTTAAACTACCTTTTGCAGCACAAACCTTGCATTGAAGAACGGACATCAAGCAGGAGCCGAGTTTTCTATATTCGTGTAGTGTTAAGTTCAGAAATGTGGCCTAACACAGTGTTTCACGCAGGCATTTGTGCAATATGTAAATGTGAATTTCCTAG
Organism: Hyalomma asiaticum; assembly: GCA_013339685.2. Classification (NCBI taxonomy): domain Eukaryota; kingdom Metazoa; phylum Arthropoda; class Arachnida; order Ixodida; family Ixodidae; genus Hyalomma; species Hyalomma asiaticum. The sequence goes on from CM023483.1 coordinate 43,237,491, forward strand.
CCATTGCTGCCAGGCAGAGCTAGTTGGCCTAGGCGCACCAGGAGAGTGGGGAAAGCTTTGCACAAATGCATGAAAGAGTGTGAATTTTTCGCAGGGAACTGCCACGCCGCGGTGCTACTGTGTCCAACTCGCAGGCTGTCTGTGCTGAGGCCACACCGAAGTGGCTGGTGCCTACCATGTGCTTATGTTTTTGGTTGCTGTTAGTCAAAATTGCTGTAATTAAAGCCCCGTAATGTACTGTGTCACTGCAAGAACATGTTATTGGGCTATGAGTAATGGGGTTTTATGTATCTATGCTTACAGGACTGTCGTCACAATGGTCTGCACTGTTACACATTCGTTCTATGCACTCTTTCCACACATATTACATTGTGAGGAGCAGTGTTCTAACCGAATGCTGTGTGGCATGACTAATGTAGCTTGGGTTCCAAATTGAAAAGCTCGTTATGGCGCATCTAACAAAAGCTTAGCAGTTAGGTATGCATGCAGTAAACGATTAGCTCACGCTAACGCTTTGCACCTTTGATTTTTTTTTTTCTCGTATGTATGATGAACTATGGAGGACCGCCTCCCACAGCAGCAGGTGCCCCTTGCCTTTTGCGCGGTTCCTGTGACTAGAATGCTGGAATTTCGGCAGCAGCGGCGTGGTGTGGCAGTCTCCTGCAAAAGCCTCTCGAGGATGGTGGCCCTTTGGCTACTGTCCCCGTATTCCAGGTCGTGGTAGCTCATGTGGCTTAGGCACACAATTTGGCCAGTGCTGGTTCCCCATCGGGTTGAGTGTCGTTATAATGAGACACGTCGTTATAATGAGACAGAGAACCAACAGGCTTGATGAATCACGATGGTAATGAAGCCAGTGAACAAGTAGAAGCAAGGGCAACTTAAGTTTGCTTAGTTGTAATTAAAGAGAAGAGATGGGATGAGAAAAGACAGCTGACCTTGGGTAGAACATGAACGTGTTTGTACGTGGTGATTTTTCCAATTGAGCTACTGCAGCTTTGTTTTTCTTTCCAGTTTTTTGGATAAACATTTTTTTTGGATAATAATAAAAATGTGAAATGCAGCAGTAGACACCTTTCTTTAGGATAATGGGATAATTTTGGCTTTTTGTTTTTTAGCTGCTTTTGAAGTATTCCAGTCTTAAAAGTAGGTCTGCAATGTCAATTAACCAGCTAGTTGTAAGATGACTGGCTCTTTTTATAATAATAATCATTTGTCCGGGCTTGCTCGCGTAACCTCTAAATAATGTCAGACTACAGATTGAGATTGACAGGAGTGTGATTGTGCGCGGTTCCTTTCACTGAGGGCAAGCGTTCTTTTCAGAGCACCATCTGCCAACGTTCCTCGAAATTAGTCGATGTCTCCTTCTACGTGTGCATGCACAACACTGACAGACTCCAGCATTGATTTCGCGCAACCGCATCTGTTAGACACTTTGGCTCTGAGCATCTGCATTCTGTAGCTATAAAGAACCAAAAGCTCCACATGCTCCAGAAATTCTAACCACTTGTTCCTGATCGTGCACGTACACCTAAGTACGTGTAACATTTTGCCTTCATCGAAACATGACAGCTATAGTTGGGAACAGACCCATGTCTTTTGAAAAAGCTTTCACTTCAGATGTCCGCACAAGAACGCTTTTCTGCATGCTGTGAAGTAATCTTTGTGCTGTTTTGTTTTTGCTCCGTTCCTTTGCATCTTCGCATGGCGGTATCAGGGAAACTTGGGTAAATTGCTAAACATCTACACTTTGCGATGAACCAGTCCAAAAAAAAAGAAAGAGGTCTATAAAGGGTGGGCTCCCATGCTTAAGAAACAAACCTGTCATCGTCCACGCTGCCTTTGGCATTGTGCTCATCAAGTGTGCACCCTCGGTACTTTATAACCAAGAGAAAAAGACTGCCCTTGTTATTATTTTCAAAAGAATGTGTTGTGAAACCTACTGAATGAAATGTCTTGTCTGCTGGTGCGAGTCCCGGCAGTGTCGCTTTCGTTCCCTTAGAGACTAGACGGCACGAGAAGTGTCTCAAGTAAACAGTACATTGTTTTGGGCTCCTTAAAGCTGCCCATTCAGATATGCTGGGATGGGTAACGGAATGCTTGTGAATATTACAGGTGGCCTGATGCTTATCCATACACATGCAGTACATGATAACCTTGTCCTAGATATTTACTCTATAAGAATACATTCAGGAAAAGAGAAAGGTCCCTTCAGCTGCATTTAAAGATGATTAAACTAGCCTGGGCGGCAAAGAATATGGATGCATTTCGTAGCAGTACCAACACAAAGATTTGATTCATTTCACACTCTGTTATTATCTTCTGAGCTGAAATAAGTTTTGTCTGTAAACATTTCTTTTTTGATCGATAGCTGTTATAAGCTTTGCACTGCAGGCACCAAGGTGTGTGGCCGAGCAAACGAGAAAGCAGATATTTACCGTATTTTCCAGTGTATAAGACGCGGTTTTTTTCTAAAAATTTCGGAGGTGCGTCTTATACAACGGTGCATCTTATACATACTTTTTTTAACGACTAGAGCAGTCCGGCGCGAATTATGCGTCATAATTATAATAACGAAGGCTCAACATGCCTGTACTACAGTTCCACAGCAAAACCAATGTACATAAAATGGAAAAATAAAAAAAATAAGTATGTCGTGTAATAATGTGTAATATAATGCAACTAGCGCGGTAACTCTTTTGGATACGATCTAACGTAACACTGCAAAACGTACGGCTGCTCCAGGGAAGGCGCAGCACGTAGAAGTGTTTACAAGCCGCTGATGGCTGCCAAGGTAGCGCTATCTCGGCAGCCGACAGCCAAGCGACACTAACCCCCGCCTCGCATCTTTTCATGCTTGTTAAAGACTGGCGGGCCGTCTCCTCCCCGCATAGACGGCAGGTTTCCCTATCGGGGTGATGTTATCACATCGGCCCTCGGAGCTACGGAGATAGGTCGGGCTCGTTTGATCTCTGCTTCAGCCGTTTTCTTCGCCCCCACTCGCATGCTTTTATTCTAGCGACCGTACTTTGGGCTTCGGGGGCTTCCGGAGAAAAGAATCGGAAAAGGGGGCATCGCACTTGCAGCTCCTTTTGCGTATGACTGCACTCGCCTGCGCAGCGAGGGCCGCGGCCGCGCGGCTGTTGGTCTGTGTGTGCGCGCCGGCGAGCTCGGGACGGGGAGTGCAAAATATGCGAGGTCTTTTTTTTTTGCAAAGGTGGCTAAACATTAGGGGTGCGCAAATTTTGCGAGGGCGCAAATAATGCGGGTAAATAGGGTATTCCAAAGCGCGTCGGGGGACGAGGACATTGAGGGCTTCGACGAATAAAATGTTTTTCCTGCAGTCATGCGGAACGTTTCAGTGGGTGTGCATTATTTTTTCTTGCAAGTTTGGTCTAGTAGAAGTTTTCTTACGGACTAGAGCTCAGAAACGTACGTACGGCATTTTACAAGGCTCGCTCAACCTCACGTTATGAAGTTTCTTTGTGGGAAGTGAGTGAATATAGGTGCGTCTTATACACCGGTGCGTCTTATATATTAATTTTTGCATGCAAGCTTGCGAAAACTGGGTGGTACGTCTTATACAAAGGTGCATCTTATACACCAGAAAATACGGTACACAGATGTGGTAAACCACCAGGAAGCGGCGAGTTGTTGTAGCAGCGGTGGAAAAAACAGAGCTTGGTCTGCTGGGGCACTGGTAATATTAGCTTTGGCTGCAGCGAACCTCCTTGCATCCAGCATTCCCACATTCCAACAATCCAACATTAACAGGTGAGCGGAGTTTCTGTTCATTTTTTAAAATCTCCATGTGTGTGACACATACCGTATTTTCTAAGCACACTCCCTCTTCCCCTTTATTTTCAAAGAAAAAGGTTTGCCTGCGATGCCCCTTTTCTTACAGTAAAGAGCCAGTGCCAAGCATGCTCACTCACCGCCAATCTATGAGACGATCTCTCCGGACCTGCTATGGAATACTGCAAGTGGCAGCTCAAGTATTGCGACAGACTTGAGATGGAGTGGCGGTGAGAGGGAGTGACCAATTGTCAGATGCGAGAAGCATTGGGTTCACTGTGTTACCTGCTTTTCATTCTACTGCTTGTGAAATGAAATGAGATTTTTCGCACCCGTATTGTTGAAATATTGCCACAAAAAGGGGGTGTGGTGTGAACCAATTTTAGATTTTGCTAATCCAAGCACTCACCTTCAGAGTTTGAGTATCATGGTTCTAAAAAAGGGGGTTGCTTAGAATCTAGAGAATACATTACTATTTCATGTTGACCGGTTGTAAATAACTACAGTCGCTGCAGTTAACACTGATGTGATGGTTGATGGCATGATCAGAAGTATGGTTGCAGAAAGACTTCATGAAGTGCATTTGTGATATCAGCCGGTTGCTGAAGCGCAATGTCTGATGATTGAGGTTTTCTTCATCACGGCTTGATCTGTTCAAGAAAGAATTCCTGCTGTTCGGAGTCTACTGGGTTTAGCTTGTCTGGACTCGGCATATTTATTATGGGCAAAATGAAAATGCTTTGTTGAGTGAATTGTGGTACGTAGTATATGTTTTGTAGCCGTTGTTCGTGCCTGTAGTGCCTAAAAGTAAGGATAACGCATTGCACTGGTTAGCAACTGTCAAGAACCCAATAGCTACAGGTTAATTTACCATCAATGAATGTGCGTTGTATCATGACAGAGTGTAACACTTTTCCTTTGTTTTTCACAGCCGCCATTCACTCATCCTATGCAGGCATATTCACCGATATGAGGAACATGTTCCATCCATTTGCAGGTGTTCACAGCATGGTGCAAGCATCACAAGAGTGCTCTTACACGGTTCTTCACCCATATCCACTTGACAACAGCGCTGACGTCACCTGAAGTCATTCACAAAGACAAGTATGCAGTGTATGCTCACGTAGCTACTGTTAACCGCATAGAGCAATGCATGATATGCTTGAAACAAGTGCAGAAGCCATACCACCCAAGCTCTGTAATTCACTCTACATTTTCATGCGGTTTGAACTAGCAGGATGTGTCTTAGCGATGTCCACATCACATTTTGGCAACTTTTGATATTTTACAAAAGGTAACTCTTTCTTGAATAAGAAGTTGACAACCCAGTTTGTTGACCATGTGCCAGACATTGTCATTGCCGCCATCTTGCTTATTGACTGATCATGTTGCCTCCGTTGTTGATTGTCGCATCGCCATGGTTTAAAATGTCAATAAGTGCATAGTGAATGAAAATTATTTTCTGTTTCGTATTATTTGCATATAATGCAAACCACCGTAGGAAGGTGCACTAGAATTTATGAGGTACCCTATAAGGTGTGTTAAAAAGGAAAGAAAGAAAAGACAAGTTGGATCATGTTGCAAGTAGAGCCACTGAAGCAGTTAAAATATCCACTTATGCCTCTAGGAGTCTTGTCAATGCAGCCACTAATCCCAGTTGCATGCCTTCTCTTCCACATACCAAAGCTTACTGTTCTCATTTTTCCATTGTTAGTGGTGGTGGCATTGTGTGGAACATGTCATAGCCTATGATTAGTACCACCATTGATGCATGGGCTAGTCATGCATCTTTTGTAGGAGAGGTTTGAGGTTTTACAAAATTTGGACCATTGTGTGTGTTATGTATATTGCAGAGACCATCACCACTGTGCTGTCCATGTGGTGCACTTGGTAACCTGCAGTGTTGAAATTTGGTTCCGTTTGCTGCTAGCATTTCTCGCTTTCCATTTGGTCTTTTACATTTGTTACTGTCATTTGTTCAGCATTCTGTACATATGCAACTAACACAATACTTCATACCAAGCCTTCATTATTTCTTAATGTTACTTTACTGGAAAATTACTGCTTTATACAATGAAGATGAATTTGGAGAAACTATTGACTCATGCAAATTGTGCTACTTTTGTGACGTGTGTACTTACCGTATAAATCGGAATATAGGTCGAGTGGGAATATAGGTCGACCCCCCAAGTTCAGGTGACCATTAAAAAAAAAAAAGAACCCAAAATTGCCGAAACACGTTTATTTGCGAATCGGGCGCGCTGCCCACCTGTCGTCGGAGCTCCCCTCAACCACCATCGCAGCTGTACCTATTCGTCAGACGAAGTATCCCTGTCCTCTGAACACGAGAGTTTGTCGCAAGCCACCTCCCAAAGTGCGTCGGCTTCCGTGCCATCCAGCGAGTTGCTAATGCAACGTTTCTTAAAGCATTTTCCACCATAGAATCTGGCAAGGAACGCCAGTCGGAAAGCACCCAGCCGCGGACAGTCGCAAACGGGAGGCTTTTGTAGGTGGCCCGTTGGAGTCTTCGGGTTGTCGCCGGACATCCACTCCTGCTCAGTTTCTCGAGTGAGCTCCACAGCTTTGTTGCGAATGGTATCCACGGTCAGTGGCATCGCGCGCACGCGAACTTCCTGCACAAAGTCCGCGAGCGTATCCTCCAACTGTGGATGAACCGCACTTCGCCCACGAAACGACGTTTTCCGAGGGTTGCACATCTGCAGCTTTCCTTTATGCGCTCTGCACTAGCGCACGCTTTTTTCTGAAACGCCAAAGCGGCGGCGCTGAGCGGCCATGTTGCCGTTCGCTTCGGCGAACTCAACATTTAGTTTAAATGCAGCTGAGAACTGCGTCCTCGTGCCGCTACTCACGTTCAATAAACGAAAAAAAAAAAACAACACTCAACAAATCAGACGCAACGTCAATCGGAGCGGAAAACTGAACAGATCGGAAGCACAGTGTGAACAGGGAAAACAGGGAAACTAAAAAAAAAAAAAAAAAAAAGCCTGCTGTTGGATTGGGATGTGGATACGGCTGTATGTGGCTTTTGACACTCATGCACACCACATGTTGCCTGACGGCGACGCACCGTCGGTTAAACACCGCTATATAAGACGAGGGGTGACTTTAGCGCGTTGTTTTGTTGAAAATATCTCGACTTGTATTCCGATTTATACGGTAGGTCATGAGTCTGTGGTGCATTAGTACCACTAGCATGATTTGACTATGCTACTAGGCCACCATGGGCCGCTATCACTTGTAATGAAAAAGGAGTTCCATCTCCATTTGCTGGCAGCTAATGTTGCCATTTGAAAAAGGGCCTTTCCCGTATTTCACATATTGGTCATTTCTGCAGGTTGGCCATTGGTATTTGGGAAACATATCGATACTGATCTCCATAATGACTATCACCTGGATGCTGATTCTCCCAGTTTCTGTTGCATGGTGACTGCAGGGGGTGTCTCACGAGAAATATGCTTGAAACCAGTGACGTCTGTGAAGCTTACCACATGTGGGATGGGCCGTTTGCGACAAAGACCGCAGACCACGTGCTTGGGACCCATGGTTTAGCAGGTTGCACTGTAAAGGCGTGTCATGATGTCATGAATATGCGACACTGGTTAAATGCATGCTGTCATAACCCCTTTAAGTGCCTGCTTAGTCTCCAAGTGGGCACCAGTCTCACAATGTTGGATTTGGGGCCATGTGAAGCGGAGGTGACCAGGCACTCGACGAAGTCTATAGTCCCCAAAGACCACAAGTGGGGCAATGTGTGCACAGGTGGGCCACTGGCGGTGGTGTAATGGTATCCTTCGTGCTTCACTACATGGCTGGCTGATGGGTCCGTTCAAGAAATTGGTGCAGGCAGAGTGAACCCCTTTCTCTCCCGGGCCATGGCCACACGCCGCTTCAAGCCCAACCCGCGCTCTTTGCAAAACAAGACGATACCGCGTGCGAGCCACGTGCAGTACCAACACAATCAGTCACCTCGCCTCCCGAAGGTGAAAAAAAAAAACAGCGAAAGGGAAACTATTGACACTGTGTACACATGGGTCACCCTGCCGTCAGCTACGTCGCTCTTCGGGCCAACGAAAAGAAAAAGAACAACAAACAAGAAAAAGAACAGATTCCAGAGGTTCCCAGTGAGGATGGACTCTTCTCCCCCCGACCGGCCGGCTGATCTTCGCTACAGTGGCTTCCCTCTCTCCTGCTGCAGGGATGCTGCATCGCTCTCCCCTCCTGCGTGCGCGAAGAGATGGGTGCCCGAAGCGCTATTCATGGAAGAAGGCTCTCCCTCTGCCTTCTTTGTTTCCTTCAGCGGCCTTTCCGCCATCTTTGCCTCCCTCGGTGCATGTCGGCCATGTGCACCGAACTGCGGCTGTCAACTTTTCATGAAGACTTTAGGCGACCTGGGCAAGAAATAGTGCATCAACTATTCTCTCATTGGTTCTGAATTTACTGAAGAAAGACGCATACGACGCGAAGTCTAAAGAAAGCCGTTGGACTCACCCACTTGAACGTTCAACAGGAGACAAGATGGTCACTCTCCCGGCCATGACATGATGGAAGCCATGGTCAGTCCAACGAGTTTCCGCCACCAAGAAGGAACTACTGAATCTCGGTGGCAATTTGCATCATGCCTTTCCTCGTCCACGCTTCGCCTCACACAACTTCGAAGCGGGTTACCGATCCGTTTGAGAAGTGACATGTGCCTCTCCTCACACCACGATACATCGACAGAGAAATAGAAAGGACAGACAAAGGAAGAGATGCGCGCTTTACATGGTAGAGACGGCCATGGTCAACCCAAGCGCATTTGACGTTGGGAACTGAACGCAACTTCCCCACTCTGCCAACACCTGCTCGTCGTTTGAGCGACCTGGGGCTAGTCCCCTGGCCCCACGTTGGGCGCCAAAATGTGGGGGTTTTCTACTACTACTAGCAGCGGCATCGCCGCTAGCAACCCCATGCCATGGGTTCGAGCACTTGACGAGCAGAGAATGTAGCCGTTGCGTCCGCACGTTAGCTCATCCCAGCCATGCATCACCGCGCTGCCGCGTGCGTCAGCCTGCGGCCCGTCTCGAGGCGGGACAGCAAGGACCGGCGCATGCGGCGAAAGAGGAGAACATTAGGCGTCGCTCTCCCAGCATGGTAATTTAATAAACACGTTAAATAAAACGAACAAAACAAGGCCGAATCCAAAGTCGAATTAAATATAAACAAAGGATAATAAACAACACATGCGAACACAATAGCACAAAGACCATGCAAGGGGGAGAACCTAACCCCTGGCCAGCGCACCTTCGACCGCGCTCCCCTAGTAAAGGAAAATAGAAAGAAAAGAACATACAGAGACGGGTGTCGATCGCAAGTCGCCGCCGTGGTCGCTGGGGCCCGCAAAGGCGCGCAATCCGACTGATGGCCACGACGACCGGAGGTTCACAAAAGTATGTGCGCACCCTTCCAAGTCCCAGTGAGTTCTCTCGAGCATCTCCAAAAACCTGAACGTGCAAATGTCAGAAACTACTAGCTGTTCAATGGCAGACTAGTTAAAACCACATGGGCGAAGCGGGCAGCCCTCCGCAGTGATGGACCGCCGCCCCGTCCAGCTGGGAGAGTGGGATGTAGGGGCATTCCGCACAAAACAGGGCGTCACGCAGGACGCCCAGCGCCCTGACCCCCACAGCATATAACTTGCTACAAGGTTTTCAACATGCACACTGTGAAAGGCCAACGTGACTCAAAGCGTTTTCAATCGTCCCAATCTATGGGATGGGCAATGGGCATGCAACGATTGCCTTTCATCTTGAGCATCAAAGCACCAGCCATAAAACATCATGAGCGCCGAAAGGCCAGCGAACGATATTGTTACACCACCTGGTGTTGCACACTCGTGTCGCCAGCACACTACCATATAAATCGCAATATAAGTCGAGATATTATCAATAAAACAACGAGCTATAGTCACCCCTCGTCTTATATAGCGGTGTTTAGCAGACAGTGCGTCACCATCTGGCAACATGTTATAGCGGTGTTTAGCAGACGGTGCGTCACCATCTGGCAACATGTTATAGCGGTGTTTAGCAGACAGTGCGTCACCATCTGTCAACATGTGGCGTGCATGTGTGTCAAAAGCCGCACATGACCATGTCCACATACAAATCCAGGGTTTTTTTAGTGTTCCTGTTTATTTTTTTTTGTGTTCGCGCTGTGGTTTCGATGCGTTCCCGAGTTTTTCGCTCCGACTGACGTCGCGTTTGATTTTTGTAGTGTTCTTTTTTTTTCGTTCGTTGAATATGAGTAGCGGCACGAGGAGGTAGTTCTCAGCTGTATTTAAACCAAATGTTGTTGAGTTCGCCGAAGTGAACGGCAACATGGTTGCTCAGCACAGCTTTGGCACTTCAGAAAAAAGCGTGTGCTATTGGAGAGCGCGGAAAAGGAAGCTGCAGAAGGGCAACCCTCAAAAAGCATCGTTTCGTGGGCGAAGTGCGGTTCATCCACAGCTGGAGGATATGCTCGCAGACTTTGTGCGGGAAGTTCGTGCACGCTCGCTGCCACTGACCATTCCATACGGTATGGGCCATACAGTACCATTCGCAGCAAAGCTGTGGAGCTCGCTCGGGAAGCTGGGCTCACGAGAGTTCCGTGCACCAAACTCGTGGGTACATCGATTCATGAGACGCAAAGGATTTTCTTTCCGCGAGCACACATCCATCTGTCAAAAGGTGCCGGAGGAGTTTGAGGACAAGCTTGTGAACTTCCAGCGCTTTGTGAACCAGCTTTGTGGGTATAACTACATGATGGGGCAAATTGGCAATGCTGATGAGACCCCCATGTGGCTTGACATGCCTTCGTCGACCACGGTCGCTGGGCACAGCGCCAAGGATGTGAAGCTCTTGTCCAGTGGCAATGAGCACTCGCGCTTCACTATCATGCTGGCTTGCACGGCAGACGGGAGAAAGCTGACATCCTTCGGCATTTTCAAATGAAAAGCAATGTCGACTGAAGCATTCCCGCCCAGTGTTGTCATTCGTGTAAACCAGTAAAGGTTACATGGACGACGCCATGATGCTTGAACGGATACGAGTAGTCTGGAAACATCAGCCAGGTGCACTGCTGCATCCTCGCAGCATGCTTGTGTTGGATGCATTTCGTGGTCACCTGACCGAGGCTGTGAAATGCGCACTCGGCGATGGAAAAACAGACCTCGTCATGATACCAGCTGGTATGACGTCCACCCTCCAGCTGCTTGCCGTGCTGAACAAGCTGTTCGAGGACCGAATGTGGCTGGAGTACCAGGAGTGGATGTCCGGCGACGATCCGAAGACGCCAATGACCTGCCTGCAGAGGCCTTCAGCTTCAACTGTCTGCGGCTGGGTGCTTTTCACCTGGCGTTCCTTGCCACATTCCATGGTGGAAAACGCTTTTAAGAAATGTTGCGTCTTCCGTGCCACTGGATGGCACGGAAGACAACGCACTGTGGGAGGCAGCCAGCGACAAACTAGACAGTGATGCTTCGTCTGACGAGTAGGAACAGCTGCGATGATGGTTGAGGGGAGCTGTGACGATGGCTGGGCGGTGCGCCCAATTTGCAAATAAATGTGTTTAGGCAATCTTTTGTTTTTTTTTTCTTTCTTGGCCACCTAAACTTGGGGAAATGTGTTTAGGCAATCTTTTGTATTTTTTTTCTTTCTTGGCCACCTAAACTTGGGGGGCTGACCTATATTCCCACTCGACTTATAGTCTGGTTTATACGGTACTACAGAGAAGGCTAGCACTGCTGAGGCTGGCAACCTCAGTGGAGTGATGTCATGTTGCTACTGAGGCCTTGGCACACCAGCTGATGTGGGAGGCACAGTCGTTGCTCGTGGGCACAGTGCAACTATGTGAGTTGAGGACAAACAGCTGTGGTGAGTAGGAAGGTGACAGAAATAAGCTCCTAGCTGCCTTGGTGCAAGGTGCTTCGCTTAATTTATGATGTGAATGACGTTACCTAATCAGTGACACAATCTCAAAAATAAACCATTTCAGGGACCCTTTGAAGGAGTCAGAATGGAAGCATCATAAAAGTACTTTTAAAGTCCTGTATGAGCTGCTAAAATTTTCTTCTATCACGTGCTTCAATTAGGAAGCACGTTATGGCAGTGTCGCAGTCAGTACTAACATGGTGCTTCCTTGTGGCAGGATGCTGCAACTGGTAGCAGCTGTGCTGACTAACATGGAGGATCACCAAGCCTTCCCCAAGATCTGCTATGTGGTGCAGACACATTGTATGGTATATCTGGATGGCTGCACGGGTTCTCTGTCTGTCACGTGTGCCATGGTGTCCCTGCTGGAGCGCTTTCCTCAGTGTGTGCCAAAGGTACGTTTTGGCCTCGTGTCCTGTCAGCGCCTCCTGTATCTTTCAGTGCCTGGGCGATGGAGCTCGGAGCAATGGGAATCGGCCGTCGGTCAGCGTTAGTACGGCCAGGGTCCCTCAATACTTCTTTCTGGTCATGAAACTCCCGCCGTAGTTTCATATAGGGACAAAAACAGCCGCCAGAGGCGCCACCGTGAGCAGAAGGGCATCGGTCAGCCGCGCTTGGAAGGGCAGTTGCGCGTTCGCTTGAGTGTTTGCCATGAAAAACATTTTGCCAGATTTTGCACTTCACTGTGTCGAAGATTGTCGGTTATTGCAGTAATTACCCTCGGCCAAATAATACTGAATGGTCGTTCTTTAGTTGGTCAAATCATTGATTGCTCCCAATTGTTTGACGGAGGTGGTCATTCAAGTGACGCAGTTTCGTCTGCGTTCGTGCCTCTACCAGCTTTTCTTAATACTTGTGCGGTTGCTTTTCGGGCTTTAATGACAGAAAACCGCGAATAGGACTAGCTGGGTGAAGAATTAACATAGTTTGGGCTATAAATTACGGTGCACTCGACCGTGCACTAGCCGCCCACAGCATTCATCTGCTATTATGGCTTACTCTGGCGCATCACAATGCTGCCAATGGGAATTTCGCACATTGATTGAACAAGGAAGCCTGTATATGAGGCTATCCTGGCATTACAGCTGTGGCCTACTGCTGCTAGATATTAGCGATATGCGCGGTGTCTATTTCAGGGGCTTTGGTTTTTCGCAACCAAATCTCACCACACTAAAGAGTTGGAACCTAAATTACGTCGCTTTTTTTATTTCATTCCCTTATGCCGTCGTAGTAACTATCACCTGAAAGCATCATCCGAGTCCTTTAACAAAAATGCCAGCGCAAATTGAAATAAACTTGTGTATCACTATTCAAGCTACACTGTTCCTTGCACGTCTCTCCAGTTTCGCTTATACACTTCCTTTTTAAATCGAACTGTAGCTTTCTATGTGTGAAATTTTTCGCCGTTTCAGATCGTCAACAATTGCTGATTATGATGCTAGCGGTAGTGGAGTGCTCCCAAAATTTTGGTTCATTAAGGTGTACCTTAATGCCTAGTACACGCCTCAATAATCGGAATATTCACGTCAATGAAAAATATGACCGCCACGTCCGCAATCGAACCAGCATGTTTTCAGTCGGCAGACAAGGCGTTTACATACAGTGCACAGCATTCCGAATTGTGCTAGCTATGCAGTGTCTTGTTGGTAAGTGTGAGCGGAATTAATGGTGCTGTATCAAATTTGAGGCGGTAATTACTTTCAATTATCAATACAAATGGCCATGAGGACTAGCGTACGTTGCAATTAAAACTAAGTTTTTTAGACTGGCAGGTGCAGTGGAAGAAAGAGAGAAAAAAAGAATTTAGAATAACATTCTATTTCACTGCTTTCCTCTACTTGTCGCTGGACAGGATGGAAGAGTGGCAGCGCGAAATAGCGTGCTCGCGCGTTAAAAAAGCGCGAACACCACTTGATAAACAAGTGCACAATCTCCGCCGTAGTGCTGACAAAATGTGTTGCGCAGCCAACATTGGCGTAGGAAGTGAGGTCGTCCATCATATGTTTTCTAGAAAGTTCGTACAGTCATTATCATGCTATTTTTTCCACGGTGCACTCTTCTAGTGTTCTTCAACAATTTGCAGAAGGCACAGAAGTTGGTCAGGGTGGCGCCTCCAAATCGTGTCTTCACTCTTTGAAACTTCGATGCCAAACAAAAGGCTAATTCTGTTGGCATACTGCGTCAGCAGAGCCGCTGCCATTCGCAGTTTGTACTGTATCTGTAAATAGTGACAAAAGGAAAATTTTGTACTGGTAGTGGTGTCACATTTTGCCTGCGCAGTGAGCAAGCAGTGGCATGTGCGAGACTTACCGTGAATTTCTTCTTCGGCTGCATTGTCGATGTCCTAAGCTGCGACTGCCGTAATTTCGGTTGCCGGGCGTTCTGAAGAATGTTCTCACGGCCATTTTGCAGGTGAGCGCCGTGTTTGCGCATGCGAACGCTACTTTGGCCTCGTTAAGTAGGAGGGCAAATCTTGGAAAATTCTTGGTACGGCGTCTTCCACCAGTTTGTGGCGATCGCGAGGCATTGACACAACGCTCCGATTCACTGTGCACAGGTCCGCACGAATGATGTCTTAGAGGTAGAAATGTTTTTCATACACGTACACGAACGTACTTGGAGCAGAACAAAAACCCGGTCGTCTCTTGTTGCGGGGTCTCTCGCTGTTCTATCCACTGTACTCGCGTTGTTCTGCGCCGGCTTTTAAAAAGAACAAGGATACTTTTTCGTCGATGCCTTTTTATCCCGATCGACAGCCTGGCACGCAGCAAGTGCTAGGCATCTCTCTCACCACGTGGAGAAATACGTCGAGGTTACATTGAAGAAAAAAAAGAAAGCAACAACCGCAAAGACCACCACACCGGGCCTACACTCCGCTTATGGCGATCACCCTTCCGACAGCCCCCGCCGGCGGTTGCGGCCGGTATATGAAACTCTCCCATAGAGTGACGCCGGAGTTTCATGACCAGAACAAGTATTGAGGGACCCTGGTACGGCTTTCGGCCACCACGTGCCGCCACCGGAGTACAGCTACTGTCATGCTATTGAACACAGAAATGCAGGCCACGGCTGCAGGAACAATACATCAACTTAAAAAAAAAAAAGAAGATGGCCTTCGCCTTCGAGTCGTCTTAGCCAAAGGCATAAGAGAACCTACGAGTTTCATTTTCAAGGCCAATGTGTTGCGTTTCATGGCTTACAATGATTGCATTACTTCAATGCGGCGGAATATAACATCATTTGTTGCTGAGGCACACTCCCGCATGTCATACATGCCGCTCTCACAGTTTCTCATACTTTTGCGAAAGGGGCTTATTTTGCATAATGTTTAGCTGTGTCGTTATCCCGCCTAATCACTGCGAGCCACCTCTCCCGTATACCAGCGGCTGCTGGTATTTCATGGAACGTAAGCCCATCATTGACCCCAGGTGGTCAAAATTTCCGGAGACCTCCACTACGGCGTCTCTCATAATCAGGACTGGTTTTGGGATGTTAAATCTCACAAATGAATCATCACATGCTGTACCTGCGCCAACACACAACAGAGAGTGTGGGGAAAGTTCTCACTTGGAAAAGCCTGTATTGGCCCCTGGCCGTGCCTTGCAGCTTATGTAATGACAAGTGGACAGAAAGAATGACAAGTTCAAACACTTGTTCTTCATTGCGCCTTCTGTCCACTTCTCTCTGCATCTGCTGTGTGTCACGATTGTAATAGATTACCAAATAACCCATGCCAAACCTTGCTTCAGTGTGTGCATGTTGCAATGAGCAGGAAGCACAAGTTTGGCTTAATACTGTAAAACCTCATGAATTCGACCCCCTTAATTAGGAATATCAGTTAATTTGGACACAGCACTTGGTCCTGTCCAAAATGTGCATTGATTTATGACTGAAAACTCTCATTAATTTGGAAGATACAACCGTGCTTCGGTTAACTTGAACTCCCGAATGAGTCAGGGTCGTGATGGGGAAGCAGCAGTGGATTCCGCCGCAACTGCACTCCGGACATGATTTGGATTCGCAGCTGAAATCGATGGCGCACCTAAAGAACTTCGTGGTTGGGTCGTGGCCTTCGAGATATTAAAACGATGTACAAATGAGCTTTTTGTCTCAGAGGCACCAAAAAAAAGAAGAGAATGAAAGACAATGGAAAAAAAAAAAGCCACTGGTTTACAGCCAAAATGAAAGGCAGTGCATCGCTACTGTCATCAGCAACAGGCAACCGACGGATTTGCCATTTCTTTTTTCTTGTACACATTTGCATTGCGGTTGAGTCGGATTGTTCTCCTGTGGCGTTATGTTGCCTTCAATGTTTATTTATCTTTGTGTGGGGTCAGCGCCATCTGTAGCCTTATTGGATGTTTTGAAAAGCTCGCAGGTTTTTCACTTTGTTTTTATCACCGTCATTTTTATTTTGTTCGTTGTCTACTCCGTGCGTGTGCGCGTCACGACTGCGCAAGCGATGCCTGCCCCGGCCCCAACAGTGAAGAGGGCGAAGTATGAAGCAAACAATTTGGCTGCAAAGGTGCAAATATCAAAAGCATTGCAAGTGGGGATATCTTGAAAGGAAGTCATGGAAAAGTTCAACGTCAAGAACGAAGACCAGATTATGCAAGCATATAGTGGCGACATGTTTGTCTAAAAGAGAAAGGCTTAGAATGGCAGCGTACTCCAAAATAGGAGAAGTGCTGTTGCAATGGATCGCCATCTCGAGCAATGCGCAGTTTATTTATAGGATGATCGCCGAAATCTTTCAAGCCTGGCTGTGTCAGCTCGACCGCCGCTTTGTGGCCAAGGCTCGGAAAGTGCTGGACAATTGCAATGCGTACATGAAGGCATCCTGGCTCGAAGACATTGAACTTCTATTCTTGCCTCCGAACACAACAGCTTCCCTGCAGCCGATGGACCAGGGAATTATACAGTCTGTGAAAAGGTGCTGTCGACACCTGGTACTTTAACGGATGTTGCTTTGTGTGGAGACGGGCAAGCAGTACGAGGTAAGCCTTCTAAGTGCAATCCACATGCTCACGTACGTGGGAAACAACATGCTGCCTGAAGCAGTCGCCAACTGCTTCAGGCATAGCAGCTTTGTGCATGCTGTTGCTGACCTGGATGTGGTGGCCGGTGTTGAAAATGGTGGAGAGCAAACGGGTGCTATGTTAACATCATGCCAGCTGATGTGCCCCTGTGCGATTACTTCACAATAGACAGTGATGTTGCTGGCAAACTGACAGACAGCTATATCGTTGCCGAGTCTTGGATGGCGAAAGGGAACCAGTTGATGAGGACCGGAGCAGTTGAGACAAACAACCACACAATGATGGAGGCCGCACATGCGTTCGCCATATAGGAGGACATCCGCATGGCTTCTTTTTGGACAGTGCGCGTGGACTGAGCCACCTATAGGGACGGAGCACAGTTTGGATTTCCTCACACAGTTCCTCCACAAAGCAAACCACGATCACAGACTTCTTTAGGAAATAAAGGTCTGATGGTGACGGAAACATTCTTCGAGTGTATTGATCGTACTCTCGGACCCTTGCTTAATTCGGGCATTTTCTCCAGTCCCACGAAGTCCGAATTAACAGGGTTTTACTGTAGACCTCACAAGCTGTTCATGAAAGCTGCCTCATTGAGGCTCTTGAATTTCTTTGGCAACTGAAACATCTGATGTAGTGCCTACGCACAGCTTTGATGTGGTGCACCGCTGCAGTGTTGGAGCACTCGGATAGCTCCTACTGCAGCCTGGAGAGAAGCATGAAATGCATGTCTGACCTTATGGCATTACAGTAGTACCACGTTAACTCAGTTATAAAAACCGGGGAATGTTTCGAGATAAGTGAATTTTCTAGATAGGCAAAGTTGTGCAAATTTCCTGGAAAAATCGAGCACTTTCCAGAAAAATCACTACTGCTTACCAGCTCTTCAGCAGCAGCGTCTACTCTTTCTTCTCGTAAAGGTTTGAAAAAGAAAAATGACATACAAAAGATGTTAACCGGCTGGGTTCTGCGGCACTGCTATTTTATTTAACAGAGAAAAACTGCTTCATGCTGACCTGCTTAGCGGTTGTACCCGGGCTTCGGAAGGCGTCCTCCAGCTGCTTGACGCATCGCATGAGCCAATCCGCACCGCTGCACTCAACCTCATTTCGTAGCAAGCACTGCGAATTTGTCATTTCGGCAGATGTGCACCTCTCGAGGTGGTTCGTCGTCGCTGTCCTCTCCGTCAGTGGCCATTTGAACAATTTCGGTGTCCATCATTTCTCTGGTCAGCGGCACATCTTGCTTGCACAGTGTGTACTCGACAGAAGTCACGCCACTTTTGGCGGCATTGTTACCGGTATGCTTGTTGACCTCTTGACAAAGTTCCTCACAGTCTGTGAAGTCATCTGTCTCCTCCTTTGGCAAACTGGCGGCACGCAAAAACCCAGCGTGCGCAAAGCAGATGGCTATAGCTGCTACGTGAACTTGCTGCCAAGCGTTGCTGAGGAGGCGAATTTCGTAGCCTTTGCCGTTTTCATGTGACTCTTTTGGTAGACTTTTTTGGGAAACTTCTATCACACCTTGGTCCATCAGCTGCAGTGCAGACGTCATGCTTGTCGGCAGAAGCTCGACTGTCACTGCCTCCAAGTTCTCTATTTTGCCGTGGCCTGGGCACTAGTCCACAATGAATAGGACCTTCCTGTTGTTCTTGGCCAACTTTTACCCCACAATTTACCCCACATAATAAACGCACCTCCCCAACTTTCTCTCTGTTTTTTGGGAAAAAAACTGCATTTATTACGCGAGTAAGTACAGTATATAGTATAAGTACAGTATACAGTAAGTACAGTAGAAGAGTAGGCAAGCTAGAATGCTTTATGCCTATCAAACTGTAGCAACCTTTAAATAATCGTGGTGTGATGAAGAAATGTGCAGTGCAGAGCTCTGTGGCCAGATGACCACCCAAGTGAAGCTCTGGCTGGACCTTGTTCCTGCTGTGACTTGCAAAGACTGTGCCGTTGTGTCTTCAATTTGGCGTCACCTGCATCTTCGATGAACGGGTTGGGTTTTTGTTACTATAATAGTATTTTTGTGATGTAAACAGATCGTTGCAACAATCTGAGGAGGCTGTGGTGCTATTTCTACATCAGACGGCGTCTTTCGCTGCCTCGAGCAGTATTCATAGACAATGTGACTGCACTGATCACAGTGCAGCCTTTGTGTCATCTACGCTACAATCCCTGTGTTACTTCTTGCCTTATTCCTGACCGCTTCTGGTGGCAGGATGTGTGATTTAGCACATGAGAGCTGGGCCCTTCCTACAAAGGAGGCATGTTCCGGGGATGATGAAAGGCGTGTAGGTTAGCACACAGGCAGTAGTATTTTATGTACATTTCTTTGCAATGCTGTCCACACTTTGTGTTACCGTTTGCAGAAGGATCAGCTGGGGAAACTATGCTCAGTTCTCACATACTGTGTGGTAGCTGCTCCGTGTCCTACTCAAGCACAAGACCTCAAGCCTTATATCAGGGACATCAACAGCGTGGCTCTCTTCATCAAGGTATGTGAAAGGATGGCATCCTTGTACTAGTGACAATGGTACAATCGAACTTTGATATATTGCATGGCGGGGCGATCGTGACATGTCGTATTTACACGATTGTAGGTCGACCCATTTTTTTTTCAAATTTGGCAATCCAATATCCAATTCAGCAAGAGAAACGAGAAGTCAGGGGCACTATGGCGTGGCAGCGCCTCCTTTATTTTTTTCAATGCCACTCGGATGCGTCCGATACGGCTGTTCGCCACCGTCTCCGTTGACTCTTTCCTACTCTTTCCCGTCGACTAGCGCTCACGCCTGCTTCGCGGTGGTGGGGGGGGGGGGGGAGAGTACCCTCTATGTGGCGCCTCATGACCACTGACGGAACAAGTATGTCTTAATAAGTTGTACCTTTATGTGCTGGGCGGCGCTTTGAAACCCTCTTGATTGCCACGCTAGGCTGTCACACTGAGTGTTGACGAGACGCGACGTTTGCTGGTGGCATGCCTCCGTTCTGCTGGCAGCAGCATGGCGCAACGTGTGCTGCCGATGCACATTTATCTTTATCTCTACAACGCTGCTGTGCGCCGGCTTTGAAATGTGCTACACGAGTGTCGTGGCATCGTTTTGAAATGCGATAGCAACATGTTTAAACGGGGTTGCGGCTCTTCGCTGCAAAATGGAAAAATTCCACAACAGGCACTGATGAGTTTGAAATGATAGTTTACATTTCGTTACAACAGCAATAACTCACTTTGAAGTACCTTTGGCACAGGCTTTTGGTACATGCTCTCAGTATATGTAGCGTCACAGAGAGTTGGTGCCGGAACGTCGAGGTGACTACGTCACCTCCAATTGTAATGCAAAGCCTTTCTTAGCGAACTTCTGGCACTTCGAGCGTGTTTATCTATCCATCTAGCCACCCACTCCGTTAGGCTCTCGCGGCCGTCACCAGAATTAATAACCAATGTACCAAAATTAGCATGGCGCAACATGTGTTCATGACGAACATAAATGACAGGTCGTAACGTGAAGGTCATTACATGCATGTCATGAACGGCATTAGTTACATGCCACGACCATGGTGCTCTCACACCGTTTCTTGTTATGACATGTCAAAATTGGTTCGGTGTGACATGATTTTACAACGAACATAAATTAGAGGTGGTAACATGAAAATCGTGATATGCAGGCAATGCACAGGATTATTTAGATGCCGCGCTCATTCGGCTGTCATGGCCAGTTGGTTAAGGGGGGAAGAGGCGCTTTGACATCAAACATCTTTTTATTTAAGTTAGGATGATGAAAACTTCAGTGATCATGTATTTACATGTGTACATATCAAATATGAACTCAGTTTTTAAGCACCTCTTACCACTAATTTTCTAATTAATCACGAATTAAAATTTCATTTGATCACCTTTTCAATAAATTGGCTGTACGGATCTTGCTGAATGAAACATTATTGCATTCTGCAGTTATCAGAGAGTGTAAAAAGCAAGTCTTATGGTTTTAGGTTTCCTACAATGAAAGTTATGGAGCTTCAAAGTTCACCATTCAATTACCGAGAAATAATATTTTTCTTATTTTATCTTTTGTAAAAATTTACTTTCCTACAGTAACACATGATACCTTCTTGCACTCAGCAAACATTCAGCTCTTCAGCAACACAAAAATGATAAAAATTGAGTCTACCAAAGCTGAGAAACCCTTGTCAGAAGAATGAAAAGTGGCCAAGAAGTTGAAACTGAGAAAATGGCAAAAAACAAAACTTTGTGTATTCACAGAGTTCTACACAACTAAAAATGCTTTGGTTTGCACGCAAATGCCTCAGAAAGCACCGGGAGTGTAGTCATGCACACCTTTTTCAATAGAAACGGCCCCATTGCACCTCCGGCACTTTGTAGTGCTTCCAAGCAGCTTATTGATCGTGATCCCGTAGGTGGCTGCCGACGGGTCAGAGTCCTCGCGCGCTGCCGCGAACGTTACCAGCTTTCGTGCGCACGTGGAAGTTGCCGATAAGCGGGAGATCTTATCTGCAGTCCGTTTCTCCTGCTGCGCACGATTGGCGCTCGTCGGGAACGTAGCCTTATTATTTCGGTTCTTTTGCAGATAAGATCTCCCACTTATCGGCAACTTCCATGCGCGTGCGCTGCCGCAAGCGTTAGCAGCTCGCGCGCGTGTGTGGTAGTTGCAGATAAGTGGGAGATCTTATCTGCACTCTGTTTCTCCTGCTGCGCACGATTGGCGCTCGTCAGGAACGTAGTGTCGACCCTCGTGCCACGCTGCCTATCGCCGACATCGTCCGAGGTGGCGGCCGCAACAGGTGGAGAAGTCGGCATTTTGTCGCATTCCGCCGCCACGCCGTCCTGCGCTGGGTGTGCTTCTGATGAACCCGCGCCGTGATCCCGCTTTGCCCCGGCTCTTTTGCGCTTTTTTTCCAAATTTACGCGCTTCGGAAATTTCTGTATGGTTTCACCATGATGAAAGGATCAAAACGTAGCCGAGAGTGTAGGCCTAGCTCACTCCTGGCGGCCGCGGCGCACTTCGTCTCACTCGCGTGGTGCTGTGCCGGTACGCCGTCGCAATGTGCAATCTTTCGAGTGCACGGGTAGGGTCAGTTTTTTTACTTCCTCCGTGGGTAGGGTAAACCGATGAGAGCAACACGGTCATATCACAGCGAGATGAGCTTGCCGCATGTGCGCGCTGAGCTGCTGCGGGCAGCAGACGGCACGGGAGGCTCGGCGAATCGGAACACGTGATTCAGTCACGTGTGCTCACTGCACCAATAAGCTCACTCGGTGGGACCATTTTTTGACGCGTATTTTCTATGTGAATTCTGAGCACATGGTAACGAGCGTGGAGGGATATTCAAGAAAAAGAGCGGCTCTTTCGAATGGCACCAAGATGGCTGCCGTAGAGAATGTAGAACGGCAATAGCGCGGCCCCCAAAAAAGCCCATTTCTCGCGCGGCCATCGCTGAAAATTTAGCTCGCTGATGCATATAAAATGCTTTCACGGCTAAAATACTGATCTAGGACGTATGAAAATTGGCAAGGTTATGCATCAGTAGCGGCAGAATCCGAAAATAACATTTTCAAAAAAATCAATTTTTTTCGCGATTTTCCGTCTCAAAGACCCGCTTCCCCCCTTAATATGACATCTACCAAAATTGGTGTGGTGTGACATAAGTGTATTCCCAACATAAATGGCAGGAGGTAACATGAAAATTGTGGCGTGCATGTCATGTGATATGGTTTTGCCCAATAAAGTCCGAATGCGCATATTTCAAAATCTAGCAGCTCAGTTACGACCCCACATGGTCTCACAACTTCGCCGTTCGACAGTTTTCACATTGTGGAACTGGCCGAATTTTACAGCAAGCTGCTATAGCCGAGCAATGTCCGTGTACAGCGATGTCGTTCGCAGCATATCCAGGCGGTGAGGCAGGGGCAGTGGGTAAGCGAGGGACCAATGGGTAGCTGTACCGAGCGCACGTCGTGCAACATTAGTATTCACACCATCAAGCTTCGGTAAAATGCGCTCTCGCATCGGCGAGTGTCTTTCCCAGTGTCGAAGTAAGTTCTCGACGTCCAGAGCATCATCACTCCGGCTAGTGCCTCCTCTATTTTTTTCGAGGAGGCGCTGCCTCGGCTGACGCGGCCGCCATACACGTGTGACTGCTGCTGTCAAACTCCTCGAAAAATGCCGATTCCGCACTTGGGGTTATGCTCGATCACGTCCCTCGTGTGCCACCAGTATAGCCAAGCAGTAGCCAAGCAGTAGCGAAGCAAAACAGTATCCAACCAATGCTTAAAGGCACTTGTGTCGTGCGACCCCTGGTGACATGCTAAGACACCAGTGCTGTTGTGCTCTCTGTTCATGCTACTGGGGGGAGCTGGGTCTCTGCCATGCCTCTTTGCTACCACCAATCCGGTGTGGTCATGCCGGTCATGTGACCCGTGCCTCGCTAACCAATAGCCTTTCTTCTCCCTCCTTAAAACCACCTGCAATAAACGCGGGAGAGCAGTCTCCCGTCAGTCTCGCCGAAGCTTGGTCTACGCGTCGTCACTACACGCGCCCTCCCGTCGTTCGGCCTCTCCGTCGGCCCGCCGCGGGTTACGCCGCGCTCCTGCCCTACACAACACATGGCGACGAGGTACTGAACCCGGTTCAACAGGCGACGCCAGGAAGAGCACGACGTAAGTGACACTTACCTCGAGTCACATTTCTCCTGCACGTCGGTGCTTTGTCCTTCCTGCTGCTACATTGGCGTCGACCTGACTTTTCTTTGTTCCCGCTCCGGCTTCCTCTACGACGCCAATTCCTGCTTGAGCCTACTGCCTACCTTCTGCACACATGGCGGCCCTTTTTGCCAACCTTCCTCCATTCCTCGACGTGCCCGGCACGCCTCCTATTCTGTGGCATAAATGGAAAAAAATTTTCCAGGTACACCTGAAGGCGGCCGGCGGAAGCAGCTGGGAGGAGCAGCTTCTCAGCGCGCTCGGTGTCGAGGGCCAGCGGAAATACTTCGCCGCGCAGGAGCAGCTTGAAACACAAGGCGTCCAAAATGCTCCACACACAACCAGCACGCCGGCGGCGTTGGGCACGGGTGCGGTGTCGACGACGGAAGCGGCGGCGGCGATGGAGTACGACACGTTGCTACAATTCCTGGACGGGCTCTTTGCCGAGATGACAAACGTGCTAGCCGAGCGGCACCTGTTCACGAGCCGCGAACAACTGCCCGGCGAAACCTTCCTCGAATTTGTCGCAGCTCTTAAGGAGAAAGCACTTTCGTGCAAGTTTGGCGCCACTTACAACGACAGAGTGCGGGACCAAGTAATTCACGGGGTCGGCAACACACATGTACGGGCCAAACTACTCTCGTACGGGGAAGCCCTTACGCTGCAGAAAGCCGAAGAAGTTGGACGCGACTTGGAGGCGCTCAACAAAGCCAACGCGGCATTCGGAGAGAATGAACGGCTACTCGGCTTGCTCGCCGGGGACGGCGGTAGCGTCCAGCGCGTCGCACGTGGCTACGCAGCAGCATCCCAAAATGGCGGGTCGGCTTCCTCGGCGGCCCCGCATGTGACTCAACATGGCGGCGGCTTCCCCCCCAACTCGGGTGGCCGCGTCCAAGATGGCTACGCGGGCTCGTCAGCGCGCCCACAGGACGGCGTTCGCGGCCAAGAGGGTCAGCCTGCTTCCAAGCCTCAAGTTGGCCCTTGTTTTCGCTGCGGCAAGTTAGGGCATTTGGCGAATTCCAGAAATTGTCCGGCCAAAAACAAAACGTGCCAATTTTGCCGCATCAAGGGGCATTTCGCGGCAGTCTGCCGTAAACGGCAAGCGTCGGTGCAGGAAGTTGCCCCCGTCCAAGACGCTGACTCCGGCACTGCCACAGTCCTGTCCGTGCAAGCTTCGCCGACTGGGCCAAGGGACTTGTGCATCCCTGTTAGCGTCGGAGGACATAGCCACATGTCATTGCTGGTGGACACCGGAGCCACTGCATCGTTAATGACCAAGAAGGACTTCGACATGCTTTTCGCTTCGAAGCACCAACTGCTCCAAACATCCATCCAACTGCAGAATTTTTCGAAGCACCGCATACCGGTCCTAGGGTATTTCCGCACAGACTTGCAGCACAATGGCAAGCGGGCCTTTGTCACCTTCTACGTGACAGCACACGGCACTTCACTGCTGGGGCTCGACGCCATCCAGCAGTTGGGACTCCTGATCGACGGCGCCACGCTAACGTGTCGTCTGGCTTCACCCGTATCCTCGCAGCTTCCTGCAGGTGTGCCTCCGGGGTTCGAGCACCTGTTCGACGGGGAGCTGGGATTTGTCAGGGACTACATCCACCGCGTCAAGCGGCGGCCGGACATCGTACCAGTGTCCACCAAACTGCGTCGCCTGCCTCTGGCGCTCCGGCAACAAGTCGCCAGCGAGCTGCGTCGACTCGAAGACAACGACGTCATCGAGCGGGTGTCGGCATCCGAATGGGTGTCGCCACTCGTGGTCGTCTGTAAGAAAGACGGGGACATGCCTCTGCGTCGATCTGAGAGAACCGAACAAGGCCATCGTCATCGATGGGTTCCCACTGCCCCATGTGGATGAACTGCTTCAAATGTTGAATGGTGCGTCATACTTTTCTAAATTGGACTTAGCATCAGCATACCACCAACTGCTCCTAGAGGAATCTAGTAGATACTTAACTACGTTCATTACGCATGAAGGATTGTTTCGTTTTAAAAGAGTATGTTTTGGTCTAGCCTCCGCACCAGCGGTATTTCAAAGAATGGTGTCTAGTATTTTGCAAGGCTGTAACAATGTTGCGTGTTACTTGGATGACATACTAGTATGGGGAAGCTCAAAGTCTGAGCATGATGCGAATTTGAAGAAAGTGTTAACCTGCATTGCGCAGAGTGGCATGAAACTGAACCAGAAATGTATTTTTGCGGTGAAGGAGTTAACGTTCCTGGGGCATAAAATTTCTGCAGAGGATATATTGCCCATGGAAAGCAAAGTTCGGGCAATCCTTAATGCTCCTCCTCCTACGTGCCTGAAAACCCTTCAGTCCTTCCTTGGCCTTACAGGGTATTACGCAAAATTCCTTCACCACTATGCAGATCTCGTTGAGCTACTCCGCAACATGCTCAGACAGGGCCAACAATTCTCTTGGACAGAAGATGCGCAACGCAGCTTTGAACAAGTGAAAGCTCGCCTTGCATGTGCTCCCATCATAAAAATGTTTGATCCTTCATTGCCAGTGGTCGTTACGACAGATGCTTCTGATGTTGGTCTGGGTGCAGTGTTACAGCAACTTGTCGGTTCCCAGTTACACACCATCGCCTTTGCATCTAGGACCTTAACTCCTGCAGAACGAAAGTACTCTGTGGGCGAGAGAGAAGCATTAGCATGTCTATTTGCATGTGAAAGGTGGCACATCTATCTATGGGGAAGGCGTTTCACGCTCAGGACGGATCACCAGGCAGTAGTTGCCCTGCTAGCGGCAGGTAACTCAGGCAGACGTCCTCTCCGTATCTCCAGATGGTCGGCCAGGCTAATGTATTACAACCTCCACATCGAGTACTGCAAAGGGTCTGAGAACCGTGTAGCTGATGCACTGTCGAGGCTTCCATTACAAAATGATAGTTCCACTGTTCAAGAGGAGGAGATTGTCTCCCTTGTAACCACTGTAGTCGACAAGCAGACTGTTCAGGCAGCTACTGCGTCTGATGAAGCATTGCAGCTGGTCATTCACTACGTAACTCGGGGATGGCCCCAGAAAAAAACTCTAGACACGGCACTGATGTCCTACTTCCACGTACAGGAAGAGGTTTCTTTCGTTGACGGACTCCTGATACGGGGCGAACGTGTAGTTATTCCAAATGTCCTAATACAGACTTTCTTGCAGTTAGCCCATGAGTCGCATCAGGGTATTGTTCGCACTAAGCAGCTGCTACGTGAGCGCTATTGGTGGCCTCACATGGATAAGTGTGTGGAAGAGTTTGTAAGGCAATGTCACATCTGTCAGCTCGCTGATAAGTCAGCTGAAACTACAGTACCTCCATTTCAGCTAGTACAGTGGCCTGAGCAGCCATGGCAGCAGTTAGGTATGGACATCATAGGTCCTCTGCGTACAGCTCCTAACCCTACATATGCTATCACTTTAATGGACTATTATTCTAAATGGCCTGAAGTCCTTTTTACTAATTCAATCACGACGCACGACGTCATTAAGCTGCTCAATGCTGCTTTCAGCCGTGAAGGTCTCCCTGAAACCTTAGTTACAGATAATGGACCTGAGTTTACATCCAGAGAATTTCAGGATTTCTTAAAGGAAAGAGGCATTGTCCATCACTTCTCATCCAACTATTACCCGCAGGCAAACGGGCTAATAGAGAGATTTAACCGTGTTCTCAAGGAACACATTCAAGTAGCTAAACTGCAACAGAAAGATGTCATTCAGAGCACTACAGAATTCTTAGGATCTTACAGGATCGCTCCTCATTCTACTACTGGTTGTTCACCAGCTGTTCTGCTTCACGGTCGCCAACCGCGATCAACCTTGGACATCGGTAAACATAAGCTTCCGGGTTTGCCACAACCCTCTCCTTCAACACTTAGTGAAAAGGTTCAGCAAAAGCAGCAGAATACTGAGTCCTATGTAGATGTGCGCAAGGGCGCCAAACAAACTCTGATTAAAGTAGGCGATAAGGTAAAGGTTAAACTACATACGAAAGGTCCATTCAGGTTCAGTAAACCCCTTACAGTCCTACAACAAGTCAATCCGTCCACATTCCTCCTCAGCGACGGCAGGAAGTGGAATGCTTCAAAGCTAACGCTCGTTCCACATGTAGCTGCAGCATCCCTTCCGTTAATGCCTCATTCTGAGCCCATCACTGATGCAGATCTCCTCTCTTGTTACGATGACTTGGGTAATCTTCCCTCTACTTCCAATACAGAGCTGTTGCCTCGGCAATCCATTCCTAGTGCCCCGGCTGTCCAGTGCGACGGCGCACCAGTTGAAGTGCACACTCCAATGCCTGCGACCCAGGATCAACCATCGGGACTTCAGGAGGAAAGTCCTGGGTGTTCCTCCTTACCTACAGTAAATGCACCAAATTCCAACACGGGGGAGGGAAGAGATGGGAATGGGTCTTCACAGTCTGCTCAAGACAGCCGCAGCCCACAAAGTTTTTTGCCTGGGAGTGATGGGAATGGGTCTTCAGAGTCTGCTCATGGCAGCCGCAATCCGGCAAGTTCTTCTGGGAGAGATGGGGACGGGTCTTCAAAGTCGGCTCCCGACAGCCGCAACACGCAAAGTCTTCCTGCAGGGTCTGGGTCACGTCGCCCACAGCGGAAGCGTAAGCCCCCAGCCTACTTGAAGGACTACATCACAGACTAAAGTAGTCCGCGTCTTCTGGGGCTATACTGCCTTAGAGGCCTGCAGTATAGCCGCAGAGGTCTAGTGCGCGTGTGTGAATTTTCTGTGAATAGTGCAAGCTGGCACTTGGTGTTGATGAAGTGACCTCTTTTTGTAACATAGGCTGTGATGTGTGCTCCTAGGACTGAACTTCTGCGTTATTGCAGGTGCCATCTCGATCGGAACTCGAATGTGAATTTTTTTTAGTGTTGCTGATGTATCACAGTTATACTTCAAGGATTGTATAAGGATGCAATTCTTCCCAGGGCGGGACGATGTTGTGTCGTGCGACCCCTGGTGACATGCTAAGACACCAGTGCTGTTGTGCTCTCTATTCATGCTACTGGGGGGAGCTGGGTCTCTGCCATGCCTCTTTGCTACCACCAATCCGGCGTGGTCATGCTGGTCATGTGACCCGTGCCTCGCTGACCAATAGCCTTTCTTCTCCCTCCTTAAAACCACCTGCAATAAACGTGGGAGAGCAGTCTCCCGTCAGTCTCGCCGAAGCTTGGTCTACGCGTCGTCACTACACGCGCCCTCCCGTCGTTGCGTTGCGTTTTTATGTATTAACATGAAAAATGTTTCTTGGCAAGGCTGGCGACAGCGTGTGCCCCGCTGCCGTCCGCAAAAAGCGTCCGCAAAAGCCATGCCCGGAAAGCATGTGACCTCTCCCGCCGAAGTGACGCGACGGCAACGCTCGCTGCATTGGCAGTCGGCGTGCTCCGCTCTGCTGCAGCTACCTGCAGCCCCATGCGGCTGGGTCGCCGCGTTTCTTCGAGACGCTAGGTAGTCAAAAGTGCTAGGTAGGCAAAAGTGCAGGTAGGTGCTGTCGCCGTATCAACGCTCCAGCAACCCATCGTTCCTCGCTGCCAAGCTTGCCGAGTTCAATCTCGAATTGAAGACACCCACTGAGGCCATCACGACGTCGAGGTGTATGTGCATCGATCTCACATTCACGAGCGACCATTGTGCGAGATGTATGTCTCCACCTACTACTCAGATCACAAGGCCATGGTGGTGTCTGTGTACTCCGGCCCAAGTACGCCGTCTTATCATCACCGTCTTATCATTACGGTGACGACACCGCTGAATGTCGAATGATACCATCCACAACGCCGTGGCAGTCGTACTACTTCGATGTGCCTGAGGCAGGATATCTGCATATATTACCTGGACGACGAAATAGAAGAGGACATGTGAAGTGTTGACACCGCTTTGATGGCATCAAATCATGTAAATAAACACAATCTGGCCTACCACATTGCCTCATTCTTTATAACACAACTCGGCAGCACCAGTTTGCAACACCCCTCCGCAACAACAGTCAAGCCAAAATAAATGCTTTTGCGTTCGCATCTCATAAGAATATGCTTAGGGATTGTCCAACTTTTTGACTGCAATATTACAAACATGTTATAGTCGCATGAACAGCAGCAGGTGACGTGCAGCAATTCATAGACTCTAGAAAGCAGTACCAAGGCTTCACCGCCAGGCTATGCCACGTCTCATTTAACCGTAATTTCAGTTGTTGGTCCCTTTAACTTCTACCAGCGCCAACTCGTGCTACCGTTTAGTGCCCATCGGCATGTGCCACGGTTGCCGTCGCTGTGTAAGCGGGCTTGCCGTGCACATTTATACCGAGCCTGGATGCAAGTTTAGGCGCTATTTACATTACTGGGAACGATGTGTGTTGTAGAACGTTTTTCGTTACCGCCAGTTCCAGCCAGTTCATTTCGAGATAAGACATTTTATGTGCTTGGCCGCAAGCTCTTGAAGTCCGTTGCCACACCGCGCTCTTTCCTCTCTGCTGCGTCTCCTGCTTTCTGTGTGTGATCTAATGTGGGGTTGATCATATGATTTTGGCTGAACGATGCGTTACTGCTGTACCCCCTCGTGCGAGTTGACAACAGAAAATGAGGACGGTGATGTCTCCTTTCATGAGATTCCAAGCGACGAAGTGCTGCGTGCGAGATGGCTGAATGTGATTGTACGCAAAGACTGGCCGCCAAAATGTGCACCGACTCACGCCACCGTTCGCAACAAGCATTTTCTTCCTGAGCACTACAGAAATGGCTGAAAAAGGCCCAGGCTAACAAAGGAGGCAGTTCCGAGAGTGCTGATTGCCCGTGTTCCGCTCATGCAAGCAGTGAGCTCCCCTGGATTCCAGAGTGCCACTCTTCCCGCTCATATATTGGAGGGCCGCGGACATGGCGTGGATTGTTCACCGAAGAAAAGAGCTCGAAAGGACTATCCCCAAACCACTGACCAAAGCATATGTGACGCGTTTCCTGTTACTGTGGCAGAAACTTTCAACGCTTTCAATGACAACAAGGTCAATGTTGGACTTGGCGAGCGCTTCCTTGACCTGATCGGTCAAGTGGCCTTTAAAGGCGTCCAACACAAGCATAGCTCGAGTGTTGAGGAGCGCACCGGGACGTCTTCCCCACACGACACGGATCCACTCCTCCATCACGCTGCTGTCCATCCAGCCCTTGTCGTTGCACCTGATGAACATTCGGGGCGGAATGTCTCATTTTTAGGGAGCGTCTTTCTTTTAAATATAAGAAAAGGGGGCAGCTTATGCCCGTCCGCCGTGCACACCAACATCACCGTGACCCTGGTCTTCTCATTCCCCGTTGTGCGAACACGTACCTCCTTGGTGCTGAGTTCGTCAATCACGTAGCCTGCCAGAATGTCCAAAAAGGATCAGAGTCTCGTCCGCATTTCCGATCTGGCCTACGGAGTACTGCCTTTCTCTTCTCATCTTCATTACATAGCGCTGGAACTCGATGAGCTTCTTCTCGTACTCGGCCGGGAGCTTCTGGCAAATCGAAGTTCTTCGGTGAAGCGAGAATCCAGCGCGATGCATAAACTTCTGCACCCACGAGCGACTGGCCTTAAAGCTGTCACGAGGCACGCCGGCCTCACGTGCAAACTCCCTTGCCTTAATCTGCACAAGTTCGGCGTTAACAGGGAGAAACTGGCCGCGACGTTGGCGGACGAATTCTGCCAGGTCCTCTTCGATTTTCAGGAAACGGCCACGGAACGCCTTACGAGTCGGTTCGACTTGAAAAATGCGGTCACGGCACTTCTTCCAGCCTCGAACGGTTGACTCGGTCAATCCAAGATGACGTGCCACACTTGAATTCCCCTCTCTTCGGCCAGCAAGATCGCCCGTTTTTTTAAACGCGGCGGTATACTGATTACGCCTGTTCATTTTGACAGCCAATGCGGAAGCAAGCGTGAACACAGCACAATGCGGAGCGACAGAGCCTGACCGAGCGACTAGCGAAGCCTACTCACCAATGGGTTGTTATCCACGTTTTGTCACAGTAGCCACCATGGCGCTAGCAGCGCTAGCGGCACGATGCGATGAACGCAGCATATCGTAGTGGCGCGTGCGTCGACTGTGACACGCACGAGCGTTTCCGTACTGGCGCTCAGTGGGGCTCCGAGACGCCCGGCAGGCGTCGGCGCCGCCGTGCCTTCCCATGCCTGTTCACTGAAAGCGCAAGTCGAAATAAAATGTGCTACATGGCGCGACGAACCCGCCAAGTTCAAGGAACGTGCGACACATGTTTCAAGGACTAAGATCTTTAAAGGAAAAAAAAAAAGAGAGAAGAAGGTTAGAAGTTCGCGCTACATTTATGTGACGAACCCGAATATAACGCGAGGCACCTTTCTAACTCGCAAATTATTGGAAAAAGATTCGCATTATATTTGTGAAAACAC
Organism: Hyalomma asiaticum; assembly: GCA_013339685.2. NCBI lineage: Eukaryota > Metazoa > Arthropoda > Arachnida > Ixodida > Ixodidae > Hyalomma > Hyalomma asiaticum. Next base: position 43,269,432 of record CM023483.1, read on the forward strand.
AGTAGCTAGAGAGAGAGAGATGTGCAAGAGAGAGATCAAGGATGGATGTGTCGGAGGTCTGCCAAGGATTGCCATGTGATGCAGTGCTATACGTGGCCGTATTTCTCCTTATGCCTGCTCTAGCCATTTTAACTCAGTTTCACTGATTTATGTGAAACCATCGCTAGCTGTTTCCGATGTGTTAGTGGTATCTTCCACCATCTAAAGAAACTTTCGTATGCGCCCACGCATGCGATGCAGCATAGGACCGGAAACAAAGACGGAAGTAAATGGAAAATTACAAAATGCAAGTTCTGTAGGGCCAGCTACTAAAGGCTTCAAGTACATGAGCGGTCCTTGCCATTGTTCGACGGGCTTAAATTTCTAGTTGTATACGATATTGCCTGGAATTGTTTTTAATATGTACCACTCCAGTGGGATGTTCCTTTTTCTATTTATGTTTGTAAATTTGTCTTGGTGAACTTGCGAACGCCTGCACTTGAGCAGTAGTGCTTGTAGCGTTTAGGGCTATAGCATAAACAATGCTGTCAAAGTTAAATTTGAAGTTTATAGTGCCTAACTGGTTTGTGAACCGGTTCATTGTTGCGAACTGGTTTGCGAACCTGTTCAAGGCTTAATTTTCTCGAACCGGAACCGAACCGGAGCGAAATGGTGCGTGCTGAACCCGAACCCTTACCTGAACGGGTATTTTTCTTGGTTCGACACGCTGAGTGGCAGTACTCTGTAACAAACAGAAAAGGTTCGTATGGAATCAGCATATCCAGGTGTGTTCACTGAGGTAGTTGGTAGTTCATGTGGCTTCAACCAAGCAAAAGCACTTAAAGTTTGCTCTTTCAAGCAGAAGGGAGGATTTCCCAATGGAATCCTCAGCAAGGTGAAAGCTGTGCACAGTGGCCTTTGCTCCGCTGAAATTTTTCAAGAAGTGCTGTAAGGGGTTCGTGGGCCCAGGAACTCAGACAAGAGGTGGAAAGACGCCAGACATGGAAAAAACACTTTATGACGTCACAGCGATGGACTAAGCACATTGGACAGCGAGACATACAAATGACATAAATTACGTGACGTACACTACAGTTCACTAACACACACACCACCTCCGCGCACTAACACCGCCGTGCGCCGACGCACACTCATGTTCACACGGCACCGGGCGCCTGGGCGTAGCACGTAGCGCTTCTGCAGCCGGCGACCAATCACTCGAGCCGTTGCGGCGAACATGGGCGCCGGGCAGCCCGATGAGGTGGCCTTGCCGTCGTTGCAGAGCAGTACGTCGTTGGTGATGGCCCGAGGCGCGCTTGACATGGTTCGGAAGCCGTAGGCCAGTCACATTGCCGTTGCGACGAACACAGGCGCCGGGCAGCATGGTGACATGGACCTTCAGGCCTTCCAAGCTCGCCTGTCATCGGTGCTCGCGTCGAAACCTTCTTCGAAGGTGCGGACCGCTGTCTGGGACCACTGTGTCGTCCATGCGGCCTGATGATGCCCACGTGGTCCGACTGCCCAGCACACGGCCCTAAGCCAACCGCCCAGATCGAACATACGGCGATGGCCGCCCCAACAACGTCGTCGTCTTCCTCTTTCCTATTCCTAACCTTTAGGTGGCAGTAGCCGCCGAAACCAGTTCACCACATTTTCCCCCCAGTTCAAGAAAGTTGTACGAGTTTCCGAGAATACGAAGGTGCGTCCACATTTTCGTACAACTTCACTAAGTAACCGAATGGCGCACAGAAGACCACACATGGCGAATCGAACGAGTTCATATTCCGGACACCACACCAGTTCCTATTTCGTTTATTTTGCGTCACGTAGTTCCCTTACCTAACCAGCATAGGACTCCTGCTCATTTCATGTGCGAGAACATCGGTGTCACGTGATTATGAACAATAGTGTGGGCAGTTATCTTAAACACTGACGTAGAACTAGTTCAAGTGCCAATTCATGTGGCAGACTAACGGGCAAACGGCTGTGACCAGTGCTGTCGATGCATATAACAAAAATACAAGAAAAGAACTAAGTCTATCAAGGCATAATATGGTTGTAGGCTTTTCCGTATTTCTCTATTCATCAGGTCATCTTTTTACATCTTGAAGAAGGCCATATATTCTGCTACTTCTATGCCCTTGCGTACACAACTAGCACGTTTTCTCGGAGTAAGTAAGCCATGTTTCTGCAGTGTTCACTAAAACTTCCTCAACCGCCAACCCCAAAATTAGCCTTTGCAGTCACATTCAAATTGCTATAGTCAAGTAATATCATGCAACCACTCAAATCACCCACTATGACTCAAAGCCTGACAAGGATGTCATTGGGATATTGTCATTTCAATTATACTGCATCACTTCATTGACTTTTCGTCAAATGAGCCTGTCTTTTATAAAACTGTCACTCATTTCAAAACATATCCGGGCGCAGCCGGTTATCTATGACTCAACACGAACGCTTTAACCGGCAGTACGACAAAGCAATTTTTCCATGCCTACCGTCATCCTCGACGCGTCTGAGTATTGGCTTAAGGTCTTAAAAGCCAATCCTGGCAGGCTCGCCAATGTAAGGGGTTCGTGGGCCCAGGAACTCAGACAGACGAGGATGAGGCAAACACAAAGACAAAACAACTATAATCACACACTGAACCAAATAAACAAATCGCGTCCTTCAATGTTCGTGGCGTACAAACAGTTATATCTGGTTCCAGATCGGTCGCCTTATATACACGTGTGCACGCGTACCACTCACTGTGTTCACTGGTATGATTGTGCGACGTCGATGCGAGGTAGGTACGATGTCACCGCCCCTGTTGCGCCAAATCGGTCTCCGTCGATGAGCCGTGCGGGCGTCGTCTTGGGGGTAGGCAAGGCCACGTGGAAGGCCGCGGCCAGCAGCCCAAAGAGTCGCCGGTTCGCTGCACGGCCTAGCCTGCGGCCGCAAGCACCGGCCCCACTGGTGGGGTACCGCAAGCACCGGCCCCACTGGTGGTACGTTGTGCCGCCTCAACAGACTGCTCTTCCTGGCGACACAACGTTCTGGAAGCGTGGGGGAGTGTGACGAGTGGCGGCCCCAATAACGCATAGGACATAGAGGAGAAGAAGAAGAGGTGCGTGTTGTGCGCGGTGGCGGCGCGCGTGGAAGGGGGAGGCCGCGAAGCACGAGACAGAACAGGCCTGGAAGCTTGCTGCCAAGACGTACGTAGCTGTTCTTGGGGGCGACCGTCGCGGCTACCGGTCTGCTGCGGTTCCCGACTGTTCTCGGTTGCGGCTCCCGACTGTTCTCGGGTGCGGGCCTGTTCTTGGGGGCGACCGCCGCGGCTACCGGTCTGCTGCGGTTCCCGACTGTTCTCGGTTGCGGGCCTGTTCTTGGGGGCGACCGCCGCGGCTACCGGTCTGCTGCGGTTCCCGACTGTTCTCGGTTGCGGGCCTGTTCTCGGGGAGCGACCGCCGGGGCTACCGATCCGTGCGGCTCCTCACACTGCTCGGGCAGCCACCAGTGGGGCCGGTGCTTGCGGCCGCAGGCTAGGCCGTGCAGCGAACCGGCGACTCTTTGGGCTGCTGACCGCGGCCTTCCACGTGGCCTTGCCTACCCCCAAGACGACGCCCGCACGGCTCATCGACGGAGACCGATTTGGCGCAACAGGGGCGGTGACATCGTACCTACCTCGCATCGACGTCGCACAATCATACCAGTGAACACAGTGAGTGGTACGCGTGCACACGTGTATATAAGGCGACCGATCTGGAACCAGATATAACTGTTTGTACGCCATGAACATTGAAGGACGCGATTTGTTTATTTGGTTCAGTGTGTGATTATAGTTGTTTTGTCTTTGTGTTTGCCTCATCCTCGTCTGTCTGAGTTCCTGGGCCCACGAACCCCTTACAGTGCCTGAGCAGGGAAAGTTGGCCATTCTTTTGTTCGGGTTGTATGATGCGGTCACTCAGTTCAGTGATTGAAACAGGGGCGTACAGGACATTCTGAATCGGGCAGGCATCCAACATGGCCACTACGCAACAAATGCGTGCCTGACCAGTGACTGTTGCCATGTGAAGAAAACCGTACGCGAGTCAGCTAGAGGCTCAAACGATCAAGAAAAAAAAAAGTGTGTACTCAGCTCGCTCTAAAGGAGCTCGTGCCACTTCCAAAGAAGGACCAAGCTATGAGCCTAGAAGATTGTAAACATGTTGAAGGCTTCTTTATTAAGTAGACATTTGGTTCAATTGTTGGAAGCAGGTTTTCTCAAAATGCGTTCTTTTGCATCCTATAGTTACGAGAACAGTGATAGCTTCCCTTCTAATAAATATTTTCGCATAAAATTTTGTTCGCTGTTTATATAGCCAATTGTGCATTCAAGCAGAATGACTTAAAAGCAAAAGCAGAAACATTTGATACAATTGCCGATTGTGCGAAAAATAAACCTGTCAGGGGGATATCAACTTGTCAGTCTCTTCATGATAACGTACCTTAGCATGGAGGTGTGGCGATTGCAGTGGGTAGATGTGCAGGCCCTCTTTACCTGCCAAGTCATGTTCAAATCTCATCAACCATTTTGTAGTTGGTGCAACACACACATTTTGTTGCATTATGATTTATATGAAATCCAGCTCTTACACTTTTTTGCAATTTCTCCCACTTTAAAGTTTTAAACTACCCGAGCTTTGCAAGGCAAGAATATAATACAGTTGACTCTCGCTACAATGAACGCCGCTTCAACGAAATTTCTGGTACAACCCAAAAGTTCCTGGTTCCCCGTGAGCAGTCCATAGAAGCCAATGCAACACTTATTTTGTGCCGTTTCGCTTCAACGAAATTTGACGATGCAATTCTAGTCTGTGCAGTGAACACAATCCCAAATATATTGGTGCATTTCAGGAGATAAAAATATGTCTACAAAGTCGAAATCACGTGTTGGCACCACCAGAAATGGCCGCTGTTAACTGTGTGGTTGATTACCGATGTCTGCCGATGCCGTCTACCGATGTCTGTCGAGAAAGCGTGTGCGACCACCCCTCTCCCACCTGCGCCCCTTTTGGTCCTTCGCTCGACGAAAGAAGGGCTGGGCGTTTCCTCTCTGCTTCAGAAGCAAGCGATGACAGCCATCACACGTGGTGCGATGTTATCGTATTGTTCAGTTCGTTTGGAAGAGGACTGCCGGGTCGTTTCATCTCTGCTTCAGCCGCGTTCATCCCCAGCATTAGCGCGCTTTTACTCGCGCTTAAAGGATATGATGCGTGGGTGGTGTTATTGAGTTTGACTTCGTAGAGAGAAACGGCGACTGCAAAAACCCGCTAATAGTGTCCATACCATTGCTATTGCAATAACTCCCACACCCCGCGGTCAACAAATTTTGTTCGCCGCTGGTGTGTAATGACGCCACAATGCTCATGATGCATAGGCCGATGATACTCGCCGTGCCGGCTTGGTCATGTTGCGGCCAATCAATGTCGCTACGTCGCCTATGCAATCTCTGACACGCCCAGCCGCAGCAGCCTTTCGTAGCGTTTGCGGGTGGCCATAATGGAGGAAAAGATGTTTCCCATCATCGCATGCAAAACGGCTCATCATTGCATTTCTCCCTCATATCTGTGCTGAGCCTGAGCCTCCCAGTCGTGCGCACTGTAGGAGGTCCGAGATTGCATCGCGGCAATTTCTGAGATCACGCTGCGATCGTGCTTAGGCTTAGCTGCGCCAGCGTGCGCAGCATGTGGCAGCGATAGCACGGAGGAATGCAGCACTGCGAGTAAATGATGTTACCGCCGCTTGCACGCGGCTTTGCCCGGCAACGGGTGGCAGTTTTGTCGGTATGCAGGAGTTATGAATCGACGTGCCAAACGTCTTCGAGACACCGTGGATCAAGTGAAGCGGGAAAGCCACAGCGCGTCCGTTAGAGGGGACTGCAGGGGTCTAAAGTTGGCGGTTCGTTTATTATGCGAGTGCATTCGTTACATGAGTACGGCATTTGTTTTTATGAATCTTATACCCCTGACACACGGGCATGCTAAAGTACTTTAGGTAAGGGAACATTCGCCGGAAAGTAGTTCATGCCCAGTGACACACAACAAAGGAGTATCTCCTTCCCGGCAAAGTTCCTTTGCAGAAAGGTAGATCGGCGATCTACTTTTCGAGCGTAAAGGCGTACTCTCACCAACAGCGTACACGACCTGTAAACGGGAGAGAACTTCTGACAAAATTACAACTCCCCACAACTATTTTCTTGCCTTGCGTATAAGCTTTAGTTTTTAGCCGTGTAATGAGATTTGTCGGGCCGCAAAGATTTACTTTTACCGCACTCTCGAACGCTCACATCGCCGCCTCGCGGGATTCCGGCAGTCATTATCTTTTTCGTCGTGGCGTGAAACAAACCATCAACATTATTAACCATCTGCAATAAAAACTATATTTTTACGATCCACAAATTGCTTAAAGTAATTAAATTCGGAACTTTTTTAAAATATTCACTGTCTTGCTGCTTTAACAAGGAGCGCCATTTTTTGCGGCATTCGTCTTAGGAACCACCTAAAGAAGTTCACGCGCTGCCGTGTGTCATTGGCGCAACTACTTTCTGCAGAGGGTCCTTTAGAGTAGAAAAAGGGGTTCACTCACTACGAAAGACTACTTTTGCCCGTCTGTCAGGGGTATTAGAAGGTTGATTACCAAGGACTTTTTTTTTTTTCGTAGGTGCGCGTTACTATCGAGGGCACTGTAGAATCGAATAATTACGTAAATCTCCCGGATTCCGTCTCTCCAAACTTGGCAGGTATGGTTTCAGTACTCGCGGTTCGCGAACCCTTCCGACTACTGCCGTGTACCGCATGCAAGACTGAGGCATCGATGTTTCATTGTTCTACCATCTCAGGTCGGTTATATTTTTTTTCGATTTCATGACAACGAAATTTTTTCTTCAACAAAATTTTTTCCATGCACGTCAATGTCGTCGTAGCGAGAGTCGACTGTAGTGAAGACTGTAGTGAAGAGTCGACTGTACTATTGTGAAGATTTTTCCTGAAGGTCGTGACTTACCCTAACGAAACCTGGCGTACGAATTGTACTGCAATGTTACCACAGATGGCAATGTACTTGTCTGTAAGGTTCAGACGAGCTGCTTCATTCCGTTGTGAAGTAGAAGGACCTTGATAAAATTCAAAGTGTCCAGGCTCTCTTGAAGAAAGGCAAAAGAAATGCTGGGGAACCTTCAGAAGCTGAATAAGCAAGTCTACAGAAAGCGAAAGCAGATATTTGCTAAATCATGTGTGCAAGGGACTGTGTATTGTTCGGAAAATATTTTTCTGTTGTGGTGAAAATGGAGATGTTTGTTCCTTACATTGACGGAAACGAGCATGCTTGTACCCCACAAAAAGGAGCAATATATTTAACTTGGCCCTGAAAGTTGTGAAAAAATGGTCAGTCACACCATCTTCGGTGATGAGTGTCAATCTCCAGGTGTAGCAAAAACCAAGAGATGTCCACCTCGGTTCAATTATCCTACTTAAAAGCAAACATTCATTACTTACAATTATATTTGACACACATCTGGTAGTGTTCTTTCACGATGAACAGTAATTTTTTTTAAAAATTAATATTGCGGTAATCCAGTAACCAGTGTTGCCAGCATCCCTACAAATGCAGAAAGGGTAACCGCAGAGATAGAAAAATTCTGTTTAATAAACTTCTGATGACTTCCCAACGAAACCACTGCATGCCTGTACACTTCGAATGGTGCGCTTTCTATAACAATAATAAAAAAAAAAAATGAAATCGGAGAACGATGGTAGACGGTCCCTTTAACTAAGGCTACTGTGTGTGTACAGTTTTAGTGCAATCAGACTTAATCTTATTTTTGGGAAGTGCATTTGACACCTGGTTGGGAATGTGTACTTGACCCACCAGGTTGCTACAAAGTAAATTTTTTTGAAGCTTCTAAGATGATGTGTGAAACGTCGTAAACTGGTTGTAATCAAGATTCTCCTGCTCCAAAAACAAGATTTAGCTGCTCCCAAAAGTGCTCCCAATTGTGTTTTATCTCACCCCTAATATCGCTACAGTCAAGGGTGAAACTATTGTTTGCCACACGCCTTGTGGACAAAACCATATTCACCATTGACTCAATTATAAATGGGATCCATGCAATCCTCTGTGCATACTTTATTTATTTATTTATTTATTTATTTATTTATTTATTTATTTATTTATTTCACTATACTATCAACCTAATGGGGTTTTTACAGGAATGGGTACACTTAGAGAAAAAGGAACAGCAAACACACAAAAGTGTTACAGTGTAAATGTAGATGAAGACAGAATCGCATACGTCTGTACAACAGATGTCTTGACATAGATAAGCAGCTGATGGCATACATGCTAAACACAGAAATATACATAGGTTACAGTATGTTCACTGAGGTTGCAACATCTTAGGATACATCTTATGTTAGCGGCATAGGATAAAGCAACAAACAAGCAGGAAATTATTTAAGAATCAATCTGACAGTGTGAAGCATCTAGATCGGTGTTGCAATGGACAACTCGGCGACTTCTACAAATTTTTATTCTGTCGTTTGCAACACTGTTGAGGCGTCTAGCGCATTCCACTCATGCATGGATAACAGAAAAAAAAAATAATAAAAGAAAGTGTTGTTGTTGCAAAGGACTTCTTCGAGGGTGAGTGGGTGTTTATGCCGAGTGATCCTAGAGTGACCTATATTGATGTAGTCTGCTGCTTTAATACTAAATGAGTTGTGCAAAAGTAAATAGATAAACTTTAGACGATGAAGCTTTGACCTGCTGGACAAAGGAGTGAGCCCTGCGCAGGAGGGAATGTCACAGGAGCCAACGTTTCGACAAGTGGACTTGTCAGAGCGGCAGCTGCCTTTTCCAGCGTTCGTTTATGTACGCCCTTGCACACTCTCCCCTGTCTTCAGAAAGAGAGGAGAAGAAGAGCAGCACGTGCGAACAATAAAAGAAAAAAAAAGTGGGGAGGGGGGGTTGGGTGACAGGTGTTAGCATGACTAATATAAATGGCAAGAGCGAAAGCTTCCAAAGAACCCGCTCCTTGTACATATCTTGCAAATGCATTGTGTGCGCAGCGCTAGAAACCAGGATGTAAAAAAGGAACACACGCTCGGAAAAGAAGTTGCTCCTATGGCATGTGTCCCCCCCTCCACCCCACACCACCTGCGCCGCACCAACAATGCATTTCACTGAAAGCTTGTGGCTAGAAAAAGGTAACTACACTGTTTAACGCCGTTGTTCTAGTCGAACTGGATGGGGGCTCCGCACCTGAAAGTAGACTTTCTGGGAGAAACATTGTTAGCTTGTGTAACTAGTAGCTTGTCTAACTTTAAGAAAGAAGAGCTTGTTCATGGCTTTTTTTGCTACATGCTGAACATGCATTGTCCAGTTCAAATCCGATGTGATGTTGACACCCAGATAATGGTATTCGTTAACAGAATGCAGTGCAGTGCTGTCGGAACCATAAGTGAATTTGAGCGGAAATTTTTTCTTAGTAACTGACATGGAAACGGCTTTTTCTTTATTGATGTTCCAATCGCAACACCACTGAAATACACTGTTTAGGGCACTGTAAGACACGCTGTTGGGCTAGTTGGTTCATTGCAGTCCAGCCTCTATCCCTGTCTTTTTCATTTTCCTGTGTGCATCCGTTTTGGATGGTTCTTTTTTTCTAAATTGCAGTGAACCAACAAGCCCAACAGCACGTGTTACTAGAATACCTTTCTTGTACAGTGGGCCCTTTTCTGTGTTCAAGTTCGCACCTTGCTCAAGTCCATGTTCTAATCTGGCAAATCTCTACGGCGACCTGCCATGCAAGAGTCTACATCTGCTGCCTATGGAAGGGATTGGTTCCTTTCGATGTAGCAGCTTTTTTCAGCATGGTTAGACCATCTTTTGGCCACGTAAAAAGGATATGTCGCATCTTGAAGTCAGAGCTGTGGAGGGAAGTTAGACTGCTGTACGACTTGATCAAAGTGGCGGGCAGTGACGGGGAACCAGAGTGGGTTGCAGAAAGGAATATGAAGTCATTCAGATGGCTTGCGGCGCAAAACACGAGAGTTTTTATGGCAGCGGTTATTGCATACTTTGCCAAGGAAGCCGGTGAAATCATCGCGTATCCCAGCAAGCTTGTGGTGCCTGGTAAGGCATCCATCCCTGAAGATATCGAAGTTACACTGAAGAAAGGACCGAACTACTGTGTTCCACCTAGGATTCCATCGCATGAACTGCTTGCCTTAAACAGGAAGCTGGCTAACAAAGCGGGCGAGGATGGCGAAAGATGTCTGTTGGATGGTGTTGATAGCATCCTGAGAACTGCACGAAAGAAGGACCTCTTACCAAGGGACTGCCTGCAACAAGTTGTGTCCTACTTCAAGGACAAAGACCTGCGACTTCTGCAAGCAGGTAAAGAAGGCGGATTTGTGGTCATGACAGCTTCATCGTACAGAGAAAAGGCAGCCCAAGCACTATCGAAGAACTTTGTCAAAGTGAGCAAAAGTGCCTGCAGGGTGAAAACTAAAGCGATAACCATGTGTAATGACATGCAAACGGAATTAGCAAGTGTAGGAAGGGACATCTGGGAATGTTTTTTTCTGTTAAAACACACAAACCAGATTTCCCTCTTAGATGCATTGTTACCAAGCAGGACTCATGGCAACAACAAATTAGCCGTTTTCTGCTTGAACACTTGAAGGGACTTAATATGGATGATCCCTTCGCGACCAGGAATTCGACAGATGTGACTACGTTTTTAAAAGAGCAGACTGACGTCGGGCCTCTATTTTCCGTTCATGTTGAAGATTTATTCTATTCTGTACCGCATGCTAATTTTTTTAAAATCTGTACATGAGTGTATTGAGTTTAACAGGGCCATATCATCTCAGAATCCAGTTGGGATTAGTGTGGAAAGTTTTTTGTCGCTCCTTGAATTCTACCTTCGCTCCACAGTTGTTTCCTTTGAAACAGGCATATTTGTGCAAAAAAAGGGGATTTGCATTGGGTCCTGTGTTGCCCCAGTGCTATGCGATATTTTTTTATCCTCCACTGACCATGCCTCAGCACCCTCTTTTGACAACGGCTTGGTACTGAGAAATTTTAGGTATGTTGATGACTTTCTTGATATCTTAGGGACTAACCATAACCTGACCGACGCCAGTGCAGTGGAAAGGGTCTTATGTGTCTTCAGAAAGTTAGGCAGAGGCCTTGCTCTGACCTATGGAATGCTGGCGGATGACTGTTTGCAATTTTTAGACCTTGTAGAGAGTGAGTTAGTTGCGGACCGTCACGTTTGTAGACGTGCGGTGTGGTGAGGCATGGAGCCATAAATGGTAGGGCAGGAAAACACCTATATTAATTAGGCACTCTCAAAGAACACGTACAAACAACCAAAAGAGGCTCGCGGGCTACATGTTCAGTCTTAAGCATCCATAGTTCAAGTGCAAAGTCACGTTCATGCAAACAAGCTCACGTCTATGATGCCGGTGGCACGAATAGTTGATGGGGTGACTGGTGGGACACGGCGGAAGGAGTCGTCGCAGATCTCTAAGGGTGGTGGTGGCTTGGGCTCTCAGGAACAGCATGAAGTCACATTGGCCCAGCACAGGTACGCTCCGGAACAGGAAGCCAGCAGGTAGCAGCCACACTGGTTGCCAGGCGCGGTCATACAGCAGCCGCACTGGTTGACGACGTTCGCAGGAGCGCAGGCGGTCAGGAGGCTGCCCAGCGCTTCAGCCCGGGTAGTCCTCTTGCAACCTTGGCTCTTTGAATGCTGTGTTCTTCTGCGTTTCTTGGTGGCTCTCCCTGCTTGTGCCTTCCTCCTACTTCTTCTTTTTCGATGCTACCGCCGCCACGTGCTCTCTTTTTGTCCACAACGCGCCGCTCCGGTAGCTACCTTTGTCATCGTCGTCGTGTTTCACCACAGACCTGAACATCAAATGTTTAGCAGGACAAGTGTGTTGGATGTATTTTCCCAGAGCAAAGAATGAGTTGCCGCCTTTTGGTTCGACTCATTCCAAGACTGTCAAGAGGGCAACCGCCTCTTTATGCTTAGAATCGGCACTGGTTAAGTCCTTTGCTCACATGGTTGAAGCTAGTTTCAGCAAACAGATTGCCAAACTTGAAAAAGTGGGATTCCTGTGCTCGGTTGTGTCTGCAGAAGCAGAGACTGTGTTACAAAAAATGAAAACCAGGAAGAACACCAGAGTGAAGCCCAGGAAAACGTGGCCACAGGTGGTCCGCTACACGTACCGAGTGGCCCACAACCTGAAAAAGGTTGTGGCAAGGTACGAAGTACCCATCGTTTTCTCGGCCACAAGAAAGCTGTGTGGCTTGTGCGCCCATATTGGGCGAAAGAAGAAGCCCCAGTGTGGACAAGAAACATGGCCAACCCTATATGGACTGCGCTGTTGGTGCTGTATACGAAATCCCGCTGAGCTGTGGATGGGTCTATATTGGCCAAACGGGCTGGTGTATTAACGATAGAGCATGGGAGCATGACAGATTTAGAAAAGGGAAATGTACCTAATTTGGTCCATAGCTGCAAACAATGCAAATGTGAGCTGGAGCTTAATCATGCCAAGATTCTGGGCAGAAGTGGAGATAAACTGGCGCGTGAAGTTCTTGAGGCCTTTCTTATTGCTAAGAAAGGTGACAGATGTTGCAGTGAATATTCCGTGGCCCTACGTAAGAAGGAATTTGAGTTTTTGGAATCATTTTTATAACCATAAGGAAAAATAACAGATACGGGCCTTTTCAAAAATTCAGTGGTTTGGGTTTTTGGCTTTCTGAGGCACTAATAGTGCCTGTCGTTTGTTTGCTTTTTTGTTTTGTTTTTGTTTTGTTTTTGCCTGGTGCTTTTAACTTTTATTGGTTTCAGCTTTTAGCTTTTATTGGTTTTATGCTTTGTTGTTTTCGGACTCTGCTTTTGCTACGAATTCCATGACTATGCTTTTACTATGGCCTGCGAGCACTGCCGTTACAAAGATTGTGTGCACTGGGGTTAGATAACTGACATACTCTTAGATAATTGAAAGTATCTGTGCCTATTGCAATTTCTATTATTTTTTGTGTCGTGATGGTTGGTTGTGGTGAAGGCCCATGTGACTTTGTGCCCTGTATAAATTACAGCCTTTGGCTTTCAAATAAACAGTTGGTAGTCCAGCCTCTATCCTGTCTTTTTCATTTTCCTGTGTGCGTCCATATTGGCTGTTTTTTTTTTCCACATGTGCACTGAGTCATGGATTAAACTGGGCTCACTATGTGAAGTCAGCAACCATGCAGTACTGAAGGCACCCAACCAACATGGTGTCACGCACAGCCATGAAAGTGGGAGGTGCTCTGGCATTTCTTGCGAATGATTACGGTTACGCAAACTGCACTACTCTGTTGTGAGAGCATGCTAGCACCATTTTCGCCCTTTTGCATTGCATATATGTGGCACTTTGCACTCGGCATGCTTTGAAAATTGTCCAAATAAACTTGGGCGCAGTAAGATGTACACCTGAATGAATGCGAGTTTCGTGCCATTAAATAACTCATATGCTTGCTGGGACAAGCAGGAATGTCCGAATGATCTGGTTTTCTGAATCAAAGATGGCCAACTTAATGACGGCTATTTGAGACAGTGCTAGAACGTAAGACATGCTTAATACATATTGGGGTGAAACTGTAAAAGACGTTGTGACACATGGCTGCAGTCAGAGGCGTAGCCAGAATTTTATTTCGGGATGTGCCCGAGCCCCCTTTGTGTATGTGCCTGTGTATGTTTGTATATGTGCATTTGCATACATGTGCATACAAACTGAAATTTTAGGAGGGCTTTAAATCTCCTCAAGCCCCCTCTGGCTATGCCTGTGGTCACAGTAATCTCTTGCAAGCTTTGAGAGTGTCATAATTATTCTTATCTCTGCAGTCTCTCTGGACTTTGTCTGAAGCTGCGGTCTACAAGACACTTGATGTGGTCTCTGCCATCCTTAGCAGCTGCGAGGACAGATTTTCACCTTCTCTGGCCTCAGTTGTGGAGGTGAGCTATTTTGGTTGACTCCGTTGTGTTACAGCTGTCGGTAGCTGCATAGTTTGTCTGTATCCAACTATAATTTCAGAAGTGATAAATAGTTAGCATACTGCTCATTTCTCTTGCACGTAATAGTTTCTTATATTTGGCTTCACAAGATGCTGGTTGCATTTTGGTTTTTCACTAGCAATGGGGCACACTACTTATAAAGTGAAATTCTTACTCACTTTCAAAGCATTTGCTGAAGACTGCCGCCACCAGGCTCCAGTGTATGAGAGAGTCACGGTTGGTACTGGATTTGGAAAGGCTGTTGACAGCACCCACAATGACAATCCCGAATCAGACTTTTTGGCTAGTGACTTAGGATAAACCAGGACCATATTTAAGGTACGTGCTGTGTTGAATGAACAAGGACCATATTTACTCATGCAATGAATGCACTTTTCTTCCCATAATACAGAAGGAATGTTGGGGGGTGTGTTATTAGGTTAGATAAATTTTACGAAAATTATTTCACTATTTTGGGTTGAACAAAACGTTCTAATGCACAAGAAAGATGATGTTACGACCTGCGGTAATGTTTACAGCGATATGTGTGATCAGATTTAATTTTCAAAACAGTAAAAGACAGCCATATGGTGTCGGTACCACGACTCGGCGCCCGCTGCGATGGCCTTTTGCTTCCGTTTAATGTGGGGTTCACCCACAGCGCCACGAAAGCAGAAAAAATGGCAGCGGTCTTCATCGTGCATAGAGTCTATAGTTTCTGTGTCGCCACGTATCTAGCTGGTAATGATGCCACCGCGACATGCGCGATGCAAAGGCCAATGACGTCACCGTGCCTGCTTGCGGCCAACCAAGGTCGGTAGGTCGCCGATGAATTCTCAGAGACACATTGGCATTCGCAAGTGGCCTTAACGGGAGAATAGATGTTTTCGATAACAGCACGCGAAACGGCTGATCATTGCATTTCTCCCTCCTATCTATGTAGAGCTTATCAGTCGTGCGCTTTAGGTATGACATCCGAGATTGCCGCGATGCAACTTGGAGACCACACCCCTACCACTTCGGCATAGCTGCACTAGCTTGCGCAGCACGCAAGGCGGCACACATGGAGGGATGCAGCATTGCGAGTAAATGATGTTACCGCTGCTTGCACGTGGCTACGTTTGGCTGTACCCGGTAACATGCGGCAGCTTTATCCCAATGCGGGAGTTATGAATCACCGCGCTGAATGGCTTGTGAAAACTGCAGATCAAGTGAAGTGGGAAACCCACAGTGCGGCTGTTCGCGGGAGTGCAGGAGTTCAAAGTTGGGGGTGTGTTTGTTATGTGGGTGTGTTTATTATGCGAGTGTGCTCATTATACGAGTAAATACGGTACTTTCAGTGTTTTCTATGATACTATTTTCTCTTTAATGTGCAGTCTGCATCAGGTCTATTTGCTTGTCCTTATGGATGCTTTCGCAAAATTTCCGCATAATTTTTGCATGCCCTTTCGGAGCCCTCGATTTGTTAGGGAAAAAAAAAAGTGCAAATTACGTTAATTTTAAGTGCGGTATTCTTGCATAAACCAAGAACTATATGCAAGCAGGGGTGGAGGCTGTGGTGACAGATTTGGGAGATGTGTGTGATAGGGGCCAGTCTGTAATAAAGTCTACCAACATCAGCAGCATTCCGTGATAGAGGAGTGATCAAGGTGGTCTGCCCATGTAGGTGTGGACGTGGTCAAGTGTTGCTGTATATACTGGTATATACTGGCATGCTAGTGTGGATCAGTGTGTAGGAATGGCACACCGAGGAAATTTAAGATTTGTTGCACATTTAAACCAGTTTTGTTGGCTGGGATGCACGATGTCGTTCCGAGCAGCCACAGTCCCTGTATACAAACAAGTGTTCATTGTGCAGCTTTTGCCAGCTTCCCTGGTGTCCACGGCCACCTGCTCCATGAGCCAGAGCCTGAGTGCCTCAGTTGATGTGGAGCCACTGGTGCGGGCATCCCGCAGGCTGCTGCAGTGTCTGGCCTGGCCTGGCATGAGCTCAGTGCACCTCTGGGTCATCGCGGCGTTGCGTGCATTCATGGCTACGGGCCGCTTTGCTGTCATCACTGACCTCTTTGAGTCCTCTGTCGACACGGTCTGTATCTGCTGCTTGGTCAAGTCTTCTTAAACACTCTTCAGTACAGCGTAAGGCTGCTGCGTTATTCAATTAAGAGTGTTCCAGTGTTGAAATGAAAGTTGTACTATATGTTCGTTTGTACATTTAAGCCTTGACATGTCCGACTCTGTAAAACCGGCAACTTACTTTTTAAAGGAAAATAATGAATTTGTCACTGCCAAATACTCAGACATGCTTTTTTGCTTTTGCGTTCAGTAAAGTGCACTCATTTTTGCCAGGCAAGATAGTACGAGGTGGTGCAGGGACATGATGGGTTAATGGATCGTTACAACTCACCAGTTTGCCAGCTGGCCCAACTTGCCGTTTTACTGCCATTCGCTAGGTCTGTTCCCTTTGTGAGGTCACCGTGTACTTCACAAAGGAGAGGAAGCACTCTTCACATCCACATAGTGTGTCGACGGTCAATCTTATACCATGGGCTCTCGAAGTGGGTTTTGAATGTTCACTGAATACCACATTTTCAATATTTGCTTTTGATTTGAAACGAGGTAGCCAAAATTTTTTAGTATTAAAGGCGATTCAAATATTCGAAAAGAGTGAATGTGTGATCTGATAATTTTACCAAAAATGAATAATCTTCAGTGCTTACTTTATTTTGTCTGCATTTATTGTTGCTCTTTTGTCTGTTTTGCTACTTTCTATCCTCACTATCTTCTCTATCCATGTCTTCTATCTGTTCCCTCCTCCTGAAACTGTAGGTAGCTGGTGTGCCCTGCTCAGTAGCAGTTGTCGGATTGCTCCTTCCGTCTTTCCTTGGTATTCTTGTGTGTTTTATGTCCTCATACCTAATTATACGGTGCTGTGACCAGTGGTGCTTCTGCACATAAGTGTTGGTAGTACACGCATGAGCACGCCACTGTGTTCGATGACAATTGTGTTGGCAGCACTGTTGGCACTCATGTAAGCATGCTGATGGTACTGCGTGCTTTCAACAGGCAATCATCACATGTTGTCCTGCCATTTGAAGCAGGTTCCTTGTGCAGTACCTCTTTGGCGTGCATTGCAGTGGCCTGACCACACGTAACAGCTAGGGTTGCTTCATGGTGTTTGTTATCTCCTGCTTTATGCTGTGGTTACTTCACGCAGTTATGATCTGTCAAAGTAGGCTAGGCATTGTGTTACGGACAGTAATATATCTTGCACTGATAGTTCATCAGTGCATTTCCCTGATATAATTGTGTGTTGAACAAAATATCATTACAGAAGGTGCATTTGTGTTTTTGATATTCAGTTTAATATTTGAAGATGGATATTTGTATTTGATTTGCATTTGAAGATTTTGGTATTCGCACACCCCTACTTGTTCTACCTCGGAGTGGATTTGAAGTGTGCTTCCATATTGGCCTGTGCAAAACTGAAATTTAGTTTGCTCCAAGCTGCTTCCATGCGGGATGCGCCATTTGAAATTCGAAGGATCTCGGCAAACTCAATTTTTGGAAAACCGCATATTTAGGCACTATGTATAAAAAAATAGCTGTTCTGCAATTATCAGCACCCACTTCTCTGGTATAATCATCACCGCCAAAAAGCGGCATGTGAGGCTCACACTACTACACGCGAGCTTTCTTTTCATCTGGTGCCGTCTGGACATTTGACTAAGGGGTGTTGCTAGTACTTACAACTCATTAGCATTGTGAGTTGAAAGAAATTCATCATAAAACTATTTCAAATCACATACATAGCGAGCTGTGGCAGCTACTGCACACGCCAAACATGCATCAAAACAGCCCAACTTCAAACGAGCACTGTTCTTGGGCCATTTTGGTTTTGTTTTTGTAAATGCCTGTGCTTTTTTCTAGCACCATTGGCGGAAGCAGTGGTGACGTGGCAGAAGTCCAATTCACTTAAGATTGGGAGCTCTCGGGGGCTTTCAAGCTCCCACGTCTCAGATGTGAATAATTTATTACCATTTCTTTTAATTGCTTTAGTGTATTTACTGTTGATAAGCTATTTCTTGTTTTAACAAGATTTTCTTAGCCTGCTTTTTAAACACCTGCCGGTCAACGCCAAACTCTAAACTATTGCTTAATTTATTCACTAATCTCATGGATTGATAAGGTAGTGTCCACATCGGAGTGCAGTGCTGTGTGAACTGGTTCATGAAGGGCAGGCGAAACAAATAGGTGGTTGCTTTGTGCGTCATCTGCTGTGGCTAGGCCTAGCAATTTCTTTGTTGCTGTCGCCGTGCAGCCGGCGCCTTTTACATACATCTATCGCCGACATGTTCTGCTTTCCTGTGCTATCTCTGAAGCATTTGGCCTCCTGCAGGGTAGTGTCCACATCGGAGTGCAGCACTGTGTGAACTGGTTCACGAAGGGCAGGCGAAACAAATAGGTGGTTGCTTTGTGCGTCATCTGCTGTGGCTAGGCCTACCAGTTTCTTTGTTGCTGTCGCCGTGCAGCCGGCGCCTTTTACATACGTCTATCGCCGACATGTTCTGCTTTCCTGTGCTGTCTCTGAAGCATTTGGCCTCCTGCAGGGTAGTGCCCACATCGGAGTGCAGCACTGTGTGAACTGGTTCACGAAGGGCAGGCGAAACAAGTACGTGGTTGCTTTGTGCGTCATCTGCTGTGGCTACCAGTTTCTCTGTTGCTGTCGCCGTGCAGCTGGCGCCTTTTACATACGTCTATCGCCGACATGTTCTGCTTTCCTGTGCTATCTCTGAAGCATTTGGCCTCCTGCAGGGTAGTGTCCACATCGGAGTGCAGCACTGTGTGAACTGGTTCACGAAGGGCAGGCGAAACAAATAGGTGGTTGCTTTGTGCGTCATCTGCGTTGGCATGATCGTTGTGCCATCGTACAATTTGTTGGGCCCAGGACGCTACCTGTCTTTGGCTGTTCTGTGCACTGAAGCATTATGTAAAGCTTTGTCCCACAGCGAAGTGCACTTCCAATGACCATAAAAAATCACCTTGCGAAGTTGCTTTTGTTTATCGGTTCAAGTCGACGGCAGCAATGTTCCCAACGCTTGTGTTTCTGTGCCGTCATCGGTACACGAAGGTATAATTGATGTGGTTTAAGCACGCCCAGTGTCTCGTGTCTGCATCGGTGATCACAACCCGTGTGTGGATAAAGCCGGAAAACGAAGCCAGTAGAGCCGGGAAAGGATAGCAGTGCATAAACGATCAGGTTGTTACCCTGCAGGGTCATTTTAGACCCAGAAATGTGCTTGTAACTGTCAAAGCACATTCTCTCAAAATAGATTTTTCGGCTGTTGAGGCTGTTCCAGAAATATCTCTGAAACTGTTAATCAGATTCCCAATGTTTTCCAGCAGGAGATTTCCAAGACAAGCCCATTTTTCCAATGTATTGAGTCTGTATTTTGTGATAAGTAAAATATTATTGGTCAAACCCTAACCACTACCTATGAATTCAGTGCTCTGCTAAACTTTCTCAACAAGGAAATTTTAAAGAAGTGAGATATCCATCTAGGAATCAGCATGGTGAATTTCACATTTTCAGCCTATTTTGCTAAGTCTCCAGGACCGCAATGAATGGACCATATGAACCATTTTGAGATATTTCCATAACTTGAGAACCAGGGAAAACTGAATGAAATTGCGTAGCTCTTCAAATGCATTTGCTGTGAGCCTATCCTGACAATTTTATTGAGATGCCTCTATAAACAAAAAGGTTCTTGTAGGGTAGCATCCCCCTTAAAGTGCACCTTTGTGCCAAACTGTTCCAAAACAAAGAGTTTTATTTGCTGCAAAAATTGCTCCAAAATGACTCTGAATATAGCTACATTCCCCCAGAGTCACAACACAATCAAGCCGACATGTTCTGCTTTCCTGTGCTGTCTCTGAAGCATTTGGCCTCCTGCAGGGTAGTGCCCACATCGGAGTGCAGCACTGTGTGAACTGGTTCACGAAGGGCAGGCGAAACAAGTACGTGGTTGCTTTGTGCGTCATCTGCTGTGGCTACCAGTTTCTCTGTTGCTGTCGCCGTGCAGCTGGCGCCTTTTACATACGTCTATCGCCGACATGTTCTGCTTTCCTGTGCTATCTCTGAAGCATTTGGCCTCCTGCAGGGTAGTGTCCACATCGGAGTGCAGCACTGTGTGAACTGGTTCACGAAGGGCAGGCGAAACAAATAGGTGGTTGCTTTGTGCGTCATCTGCTGTGGCTAGGCCTACCAGTTTCTTTGTTGCTGTCGCCGTGCAGCCGGCGCCTTTTACATACGTCTATCGCCGACATGTTCTGCTTTCCTGTGCTATCTCTGAAGCACTTGGCCTCCTGCAGGTTAGTGTCCACATCGGAGTGCAGCACTGTGTGAACTGGTTCACGAAGGGCAGGCGAAACAAATAGGTGGTTGCTTTGTGCGTCATCTGCTGTGGCTAGGCCTACCAATTTCTTTGTTGCTGTCACTGTGCAGCCAGCCTTTGTATTTCTCACTTATCTTTTCGCTGTCGCTGCGTTACCATCTCTCATAATGCCTTCTATGGGATGAGTGTTATGCGTTGGCATGATCGTTGTGCCATCGTACAATTTGTTGGGCCCAGGACGCTACCTGTCTTTGGCTGTTCTGTGCACTGAAGCATTATGTAAAGCTTTGTCCCACAGCGAAGTGCACTTCCAATGACCATAAAAAATCACCTTGCGAAGTTGCTTTTGTTTATCGGTTCAAGTCGACGGCAGCAATGTTCCCAACGCTTGTGTTTCTGTGCCGTCATTGGTACACGAAGGTATAATTGATGTGGTTTAAGCACGCCCAGTGTCTCGTGTCTGCATCGGTGATCACAACCCGTGTGTGGATAAAGCCGGAAAACGAAGCCAGTAGAGCCGGGAAAGGATAGCAGTGCATAAACGATCAGGTTGTTACCCTGCAGGGTCATTTTAGACCCAGAAATGTGCTTGTAACTGTCAAAGCACATTCTCTCAAAATAGATTTTTCGGCTGTTGAGGCTGTTCCAGAAATATCTCTGAAACTGTTAATCAGATTCCCAATGTTTTCCAGCAGGAGATTTCCAAGACAAGCCCATTTTTCCAATGTATTGAGTCTGTATTTTGTGATAAGTAAAATATTATTGGTCAAACCCTAACCACTACCTATGAATTCAGTGCTCTGCTAAACTTTCTCAACAAGGAAATTTTAAAGAAGTGAGATATCCATCTAGGAATCAGCATGGTGAATTTCACATTTTCAGCCTATTTTGCTAAGTCTCCAGGACCGCAATGAATGGACCATATGAACCATTTTGAGATATTTCCATAACTTGAGAACCAGGGAAAACTGAATGAAATTGCGTAGCTCTTCAAATGCATTTGCTGTGAGCCTATCCTGACAATTTTATTGAGATGCCTCTATAAACAAAAAGGTTCTTGTAGGGTAGCATCCCCCCTTAAAGTGCACCTTTGTGCCAAACTGTTCCAAAACAAAGAGTTTTATTTGCTGCAAAAATTGCTCCAAAATGACTCTGAATATAGCTACATTCCCCCAGAGTCACAACACAATCAAGGAACATCATTCAAGTGGTATTTACCATAATAATGAAACAATAGGTACAGCATCATTATGTGGTCTTCCTTGTCATTCTTCTTGGCCTTTTTGTGCAGCTGCCACAGGACAGGGCATACTGCCTGTCTGTCTATTTCGTAATGGAGTCGATTCTTTACAGTTAGTAGATGCAATAAAACTCCTAAAAATGTTATTATTATTTTTCCAGTTATACCGGAGATGCAAGTAATACAGTCGAATCTCGATAATTCGAACTCGAAGGGGCCCGAAAATTTGTTCGAATTAAAAGAAGTTCGAATTAAAGAAAGCTCATTGAATTGAGCACTCACCTGCAGCGGCACATGTGCAATGAGCGAACACGAAGTACACAAAGATTTATTCGCGCGTATTTTCACTTCCAACTACACCATACCCATCATTAAGAAAAGTAGCCAGTTATGCGTATCTGCACACGTTTTGCCCACAATGAGTCAATGAACATGGCTTGAAGCTTGCTAACGAGTTCTGGACCAGCATCTGCATTTTGCTGGAAAAAGAAGTAGCACACGGCTAAGTCCAGCGCTTACGCTACTTCACTTGCATTTGGTGGAGTCGAAGGGGCAGGGGGTACTTCGTCGCTGGCATCAGAGTCCTCGCCACTGGGAGTAGAAGGGTCCCCTGAAGCACTTTGTTGAGGGCATGTGGCTTGTAGGATCTCGGCGTCGGTGACGACACCACAGATCTCTACACCCGCGTCCACATTCACGTAGCCCTCAAAGGTCACGCCGTTCAGAAGAACACTGCTGCCCCTTTCGGACACGCAGTTATCGTCATCGTCCGACGAAGTCTGCACCGCCTCATCATTGGCCTGATCCGCATCACCACTGGCCGCAGGTTCGCCAAACCCACATCGCCGGAAACAGTTGCTGATGGTGTCATTAATGGAGGCCCACGCAGCAGCAAGGATATGGATAGCGCTGAGGAGGTCAACGGCATAAATTTTGTCGCTGTCCATGCACGATAGCATTCGTTCCACGATATGGTGCCTGTAGAGTTTTCAAATTTTGAATGACTCCCATATCCATGGGCTGGAGCACAGCCGTCGTGTTTTTCGGCAGAAAAACCGCGCAGGCCTTCTACGTCGCAGTGCGCCGTGCAGTTGTACGAAGAGTACGTTCCGGCCTTTAGCGGCAAACTTTCTGTCCAGGTTACGCATCCAGTCTGAAAAAAATGTCTATAGTCATCCATGACTTCTTGTCGGCGATGTGATCGACTGGCAAGGTCTTAACGCCCTTAAAACAGCGAGGCTTGGCCGATTTATTGACCACTAGCAACCGGCAACGCTCCGTGCCCGTCGCATTTGCCTCTCCTTGCTTCGCTTGCCGCCGGCACAATCGCCGCCTTGAAAAGTAATCGTCTTGTTCGGGAGCAGTTTATAATACAGCGCCGTAGAACGACCACGAACGAACACTCTCTGGCTCTCCACTGCCGCGGCTTTTTTCTGCGAATGCTTTTTTTTGCAGCCAGGCTGGCCAGGCGAGGAGGCTACACAACACGTGAGGGTGATTCCACGTAAGATCGAACAAAGCATGGCTGGTCACCCTCTTAAATTTATTTCAAAATTTTGTATATTGCTGCCCGATGTGTGGAAAGAAGAGATCCGCAGTTGGTTTTGCTAGAAAAAATTTTGTCGAAGCGCTGGGAGTCAATAATGACGAAGAGGTGGAGTGCCGCGCTTACCTGCTCTTCTGTTTTGGCCAACTTTGGTTAATAATTACACAAGCTATACTAAGGTTAGGTGGCTGAAACTTTTTAAAGTAAATACACGCATGTTTTTACTTGTGATAAATTATTTTTGCTTTTTATGGGGAGTGTACTTATTTTTATAAAAATCCTCAAAATCAGCCCAGGAAGCATTTTTCTGTCCACTTTGCGGGCTTATATCTCAAAAAAGGTTTGTGGCAGAGCAGCGAAAATTCAGCATTACGTTCTAAGCATACTCTTTTGTCAAACTGCAAAAGCTTATATTTATATGACTTTTCAATAAATAGATACGGGCGGGCGAACTTCAAAAAGACACCGAACAGTGGAAATTTCTGAAGACAATTAAAAAAAACCCCCATTTTTGATATTTTTTAAACTTTGTACACTTATTCTCCTTCACGTTGGCTTTCACAATCGCCAAAAACATGTTGCATAATTTTGTTCCTCTAGGAGTTACAGGCCGTCAAATTATACCCTTACGCAATGATAGGCAATAGTTGTTGATCCGGCTTCTTGCCCGCTGAGTGTATAGAATGAAAACAGAATTGAATTTCTGGCCCTTAAGAGGCCAGCAGCACCGAAAAAAGGTGTCAGTGGCACCGATGACGTCAATTTAGACATGATTTGGTCACCGGAGCGGCCATGAGTGCGGGGCTACCGATCAGGTGCGCGCGCCCCCCAGATGCTCTCTATAAGAGAGGCACAGTCAGAGCTCCTTTTCGCCTCCTGAAATCAAAAGTGTTCGAAACATTTCTTGGATAACTTCAACGCGTGTGCATTAAAGATTCGCTATTCATTCTGTCTTTTTTCGCACCATAGTTAGGCCCTAATAACAAGGCGGAGATGGAAGCAAGATCAAAAAACACTATCACGTAGCTATGAGCGCTCGCTTCACGCACGCGGTCGACAGCCGCCGCCGCCGCCAGAGAAACAGTGCACCGCCACTTGTGGTCAGTATAACGCAAGAACGTGGCACTCCAGTGGCAAAGCAATGTATAGAACACCAAAGGAAACAAAAGCAAAACAATTGGTAACCGGACGCGCGCACCTATCTCAGATTAGATTCTACACCTTGCGACCGCGCCGGGTAAAATGTTATCCCCAGAATGATGTGCGTGCCTGTGCCATTTGCACCAACTATAATCTTTGCCTTGCTGCGGTTGAGAACATTACTGGCCACAGAATCGATGCTGATGAGGTTCACTCAGCGTTCGTTTACATTCCTTCACCATCAGAGTGCACTGCTAGAAATGTGGGAGGCAGGCGACCTTGTAAAAAAAGTTTTGAGTGCTGACACTTTTTTAATCTTCGAGTATTGGTGACAAGGTGGATCATGCACAACCACATCAGGAAGACACAAAGTAGAGCTATATATACGAGGAAAAGCAATGCATGCACCGTGGAAGCATTATATTCCACTTTGATTTTGACGAAAAATGGGCTGTCGTGCTTCCCGATGGAGTTTAGGCATACCCCTGCCACAAACAGCAAGTATTTGTCTTTACACGCGTGGTAACAACGAGAAAATCTACGAAGAGTTTCGTTGTTGTTAATGACGACTTGAGCCATGACTCCGCTCACGCCTGCTTGGCTCGAGTGAAAGTGAAAGAATGGGTGGAAGACAACCTGCCGGTTTACTCCGAGGTGACATATGTGAGTGATGAAACCGCCAGTCATTAAAAAAAAAAAAGGATAGTTTGGAAAGAGCTGTTGTCCCAGTACCCAATGGGTATTCTCAGCAACTGGACACGGGAAAAACGCGTGCGATGGAGTCGGAGGTCCCTTCAAGCATCAGGCAATGCTCAACAACTTGAGGACAAACCCTGAAAGTGCAATTCGTACAGCCGGTGACTTTGCAACCATTTTCTCAGAGAAACTGAAAGGGCTGCATCTAATACACCTTGAAGAAAAAGAAGTTGTTGCCTTCCGCGAGTTAAAGAAGGAAGAGTGGATGAGAGTACCCGCGTTCCATGGTGTTGGCATGCCTGACAGCTATCCACGTCAACGAAAGCATCTCCTGGTTTGTACGTGGCACGAATAGCCGGGCCTGCTTGGAAGGAGTTACGTGTACATGAAAGAAGAAATCTGAACTGTCTAATCAATCGAATAAACTCGATTTCAGCCCAGAAACATGAATTAATGAAGCGGTTCTTCTTGACCTTCACAAATTTTCCATTTTGCTAAAGGTTCTTTGGAAAGCGCTCCTTGCTTATTGCATTTTTATCCTATCTTTCTTTTTTTTATTTTGCCGGGCAGCGGGGGGGAGGGGAATCTAAGCTACGCATTGAGTTCTTACTGCCTTTTTGCTGAAGTAAAGGCGGAAAATATCTGTCTGCGCTATGATACCGCGGCGTATCAAAGAACCCCACGCCTACAAAACTGACCCCTAATCATTCAGTATTGTGCTCCTCACAGCTAATATGCAGCGTTCAGACATAAATGACCAGGCACATTATCATTCCAAAATTTAAAAGCCGTACGCGATCACAAATGTCAGAATAATCAGACGTTCATGGTTCGCTGAGCCTTCCATAAGGGTATAATTTGACGGCCTGTAACTCCTAGAGGAACAAAATTATGCAACATGTTTTTGGCGATTGTGAAAGCCAACGTGAAGGAGAATAAGTGTACAAAGTTTAAAAAATATCAAAAATGGGGTTTTTTTTTAATTGTCTTCAGAAATTTCCACTGTTCGGTGTTTTTTTGAAGTTCGCCCGCCCGTATCTCTTTATTGAAAAGTCATATAAATATAAGCTTTTGCAGTTTGACAAAAGAGTATGCTTAGAACATAGTGCTGAATTTTCGCTGCTCTGCCACAAGCCTTTTCTGAGATATAAGCCCGCAAGGTGGACAGAAAAATGCTTCCTGGGCTGATTTTGAGGATTTTTATAAAAATAAGTACACTCCCCATAAAAAGCAAAAATAATTTATCACAAGTAAAAACATGCATGTATTTACTTTAAAAAGTTTCAGCCACCTAACCTTAGTATAGCTTGTGTAATTATTAACCAAAGTTGGCCAAAACAGAAGAGCAGGTAAGCGCGGCACTCCACCTCTTCGTCATTATTGACTTCCGGCGCTTCGACAAAATTTTTTCTAGCAAGACCAACTGCGGATCTCTTCTTTCCACACATCGGGCAGCAATATATAAAATTTTGAAATAAATTTAAGAGGGTGACCGGCCATGCTTTGTTCGATCTTACGTGGAATCACCCGTGATCGCTCGGTGGTTTGGTTTGTGTTGTTTTTGGTTACTGCAGACGTAAAGGGAAGAGCTGCCGCACGGCTCTCTCCTCGGAGAAAAAAACTGAGGGAAGAGCAACATTATCTAATCGTTGGGAAAGAGTCAGCGGCCATGCCCCGGCAATGCAGATAACCGCGTCTTTCATTCTTTCCTGGATGCTCAAACAGGGAAGGCTACAACCGGAATAGACTGTCTCCTCAGAGGAGAGAGAGTCGAGCCCGGCCTTTGGGAAGGAAAAGGGGTCCCCGGTCTCCCCGATCGGCGTCGCCTGCTGTGCGCGCTTTTCTTTTTTTTTCTTCCTGTGCCAGTGTTCAATGTCCGTGCCACCTTGACGAATGAAGCGCGAAAAGGAGGGGTGGGGGGGGGGGCTCTTTTACGCTTTTTCTCCGCGGCGGGGTCAGAAATACCGATGGAAATACCCTCGTCGTAGGCGCTGCCACATGATTCGAGGAATTTTCGGAGCGCGGGATGTTCGAATTAACCGTCGCAGATGCTTGCGCGTTCGAATTACCGGGCGTTTTCGGCCATTGAAATACACATAACTTTGCCGGGAGCGCAGCGTCAGTTCGAATAAACCGGAAGTTCGAATTAAGCGTGTTCGAATTAATGAGATTCGACTGTATAATGAAACAGAATTTTTAGCATGGTGGTACCAGTTAAACAAAGTGTGAGCTCCACAAGTTGGTCTGGGGTTAGTTCTTTTTGTGTGCTCGTTAGAATGGAAACTTTTGAAGCACAGTGACATGAAAATTTTTTTTTTAACGGCGAACGTTTCAGTTAACCTTGCTCATATACACTGTCCCATTTCCTAGGTGTTGTGCCAGGCATTGCAGCCACTGACCCGCAAGTGTGCATTCCCGGTCCTGGCTTTCATGCTGCTGTCATACCAGCACTCTCCCACCCTCTTCCACAAGGTCTGTCATGCACAGTGGTTGATTGCCAGACTTTCTTATTAATTTGGACTTGTCTGGTCCTGGCAGGCATATACATTGTCCAGTGATGCTAAACCCTCATTAAATCTTTTGGGACCAGGGAAAAAACGAGCAGTCTGAAAGGGTGTTAGCAGAGACATCTTTATTAAATGAAATAACTGGAGTATCTTTATGTGTTTTATAGAAAAATGCATCTAAGTGAATGCTCTTTCATAAACAATATAAATATTGCACGTAATGTTTACGGAGATTATCAAGAAAAGTCAAAATAAAAATTTCATCATAAAACAACACAAAAAGATTAGAAAGGCTTGCATGTAGAAGTGTGCAGTAAAAAAAAAAAAAAATCAGATATGCAAAATGTGCCACATTGTTTTGTTTCTTAAACGTAAATATTTGACAAGGCTATCCACAACCCTCTTTTACTACCTCTCTGTGGCACCAGTAAGGTCACCAGCTCTTCACTTCCCATGTCATTCATGCCACTGAGTGAAAAAATTCCTAGAAGAGGTGAAGCACAAGTGCACGTTTCAGTTTCTGCAAAAAACATTTGTGATGTGGGAAGACTACGTCTTTTATTTCTGCTTGGCCGAATGCAGACAATCTCCGATTGCTGCTGGCTCGATTGTTGTCTTGCTCGTGCTCTTCCGCCCGGAGCCACTTTGTTGTTGTCAGCTGAAACGTCGATGGCTTGCCATAGACTCTTCACTACTATGTCCAGCGGAAAAGTGGTGGTGCAGTACGAATCACTGCCATCAGAACAAACCGTGTGGGAGTGCAGTGAAATTTCGGGAGCCACGTCATTTTGTTTGTGTCGCGTGACACGAATTCGACACCATTTTCATCCGTGCCAGCCGCGACAACACCCGGGGATATCTGCTAGTGCCTGCCGCCACCTCTCAGAAAGAAAAAGAAATGAGCAGCTCCACAATTGACAGAGTAGTGTTAAAAAAACCACACAAATAGCGTTACATGAAACAGCACGCAAAAATTTGAGTTCGACAGTGCATCGAAAACCATCGATCATATATGATCGACTGACCAATGGACTGGTCCCGAAAGTTTAATTTAGGACCGCATCCCAGTTAATTCAGATCAGGGAGTGCCAAGCACATAGAGTGATAAATGTGCCATGTGAAAAAAAGAAAAAAAAGATGAAAGTGGCGTTAGCATCCAACTGAAACTATGTGGCGCTGTACAAGTAGCTACTGTCATCAGTGCAAACCACGCAAGAACCAGAGTGTTGGCGGAAATGACAGGAAAGCCAAAACACATTGCTGTTTGTTTTTACTGCCATGAGTGACACCGCATTGATAATGTGCATTTGTAATAGCATAGTCGCCATCTATTATTGCATTTTTAGTGACAGGCAGTTTATACATGGTGGCTGCAGTTGTTTTCATGATGTGTGCGAACTGCGTGCCAGCGTCCATAGCTGCCACATCGTGACAGCAAAACTGCATGTATGCTATCCGTGGTCGTATTGCTTGCAACCACATTGCATCCACTGTGGATGTGCCATACAGCCAGCATTTTGTTTGGCCCCCGCATGTGTACATGGCAAGCATGCCTTCAAATGTGTGCGAACATTCATGTGATTGCATCACCAGCAGCTATGGTTGCATTCGTATTGGATTCGATAATAAGTAGTTTTGTTTGCAATCGCCAAACGCATCTTTGAGCTGCGTGGATGCTACCTGTGGTCATGCCATTGGCGACAATGGCTACCATGGTTCAGTCGTCTGCAGCAGGAGCCGTGTCCAGTGAAGTCATGGTTTTTGGGCCCTCAGACGCAGACAGCTAAGACAGGGACCAGAAAACATTTATCGACAACACGAGGAGACAACTACACACACTTTCAACGGCCAAATGACACAATTAATCCTCCCACAAGCCTACCTACAATCCTAGCTGCAAGCCAAGAGTTGCGCAGATTAGCGGCGCGTCCTGTTTAACTCGCAGTACTGCAGATCTTAGAGGCTGTGCACGCTTGCCGCAAGAAAGGCCACGATAAGCCGTACAGGAGGACACAAGCAGATCTTGAGCTGTTGACTCAGGAGCGCATCGGAATACGATGTACCCAAGGTAGCAACAAGGCCACGTCCTCAGCAAATGGTTGTGCCGGATTGGATCATATGTGGAACCATGGCCACGCCCTCAGGAGTCTGTTGTACCGGGCCCTAGCAGACTCAGCACCATGGCCACAAGTCGGTAGCCGATTGGGCTCGGACACACCACGTAGCACAGGTCTAGCTGCTCGCCCTGGCCCGCTCGCACGTCCACCACGGAAAAATCAGCAAGGCCGGTCAGGAATGCTCGTTTGCTGCAGGTAAACGCCAAGCTTGTCCTGCTAGTCCGACGGCACCAGCTCAGTGCATCTGTTTCCTTGAGTCAAACGTGTTGCTTCTCGCTTGCTCACCATGGTCAGTCTCCGTTGGCATTCCGAAGCCCACGTGCTTCATGTTCGGCATGCACAAGCGCGTGCTCTTTGTCTTCTTAGCTCCTTTTGCTTGCCGAAAACAGTCTCTCACTACAAGTGGTTTACATTTTGAGACACTGTGTGTGCATCACATAAAATGGCTCAAAACTCAACTTGACAGAAGCTGGTGTAAATGAGCAACTCTGCTGGCATCAAACTCGCGTAAGATTTATGGGCAAATGATTGTTTGCCAGTTTACCGGCGACGAACAAATTGTCATTGCATGTGTGTATAGTGGAGATGGTGGTTCCAAAGGAGATAAAGAAAAGGTGTGTGTGTCCACTCGTCCTAGTCCTTGTCCGCTTGCGCTTCAAGTGTCTGATATGAACCAACAAGCCCAACTTCATACGCTTCTAAAGGACGGATGACTTGAGGCACTGAGATCTCGCGCTGCGATCACATTGTGGAGGAATTCGCACGATGGATTAGATTGTGGTTTTTATGTAAAATAAGAAGAATTTGGTTCTTATTCAGAAAATAAATGCTCACTGATGTAGTGGGCATCTGTTTATTGTTTTGTTGATACTCTCAATAATTCAAACTTTCGATTAATTTGGAGATTCCTTTCGGTCCTGTAATTATACCCGCTGAAGGCTTCTTGTCTCAATGCTTTGTGCGACACATAAGGGCACGAAAAGGAGCAAAGAAGTCGTAAGTGCCAGCTGACGTGGGCTTTATGTAATGTCAGAACAGTAGTGGGCATGCACAACGGGGCTGCCAATTCACATGTGGGTAGCGCAGTGAATTGTGAGGATTCTGTGGAAAGAATTTGGGGATAGTTTGTATGTATTCTTTTTTTCATCTGTCACATATACTACTGTCCCAGCTTTAGGCTGAAAGTGAAAAGTTTGAATGAACGCAATGCATTTCCACACTGACCATCTGCCATCATTACGTAGATCCTGCCTCATCTGCCCTTGCTTGTGAGGCGGCTACGGAACGACACATTTCTCCAGGAGTTGGCCAGCCTGTCTTACACCATGATGTACCTGCACTCTGGCTTTCCTGACCTCTACGATCCTGTGGTAGACGCACTCAGTGTGAGTGTTTGTGAGTTGAGAAATGGGGTTTGTGCAAACAACCAGTTTCCGTCTTTTTTACAAGCCAAATCTTGCTTATGCTGACCAGAGCTGGCGCACTCTTTCACCTTTGCTGAAATTCGACTGTGCAGTAGTATCTGTTCCTAGTAGCTTGTGCTTATACAGTGAAGGCAGGAGTGCATGCGTAGTGAGTAGTATTGGTGAGTTGTGCAGTGCAAAAGCTGTTCTTCCTCAGGATATGTCGGCAGCAGCGCCCAGTGTGGATGACATGCAGCAGCTTCTTAGCCAGTATCGGTTGTCCTCTGCCACCGAGCGGTACATCGGGGGCATTATTGGCGAGGCACCCGCTCTGGTGCGTCGTGAGGCTGAGCTCGTTGGGCTGCTTAACCTGGGCAACACATGCTATGCCAACAGTGTGCTCCAGGCACTCTACACGACCTCACGGTGAGTGGACGCTGGAGTGTCTGCAACATTCATTGCCTGTGCTACTGCTCAAGGGTCATTCACACTTGGCTATCTTCATGCTTTGTATCAAGGCCTGGTTATACACCCTTTATTGGATATACCATTTAATAGGAGTGAAGGTTGTTCGACTGCCTTATACCCCTGTCACACGGGCACTTTCAAGGTCCTTTGAACTAAAGCACTTGAAAGGAGCGGGCGCGCTGTCACACGGGCGCGCGGAGGGAGCATTAGTTGAAAGGAGCTTCGAGCTGAGTGTTTGTCCCTTGAGGCTCTAAAGGACTACCCTCGTTCACAGGTGGCAGACGGCAGAAAAACATGTTTTACCTTGGAGCCAATCCAACGCGCTTTGATTTAATAAAAAGCATGTTTCACGGTATCTTAGAAGTTATAAACCATAAAAGTTCTGCTGATAGACACAGTTTGTCATATGTCGCCCGAAAATAGACAGCTTGAGGGCAGGTGCACTGTAGCGGTGACGTTGTGGTCAGCTGCTGGGGTGGTGTGGCTAGCTGGGCCTGGGTGTCAAGGTTTTGTCTGCTGTAGGCCGAGGTGTCTTTGGCATGTCTTTTTCGCACCAACCGCCGGCGACACATTTTTAACTGCACATTCGAGAACATGCGTCATATGTCGGTGCACTTCTAGCTGTTGGGTAAACGTCAGCTATGTATTTGAATGTTGTTATCGGCGTAAGGTGATACCAGAGAGTATTTTTTCCTTCGAAGATTCGGCACATGGCGCTAAGCTGGGCGCTGGAATGAATATTTGATCCTCACATGCTGAGTGCCTCGTCGCACATGTTTGGAGACGTTGCGATTGAAAAACAATCAAGAACAGCAACAAAAACGAAATCGAAGCACGCATAGCCGGCAAAATACGGTGTAAACAGCGGCACACTGCTACTACTGCATCCGTGTTTGGCGAATTATTTCCATTACATTTAGGTGCTCACTTTGTTTTATCCGTGTCCAAAACCAAAAAAAAAAAAAGATAAGAAAAAGCAAAAAAAAGCATGCACAACTAAGTTATGGGGGCATCGGAGCCGTATTATTTTTCTCATTTCGGAGCGATAGGAATGCCAAGCGTACGTTGTGGCTTTTGTCAAAAGCTTCAACGGAAAGCACCGTGTAGCACCGACTCAGCCCCCTTGAGCTAATGTTCCTTCGAAGCTGCTATGCTCCTTTACCTCAAAGGAGCTTTGGTATGCCCGTGTGACTGGGGTATTAGCTACTTATCTCAGTGCCTTATGAGTGACCGTCGCTCCTTAAAGGGACCTACAACCAATTTTTAAGGTACCTGTTTCCTTTATTTCAACGGAAAGCTTACCGTTCAGAGTGTCTAGTCATGCAATCACAACGGGGAAAGCGCCGTGAAACATTTCTTATGAGAATTTTTTGCTTATGGAGTCTTATATACAACATGTGTTGCAAACAGTGGCTGACAGCTATCGGTTGTGTTTGCGCCAGGCTATGCCTCCACAGAGCGCATGCGTGCCACACCTGGGAGCCACTGAACGCATGCGCCGAGGGTAAAAACAGGTTCTCGGCTGCCGCGAAGGCGGCGGCGCTTCTCGGCGTTGACTTTTTTTAGTGCGGAGAAAGCAAATAGCAGGGCGGAGATGCGTTTTTATGTGCAGACTGCAACTTTGAGGCCGAGTTACGGTGGTACGAACAACAGAAGGCAACGTACGGAGAATCAAAGACTCCAAATAGCACTATAAAGGCGTCTCCACCAGGCTATGCCACGTTTCAGTTGCCACAATTATTAAGCTCAATTTAAAAATACAAAACTTGTTCAAATCGCTAAAGTGGTGCTCGATTCCATCACTGTAATTCAAGTTCCTTCGATATGCACAAAGATCCGTTCACACGTTCTGGCCAGTTGTCGGTCCCTTAGGATGTGGCACTTAAAAGTCGAAAATCGGCCCCACAATCGCATTTTCATTCTCATCTCTTTAGCTTTCCCAGGGCCCTTCTGCACCTATTTGCAAAATTTGGCTTTCGAATTCTGTTTAGTTTTACAAGCTGTAACATTTAAAAAGTGCAGCTACGCGCAAGCGGACCTTTAAACTGACGTCTAAACTAGCCCAGCTTCAACCGCCAGCCGCACATGAACTATGCACTCCGCCAGTGCCATTTTGGTCTTGTTTGAAAGGCCGCGCTTTCAACTTTTCTTCTTCCTTTTAGTAAGCAACCATGTGCATCTTCGCAGAGGCAACAAAATTGACGACAAAATCACGCACACCACACGCTTCCATTGGTTGCTTGATGCACGTGACCAAAATGACGGCTTCCGATTGACCAGGAAGGCTTGCTCTGCATGTATGGTGCCATTTTTGAAGAGGTGTCACCTTCACGGCGGCATGTTATCTCTAACGTCATGCGGTTCACAATGCCAGACAGTGCGAAAAAGTTTCTCTCGAAACATCATTTTGGCTGTTCATGGATAAAAGGTAGAGACAGAAGGCCGAATGGAACTGCTTCTGCGTCGCGGGAGCAGGCTCCGACATCGCCTGATAACGCCATTGTAGCCATAGAGGCTTCCCCCAGTATGCGTGGCGTGGGCACTGGCTGCGTGAGCCGTGCGAGTGCCAATGATACTATCAACGGAGGTGTGCACGAGATGGCTTCCTCTGACAGTGTACACCTTGTGGACTATGACATCGTTGATGATATTGACACGTGCGGTTAATTTGGTTTAAGTGGAAAGCCGTTATTGCTTCCTAGTGGCACGCGCGCACGTTTTTCTTGTTTGTGGCGAGCGCTGTTATCACTTTCTGTTACGCGCAACGCAGGCCGCGTTTGTCTCGCATGCCACTTCTGGAACCGTGTCAACCATTCTTGAGACTTTGCACGCTTGACGCGCACATTTCAGTGAATTCTGGAATTCCATAGGTAATGCGAGAACGCGTTATGACACGTGTATAAAAGCCGACGCATTACGCCGCTTGTCAGTCTTTCCATCGACTGACGACTGTTCACGCCGCTATTGCTGTGAATTGTGATCGGCCTTGTTTTGCTGGGCACAAGTTCGCCCAATAAACAGTTCGCCTGACGTCACTTCAGTCCTGCGTCCTTCGCCCTGAGTGCTGTGTGCGTCACTACCACGTGACATCTGGTGGAGGTGCTTCTCGGTCCATGTACCGTACGCCCCCGTCCAGCCGTGAGCCAAGCCCAAGCCGCCTAGAGGACGACTCCAACCCAGTCCTTCGAGCTAGCCACAGACAGCAAGGACTTCCGCCAGAATACCTGCCGCTCCCCGACAAGGACAAGAAGACAAGGGCTGCAACCAAACCAGCACCCACGATGACAGAAGAAAGATCTCTGGCAACCGTGGTCATTCACCAGCCCAAAGAACCGCCTACCTTCCGCGGATCGTCATACGAGGACCTGGAAAGCTGGCTGGGTGTCTAAAACCACATCGCAGCCCTTAACAAGTGGGACCCCGACGTTAAGCTGCGTCATGTGTATTTCTACTTGGAAGACGCCGCAAGGACTTGGTTCGAGAACCGAGAGTCAACGATTCGAACCTGGGACGACTTCTGCGCTGCTTTCCTGCCCACCTTTGCAAGCGTCGTGCGGAAGGAAAGAGCCGCATCACTACTTGAGACTCGGGTACAGCTCCCCAACGAAAATGTAACAATCTTTACGGAGGAGATGGCGCGACTTTTCCGCCACGCCGACGCCGACATGCCTGAGGACAAGAAGGTTCGCCTGCTTATGCAAGGAGTGAAGCAGGAGCTCTTGGCGGGACTGATCAGAAACCCGCCAAAGACGGTTCAAGAGTTTCTCTCTGAGGCTACCACCATTGAGAAGACCCTCGAGATGCGCACCCGGCAATATAATCGCCGCATGTGCCCAGACATCGCCGAATTACAAGGACTCGGCCACAACAACCTACACGAGACCACAAGGGCTATTGTTTGTGAGGAACTCCGTCGTATGTTCTCATCGTCTCAGCCCCAAGTCGCCACCCTCGAAGACATAGTTCGCGAGGAGGTACAGTGCTCGCTGATTGTTCCCGAACTACCGACACCCCAACCGCAGGCGATGACCTACGCCGCTGCTGCACGCCGACCAGCCCCTGCTTCTCGTCCACGCCAGGACCCCACGCCTCCGCAGTTTCGTCGCCAGCCACCGCCGCCGCCGCCTCTGACGCCATCCCGCTTGCCAGTAATCCAGTGCGCGCCAAGGAAAACTGGTGTTTTGCGCACCCCGAACCACCGCCCACTATGCTACCACTGTGGCGAAGCCGGGCACACCTACTGCTACTGCCAGTACCGTGAGATGGCACTGCGTGGCTTCGACGTGAACGCGCCGCGTCCGCGCCCAGGCGAGCGACCTCGCGACATCGCCGACTGCATCGCCGGATCGCAGTGGCAACGACGACGACCATCCTGTTCACCTTCTGCTGGCCGCTACGTCTCCCCGGATCGCCGCCAGTACACCGGCCCCAACTGGGGCCAATCTCCAAGCCCCTATCCGGGAAACTAAAGGCAGCAACCGATAAAGGTGCGGTTGCTGCATGATGCAATGCCGAAGATCCTCCGCCGCCGCCGATGACGACTTCCACGACGCACGAACCCTCCCGACGTAGTCGCAGCACGCCGCCTGCCCAGAGTCTTCACGAGAAAGCCTCGCCGCCGACGCGACATAGCAGCGCCGGAGCAAGCTGACGCAGCCGTGATTCGACGCCCCTGATCTAACCGGAATGCCAGACGATGAACCACCGACCTCGACGTGATTATCGACGGCCACAGCGTCCCCGCCCTAGTTGATACTGGCGCCGACTACTCTGTCATCAGTGGTCTCTTCGCCGCCAAGCTGAAGAAGGTAAAGACTGCCTGGGAAGGACCAGATATCCGAACAGCAGGGGGCCACCTTATAACACCGACTGGAACCTGCACGGCAAGAGGCACGATTGACAGCCAGACGTATTTGGTGAGTTTTGTGGTCCTGCATCAGTGCTCGCGAGACGTCATTTTAGGCATGGATTTCCTGGACCAGCACTGCACAGTCATCGACCTAAGATCCAGGTCAATCACGCTGTCCATGGATGATGCAACGCCGTCAGACTGCAACGTCGCTTATCATGCCTTGAATGTGACAGAAGAGCAGGTAACCTTCCCGCCACTGTCCAGCGTCGTCATTTCCGTCGGCACCAAAGTGCCTACCAACTTACAAGGCGTCATCGAAGGCGACCAGTACTTGCTCCTAGTCCGTCAGATGTGCGTCGCAAGAGGCATAGCCAAGTTTCATAACGGCGAAGCCAAGGTAATCATGACGAACTTCAGCAACGAATACCGGCACCTTAATAAGGGTACGACGGTAGTGCACCTGAGTGAATTTGTGGATGTAAGCAATGCCTTCGCCCTCACCGATTCTCGCGGACCCGCATCATGGACTGCAGTGTCCACGCCCGCTTTCGACATCAATCAAGACCTTTCCAGGCAGCAACAAAAGGAGCTGAAGGCATTACTACAGCAATACAAGGACTGCTTCTCGTTGTCATTGAGGCTTCGTCAGACCCCTCTTGCGAAACATCGCATCATAACCGACAAATATGCCCATCCTCTCCGTCAGAGCCCCTACCGAGTTTCGGCACTGGAATGTGAGGCCATCAAGCAACAAGTCAATGAAATGCTGCGTGACGACATTATTCAGCCGTCTACGAGTCCATGGGCATCACCCGTGGTGTTAGTGAAGAAGAAGAATGGCACCCTACGGTTTTGCATCGATTATCGTCGCCTGAACAAGATCACGAAGAAAGACGTGTATCCTCTCCCACGGATAGACGATGCCTTGGATCAACTCTACAACGCAAAGTATTTTTCGTCGATGGACCTCAAAACTGGCTACTGGCAAATCGAAGTAGATGAGAGAGACCAAGAGAAGACTGCCTTCATAACACCAGACGGCCTGTTCGAGTTTACGGTCATGCCCTTTGGTCTTTGCTCGGCGCCTGCGACGTTCCAAAGGGTTATGGACACAGTACTGGCAGGCTTGAAGTGGCAGACTTGGACGACGTAGTCTACTTGGACGACGTAGTCGTATTTACTTCCAGCTTCGACGAACACCTCCGGCGCCTTGAGGATGTTCTTCGGGCAATCAAAGCCTCCAGACTTACCCTGAAGCCAGAAAAGTGCCGCTTCGCCTACGAGGAGCTATTGTTCCTTGGCCACGTTATCAGCAAGTTGGGAGTACGCCCTGACCTGCAGAAAACAGCTGCGATCGCCGACTTTCCTCCGCCCACCGACAGAAGGCAGTACGCCGATTTCTTGGCCTCCGCGCTTATTACAGGCGCTTCGTCAAAAACTTTTCGCGGATCGCTGAGCCGCTGAAGTACCTCACGAAAGCCGACGTCGATTTCAAATGGGAAACGCCACAAGTCGAGGCATTTCAAGAACTAAAGCGACACCTGCAAACGCCACCAATACTCGCACACTTTGACGATGAAACCGACACCGAAATTCACACGGATGCAAGCCGCACAGGGCTCGGCGCCGTGCTCGTGCAGAGGACCGACGGACTTGAAAGGGTTATGAGTTACGCTAGCCGATCACTTTCGAAGGCAGAAGCGAATTATTCCACTAGAGAAAAGGAATGCCTTGCCATCGTCTGGGCTACATCAAAATTCCGCCCCTACCTGTACGGCAGGCCTTTCAAAGTCGTGAGTGACCACCACGCCTTGTGTTGGCTAGCTAACTTGAAAGGTCCATCAGATAGCCTTGCACGATGGAGTCTTAGACTGCAAGAATTTGACATCACTGTCCTCTACAAGAATGGACGAAAGCACTCCGACGCTGACTGCGTGTCTCGCGCCCCCGTCGATCCGCCGCCCCAGGCTGACCAGGACAACGACTCTTGGGACCCCTAAGTACCCATAAGTACATAACCCATAACACTTGCCCTAACATTCCATTACCATTCCTCTCATCATCATTGCTTTTCTTCTTCCTTTGTCATATTCAGGGTGCCTGTTCTTAGGTATAACGAAAGGAAAGGGGTCAAGGGCTCGTTCTTTATTTGTTAGAAACGACTGTTTGCTCATTAAGTTGTTCTTAGGTATGTGAGAGACATGTATTTCCTCCTTGATTTCGTGGGGTATTTGGATTGCATAACTGAGGTCCTTTAGAAGTGCTTGTCCCGTTTTCGTTAGCTGTCGTCTTTCTAGTTGGTTTCTCTTTTGTGCCTCAATTAACTCTTCCCACGTGTTATGAACTCCCATGTTGAAAAGCTTTGTTGCGGATGTGGTGGGTCAAATCCCCTAGGCAGTCTTATAGGCCTTGCAGATGAGGATGTTTGTCACAGGCACCTCGTGTACTGTAAGACACACGCGCCCTGTATTGTAAATGGTGGGGACCGTCCTTCCTATGGCCCGAGGCCAAGTGCGCTCTGGCGGCTCGAAGTAAAGAGCTTTTTGTTACCAGCAAGCAGTGTGGAGTCGCTTCCTTGCCCTGCTCCTCGCATCCCATGACGTGGTGGCAGAAGTGGAATACTGCTGCCGTCTCACCTAGCCGTGGTTCTCTTCGTCCTTAATGGCCCCCAACAGCCACGATGACCAATCCGGCTAT
This sequence comes from Hyalomma asiaticum, assembly GCA_013339685.2. Taxonomy (NCBI): domain Eukaryota; kingdom Metazoa; phylum Arthropoda; class Arachnida; order Ixodida; family Ixodidae; genus Hyalomma; species Hyalomma asiaticum. Next base: position 43,308,546 of record CM023483.1, read on the forward strand.
GGCAGCAGCGAGTGTGACGGGCTTCTCTTTAAAGCCTCTGCACCCATTCACATTTGATCGAGCCTCTGAATGGCCTGCGTGGATGCTAGAGTTTGACGACTACGGATACGCGTTGGGCTCGTCTGACAAGATCAAGAAATGCAGGTGCGAACTCTGCTCTATGTGATGGGATGCCAAGCGAGACAGATTTTCACCACGTTCTCACTTTCCACGGAAGAAGCCTGGATTTTCGACCTTGTCAAGGCGAAGTTCGACTCGCATTTTGTTCAAGTGAGGAACCTCGTCTGTGACTCGGCCTGCTTCAACTGGCGTGAACAAGAGCCCTCCGAGACTGTCGACCAGTACGTCACCGCCTTGTATAGCCTGGCAGACTGGTGTGTGTACGGTGGTTTGTGGGATTGCCTCATCCATGACCGCTTCGTACTGGGTCTCCGTGACAAAGAACTCTCCCAAGTGCTGCAGATGGACGCCAACCTAGCTGCTGCTTAGCGAGTGCCACGGCACTCGCTAAGCAGCAGCAGGAGCTCCTTCAGGATTCCGAAGGACCGTTCTAGCCAATCTGGAATCTCAGCACCGTCTCTAGTAACCACCTCAGCCAAAGCAAGTACTTTCAACGACTGCACAATATCGTCCAGAACTTGTGGGGCCAATGGCGCGGTTACTGTGGTGGAACTCCTCACTCTCGTTTCTGTCCAGCAAGGACTGAAAAGTGCTGCAAGTGTAATACGCAAGGACACTACACTCGTGTGTGCAGGAAAGTGCTGCCAAGAGACATCTCAACGCTCGAGCAACAAACCTCAGCCATGTTTCTCAGGGCTGTGAATCACTCAACCGGCACTCAGCACAACACACGGCTTGTCGAAGTCGACATGAACGGCTTCACACTTGTTGCAAAGATCTACACAGGTGCTCAGGTATCGATTGTACCAGCTACCTCTGCTGGAATTCCAAAACAACTCTAGCCGACTAAGTCCCTCTTCCAATGACCTGAAGAGCGTTGCCGCTCAGTCCCTCTCGGGACTGAGCGGCAACGCTCTTCAGGTCGTTGGAAAATATGCTGCGGCAAATACATGGAAGTCAAACAGTCCGACCAAGTGGTCCACATGGTGGAGCAGCTGAAACATCTGCTCCTCTGATTGCCTGCTATCGAAGGCTTGGGGCTTGTCAAGTTTTTGTGTGTTACAGAACATGTTGAAGAGTGATATCCCCTACTTTTCAGTGGATTGGGACTGCTTCTGGGTGCATACTCCATTCGCCTCAACTTTGCACCTGCAGCAACCCTGACCATCTTCATATGTGTAAGGTATCCACTCTCTGGGTTCTCTCTCTGGGCTCTCATACCTTTCCAAAAGCAGGAACATATCGAATGCTCTCAGGCTCTCTTGACCATGTGCCATGGAAACCAGGAGGACTTTTTCAACAGACTGATTACACAGGATGAAAACTGGGTCCGTCACTATGATCCGGAGACTAAAGTCCAGTCGATGCAGTGGAAGCACTTGGACTCACCGCCTCCAAAGAAGGCACGCATCCAGCCCCCAGCGGGCAAGGTCATGCTCACAGTCTTTTGGGACCAGCACGGAGTAGTCTTGATGGATTTGCTTGCAAAGGGTGCCACAATTACTGGGGCATACTACGCTTCACTGCTGTGGAATTTGCATGAGCCCATCAAAAAAGAGACGTGGCATGCTCACCAAAGGTGTCCGCCTTCTGCAAGACGATGCCCCAGTTCACAATTCACATGTTGCCCAGACAGAAGCACACTGCTGCGGCTTTGAAATTCTACCGCATCCCCTTATTCACCCGAATTCGCACAATTGGACTTCCATCTCTTTCGAACAATGAAGTCATATTTGAAGGGCAAGCATTTTCCAGATGATGATACTCTGACCTCTGAAGTCACAACACAGCTTTTGGAGCAACCTGTCGACTTCTACAAGCGAGGTGTTTACAGGCTGGGATACACGTAAGAAGCTTTCCTCGGTGGCAGGTGTGTTATCTCGTTGTCGCAACATTTTACCGCCCAAGGTCAAACTCCAGATATATTACGCGCTGTTTAATTCACATCTAATGTATTGCACCCTTGTTTGGGCCACGACAAGCAAAGCAAACTTAAATAAAATCATTACTCTGCAAAAGAAGATAGTCCGCCAAATTGGAAATATTGACCCGTTCGGAACAACGCGTGAAGCATTCCAAGAATTCAATATAATACGAGCAGACAACCTCTATACATTTCGCCTATTGCACACACTTTATTTCTCAAATAGGGAGCTCTCTAACTTTGTTAGATCACTGTCGTGCCTAGAGCGTCGTGTAGTTGCAGTTCCCACAAGAAATACAGACATTTCGTTCGTACCACGTTTCCACACTACGTTTAAATACCAAGCCTTGGTCTGCAATGTTCTTACAACACTTAACACGCATGAAAGTACGATTACCTTCAACAAGAAACAATTACACTCACATTTATGCTCTCTGGCGTCATAGGCACATTCGCAACAAACTATCTTCATAGTCTATTCATATATTCATAGTTTTGTGCACTGTAAATACATTGTATTGTTACATTTTGTTATCTTGTGTTATATTAGCGATATGTATGTATTGTGTATTTGCGTAAATGTATATATGTGTGCACATAGCATACAAATGTCAATGTATACGATAGTGTATGCACGGTGTACATTGATTTCTGGAAACCTTTTTTTTAATTACACTTTTATAATATGTATTCGCAAATAATCAGTTTGTGAAATCATTTATCAACAAGTATGCATTGTTTAGTGTTATCTTCTGTATTTGCATGTCATGTACCTCGCATCATTTCCGCACTACTGCCATGTGTATGTACAGGTCACCAGGGCCTTTGTCAAGCCGCTCTGACGACTTTTAGCTTTGGCGACCTTCCAGTTTCATCTGGTGAATAATAAATTTGAATTTGAATTTGCATAAAAAGATGGGAGTAGTGTGTGTCCCTGGATGGCACCTATGTAGAGAAGGACTAATAAATCTGCAAAGTTTCGTTGCTCTCCGTCCACAGGAAGTTGGTCAGGGGAATCTTTACCGAACGCCCCTCGTACATCCTGACCCTAAAAATGTCGAGGCTGTCAAGTGTCTCGCGCTGCCTGCGGAAGCCGCTGAAGTCCGCTGGATCCCAGGAATGGGGGGGTGAATCATCTGGCAAATTTCCTGCCCGGTTTGGCTGAAAGGACAGCTGCTCTGTGCTTTCCAAAGCATCAAGGACCTCATCTGTTCGGATCAGTGCTTGGCAAAATACCAGTGGAGTATCCTATGATGTGATCCAATGGAGTATCCTATGACACTTTCAGCCAATGCATCAGCCTACGGCTTAGGTGCAGTACTGCTGCAGCTACAACCAGATGGGAACAACTGGCATTTGCCTCAAGATCCCTAATGCCAAGATCCCTGACCCCAGTGGAAAAGCGGTATGCGAACAGAAAAGGATGCGTTGGCTCTAACATGGTGGGCAGAAAGGTTTGAAGAATACCTGCGCGGTTTCACAGCAACTTTTCAAACAGATCAGCAACCTTTGCTCACCCGCCTGGGAAAAAGAGTCTCTTGATCTGTTGCCACCACGAATTCAATGTTTCCGCATGCGCCTCATACGCTTCAGCTACATCACGCAGTACATCCCAGGAAAAAGCATTGCTACGGCTGACACTCTCTCGCGAGCACCAACTAGAAGCAGTTATCCAGCAGGAACTCTTAACTGTGTTGAAGTGAACGCCTACGTACTGGGAGCGCTCATGGGCCTGCGCAGCTCCGTCTTTGATCCAGTGAAAAAAAAAAAAAGCTCAAAAGGAAGACTAGATTTGCCAACACCTTCTTTGCGTTGGCCTCAACGGATGGCCGGAAGAACGTAGCGTCCCTGTCCCCTTTTCACAATTTTGGCAATACTGAGCAAACGTGTCAGAAAACGAAGGCTACCTGCTGTACGGAACGTGCCTGGCGATTCCTCATTGCCTGAGAAGTGAAACCCTTGCTCGAATACATGAGGGGCACCAGGGCATCGAACGCTGCAGAGCACGGGCCAAGCAGTCTGTGTGGTGGCCGGGAATCTCATTAGAAATTCAGCAAATGGTTTCTAACTGTGAAACGTGCTCAAAGAACCGACCGTAGCCCACAGCTACACCAGAGCTTTCGTGGCAGATGGTGGGTGTCGACTTATTCCAACTAAGGGGAAACAAGTACCTGATCTGTGTGGATCAGGTTCACGGTGCGACATTGCACTTCTGGCTTCCACTTCAGCAGGCTCTGTTTCAGCAGCAGGATCGGTCATCAACCACTTCAAGAGCATTTTCGCTCGGCACAGCATCCTAGTAACGATGGTCTCAGACAATGGCCCGCAGTTCTCGAGCTTCGCATTCGCAGAATTTGCAAAAGCATACGGCTTCAACTACACCACATGCAGCGCTTTCCATCCTCAGGCGAATGGGGAAGTGTAGCGCACGGTCCAAACAACGAAACATCTGCTAGAGAAAGCGGAAGATCCGTACCTTGCCTTACTAGCCTACGGGGACATGCCGGGCCAACTGGCCTCAGCCCAGCTGAACTGCTCATGGGACGCCACCTTCACTCTCGGGTGCCTGTGTTTTCCAGCCAGAAAACGTCGACCACAAAAAGGTAACGGAAACTGACCTCGAAGCAAAGGAACGCCAGAGGCGATATTTCAACCATCGTCACACGGCCAGAGAGCTGCCATCCCTCACTCCGAAAGCCTGCATCTGGATATGTGACTTGAAATGTGAACGGGAGATAATGCACTAGGCAAAGACCCCGCTGTCCTACTGGGTCCAAACACAGCGTGGAAATGTGTGTCGGAAGAGAAACAAACTCGTTCCATTGCTGGCCTCGAGGAAGAAAGTGCAGCTGCCCCCCTCCTCATTAAATTTCTGTGACAGTGACGATGGGGACTTCGAGCCGTCGACAGTCTAGGGGCCGCTTGCTGACCTACACGATGGAGCTGACACCGAGCAAGGCTGCGAACCGATAGCCATAAACCACTGCCCAAGCAAAGCGTCAATGCTTCCATCAAGATCTGATTGGGCCGCATGGTCTTTCTGCTGGACCGTTTCGGCATTGTCGATTAAGAGAGGTAGATTTCACAGGCACCTCGCGTACTGTAACATGTGCACACCTTGTATTGTAAACAGCGGGGAGCGCCCTCCTCCACCTGCGTGTCGGTTTATGGCCCGAGGCGAAGTGTGCTCTGGCACCTCGAAATAAAGGGCTTTTTGTTACCAGCAAGCTGTGTGGAGAGTCACTTTCTGCCGTGCTCCTCACATCCCCTGACAATGTTCACCTTGGTATGTTGGCTATTCTTCATCTCCACGTAAAGAGTAGGTTAGATGCTTGTGAGCAGTGCTTGTATCATAATTATGCAGTCATCCTCTTTGAGTCCATGCTGGCGACTCGCTTGGTAAGACGTGTGGCTTGTTGGACAGTCCGCTGTACCTTCTTCAGCTCCGCCCAACCGTCTCCATCTTTCTGGATAAGAAGACCAAGTGTAATGATAGAGGCGCGAAATACAAACACTTTGAGTCGCCCCGCCACGGTGGTCTAGTGACTATGGTACTCGGCTGCTGATCCGAGGGTCGCGGGATCGAATCCCGGCCGCGGCGGCTGCATTTCGGTGGAGGCGAAATGTTGAGGCCCGTGTGCTGTGCGATGTCAGTGCACGTTAAAGAACCCCAGGAGCCCCCGGAGCCCAAAAGTACGGTCGCTAGAATAAAAGCACGCGAGTGGGGGCGACGAAAACGGCCGAAGCAGAGATCAAGCGCGCCCGGCCCATCTCCGTCGCTCGGAGGCGATAACATCACCCCTATCGGATCGCCTGCCGTCGAAGCGGAGAGGAAACGCCCCGCCCGTCTTTAACGAGCATGAAAAGACGCAAAGAATAGAAGGGGGGGAGGGGGGGGTAGTGGCGCTCACGCTATCTGGCGCCATCAGGGGGTGGCGATTCCTGCAAGCGTGACCAAGACTGTCAAAAGTCAAATCAAAATAGCGATGCTTGGGCGGGTACGGCGTGCCAGGTTGCGACGCATCATGCGGGAACAGGCCCACAGTTGCGGCGTAACAGCGGGGCTCGCAATACATGGGATCCTATGGGAGCTTGCCGGGACCGATGAAAAACAACGTACAGCCGGGAAAACGCAGCAGTGAGGAACGTAACAGCGGGGGTCCACTGTATCCCCGTGCTGCGATGTGTGAACCGGATGAACAACGCCCGGTGCGATGTACAACGCCCGGTGTGTTGTACCGCAAAAGACCACGGACGCTCTCATCGTTCTAGAGGAGTTTTGTTACGATGTCCCAGGCTTGCGATGTCTTGCGCTAGAGGGTTTGTCACATGCCCTCATACTAGTCCTTGCTGCCCAGCTAACCACAAATAAACAAACAAGCATCACGGACTACCTCTCAAAATAAAGGGATGCGATAAAGGAATTGAAAATGTGCGTTTTTGTTATGCATTCATTAATTGACATTCTGATAATTCAGACATTTTTTTCACTCCCTTGAGATCCGAATTAACGAGGTTTTACTGTATTGGTTCTGCATTTTTCTATGGGGAGCTACACTGGCGTATTGGTTCTGTATTTGCTATAGGAAGTCTATTGGCCGGCAGGTACTGTAATTGATGCCCACAGTCAAACAGAAGGGCCACGGTGAGGCAGTGCACCTGGAATGATAAAATGAGTACAGGAATGAGCAATGAACACATATATTTTCAGTGTCACTGTTACAGAAAAGCTTTGAAATTTTATTCATTCCAACATTGCAACCTTTGGGATGCTGAGGGCCGGGGTCAAAAAGCCTCTTCACGGGCTTGACCACAACCCCGTACAAAATGGCAGGGATAGGCAAGCGTACAGAGCAATACAACAATGTACGGAGTGATAGAACAATAGTTTAAATTTCGTCAGATGTAAACAGAATAAGAATAGCTCAATGAATTTTAAAAAAGAAGAAATATGCAAACTGCCACTGGCACAGCCTGATGAGATAGTTACGATATAACAGAAATCAGACAACACTATAGCGCTAAATTAGAACTGTAACCAGAGTTTAAATGAATATGTAAATATATACATATGCACATATATACACAGATCAAAAAGTAATACAAGTCAAACAGAGTGAAACTGAACCTGCAAACTGTACCAACTTCAATTCGATAATCACATAAAATTCAATGAATCTGTAAAAACGAAAATACAAGGTATTACATGACATGCGCGACAAAAAAAGTATCTTTAGCAACATTTTCATGTTGTCAGTTGATTCAGATAAAACAGCAAGAGAAAGCGCAGCATCTCTTTGCCGTATTGAGTGCGCGTGCGTGGAAGAAACCACGTGTGAACATGACGAGTGTTTAAAAAAGGGTCCGGTGGTTTATTCGAGCAAGTGTACCCAAAAAGTTGTCACCTTTTAGTCCTGTATGGCAGCGTTTCATAAGACTTGTGTGGTAGTAATCTGGTAGGGTTAATAGCTTCATTTCATAAAAAAGCGGGGAAGTGTGGCTTCCATACGGAACATCTGCAATGGTGCAAACTGCCCTTTTCTGTATTACATGTAATTTGTGAATGTTCATTAATGTTGTCATGCCCCAAACAGATGACAATAGTTTGTGCGATAAGAACAATGACTTGTAGATGAGAAGTTTAACTTTTTTATGAAGCAGAAAACGCACCCTCGACAAAATTCCGGTTATTCTGGATACACTCGAAGACAGTTTTTCAATGCGGGCATTCCATGACATATGTTCACCAAAATTACACCCAGAGACTTCGTACTTTCTGAAGTTCCGAGGTGCCTGGCACTAACGGTGGATGCAAAGGGGAAGGTTTATTTCTAGGGCTAAAGTAAACAGCTTTTGATTTAAAGGTGTTTAATGTTAAAGAATTAATGCATGTCTAGGAAGCTAACTTTAATAATGCCTGGTTCGTGTCATTGGTTAGTTCTTTATAGTGTTGCGCAGTGAGAAATAAGGCTGGGTCAATGTTTGCAATATCATTTATATTGTGAGCTCAACATACGACTGGCTCTTCTTCATCGCAGCATATCATCATCACTTGTACATTTTCCCCCATCTACATCGATCATCATCAGCTGCTTGTCTCGCTCTCCATCTTGGTCGCCATAGATCGAGGCTCGCCTACAATAAAAGCAGTTGCTCACAAGTGGTGGAGGTGCTGGGTAGCATGCCGCCCTGGGAAATCGTGACTCCGGAGAGGAGCTTGTTCAGCTCCTCGTTGTTGCGGATGGCAAGCTGAAGGTGACGAGGGATGATCCGGGTCTTCTTGTTGTCGCGGGCCGCGTTTCCCGCCAATTCGAGCACCTCGGTGGCCAGGTACTCCAGGACGGCGGCGAGGTAGACGGGGGCGCTGTCCTGCATATATATATATATGCAGAATAAAAGGGTTCCCAGGATACTACCTTGGGGCACACCTGCTGAAATATCTTTTAAATTGGAGGTGTGATTGTTGATGAGCACCAGCTGCTGATACTTCCAAATAAGATTCAATTAATTTTAGAAAGACACCTCCGAAGCGGTAATAATTGCATTTCTTTAAAAGTGTGACATGGTTTAAGGTATTGAAAGCCTTTGAGTGATCTGTAAAGATACCAGTGAGATCAGCAGTGAGATCTAGCACGTGTTTAATGGGTTTAATCTGGATATATTATGCGTCACAACATGTGCTGTTTTTTACAGACAATAAAGTGTGACCAATTTTGCTGGCTGCTGTCGGCCAAAAACGTACTCTCAGGGGTACTATCTGATAAATATGTAGTTCAAGCTGGCTTGTGCACTTGTTTCGTTAAGGACACAAAATAATCATTGAACACGTTTGTTAAATCAGCATTGCGAATAGTGTCACCATTCACCATAAGCTTTGTGGGTCTGAAGTTGTTAAACACTTATGGCCAAGAAACCAAGCTAGATTCGATTTGTTTATGACATCATTGTTGAAAATGCTGTTTAGGTGCTTTTGCTTTTCATGATGCAGCATACTGTTAACTTTGTTTCTTTGGTCTTTGAAACATTTTAGCATGTCTTCATTTTTATTTTTCAAAAAGTGCATGAATATTTTATTATTACGTTTTATTGCCTTGATGCCCTACCTGAGGCCAAGCCTTCAGGTAGGGAAGCTGTTGGGAGGGAAATGCTCATTGGGAACTCTGGCAAGAGAATGAACGAAGAAGTTGGATGTCCGGAGGACCCCCCTTCCCCCCCCCCCCCCCCCCCCCCCCACAGTGCTCTAGGGGATCTGCTGATCCGAAGATCATGGGATCGAATCCGATGGAGGCGAAATGTTGAGGCCCGTGTACTGTGCGATGTTAGTGCACGCTAAAGAACCCCAGGTGGTTGAAATTTCCGGAGCCCTCCACTACGGCTTCTTTCATAATTGTAACTAGCTTTGGGACGTTACACTCCACAAATCAGTCAATCGAGTCAGGAGGAAATGGGGCCATTGCTGAATGCTTTGTCTTTATGAGAAATATAAATCTGCTGATAATTTTCATGATGATAAGATAACAATTTATGATTTCATGTGAGTTTTGGGAAATGATAACAGTTGTTCCTATAAAAATTTCATTTGTAGCGCACATGTACAAAAGTGTTCACGAGAAGTAAATGTAAAAACATTTGAGTCAGAACATCAATTTATTCCCTCCTGAAAGAGTGGACAGTTCTCGTACCCTCCCTATTTTCTTTGTGCCCTTGTATGCATTGTACATGAAGCTGTCTAGAAGTGTATTAGGCGTAGTCTAGAAACTATTTTCTCACCTGCAACAGTGTGTTGACATCTGTGGCATTAGGGGCACTTTTAACAGCGAATTCAAAATTGTGCATGAAATTTGCAACCATTCAGTCGGTTGAGAGTCATTGCCATGCGCAGCGACATAGCTGCGAAGGCACCTCTCTGTCGTCCCCAAACAGCTGTGCCACAGCAGGCACATGGAGAACTAGGCCCAACACTTCGTTTCGGTGGCAACCAGCAGGCCGCGCCATGTGCGTTTGATGTCGTGGCCAAGTGCTAGGTGATGGCATGTCAGGGAGACTACTGAGGATGACAACAAAAAGAAAAGTCATTGATGCACCGCAAATTATATGACTGACCTGTGAAGAAGGCCAAGCAGATAAACTCAATCATGTCCTTGTACTCAAACAAAATTCTCATATCACTGCTCTAAAGGAAAAGAGAGAGATGATGATTACAACTGTTTTAAGCACCAAAGGTTTCATGTTTCCATGCCAAACATATCTGCTTTTCTTTTTATCTATATTAGTTTCAATTTTTTGCGATTAAAATTTTCCTAGCATCCTTGCAGAAGAATATGAATTGCAGAAGCAAAAATTTTCTACAATATAATCTCATTAGGGGTCTTTTAAAAAGAGACCCTTTAATGAGAGCCACTTAATTTTCTCAGTCATAATCACTAATCGCTGGTCTCCACCGGGGGTTTGTGGATGTCGCGTGCGGGTGCACACACGGCCAGTGGAAGTCTGAGGGCTCATCCCGGAAGTCTGCTGGGCTTCCCAGCCGCTAATTAGTGTTCCCGATTGTGTATTATCTTGGCATTTATTTCACACTCTTTTGCGCCTTTGATGATGTGCATTTCCCTGAGACCTCAACTCTATGGCACTTAGCGGGTAAACAAACAATATATCACTTAAGTATCACTTAAGTCTTGATTTGATCTTGCCCACTTGAACTGGATTAGTGCTTGTGAGTGTACACTACAGCTAGTGTTACGACGTGCATTATAAAATGAAATAATACTCGTGAAAGTGTTTAGAGTAGGAGAAAACCAACTAGCCCACATTAAAATACATTGAGGGAGCGAGATTAGCTAAAATGGGAACTGCTTTGTGCTGCAAATAAAAATAACATGAAGGTGACTAAATTTCACTCCTTGCTCGTAATTTAACTTTGGAAGGCAATAGATCAGTACCTCTTGCAGCTGTGAAAACATATTAATTCAAACTTATTTTCAAACAGGTCATTGTTTATTTCTTCTGAAATGTGCTTTCTTATCATTGCACATTAATAGTGATGCCCACGTTGCGCTTTGCTCTAGAAGGAAATTGTCTAACTTCACATTTGAGGCCTATGGCACTAACTCCATGGCGGTTTTATTGCCTACCACCTTAATGTCTAGCACGTCATTTGCAAAAAGGCTGTACAGTCAAGGGTACTGAGAAAGGTCATGCAATATGCAGGCAATTTCAGTGTCCTCAGCTGGCATTTCCTGCAGTTTAAGTTATACAAACACGTTAACTGAGCGATGTGCGATGGCCTAGCGCTTATATTTTTCTCACAGCCACTAAGGTGAAATGCCAAGGCCTAGCTGTCATCCACTTTTTATGCAGGGTTTTTTAGTTAAATGGACCTTTTCCGGGTAGGTAGTCTGCGCATGCGCAGAGCCAATGACGAAACACGCGCCATGTTTTTTGGTGGCATCTGCGCGGCGAAGCAAGTGGCACCTGGTGTCGCACGGTTGCAAATCTTTCCGAAAAAGCCTCCGTTTCTGAAGCCTCCGTGATCGTCTACCGTTGCGTGACAGACATTTTCGGAGGCCACGGGCCACCAGTTTCGATTTCAGCAATTCCCACCAGAGGCGCTTTTCGTAGGCTGAAAAGGTCCATTGTGCCAAGCCTTGATGATATCCGCGGGTGTGTTGTGAAAATGTAAACAATCTTAGTGTTGTTTAAAGTTGTCTTGACTACCTCATGCTATTTTTAAATGATCCCAGAATATATACGAATAATTAATTAACGAACCTTTAAACTTTTGCAAGCAAAAAATGTGGAATGGAGAAGTAGTAGAGCATGTTAGTGAGTGCCTGGATAATGTAGTTTTGTAGTAAATAGGTGCAGGGGTATTGATTTTTCCGGGCTCCTAAGAAAGTGTGCAAGGTTTAAAAAAGCACCTCGCGACTAGGCACTTGCGCACTATGAAACAGCACTCCCAAACATGCTACTGCAGAACAATCGATGATGCACTGACCGTAGGCATAAACAGGCCGAGAGGACAAGTGGGCACATCCTGTTAGTAATGACGTGTCCAGTACTGTATGTCGGCGTGCATCATTGATTGTCCATTACAGTTAAACCTGCTTATAACGAACCTCCATATAACGAATTCCTGGATATAACGAAGTTTTTTATTCCCCGCCGTTACTCCATAGAAGTACATGTATTTGAAACCTCTGTGTAACGAAGTGGCAGCGAGAGAACCCCTCGAAATAACGAATTTTCTTCGCCGACAGCCTGAGATTTTGCCCCCAATTTTGTCACTTTTGCGCGAGCAACAACCGGAAGCACCTCCTCCACCGCAACGGAATGCGAAGCGGCGGTGTCGCGCTTGGCGCGCTCAAAGACACGGCGACTGCGAGGCGAGAGCGAGTGCACGTGTGCGTGCGTGAGGAGGGCCTGCATCCCTCGACCCCGCGATCATCCCGCCGCGGGCGTGTCCTTTCCCCCTCACTTCAAACCTGCTCCCGCCACTTTCTGCAGCTGGCCAAGCTTGCCGAGCCGCCACCCTCCTTTTCCAGTTGATGTAACGGGGAAAAAAACGACCTTTTTTTTTTTTTTCAACGTGCGCGACTCTGGTTGCTGCGCGAGTCTGCACTTCGCTAACCTGACAGGAGGTGAGAGCGGTTGTTAGGCCTAGCTCGCGGGGTCACGGGCGGCACGCCTCAAGGGAAGTTTGCCCTTGACAACACAGGGATCGGGTGCACAGGAAATCGGGGGGTGATTCAAGGGCAGCGTGCGTGAAATGGTAAAAAGAAAAAAGAACTGGAGACAAACAGCGGTAAACTGGAGGACACGGGCGCGCGTTCCGTGCGTAGTGTTCGCGGCTGACAAGCGGCCGTAGTAGCATTCTCCCTCGCCTTGGAAATCCTATCCTTGGAAATCCTATCCATGGAAATCCTATCCTCCACTCATTGTTAATTCGTTCCGCGCTCCCTCCTCCTCCACGGTGATTCGCTGCGCTTTTTTCAGGCGGCGCACTTCCTTTGTGAAGCCTGCTCCCTACCTCGACTGTCCGCAATTTCCAGGCAGCGGCATTATAACCGGTCCTTCATATCGGGAGGGGGGGGGGGGGCTGCACATTAAGCGGTATGCGGGGGGGTCAGAAAAAACCGGGGGAGGGGGGGGGGGTTAGAAAAAACCGCATTATTGCCGGTCCTGTACTATAAGTGGTCACATAAGTGTTCTCAGCTGCAAATGTTCTCTCGCCCAAAATAATTGTTTTGGGTCAACTCTGCCGTCTGTAACCTGCATATTGTCACGAAGCTACTACACACAAGAGCTGCCTACAAGCGAGGAATCGGCCGATGTCCAAGCTACCGCCAGGAAGAAGCATTCGTAAGCGCGAGCTTGGCAGCGAGCGTCTGGCTTCAGCAAAGATCGATCGTCCGAGAGCACGTGCGCGTCCAAGAACTTCATCGTTCTCGCTTCAAGGGGCCGTTGGCACAGCGTTCCAGTCTACCTCGCGTCATTTCTCCCCCCTCAAAAGCGACCGTCCCGGTCGCTGCAAGTGTAACGGTACAGCAATATGGTCAACGCTGATAACACACAAAAGAACAACATGAAACACATAGATGTACACAGTCCAGAAGCGTCTTTGAGGGTTGCTTATGTCTCGCGGGCGTGATACGGCTTCATCCGTACAACGTGGACGACTTCAGCACGAGGGCGACGTCGGCTCGAACCAGGGTCAGAGCTTTGAGGGACCACCTCGTAATTCACATCACTGAGGCGGCGTACAACTTCTTAAGGACCGAAGTAGCGGCGCAACAGTTTCTCGGAGAGCCCACGGTGCCGGATAGGCGTCCACATCCACACGCGGTCGCCTGGCGAGTACTGGACGTTCCGGCGACGCAGGTTGTAACGGCAGGCGTCGGTAATCTGCTGGGTACGGATGCGGTTCCGAGCAAGCTGGCGAGCTGCCTCGGCCTTCTCGATGAAATCTTCAGTGGTCTCATTTGTCGTGGCTCCGTAGTCGACTGGGAGCATCGCGTCTAAGGGTGTTATAACGCGACGGCCATAAACGAGCTCGAATGGTGTGAACTCGGTTGTCTCCTGCACAGCGGTATTATAAGCAAACGTCACGTATGGCAGAATTTCATCCCACGTTTTGTGCTCCATATCGACATACATGGAGAGCATGTCGGCCAATGTTCTGTTTAAGCGCTCTGTCAAGCCATTAGTTTGGGGATGATAGGCTGTGGTCCTTTGGTGGTTGGTGTGCGTGAGCGTAACGACTTCTTTCAATAGCTCCGCTGTAAACGCTGCACCACGGTCAGTAATGAGTACAGTGGGTGCGCCGTGACGCAGCACGATGTTCTGGACGAAGAAGCTGGCAACTTCATCCGTAGTTCCTCGGGGCACAGCTTTAGTCTCCGCATATCGGGTTAAATAGTCGGTTGCCACGATTATCCATTTGTTTTTACAGGATGAGATAGGGAACGGACCAAGAAGATCCATTCCAACTTGCTGGAACGGCGTCGGAGGCGGATCCAAAGGCTGAAGCAGGCCGGCAGGCTTGACGGGTGGGGCTTTACGTCTCTGACAGTCACGGCACGTTTTCACATACCGCTGAACAGATGAAAAAGGCTGTGGCCAATAGTATCGCTGGCGTATGCGTGCTAGAGTCCTCGCGAAGCCTAAGTGACCGGCACATGGATCGTCGTGGCACGCCTGGAAAACTTCCTCGCGTAGCGCTGCCGGAACGACGAGGAGGAACGTCTCCTGGCTGTTTTCGCAATTCTTCTTGTACAGTACATCGTTCCGCAAACAGAATGACGTCAAACACCGTGAAAGCGGGCGCGGGACAACAACGTCAGCTCCCTCAAGATACCTAATAAGTGGAAGCAGCTCAGAGTCTGCGCGTTGATGGTTAGCCATGCTCGTCGCGTCGACGACCGCCAGAAACGGCAAATCTTGCTCCAGGTCGGATGACGTCAAAGGAATGGGAGCACGTGACAGGCAGTCAGCGTCGCTATGCTTATGGCCGGACCGGTAGACGACAGTTATGTCGTACTCCTGAAGGCGGAGGCTCCAACGAGCGAGGCGGCCCGACGGATCTCGGAGATTGGCAAGCCAGCAGAGCGAGTGGTGGTCACTGACCGCTCGGAATGGCCGGCCGTATAAGTAAGGTCGAAACTTGCTGATGGCCCAGACGACTGCTAAACATTCTTTTTCGGTTGTCGAATAGTTAACTTCTGCCTTCGTGAGACTGCGGCTCGCATAAGCAATTACACGTTCTCCGCCGTCTTGCCATTGCACCAGAATGGCTCCTAGTCCCACGTTGCTTGCATCGGTATGAATTTCAGTTTCCGCGTCGTCGTCGAAATGTGCAAGCACTGGTGCTGATTGAAGTCGTTTGCGCAGTTCTGTAAAGGCCTGTTCTTGGTCACCCGTCCACACAAAGGGGACGTCTTGTCGCGTTAGTCTTGTGAGAGGCTCTGCAATTCTTGAGAAGCCTTCAACAAAACGACGGTAGTATGCGCAGAGCCCTAGGAACCGTTGAACAGCCTTCTTGTCCTTAGGACGAGGGAACTCTGCAACGGCAGTCAACTTCTCTGGGTCTGGTCGGACGCCCTGCGAGCTGACTACGTGACCTAGAAACTTGAGTTCCCGGAAGCCAAAGTAGCATTTTTCGGGCTTGATTGTCAGATTTGCCTTGCTTATTGCAGTCAGCACGCTTCTTAGTCGGACGAGATGCTCATCGAACGTGCTGGAAAACACAACAACGTCGTCTAAGTATACCAGGCATGTCTGCCACTTGAGCCCAGCGAGCACAGTGTCCATCATGCGCTGAAACGTAGCAGGAGCAGAACAGAGGCCGAAAGGGAGGACTTTAAATTCGTATAGCCCGTCAGGAGTGACGAAGGCGGTTTTTTCACGGTCGCGCTCATCGACTTCAATTTGCCAATACCCGGACTTTAGGTCTAATGAAGTGAAGAACTGGGCGTGGCGTAGACGGTCCAGAGCGTCATCAATTCGTGGCGGGGGTAGACGTCGCGTTTCGTAACTTTGTTAAGCCGCCTGTAGTCGACGCAGAAACGGAGTGTGTTGTCTTTCTTCTTTACTAGCACTACTGGCGACGCCCAGGGACTTGTCGACGGCTGGATGACGTCATCATTTAGCATTTCTTGTACTTGGCGCTTAATCGCCTCCCGTTCCATAGGTGACACACGGTACGGATGCTGACGGACAGGTCATGCCGACTCCTCTGTAACAATCCGGTGTTGTGCAACGGAGGTACGCTGAACTTTAGAATCTGTAGAGAAACAGCCAGCGAATTCTTTCACGAGGCCCAGCAGCTCAGTTTTTTGGAGCTCGGTTAATTCAGCATTAATGTGAACGCGAGCATTCAAGCTGACATGACTTGATGCATCAGGTGAAGCAACTTGTAACGTGCCGACGTCGGAGAACTCAGCAATGTCGTTGAGGAATGCGACAGCAGTGCCTTGCGGGACGTGCTGATACTCATTGCCAAAGTTTGTCAGCAAAACATGCGAGCACTTATTCTGTAACCGGACGAGACCTCGCGCGATGCAGATGTATCTTTCGAGCAGCAGTGCGATGTTTGCCTCGGCAATACCCTCATGGTTGTCGGATGCGTCGCATGTTACAAGGGCCAATACGCTGCTTCTTGGTGGCACTGTGACGTTGTCGTCGACGATCCTCAAGGCGTTGGCATGAGTTTCGTCACAGGTGTTCTTTGCTAAGGCGTGTGCAGTCGAAAACGTTACCCGAGACTTTTGCAAATTAATCACGGCTCCATTAGCCTGCAGAAAGTCCATTCCCAGAATGAGGTCCCTTGAACAACCTGGCAGGATAACGAAATCTCCGAGGTATGTATAGCCGCGAATGCTCACTCGTGCTGTGCATCTTCCTACCGGAGTTAGGAGGTGGCCCCCTGCAGTGCGAACGAATCTGAGATCCAGTCCACACGGTAGAAACTTTCTTCAGCTTTGTGGCAAGATCCATGCTCATGACTGATGTGTCAGCACCAGTGTCGATTAACGCCGTTATTTCTTCGTCGTCGACAGTTACGGGAATGTTCGACTTTACGACTTCTCGTACCGTATTTGACTGCGTCTGCGTATCTGCACCGTTCTGTTGTCGTCGTTGTCGTCGCAATGGAGGATCTTGAGTACAGCGAACGTCAGCGGCCTCACCTCCGGAGGTCGCTGAACTCAGTTTTCCCGACCTGTAGGGCTAGGCGAGCGGCGTCTAGGAGTGCCGTGGGAGAAGGCTGGGCTCGGCGATCTGTAACGAGCAGGAGACGACGAACGGGGCTCGTGCCACCGCTGATTGACGTTTGGACGATTCGCGACGAAATTCTCTATTTCCGGCGGTCGCTCACCAGGCCGTGGACGAGGTGCATTCGGCGAGAACCCACGGAGCCCCACACGTCGGTAAGGACACATTCTGTACACGTGTCCGGCTTCACCACAGTGATAGCAAAGAGGCCTGTAGTCGGGGGTGCGCCAGACGTCGCACTTCCGAGGTCTTGCTTCGGCGAAGAACGGTGGACTGCGGGGCCCGAAGCTTACTTCCATTTGCCGTGCTGGGGGTACCATGCTGTAAGCATTAGGGGGCGGCGGACGGCGCACGGCTTTCGACTCGCTGTCCCTGCATCTGTGGCCCCTCGTACGCATTAATGGGTGGCGGACGGCGCACGGCTTCGGCATAATTCAGTTCAACTCGCTGGCCCTGCGTCTGTGGCCCCTCGTACTGTCCAGGAACGTGGACGGCCTGTCTCACCTCGGCGCGCACTATTTCCGCAATGGAAAGTGGCTCTACAGGGGCAGTAGCGGTCGCCTGCATCTTCTGCAGTTCCTCCTTGACAACAGCCCTGATGAGCTCTCACAAGGCGCAGACGTCGTTGCCCATGGTAACGGAAGACAGCTCCGTCGGAATCAAGGCGTTGCGGTTGAATTGTCTAGCCCGCTGCTGAAGGGCCTTCTCCATGGCAGTGGCTTCATCATGAAACTCCGCAAGTGTCGACGGTGGGTTTCGAATGAGGCCGGCAAAGATTTCTTGTTTGACGCCTCGCATTAGGTGGCGCACTTTCTTACTCTCTGGCATCGAAGGGTCCGCACGTCTGAAGAGCCGGCTCACGTCTTCTACGTACGCTGTCACTCTTTCGTTCGGACCTTGAATTCTAGCCTCCATTGCCAACTCCGCCCTTTCCTTTCTGTCCACTCTCGCAAAGGCATTCAAGAACTGCCGGCGGAATTCATCCCACGACGTCAGCGTCGCCTCGTGGTTCTCAAACCACGTTTTCGCGGCATCTTCAAGAGCGAAGTACACATAGCGTAGCTTACGCTCTTGGTTCCAGTCGTTGAGGTTGGCAACACGTTCGAAGTGGTCGAGCCAATCGTCGGCGTCTTCAGAAGCGTCTCCGTGAAACGGGTTGGGCGTCCTGGTATGATTGACGACCAGGTGCGATGATGTTGTAGTCACAGCAGGTGGTTGGCTCGTCATCCTGGTGCGTTCGGGTAGAAGACCGTGTTGTGGCTGGAGCCCCTGGAGACGACGACAGGTACGTGCGTGCACAGGGGTGAGCTCGGTCGAACTACTCGCCGGGCTCTGGTCTGGGGTACGCTGCGGAGATCTTAGCATCTAACGCCTACCCCGCACCTCCACCAGAAAAATGTCACGAAGCTACTACACACAAGAGCTGCCTACAAGCGAGGAATCGGCCAATGTCCAAGCTACCGCCAGGAAGAAGCGTTCGTAAGCGCGAGCTTGGCAGCGAGCATCTGGCTTCAGCAAAGATCGATCGTCCGAGAGCACGTGCGCGTCCAAGAACTTCGTCGTTCTCACTTCAAGGGGCAGTTGGCACAGCGTTCCAGTCTACCTCGCGTCAATATAACGAAATCCTCTTTATAACGAAGTTTTCCGGGAATTTCTCAATTTCGTTATATCCAGGTTTAACTGTAGTAGCATGTTTGAGAGCGCTGATGTCACAGTGCGTAAGGACCTAGTCATGTGGGGTTCCTAATTTAAATCTCGCACAACTTCTTAAAAACCCGGTAAATTAAAACTACTGCACATCAAACCCATTTATAACAAACTTGAAAGGGCCGTGGAAAGTGGTTGTTATATCGGCAGTTTGTCGTATGTGGACACACCCTTCAAAACGTATGTAAATTGCAAAACGTATGCAACCAAGTTGTTTCTTCGCCACATTTTACTACAAAGTGCTTACAACCCCTCCATTGAAAAGTTATGCCTTTTGACTTCGTGAAGTGACGCCTGCTGTGTGTACGAATCAACTAAACTGCATTTGCAATTAATTGTATCTGCCGCTTTTACAAGAGTGCATAGTCACCGGGTAAAAGAAGAAAAAGAGCACCCCCCACGCCGTGCCTTTAAAACCTGTGTTCACCATAATGGCTTTTCTCCTTTTTGGCTATGCATCAGCTGCACCAGCCTGAGCGCTCCACGAGCTGTATCACTGTGTTTGAAAGGTTGATTGTCATCACGATTTGATATCAGCAACTGCTCAAATGAAGTGCACAATCTCTAGATTGACCCATCGACCCTTTGTGCAACGCGCACTGCCGCATTCAGGCCAACTCGGACTGCACGAAGATCGGCCGCTACAATGCGATAGCAATGCTTGGGTGGCGGTGAGAACGAAGTGGCATATGAACATAGCTGATGTAGGAAAACAAGAGAAGACAATCTTGTATTCTCTCGTTTTCCTTCTTCAGTTTTGCACCACGACTCATTCCTAAGCTGTGCACCAACTCGTCCTACTTTACACCCTGCATAAGTGTACTGAACATTATTGCTTCTTGAACATGCTTTGACAAGTAGGCCGGCAGTCTTGGTAGAATTTCATGCATTTACTTGCATCTAAAGCGCACATTTTTTTCTGACAAAACGACTCCAAAAAATTACTGCGCGTAAGCATCGAGTACAAAACCGAAACCATGTTCACAACGTTGGTAATGATAGCAGAACTACCATAGCAGAACCACCTGATCATCTCCCTTGCAAAATCACGGCGAATCATCTTCGAAGCGTGCTTGCTTGCATGAGATCGCTTCATGCTTGCCTGTGGCCTGTGCGCATCGTGTCTGTTCCGAACTTAGTACAAGTGGTGGTGTGCCACGCTTGCTATCAAACTAATGTCCAAAGGAAAGTTTCTTGTGCGTTCATGACAGCTGCGCTGCGTCTTAGAGCACCTGAAGCCTGTTATGTGAGTAACACAAATAGAGTAAATCAACAGCTGGATGTTGACTAGGAGAAGTTTCTATGTGCAAAACCTGGAAAATAACCAGACCTTGAAGACAACCGTGCAGTCATTCTTAGCTCTGCGTTATCAAAGCTTTCAATGTAACAGCACTTAGCACATAACTGGTGTGCGAGCGCGCACTGCTCTTGTGCTTGGAAGGCCTATTGAGGTTTTTTTCTCACTTCATGTGCACCTTATTTTTATCATGATCATGTGTGAAATGTTTGTTGTAAAAGCAGGACACTTTCGAAAATGCTTCTGGATTCAGTATCAATAAGTGGTGCAGGAAAATCATAAGTGCACTGAAATACGGTCATTATAACCCCTAGATTGATTGATATATCTGGCATCGTTATAAGTGGGTTTGTTGTGTTATTACGAATGTGCAATATCTGGGCACTAATTAACATGCTCTACAACATCTCCAATGAAAATTTTGTGTTTAAGGCAACCGTTTAGATGTTCATCATCATCATCATCAGCCTGTTTAGGTCCACTGCAGGACGAAGGCCTCTCCCAACAATTTCCACTCCACCCTATCCTGAGCGAGTTGGTTCCACTTTATGCCTGCAAACTTTTTAATTTCATCGCTCCATCTAACCTTTTGCCTGCCTCTGTTGCGTTTTCCCTCTCTTGGTATCCATTCCGTCGCTCTTACAGTCCATCTGTTGTCTTTCCTCCTCATGACATGTCCTGCCCAGGTCCACTTCTTTCTTTTAATTGATATAATAATATCGGCTACTCCTGTCTGTTCTCTGATCCATTCTGCTCGTTTTTTATCTCTTAGCGTTATGAGCATATTAATTAACGATTGAGCTCGTCTTCAAAAGTAGTCTAAGAGGGTACAGGCGAGAGTAAACCATACTAAGACAGTTGCATTCTAGTAATGCTCACTTGGATATTTTTAAAGCTTGGTGCAAGTTAACTGAAGCACTGCATGCTTTTCGAAGGAAAACAACGTCGAAACTGCATCACACAATAGCAGAATTCATGTGCCCGTTTGAATGAAGCAAGCGACCTTAATGCTGTTTGGGGATGGTGTCGCTTTGTCTCTGCTTAAGTTTGCGACCTTGCGCTGGTGCAGTTATTGGCTTAGAGTGAGGGAATTTGTGTAAAAAGATGCACAGCTCTAAAACTGACATATGACCTGGCCTATTTTGTAGGTATGAAATATCACAGTGCTTAGAAAATGAAAGACACCCTCCCAGATGATTTCTGTAGTCTGCTTGTACAACTTACAAAGCAACAAGAAGCCATATTTTGGCGAAATGCGGACGACACCATCCCATAAACAGCCCTTGCTATGCTTTTACAGCGGCCATTTGCACGACTTCTGGGACAAGTGCCCGAACTTCCGGTGACCGCGTGCCGGAGGGCTCAAAGCGCCATCGAGCAACCTAGTGGAGATCACTCATGGTAATTACCGACATGCGGAGCATTTGAACTAGCTAATGGTATGTGGTCCTTCTATAGCTGCCCACAACTGCTCAACATTTCGACAGTAATCCTCAAGCTGCATAGTTTAGTACAGTCAAACCCGTTTATAACAAACTCGAAAGTGGCGTGAAAAGTGGTCGTTATATCAGTAGTTGACTGTATATGGACTTGCCCCCAAAACGAGCAAAAATTAGCGAAAAAGTCATTTTCCTTCGCCCAGTTTTATTACATAATGCTAACAACCCCTGAGTGAAAAGCTAAGCCTCTTCACTTTGTGAAGCAACGCTCCCTGTGTGCTTATGAGTGGAGTAAACAGCATTTGTAACGAATGGTATATGCTGCTTTCAGGAGCAGTGCATACTCGCCGAAAAAAAAAAAAAAAGAAAGAATTGCTTGGAAAGTGCCAGCCGCCGTAGCAGCGTTTTGCTTTTATTTGCTACGCATCACCTGCGCCAGGCTGAGTGCACTGAGAACTGTGTCACTTCAACCGGAGAGCATGGTGCTCGCTGCGTGCTTACGAGTGGACTAAACTGCATTTGTGATGAGTGCTATATGCGGCTTCCAGGAGAGTGCATAGTCGCCGAAAAAACAAAGAATCTTTTGGAAAGCACCAGGCGCCGTAGCAGCTTTTTGCTATTATTTGCTATGAGCCAGCTGTGCCAGGCTGAGTGCACCGGGAACTGTCACTTCAACTGCGATTCGAAGAGCATGGTGTTCGAAAGGTTGAACGTCATCACGATTCTATATCAGAAAATGCCCAAAGGAAGTGTCCACGAGCCATGATCCCAATAGCAGCTTATAACAGCCAACCCTTTGCGTAGCGTGCTCTCACCGACTTGGACTGTGTGAAGATGGAAGCTGTGATAGCAATGCTTGAGCGGAAGTGGGAACAAAGTGGTGTCCTGAACATTTATGGCTTCTTATGTGCACTCCGACATGCAGGCCGCTAGTCCCAGTAGTATTATATGTGTTTACTCGCATCTAAAGCGCACTTATTTTTTCCTGACGAAACAAGCCCACAAATTGACTGCGCGAATATATCTAGTACGAAACCGAAACCACAGTTGCAGCATTGGCAACAGTGTCCCACCCATTCTTGCTGTTATCCGATTCGTTAAACGCGGAACTAGAGCTTAACTATTGGAACACTGCTGTCACAAAATGGTGGTGGGTCACCTTCGAAGTGAGTTTGCGTTGGTTTGTTTCGTGCTCACCTGCGGCCCATGTGTGCCGTATCTACTCTGAACTAAGTAGAAATGGCAATGTGCTACTGTTGTTATAAAGCTAACATACAAATAAAAGTTCCTTGCATGTTGAAGATAGCTGTGTTGTGTCTCTGTGAACAGTCTACAGTGTGAACGGTCTACAGCTGGATGTTGACTGAGATAAGTTTCCACAGGCAAAAATGTGATAATAACCAAACCTCTTAGACAAGCTTGCTGGCTTAAGCAACTCTGCTTGATGATGATGAAAACTTTATTGCCAACGGCAACTGTCAGAGGAGTTTTATCTCCCCTCCCTAGATAGCGGCCAGGAGCCCTTGGGTCCTAGCGGCAGCTTCGGCTTACCTGATAACTTGACGTTGGTCTTCGCCGTTTGAGCTCAGCACCGCGGTCTCCCACTGCTCCTTGTTAGTGTATGTATTGTTTAGCACACCCACTATGTAGGGGCAAGCCCAAATGATGTGGCTGAGGTCCGCCTGCTCATTGCAGGCCATGCATCTGTCTTAGTAGAGGTCCGGATAAAAACGGTTATACGCGATCAGATTTGGGAATGTGTTTGTTTGTATTAGGCACCATGATGTCGCTTGCTGTTTACTTAATGAGGAGGTAATACTGCCTTCCTGATCTGTAATGCTTGGTTATTTCATTAAATTTTATCATGCGGTCTCTCTCCACATTCGCACCCCTTGGTGTTTCTGCCCCTGCTCAGCTCGCTAAATCTTGAGCTAGGGTGTGTGCGGTTTGCCCGGGAGGGAGGAGTGGGCAGGCGTCCATATGACATGGACGTCACGCTCCTCGCAGAAAATTAGCCATGATCCTTATTGCCTCTTTCGTGATCCTACCCTCAGCGAAGTTATGAATTGCAATTTTGGAGTCACCGATTACCATGCTGGCCATTGCAGAGGTGAGTGCTAGTGCTATGGCCTCTTCCTCCGCAATTTCCGAAATTACTGTATTAATGGTGGCGCCGGCAAGCGGGTGGCCCGCTTGATTTGAGGCGACCACCGCCATATGTCGACCATCTGCGTATTCTGCCACGTCCACATAGACCACATCCAGGTCATGTTGAAACTTCTCGCGCAGTGATTTTGCTCTTGCATTCCTCCACGCCCGGTGATGTTCAGGGTGCATGTTTCAGGGTAACGGGGGTATGATGATGCCCTCTGTGGCTTCTCTTAGGATGTCATACTTGTCTCCACTTTGCTGAGCATAGGTGACACCAAGCTTGTGCAGGATCTGTCTTCCCGTGTTACTTTGCGCGAGTCTCTTGTATTGGGCTATCATATGAGCCTCGATGAGTTCGTCTAGCGTGTTGTGCATTCCTAAAGCTTCAAACTTCTTGTTAGACATAGTTATTGGCCCTGCTTATATGCCCGTTTGATTAGACATTCTATCTTCTGTTTTTCTGCCACTTGTAGCTTGAGGTATGCAGTCACATATACTACAAGGCTGATGATGAAGGCTTTGGTGAGCCACACGAGGTTGTGCTCCTTCATGCCATAGTTCTTGTTGGCGATTCTTCGAATCAACCTGATGGTTTGCCAAGTACTGTTACTGAGTGTTCTTATTGCTTCTCCATTATGTCCGTTCTCGGATATTCGGAGTCCCAGTACTCTTAGGTGTTTTACTTGGGAAATTCGTTGCTTTATTGATTTGTAGGGTTCAACGTCCCAAAACCAGCTCAGATTATGAGAGACGCCGAAGTGGAGGTCTCTGGAAATTTCGACCACCTGGGGTTCTCTAATGTGCACTGACATCGCACAGCACACGGGCCTCAACATTTCGCCTCCATCGAAATGCAGCCGCCTTGGCCGGGATTCGATCCCGCGACCTTCGGATCCCACTAGACCACCGTGGCGGGGCGGAATTTGTTGACCCCCTGTCGAGATGATTATATTCGGTCGTTCTTGAGTGCTCTTCCATCCTCTGCTTGAAGGCCTAATTTAGCAGCAGCTCCGATTTATGGGGAGAGCAGTTCAGGCCTTTGTTCTTCATATATCTCTCTACGGTATTGGCTGCTTGCTGTAAAATCTCTTCAATGTGCCCGTCGTTTCCGCCCGTTACCCATAGGATTATGTCGAGCGCATATAGACTGTGCTGAAGTTCTTCAATGCGTTCTAGCTCTTTGGGCAGGCTCAGCATTACCACGTTGAATAAGAAAAGGGGAAAACACCAACCTTGTGGTGTGCCCTTGTTCCCAAGTTCTATTTCTTCGTATGTCGCGTCCCCTGCTGTGGTTATAGCTTTATGGTTAGAGAGGAAATCTTTCACGTAGTCGTATACTCTTTGGCCTACGTGGAGGCTTTCCAGGTTGCGTAGTATGGCCTCGTGAGTGACGTCAGATGCCTTCTGTAGGTTGAGACTAAGAATGGCTTTTGTATCTAGGGTGTGTGTTTTATACCCCTGACAGACGGGCGAAAGTAAAGTCCTTTGTAGTGAATCCCTTTTTCTACTCTAAAGGACCCTCTGCAGAAAGTAGTTGCGCCGATGACACACGGCAGCACGGGAACTTCTTTAGGTGGTTCCTAAGACGAACGCCGCAAAAAAATGGTGCTCCTTGTTAAAGCAGCAAGATAGTGAACATTTTTAAAAAGTTCCACATGTAATTACCATTAGCGATTGTGTGTCGTAAAAATATTGTTTTTATTGCTGATGGCTTATAATGTTGATGGTTCGTTCCATGCCGCGATGAAAAAGATAATGACCACTGGAATCCTGCATGGCGGCGATGTGAGTGTTCGAGAGTGTGGTAAAAATAAATCTTTCCGGCTCAACAAATCTCATTACACGGCTAAAAGCTAAAGCTTATATGCAAGGCAAGAATATAGTTGCGGGGTGTTGTAATTTTGTGAAAAGTTTTCTCTCGTTTACGGGTCGTGTGTGCTGTTGCCAAGAGTATACGCCTTTACACTCGAAAAGTAGATCGCCGATCTACCTTTCTGCAAAGGAACTTTGCCGGGAAGGAGATACTTCTTTGTCGTGTGTCGCTGGGCATGAACTCCTTTCAGGTGGATGTCCCCTTACCTAAAGTACTTTAGCATGCCCGTGTGTCAGTGTGATGAGTGGAGTGCGCGTATTTCAAAATGCGCGCCAAAAGAAATACAAGCAAGACGAAGACGACGTTGGCACGAGCGCTAAAGAAGAATAAAATAATGAACAGGAACACCAATCCGAGAAGGCCACAAGTACAGCTCGGAGCAATCGGAAAACGACACGAAGAGAGAAGAACACCAATGATGAATGCCCACGATCCAGATGGGTGATAAAAAGCGCCAAGAGAACTGGAGAGGGGGAGAGACCGGAGAGACCAGGGACACCAGTGGGAGACCAACGGAGAGGACCGGCCACGCTACTGGGCAGTCGGGTTATGGACCCCAGCCACGGTGCCCGCCTGAGGCCTGCGAGACCTGGGGGCAAGCATCTCATCCAGGCCGAATCTCCGCAACCTGCTGCCGCTGCAAGACGTTCCCGTGCCCGTGGACAGGCCTGAGCAGTCGAGCTTCGGGCGCGAGCTCAGGCGTGACTGTCCGGCCGGGACGCTCCGTCAACGCCGGCGAACCGTCTTCCCTACAGCCTGAAAACGCTCCCCGAGCTACCATCGGCCCACGTGCTTGTGGACGCGGACTGTTGCGGCGTTCGTCAGCAGCTGCCACGATTCATGCCAACGCCTGCCTATCAACGCTGTCTTTGGTGAGACAAGCTCTCGTGTCTTCATCTCCTCGCTCTGCGATTCGACTTTAATTAGGAACTGGATATTTAATTAGGACTTCGTTTATCTTAAGCCGTTGTGTGCTATTTTGTTAAGCCTTTAAGTTGATCTATATAGGATGTGTCTTTCGGTGTGTGCTTGTGGTGTGTGTGTTTTCTAGTGTGTATATTAAATGTGGTGTGCAAACGGTCTCGTCCTTCTTTGAGTGTCTTGAGGCGACGCTTCTGATACCTCAAAGATAAGAAGAACCTGCACATTCGGGGTGAAACGCGACATTTACCCCGTCACAGTCAGGGGTATCAGCGTCTATGATTTGGTTCTGCAGTTGCAACATGATGTCTTGCGTCGAGAGTTTGGGCCTAAAGCCAATAGTGGTATGTGGGTACAGCCCTGGGGTATGTCCAGGAAAGGGGTGCATGCCTCGATGTGTGACAGGTTTTGACACTGTGATGTATTGCTACATCTTGCTTCAGCAAACAGCCATCCTGACATGGGTCCTGCCAGAATTTTTTAATGAAATTGAGAATCTATTTGCCATTCTTTTGTGACTCATACGGGTGGGTGCTACACATGTTTGCACTGTTTGTAGCCTGAGGAACGAGCTGCTCCAGAGCGACACGGTACCACCAGGGACCATCCTGAGGAGCCTGCAGGAGCTGTTTGCCTTTTTGGCACTGTCACAGGTGGGTTACCATTGCTGTACAAGCATTGTGTTGGCGTACCATGGTATTATTATTGATTTGAGTGCCATGCTCGGCTGCATTTGAATGTAATGCTGTAAGGTGCCCACTCAAACTTGTTTGTTCCTAAATACGTTGGGACTGACTCTTATGCAGAACCCTTGTAGAAGCATCATCCAGCAGCTGGTGCATGAAGGGGATAATGCTGGGAAAGCTATTGTTATGTGGTGGATGCAAAAACAAGTGAATGAGAGGGGTCCACTAAAAACACTCAAGTGGGCATTGAATAACCACCTCATAGAGGGGCCATGAATTATTGTGTTAGAAAGTGCCTTGAGTATTCCCTTTGAAATCCTCATAGCTTTTTGTGTATTTAATCCTTTGCCATCATGAATCGGATTTGCTTGTGCACTGCACACGTTTCTTTACGTGGTGCTTGGCACTCATAGGAAGTGGCTGTTTTAAAATTCCCCCATTGCCTGTGAGCAATGCCTGTCTTTCTGAGTGCTGGACGTATACACATACAAGCGATGGTGTAAAAGAAAAAAGGAAATGCCATCGTATCTTGCTCTCTGTTGTTCTATGGAAGCCTGCTCAGCTGGGCTTTGCGAGGCCTTCGAGATTGTGCAGGAGGTCACGGCTCTGAGATTGCATTGGCACGACTAAATTAATCCGGAACTAAATTAATCCAGAACTCGGCATGATCTACGATGAACCTCCCGAGCTTCGCCCACTCATCATCATTCACTCCGTGGATATGATTTAATTTTTTTTGGTGATTGTGAAAGCCAATGTGAAGGAGAATAAATGTACAAAGTTTAAAAAATATCAAAAATGGGGTTTTTTTTTAATTGTCTTCAGAAATTTCCACTGTTCGGTGTTTTTTTGAAGTTGGCCTGCCCGTATCTCTTTATTGAAAAGTCACATCAATATAAGCTTTTCAGTTTGACAAAAGAGTATGCTTAGAACGTAATGCGGAATTTTCGCCGCTCTGTGACTAGCCTTTTTTGAGATATAAGCCCGCAAAGTGGTCAGAAAAATGCTCCCTGGGCTGATTTTGAGGATCTTTATAAAAATATGTACACTCCCCATAAAAAGCAAAAATAATTTACAACAAGCAGAAGCATGCGTATAATTACTTAAAAAATTTCAGCCGCCTAACCTTAGTATAGTTTGTGTAATTAATAACCAAAGTTGGCATGGGAAAACGAATTATCTGTAATTAACAAAGGCGTGACGCATTTGCCTGCGCACTGCAAGATATGCGGATGTGAACCAAGATTGCGTGAGACAAAGATAATTGGCAGGAGTGGTGATACGTTGGCTAGGGAACTTTTGGAGGTATATCACATAAAAAGAGAGGCACGAGTTGTATTAGTGACACATCGGTTTGTCTGTATCAGAATGAAACACTTCTGTTAAACTCTGCATTTCAATTTCGCCTTTCACGACACCCATGCACGCGTGCGCATATGTTGTAATTCTTGGCTCGCCTGCTTGAATAAATTCAGTTGAAGTTTAGTGCCCAACCTGTTGTTTCTTCTCCACTTCTTCCTAAGTCTTTCGTTTCGGTCTTTTGCGCTACCATGTGTGCTCACAAAACACAACAGCAGGTAAGTGCGGCACTCCACCTCTTCGTCATTATTGACTTCCGGCGCTTCGACAAAATTTTTGCTAGCAAAACCCAACTGTGGATCTCTTCTTTCCACACATCGGGCAGCAATATATAAAATTTTGAAATAAATTTAAGAGGGTGACCAGCCATGCTTTGTTCGATCTTGCGTGGAATCACCCTACTGTGCCATATTTTGACTCAAAGGGCAAATAAATAAATAGCATGAAATTTGTTGAAATTTGTAGAGAACAGCTACGCATTACATGCTGCCTTACTCTTAAGATTAAACTTCGACATGGACAGACATAAGTAGGGAAAATTACAATGACCTGTGCCCTTTTTTTCGTAACTGTGACTTACAGTGGTGTGAGCGCAATCACCATCATTTATGTGCCATATTTTCTGGTGTATAAGTCATGCCTTTGAGTAAGACGCACCTCCTCTATTTTACTTTTGCTGGAAAAAATTGTATATAAGATGCACCTGTGTATATAACGCATCCAAATGCAACCAAATGCAATTACACAGGTTTGTATACCTATTGCAAAATGCCGTGGTGGAGACACTTAACTTCCGTGACAATAATTACTAGAAGCTGAAACTTCTAGTAGTACAACAACGGGAAGTAATGCAGCCTGAAGGCAGCGAAAATCGATACTTATTGCTTAAAGCTTTGAAGGCCACTTCCTTCAGCGCAGTTTGAAGTTGTGCCGCTTTGGCCAGTTGCATCACTGGGTTGCGTCTTTAGCCTTTTATATGACTTGGCATGCACCTTGAAGCATGTTGTTTGCAGTGCTTTCCAGTGAACATACGAATAACATTATGCTGGGCTGCGTAGCATAATGCTGAGACATAATACTGCCTTTGTCTTATTTATTTCATCACCTCAACGGATTTAATGTTTTAGGAAAAGGCTAGAACAGCCAAATAGGGTGCGCAGTAAAGCGACAGTAGCAGTTTTTACCGCAGCCACCGTGAGGGGCCGACGTTTGATGCAAGGGAGACTCCTTCAGTATACATAACGAAGATTAAGTTTCGTTTCTTTCGCAATTGCTTTATGGCGCTCTAGAAGAAGCTATGGATGTATTTCTCATGCAAATGCGTGTGATTTTTAGGGGCGAAGCTCCTTAAGGTTTGGGTCTGTCCGTCCGTTGTTCCTAGTAGCGCGTTACCTTCGGCGCGTGAGCTCTCTCACTCTTCCATCTGCTGTCTTGTGAGAGAGAGAGAGAGAGACAGAGAGAGTGAAAGGCGCGCGTTGACTATGGAAACGCTCTTTCTTCGATGAACGTGCTACCAGCTCGCAAAGAAAAAGAACGCGCCCTCACCCGCGAGAGACAAGCTTGACGCAGGCAGTGTCTTCTAGCGAGTTTCTTGATTCAAAAATACCGACTGCTCGTGCTGGAGAACCGTTCACCGGCCACCCATATATATATATATATATATATATATACGAAGAAAAAGTCAGACGTGGTGAAGAAGCAGTATATTTTTGACGTTTCGGCCGTGGGACCGGCCTTCGTCGGAAAAACCGTGTTACAAGCAGTGTCTGATATTTATACGCTGTGGCTATCAGAATCGGTACTGATAATGGTCAGCATCTATGAATAAAACAAAACCAAAAATAGTTCACACTCATGCACTTACACACGTGCAATGGTATGCCCTGCAAACGAAATAAAATCACAAGAAAACAAAGACACGTGGCGAAGCTGCCATGTGGATGATCCTGCTGAACCGACACGTGCGCGTAACCATGCATTGCAAATCATCGAAAATAATAATAATACAAGGGCACGTGAAGAAACCTAGTTATAGATAATGCCTTGCTCATTATACAAACACACTGAATGAGACAAAACCGGGCGAAAGTAAAATGAAGCACAGTCGCATGAAATAAAGTGCACATGATGTAGGGATTTTGCTTCGTGATGTATGGGAAATTTGAATAAACGGATTAGTAAGGATACCAGCTATGTTCCCCCGGATGTCAAGAAGTTCTTAACAGAAATGCTGTCATCATGATAGATAAGTAAACTTACCTACACTTTGGTTTATGCCTGACGAAACTGCCTTAAACTTATGAATTAAAAATGATTCTCTTATTTCGCGGTCGTAGTGCGATCGAAATCCTGATTCCAAGACAGTAACTTGTAATTTATCAAATGAGTGACCTGGAATTTTTACATGTTTGGACAGCGGCAGGTTTGGTAAGGTGACACTGTGCGCCTTGTGATTGTTAAAACATAGTCTAAAAGACGTCGAAGTTTGACCTATATATTGAAGGCGGCATGTGGAACATTCAAGAAGGTAAACTACATTTGCAGTGTCACAGGTAAAGTTACCTTTAATTTTGATACAGTAGTTGGAAGCAGTGCTAGCCGCTACCGATGACGTTGTCATCTGGGGACAAATTTTACGAGATTTATTGCATGGTGCACAGCCGCAAAAGAGAGGACGGGTGATTCTGGAAGAAGTTAAAAGATCCCGCAAGTTTTTAGCGCGCCGGAATACAGCTCGCGGTGGTTCCGGAAAGATGTCCTTTAAGCGCTCACTTTGCTTCAGAATGTTATGATGCCTATTTAGAATACCTGTTACGTTTGGGAGAGAGGCTGAGTAGGTTAAAACTAAATTAGTTTGCTCTTTCGAGATACGTTGTTTCGTTGCACAAAGTAGCGATTCGCGGTCAAGTGCGTCTGCTCGTTTCACGGCATCATCGATAAGTTTTTCTGGATATTTTTGCTTTGTGAGGACACGTCGAAGTTCTGCACAATTATTATGAAACACCGATCTCTCGGAGCATATCCTTTTAAAGCGAATGGCTTGACTATACGGGATGCTAGTTTTACAGTGTTTTACATGGCTACTGTTAAAATGAAGGTACTGTTGACTGTCAGTAGGCTTCCTGTAAAGGCAAGTAGTTAGTTTGTGACTGTCAAGTGACACTGTCACATCAAGAAAATTAATAGTTGAACCTGAGTACGCGTGTGCAAATGAGATTGTTGGATGAAAATTATTAAAATCTGCAATAAACGCAAGCAGTTCTTCCTCACCATGGTGCCAGATTATAAAAATATCGTCAATAAAACGCCTGTAAAAGAAGGGCTTAAGAGGTCGACCTTCAAGGAATTGTGTTTCAAGGCAGCCCATAAAAATATTGGCATAATTAGGCCCAATTTTGGTACCCATTGAGGTTCCGCTAACCTGAACGTAGTGGGTTTCATCAAATTCGAAGTTGTTCATTTCCAGAATAAGCTTCAAAAGAATTCCTAAAGTACAGCTGTCAACCGGTCTATGAAGGCAGTGTTCATCATAGGCGTTAATTACGGACTGAACACCATTGGCCTGCGGTATATTCGTATACAGCGAAGCTACATCTAGCGTAACAAGAAGTGAGCCAGGCGGGATATCAAGGTTCTTGATATCAGCAAGGAAGTGGGTGGTATCCTTTATGAAGGAAGAGAACTTGGCGGGAATGCTGGTAATGAGGGAGTCCACATAGCAAGAGAGGTTTTCAGTGACCGTTCCAACGCCGGAGACAATGGGGCGCCCTGGGTTGTTTTGCTTATGTATTTTCGGAAGTAAGTAAAACCTGCCGGCAACTGGATTGAGAGGAATCAGCGACTGTCGCACCTTATCGGTAATTTTGCCATCTTTCAAGAGGCTGTCTAGGGTGTCAGTAATTTCCAGTTTGTATTGGGGTGTAGGATCCTTATCAAGGCGTTTATAAAACGAGTCGTCATCTAGTTGTCTCAGGCCCTCACGAATGTAATCGGATGTGTTCATAATAACTATGGCACCCCCTTTGTCTGCCGGCTTTATAACAATTTCGGAAGACGTCGCCAGTTTTTTCAGTGCTTCGGATTCATCAGATGACAAGTTGTGCCGGAAGGGCACTTTATCTTTATATGCTTCTAAGATGTCGTGCTGCACCGCTTTAATGTACATGTCCAGATATTTATCGCGTTGGGCAGGAGGGGTCCACTGTTTGAACGAGGGTAATGCTCTTTCTTTTTCAACGGCGGCGGGACGGTCATGGAAATACTCCCGAAGTCTGAGGTTGCGTGCGAAATTATGAAGGTCTTTTACAAGGGTGAATTCATCGTATCCTCCTGATGAGGGACAAAAGTTGAGGCCGCGCGACAGTAGACTGATTTCGGCATTAGAAAGATTAACGCGGGATAGATTGACAATGCCGGGCGAGCTTGGCGTGCGCGTTTCATTTACAGTATCAGTTTTCGATGTGACAATGGAGCAGTCATGCAAGAGCGCTATGGGTGGAGTAACATTATCACGTTGAAATTTTTAAGTTTTATCTTTGTAACTTCTGCAGTCTTTTTCTTTTCGTACTCGTTTAACAAGGCTAACTCTCCTTCTTTGGGCATGCAAGAGGCGATTAATTGTTTTTCTTGGTTTTTCAAGGATTTTACTCGTGAGTTGTAATGGTCAAAGACAATGCAAATAAGCTCGAGTGATGCTCTGTTGAGAACTGCTTCCCATCTATCCTTATTATGAGTGGACATTTCAGAGATTGCGGGCTGCATGAAAATCCTAAGACCTCTTGGCACAGTAGACGCGTCCGCGTATGCTTTAAGAGAGGTGGCATGCAGCTCAGAACGGATGCGTTTCTCTACCACTTTCCTAATTCTAAGGAAATCCCTAGATAGCGTAGAGTTCACATTACCAAGTAGTCAGTCTTTTTGATGCGTGGTTCGAAGCGGTCCTCTTGACTTGTTGCGCAGAGGGTAGCGTTGCTCCGCAGTTGCTGTAGCTGGACGTGTCGATGGTAAAGAAGTCTGGTTGGTTGAGCGGTCTTGTGCAGAAAGGCGTGTGCCGACATGCTGCCTGTTACGTTGCTCCTTCGGTGGGCTCTGGTTCTTACGGGGGCTGGCTCTCGATGCTGTGGTTGAGGACGAAGGTGTCAAGGGTTGGGGAGTGGTCGCTGTTGATGGTCCAGTTGGAGGGGCGGAAGGCTGGTCGTTGACGTAGTCGCGCCACGACGAGGATGCAGCAGACCTCTGTTTGATGCAGAGCTGTCGGATGTGGCTGGCAAGAATGGCAACGCCCTCAAAACTTGGGTGGAGGCCGTCTGCTGCTAGGATGCGGTTTGAAGGCAGCCATTCAAGTCCATGGTCAAGGTAGAAAACCAGCCTTGACCAGCGGCAGAATTCTCGCAGGAGGCTATTGAAGTGGCACGCCTGTCTATTGCAGTGGTAGACTTGCGCTCTGTTGCGGTTTCCACGGCGTCGGTTTCCTGATCTCGGTAGAATTAGACTGGCGTAGATGCGGTTGATCTCCGGTCGTTCCTTCTTGAGGAAGTCAAACAGGCTTCGGTACTTCTCGAATGCTGTGCGGCCTGTGCTTGAGGTGAGGTCGTTCGTTCCCACGTGCAATATGAGAGTCTTGGTGGTCAGTGGTACAAAGTCCAACAGTGCACAGATGTCGCAGATCGTGGCTCCTGACTGGCATACAAACGCCGGTGTGCCTTCTTGCTGCGGGTCAAAATGTTCGTGAATATGCTTGATTTGCGAGTCTCCAAGGACCACAGTCGTTGCTGTGGGAGTGGGGAACTTCCAGACGACGTTCTTCACCAAAGTCTTTCCTGAGCCCATTGTTGCATACGCTGAAGAAAGGTTCTCTGGGCTTGGTTGCGAATACGAAGAAAAAGTCAGACGTGGTGAAGAAGCAGTATATTTTTGACGTTTCGGCCGCGGGACCGGCCTTCGTCGGAAAAAACGTGTTACAAGCAGTGTCTGATATTTATACGCTGTGGCTATCAGAATCGGTACTGATAATGGTCAGCATCTATGAATAAAACAAAACCAAAAATAGTTCACACTCATGCACTTACACACGTGCAATGGTATGCCCTGCAAACGAAATAAAATCACAAGAAAACAATGACACGTGGCGAAGCTGCCATGTGGATGATCCTGCTGAACCGACACGTGCGCGTAACCATGCATTGCAAATCATCGAAAATAATAATAATACAAGGGCACGTGAAGAAACCTAGTTATAGATAATGCCTTGCTCATTATACAAACACACTATCACTGGTTTCTTCACGTGCCCTTGTATTATTATTATTTTCGATGATTTGCAATGCATGGTTACGCGCACGTGTCGGTTCAGCAGGATCATCCACATGGCAGCTTCGCCACGTGTCTTTGTTTTCTTGTGATTTTATTTCGTTTGCAGGGCATACCATTGCACGTGTGTAAGTGCATGAGTGTGAACTATTTTTGGTTTTGTTTTATTCATAGATGCTGACCATTATCAGTACCGATTCTGATAGCCACAGCGTATAAATATCAGACACTGCTTGTAACACGGTTTTTCCGACGAAGGCCGGTCCCGCGGCCGAAACGTCAAAAATATACTGCTTCTTCACCACGTCTGACTTTTTCTTCGTATTCGCAACCAAGCCCAGAGAACCTTTCTTCAGCGTGTGTATATATATATATATATATATATATATATATATATAGGCACTGGATCTTGACATGCAATGAAGTGCCAGTGGGAGATTTCACTTGTGCGTAGTTGAACCATAAGGATTCGTAGCGTTAACTAAATTAATCCGGAACTCTGCACAATCTACGATGAACCTCTGGAGCTTCGCCCACTCATCATCATTCACTCCGTGGATATGCTGGGAATTTTTTGCATACATAAGACGCACCGGTGAAAGTTTTTGAAAAGAACTGCATCTTGTGCACAGGAAATTATGGTATACACCCGCAGCTGAAATTTTCTGGTTGAGTTTGTATCACAACTTAATGAACTGCCATTGCAGTGTTAATTGATACGACCTGCCACTTTTCAAGGGCGCCCATTCACACTTGAGTGTGAAAGGGTGTCAAGGATCTCGGGAGCGCTGCAGTAAATGGAATGAGAGACACGGGAGACGGCATTGGCACAGCAAACAAATTTATTGTAAAACAGCAAAGTTCACATCAAAAGAATTTACACAACAAAAAACCCATGCATTGCTAATACATTAACAAACAATAACAGTTCGTCATCTCCAGAGTTAAGTTAGGTGTAGCTTTTTGCTCTAAGCCAGTCTAGCAACAGTGGCTTCACAGACGCTGCCCTAATCGAACATTCTTACCACAACCTACTGAACTTCAGACACCAGCACAGATTGCCCCACTCCATCGCGCTTCTGCCGCTAGGGTAAGAACTTATGATTGGCATGGTGCTACTTTTCACCTGTTCACTGCTGTCTGCTTTGGCACTTGTGCTGATATTGCGGCTGGTGCAAAGTGTTACAATATGCACAGTATCTCAGAAGACAAGAATACACTAATTAAATTTTGAATTTCTTGCATTTAAGTGTACAGCTAGAGTCGGAAGGGCAATGCAAGAAAGGTAAATTAACCGTTCTGTTCAGCACTTTGTGCTGAACAGAACGGTTAATTTACCGATTATGCTAGAACGCATAATCGCAGGGTAGGGACTGGTAGATGCGCTTTTCATGCTGGCTGCAACCGCCTGCTTATGCGACCAGTCGGCCTATTTTTCACATTGTAGTGACGTGAACCATAGGTCACAGAACACTCACTGTGCTCATTCAAGGTGTTCCCTTTCATCATTAACCACGATGCTATGCGATCCACAGTATCTCAAGTCAATTGTGCAGGTTGGGCACATTTAATATCTAAATGATGCATAATACATGCCATCCTAAATAGTTAAATATGTAGGACTCACGTCAACGTTGCCACATCAACGAACTTTAAACAATTACCGACCATTCGTTTCTTTTTATTGCATGGAAATGTGAAGAACACCAGTGCGATGTAACTTCAGCATACGTTGTGGGAGATTGCCACATCTCATACAAGTGTATGGTTTTATATACGTTATTCAACCACTACACTATGAACACTTCAGCGCAGTGAATATAGTTAATCCCCTACAAAGGTTCGCAGAAACATTCACATACATGCAGCTGGTCACAGCAGAAGATGCACGTTGTCACTCTGATGCTACCCAAGCATCCTAAGTAGCAGATCAACAGGTAGAAAAAGTGATGCCAACAGTGAACCATTGAACAAGAGATGGCACACGCCCTCCTATAGGAGCCCGGCTATCTGTGCAGGTCCGGAGTTCAGTGCGTTGTGGTTCTTACTACAGTGCTACGGTCATACAGGGACCTGGAATAACTAGTTCTTACAGGTCACATGGTTGGTACACTACCAAAATCAGCTCCTTGTTGTGTCGTGTCTGTTGCGGGTGTTCTCGACGAGGCACTCCAGTCATCGTCACTCAGTAGCAGCTGGATGTGGTGCTTGTCTTTGCCAGTTTCCCCATCATTGTCAACACCGCCGCTGAGGATAAAAGGATTAGGCTTAGCAGCTTGTTCAGTCCCTGCTTTTCGACATCTCCTGGCTGAAGTGATGACGTGGCACTTTGGGGATTGTGCTGCTAGTTGATCCGTTCTGCTGACAAAGATGAAGCATCGTCGGTGCACTGGCAGTTCTCTGTAATGAGGCCTCCTGATTGAAGCCCCTGCCTCTCCCCCTCACCAGTGCAATGTTGGTCAGACCATCTTCGCCGACCAGTGCCACGCGGACAATGCCGTTCGCTCTCCCTGCGTTTTCCATCGTGGCTCTAGTCGCTTGCCACAAGCCTTCCTTCAACCAATGATGCGCGTGGACATGTCCCAGAACACCATCCTAGCACTTTTCCATTCTCCGCAAACCAACATTTCTTTTTGCCTTCTGGCACGTGCCCCGTGCTCTTTACTCACGACAAAGGGGCACGCAAACACCCCTCCTGCGCTGCAGTGCTTAGTTAGGTCTGAGTATCTTGGTATGTAGGTCTGCACCACTAAACGTACCAGGACATGGGCCAAAAGGCTAGGCCTGGGACCCATCCCTTCATTGTGACCGAGTTGTTAATTAAAGTTTATGTGCTCATACCTCTTCCGACTACACCCCTGTGTGTGACGTGTGCACCTTGACGCACATCGTTGGTGTTGCCTTTCCGATGCTCTGTGCTCTGCAGCAGGAACACACAAAGAACGCATCACTGGCATTGCACCGAAACCAACATGTGCATGAGATAAATAGCGACCAGAATCTGCAAGCTGCGGCTGCTGCTGGACTTCTGAGACTTCTCACACAGAAACTGGTTATGATAACGAATTGGTGCTATTTTGGTAACTGGCAGGTAATGGGCACTACAGCACGACAACGAAATGTGAGGGTGCTTTTTTTTTTTTTTTGCATCGCTTTCATTGGTAAAAAGCTAAGTAACCATTGAATGGCATTTCCCAAAGGAGCTCCTTACCTCATGAGTTGCTAGCCACAAAATATTTCCGAGTCCGTTATGTATCAGCAGAGCTGCAGCATCAAGTTTCACAGGGTATTCCACCTCCTGACCACATTGATTTCCTGACAAGACAAGAAAGCTGGAAGCTTTCTTGTCTTGGAGGGAAAGGGACAAAAACTGCACCTGCATGCACCATGATCTCGAGCATTTTCTTTTTTTCTTTTTCTTTGTTAAATGTGAAGCATTTCTTGGTGAGCTTCAGCAACTTTGACTGTACCCGCCTGCCTGCCTGTCTGACTGTTGTTGCGAGTGGCTTAAGTACACCACTATTTAGACACAACACAGAGTGGGCACGATGTTCTGGCAAGATGGCACCGGTACAACAGCAGCGGCCCTGACGTGCTCTTTCTCTTCCTTTATGCAGCTGTACTGAGACGACTGGTTGGTATCATATAACCCCCTGGCGGCGCAAGCACCGTCTCGGTACTGAATATACACCTGCTTTCGAGGGAGGGTGATAAGGCCTCAGCCGAGCCGCAAGAACTATGTCGCTTGAACCAAACGATGACGTGGTAGAATTGGCTGATGTTAGTCACCTGACCAACGACACGGTAGGGGCCAGTGTTATGTGACAGCAACTTCTCGGAAAGCCCCACGCGATGAGCAAGTGTCCACAGAAGCACCAATGAACCATGAAAAAAAGTGCACATCTATGGTGGCAATTATAACGCTGCGTTTGATGATCCTGTAATGCCTGTAGACAATTACGGGCGAGTTGGCATGCATGGGCAGCGCGGGCGATCGCTCTGCTGGTGTATTCAGTCGCTGTGGGCAGCAGAGTGTCCAAAGGTAACGTGGGTTCTCAGCCGTATACAGGGTAAAATTATGAATAACCAGTGGTGTCGTGACACGGTGAATTGTAGGCGAAGGTCGCGCATGTCAAATGAACATCCCAGTCTTGGTGGTCAGCCGCAATCTATTTTGGCAGCATGTCAGTTATGGTTCGGTTGAGGCGCTGTGTGGATGGTATGAAGCTGTGAACTTGTGCTTGGTGGAACAACAGTGTAAGATGTCTTCAACTACTGCTGAGAGGAAGGTGCAGCCACGGTAAGTGAGCAGTTGACATGTGGCTCCATGCACCTAAAATGATGTCGTAAAAGGCCATGATGTCAGTGGCACAACTCGTCGGAGGGACTTGTGTGACAGCGTAGCATTGTTGGTAGCCACAGCTATCTATTTATTTTCGGAACTGAAGAGTGGGAACGGGCCCAGCAAGTCGAGACCAACCTGAAAAAGGAGGTTTAGGTGGAGCACTGATTGGTTGGAGGTATCCACCTGGAAGGTTGGATGGCTTTTTCGAATGCTGGCAGGGCTCACAAGCCGCGACATAGCGTTGAACTGAGTGGGCGAGACCAGGCCAAAAGAAGCAACGATGGACACGGTTGTAAGTGCGTGAAACGTCCAAGAGGCCTGCCATAGGAGCATTCTGAAGTTGGCTGAGCACAGTCGAACACAGGTGGGCTGGTATGATGACTAGCAGGGCAGAACCGAGAGGATTGAGGTTAGAGCGTTATAAGATCCCGTCTTTGAGGACGGACATCCGTGGGTAACCGTCGTGAGGAGTTGTCTCCAGCTGGTCAACGATAGCTCATAAGGAAGAACCGCGGCATTGCTGGTTGCCAACATCAAGTATCTGTGACACAGAAAAGATGTAGACAACAGTGTCAAGACCGACTGTGTCTTCTACAGGGTAGCAAGATAAGTGATCTGCATCTTGATGCAACCGTCCTGTCTTGTATGCGGAGGACGTATATTCTTCGAGGCGTGAAGTCCAGCAAGCGAGTCGTCCTGTGGGATCCTTGAGCAAGGCTAGCCAGCAGAGGACATCATGGTCGGTGACGACACGGAATGGGTGCCTGTATAAGTATAGACGAAACTTAGCGGCTGCCCACACAAGACCGAGGCACTCTGTGATTGAATAATTTTGTTCGGCAGATGAAAAAGGTCTGCTTGTGTAGGCTATGGCGCGATCATGTCCGCGCTGGTGTTGCAATAACACTGCTCCTATGCCATGACCATTGGCGTCGGTGTGAACCTCGGTTGAAGCAGATGGATCAGAGTGGGCCAGGATTGGTGGCAGTAAGCAGGGTCGTAAGTTGAGAGAAAGATAAGGATTGATCAGGGCCCAGCAAAATGACACGTCCTTCTTCAAGAGGTCGGTGAGGGGGCATGCAGTGGTCGCGAAGTCCTTGACATAGCGTTGGAAACCATCGGAATCCTTTGTGGACTTCGGGGCAGGAAAGTATGTAACAGCGCGAATTTTCTCTCGATCAGGACGCACGCCTGTGGCATCCACGAGGTGTCAAGTACAGTGATCTGGCGATGAGCGAAGTGGCATTTTGAGGAGTTCAACTGAAGTCTGGCCTTTCGGGACACCTCAAAGATTGCCGATAGGCGATCAAGATATGTGTCAAATGTAAGCGAAAAAATTACAGCATATCCACGGGGTGAATGATGATGAGTGGGCGAAGCTGCGGTGGTTCATCGGTAAACCGTGAATTCTGCCCAGTACATCATCAACGACGTGAGATCGTGCGCGTTTATATTAAAGGGTCGATGAGAGTTATGGTGACTTGCAGCTCACTTTAATTTTACATGTACGCTGTGAATTTTCATTGTTTAATCACGCACAGGAGAAATTGCACACAGGCACTACCTTGGAGGTCAAAATCCAGTGCCATATATACGGGGTGGTCAGTGAACGGTTGTGTAGCGCGAGCGGTCGGTTTTTTCAATCAAGAAACTCGCTAGCAGACGCTGCCTGCGTCGGCATCGCGAGGCGAGAGAGGGGGGGGGGACTGTTGAACGGTTGTGAGGGAGAGGGGAAGGGAAAGGGAGAAAGTGGGGGCGAGAGAGGAGAGAGAGGGGGAGCTCGACTGACCGCGGCATATTCACCGTGATGGCACCATCTAGTGTCCAGTCACCCAACCGCCATAATGCACACACCTCTATGGGACAGCGCCATTTGGGAAACTAGACGAGAAAGGGTGATGACGACCAGCGCCATCTAGTATATCGTCACCCAACTGCAGTTTGCATGCATCTCTATGGGACAGCGCCATCTATTGTATGCTACGGGAGACGCTACTGGTTACGGCAGATGGACATACTGACGGGCCGCAGGTGATGCCATAAGGAACTTCGCCCCTAAAGACAATAACGTCGTCCAGATAACACAGGCAGCTGGATCACTTGAACCCCTGAAGCAATGAGTTTACCATTCGTTCGACGGTGGAGGGCACATTACAGAGACCGAATGGCATTACCTTAAACTGATAAAAACTGCCATGCGTGACGAATGTGATCTTCTCTCGGTCCATCTCATCAACGACTATCTGCCAATAGCCGTACCGTGGGTCGATAGTTGAAGGGTAAGCAGCACTGTATAGGCAGTCCAGGGCGTCGTGAATACATGGCAGAGGCTAAAATCTTTCTTTGTAATTTTGTTGATGTGCCGATAACCTACCCAAAGTCGCCAGGTGCCATCCTTTCTTTAAGGAGTACCATAGCAGAAGCCCAGGGGCTGCACGAGGGCTCAATAATGTCTTTCGCAAGCATCTTCGCGACCTCCTGTTGGATTCCTGCACGCTCCGATGCCGAAACATGATATGGACGTCAGCAAATCGGGTTCGCATCACCAGTGTTTATGCAATGAGTTGCTACAGTGGTTTGGCCGAAGAAGCTGCTTGCGAAGTCAGAAAGGTCGTGGTAGTGTTCGATGATGTGGTGGAGGGCTTCAGCTTGATCAGGCATTAAATCAGAGGAAACCATCTTTTCAATGTTGATGCTACTGGAACGGCACGAAGTTGCAATGTAGGATGAGCTACAGCTATCATTCACTAGGAAGTGCTCGATGTGGAGGTCTTGGAGAGTGGTAATTTCAGCTAGGGACATGCCTTGTGGCAGCACTTGTGCGGTGAGCCCAAAATTGACAAGAGGCAGGCATGCACGGTTTCCAGTAATTGTCAGTACCGCGTTTGGAACAGTAACACCATGCGTAAACATAACATCAGAAACAGGTAAAAACATATGATCACCGTCAGGTACAGCTGGCGTAGACATTAAGTCAACGTATGTAACAGAGTTGGGCAGAAGGCGAAGAAAATTAATGCAGCATAGATGGCTTTGAGGCGGATCGATAGAATCAGAAAGGAGAGGCAAATGACTTAAGAGAGCCAGCCGAACAGTCTATGAGGGCAGAATGAGTGGCTAGAAAATTTATGCCGAGGATAAGCTCATGAGAGCAGTGTTTGATTACGGCGAAAAGAACGGCAGTGCTTCTATCTTCTATATTGACTCAGACAGAGCACATGCCAATAATAACGGCAGTCCTTCCGTCAGCGACTCGGAACTGCTCAGTTCAGGGCAGGCATAAGAACTTTCTTTAGCCGTCGACAAAAAGCAGCACTCATAATCAGCACATGCGCCCCGGTATTGATCAACACACTAACAGGAACATCATCTGCAATAACGTCCAAAAGATTCCGATTCATGGTTACGGTCAAGCGAGGATTTCTTGCCAAGGTCGTCAATGCAGCTCCACCTCCAGAAGCCGCATTAGTTAGTTTTCTGGTCTGGGAGGCCTGCGAATAGGTTGGAGAGGCAGCATGGCATGCTGGAGGCGAACGAGACTGACAGCGAGCGGGGGAGGGTGACCTGTTGTAGCGAGGTCAAAGTGTAGGTGCGGAAGGAGCAAATGATGTGCTCGGCACAGAGGAAGCAAGTGCAGAGCACAAACGAGAAGAACTGCCCTGATTAGTGAAACCATAGTGTGTCAGTGAAGCGCAGTGAGTGTGGCAGTGGCGAGTGATACGGCTGATGCGTCGACAATTAAAGCAAATGGGCTTGTCGTCAAGGGTGCACCACTCAGACAGGTTGCGTTGTCGAGGATAGCCTGACGAAGTGTTGCAGGCGTGCCATGACGACCCGTGTGCCGGTCACCTAGGATTCACGAGGACGTTAGCGTGCATACGCCAAAAGTACTATTGGCCGCAGTTATTCTGCCCCGTTCAACACTACGTCAGAAGCTGCCGGGATTGTCAGCAACACAAGGTGCCACCTTTAAAGCCTGCTGGTCTTCTGAAACCCCTGGAACCTCCTCATGCACCATTCCGGCAGGTGGGGATGGATCTCCTTGGTCCTTTCCCCACGTCGGTCATAGGCAACAAATGGATAGTCATCGCAACCAACTACCTAACACGGTATGTGGAAACCAAACCTGTTCCCTGTGCAACAGCTACAGAAGTCGCCACTTTTTTTTGTGCATGACATCGTCCTGCATCATGGGGCCCCTTCCATCTTAATAACCGATCAAGGGACAGCGTTTACTGCTGAATTAATCCGGGAAATCGTCACTCTAACCCACACAAACCATCGGAAAACTACGGCCTACCATCCACAAACTAATGGGTTAACGGAACGCCTCAATAGAACTTTGGCCAACATGCTCTCAATGTACACATATTGACATCCAGCACAAGACCTGGGACCAAATTCTCCCGTATGTGACGTTTGCATACAATACGGCAGTGCAGGAAACCATGTGATTCACCCCATTTGAGCTCGTTTATGGACGCCGTATTACAACGCCTTTGGATGCCATGCTACCTGTCGACAACGGAACAATGAGAAGCGACACCGCCGAAGACAACGTGCAGAAAGCTGAAGAAGCCCGACAGCTTGCTCACAACCGCATCCGTGATCAGCAGAGTGTCGACGCCCGCCGTCATAACAGTGGAAGAAGGCACATTCAATGCAAGCCCGGCGACACAGTATGGGTGTGGACGCCTGTCCGTCGTCAGGGGCCATCGGACAAATTATTGCGCCGATACTTCGGACCGTACAGGATCGTCCCACGACTTAGCGATGTAAACTACGAGGTCATCGCTGAGGGTGCTAACTTGAGCTCGAGCCGACGGCGGCCACGACCAGAGACTGTTCACGTAGTACGGTTGAAGCCGTACTATGCCCACAGCAACTGACCGTGTGAAGAACTTTCTCCTCCCTCTTCCTTTTTCCTTCTCTCTCAGCTCAACCAGCGACCGGTACGGTCGCTTTTCACGGGGGGAGTAATGACGTGCAGTAAGCTGCCTGCCCACTATGGGCACCGAGCGATGATGACGAAGAACG
This sequence comes from Hyalomma asiaticum, assembly GCA_013339685.2. Taxonomy (NCBI): domain Eukaryota; kingdom Metazoa; phylum Arthropoda; class Arachnida; order Ixodida; family Ixodidae; genus Hyalomma; species Hyalomma asiaticum. The sequence continues at coordinate 43,352,981 of CM023483.1, forward strand.
CTCTGGCGCGTATGGTTTTTGGGAACGGTTCGCCGCCATTAAAGAAGGTTCTGGCCTTTCTCGTTAGACCTCTTGGCATCTTCGTTACGATATGTTCTATTAGCACTGCGCATGCGTTTGTCCTATTTTTCTCAATCCTTTAGGAAGTGTTCAAAGAACGACGCTCATAATATCACAGCACCATAGTGCGAATTTCTCTTCGAGGAAACACGTCTGTGCTGTGCCAACATTACATCGCTGTGACCTACAATTCAGTCACAAAGGTGCTGTCACGTTTTTTTGGTTAGCCCGTAGATGTTAGGCATAAAGATACTCACGCACTTTACACAAAGACATTCATCCTATCCGTAACACTTCGCTGAGTGTCACATGATCCCCCATAGGCAGCTTCCTCACTCACAGCTTGGCATGACACTGATTCCCACAGTGTGTGGGATCTGCAGAATTTTTTTTTCTTTGATCATATTTGTGCTTCCGCACTGACAACAAGCGTGTCGCCAGAGTTTTTGCATGTTCATGGCATTGCATCGTGGCGTCCGTAGTAACTGCACTGGTGAATTGGCTGATGGTGGTAGTTATCTTAGGTAGTCCATGCCCTGCCAATGACGTGATTTGATGGAAGAGTGGGTGCTTCGAGCTGTATTTTGACACCAAATTCTAGATTCCCTGGTACATGCAGTATAATAACAGTTGGCTGATGTGTCTGCAGGAGCCTTTAAGACTGATTGGCCGCATTTTCTGGCTATGTTTAAAAAAGCGTTGCAGGGCCCCTTTTACGCTTTGAGAAAAAAAAAAAACTTGTCAGGGAGGAGACGCATAGAGGACATCCTGATTAACATGCTCTTTTATTCACGCTTCCCTGGTGCTGCCTCCACAGCCCTGTGTCCGTGATGGTGATAAGTGCTGCCATCCCTCGCCGTTGCTGTTGCCGTCTCCGCCGCATAATCCTAACAAACCAGGAGAGCAATAATGATGGTAGTAGCAGCCTTTATGGCATCCATGACCTCCATGACCCAGCAGGCAGGCAGCATCTGTGGTCATGAATGCTAATGGGCATGTTTTATAGAGCTCTAGAATAACGAACATGTTCTTTGCACAAGTCCGTGTGACCTTTCGCATATTCAAGATGCGCCATTGTATAAAATACTCTACAGAAAATAGGGTGCTGGGGACGCATGTTATAAACCGGAAAGTGTGGTAATTTCGCTCAACAGGTCCAATTGATTGGTGCCAAAGCAGGTGCTTATATCTCAATAACTGTTATTGCAGCGACCAGCCGTGTGTCCTGAAGACTTTCTCCGTACCTCGAAGCCACCTTGGTTCCAGCAGGGAGAGCAGCAGGACTGCTCAGAGTTCCTTCGCTACCTTGTCGATTCATCTCACGAGGAACAAAAACAACGTGGCTTCCAGCTGCATGGCTTGCACCCTCCAAAGCGAACCCTGATCCAGGAGGTCTTTGGGGGAATGGTCTGCACCACTTACCACTGTCTTACTTGCAATGTGAGTGAACTGGTGTCCCTTGCATGCTATGTAATACACTCGAACTTTGTCTGGAGCTGGGATTACCTTGTTATACCTGTTGTTTCATTATGGCTGTGTTTTTTTTTTTTACCTGCTGCAATATCTGTCACCACAGTACAGAAGTTAAAACATGCAGAGAAGACAATCGTGATGCCGTTGAGCCACATGCGAGAGGAAATTTAGTAATAAAAATAAAAATAATAGTGTCAGCATTGTGAGATTTGGCATCTTGCACAACAGCCCTTTATGGTGGCTGCATTTCGCACTTGGCTCATCCACATTACTTTAAAACCAGCGAAATAACAAAGCTGTCAACCCACCATCGTAGTCTAGTGGCTAGCGTGCTGCCTTGCAAAGCATGGGGTTGCAGATCGAATCCTGGGTATTGTGGTCACATTTTAGTGGGGGCAAAATGCAAGGAACACTCACATGCTGTAGGGGCTTTCTTTATGCTTGTTGCTCAATGTGCTAGCAGGGTCTCCTCCCAGCTTGTGGTCACTGGCTAGCACAAATGCAGCAACCCTGACAGTTAGGGCTGTGGCCCCTATCCTGCGGTTTGCATTAAGACGTGACCACAGCACATTCAGGCCAAGGGTACAAAGACAAGCCTCTGCACTGAAGGTGTTTACTCACTTTAGTGAACACAAGTAACAGAAATACAGAGAATGCAAATGCCTCAGCGCAAGTCAGTAATATTCCCTATGGCTGGGCAAAAACAACGATCTTAGGAAAAGTGCACAGCGACAAGAGGCTGGTAATAACTCAGCTCACCTCACATAGCTTCGCGCTTCAACCTGGAGTGGGCTGTCGCTCACGGAAAGCCGGGCATTTGGTGACAGCAGCGAGCAGTTATCTTGTGCGTCAGTTGAGTTCCGGTCCATCCAAACCCCTCGAGAAAGGAAAGCCTCTTTGCGAGTTCAGAGAGGAGACACCTACGCGGTTCTTGGGAGAAGTTAAAACGAGCACGCAGGGGCACCTTAGTTGCAGCGCCGCGCCTTGGCACGAAAAACAGAGAGTGCTCTCTCCCACCACAACGCTGCTGCCAAAGGGTACACAAGCCGCTGCCGCTGAAATGCGCATGCATTCTCACAGTACTCGGATTTGGGTGCACATCAAAGGTAGTCTTCCTCTCACTGCAGCGTGCCGCGCAGGCTGGTGCCGCTGAGTATGGCCGGGCGTGTCCTCCACGGTTGATATGTGGCAAATCTCTGGCATCATGCTGAATGAAATTCAAGGTTTGACGATAGCCCGTCCGGTTGGGGAAATGCATGCTGTGTAGACATGAAAAGATACACCGACAGTGTACTCTGGCATAGTTAAATGCACTGTGCCATTCTTATGGCCTTTTATTGTGAACTGTATGGGGAGCCGAAATGTCAAGCAATTGGTCAGTGTATCTTTTCACATCTACTCAGCGTCGTGCTGAATGTGCAGCACCGAGACACCCAGTGGCAGAGATATGAGGCAGGAATGGGATGGGAAACTGTTTTACATGCAGTGCTGAGAAATATCTAGTCCATCAGCTTCTCCTGTTACGACTATATGTGAAAACCACTGAATGCTGATGCGGTTAGACGAGACCTCTAAGATTGCCCCGGCAACGTAACAACCTTTGGCGTGGTCGCAGCTAGCCAAGTTGGTGCAGCAAAGTTCATTGGCCTATCCATCGGGAGTGTTATTACAGGCAGGATACAGGAACTGTGGACACCCTGTGCATGGCAACGACGGCTGTGTGCTGCTCATTCGCGGTGTTTTTATTTTTCTGTTGACTGTTCAACAGCATTACCATTTTTCGGATTTCACGGTACTGTGGGCGAGCCACAGAAGCAAAAGACCATCATGTTGGAACAGAATGCATTTGCCACAAAGGCTGTTGCAGCAGGTGCCAAGTTGCTCATGGCTCTGTATCATAATCATGGTTCGCAATGCTGTCTTATTTGCATGTTTAGATGTATTGCTCACCCCAAAACAATTTTTGAAAAAGTTGCACGCACCCCTAACTTTGCGCTCCTTTTTTCGGGAAAAGAGTGTGTTCATCACATGAATAAATTCGGTATTTTTTTTATACACCGAGATTCTTGAGAGCATGCATCTTGGGCTGTGCAGTGTTGTAGAGGCATCGAGGTCCCTGAAGGTTGTTGGTAGATCGAATGGGTTGCATGTCAATGAGCCGCTGCATGTAAGACTGAATGATCAAGTCCTCCTTAGCAAAGCGCCATGTTAGTATGTCTAGGGCATTACTGTAGCAGCTTGAAGTCGCTAGTAGTCATGAAGTTGGCAATGCTGCATTGCTGGTGATGACAGAATGCAGGTAGATGAACCTCTCACCCCCTTTCAACCCTCTTTCCTATCCTTGTGACGATTGGACATGCTTATATAAGCTGTTTCAAGAGCAAATAAACCAGTTGATAGTTTGCGCTCTTTCTGTCTGCCTTTTTCTTCCTGTGACTGTCCATTCTACGCGCAACAACTTGGAAAAAAGTCATGCACCAACTCGCCCAGCAAGAAGTTCTTCTACGATGTCGATGAACCCACCACTGTCGTGGATCAGTTGGTTGAACTGTTCACGAAAAGCCGGCTGCAATGCTGGTTGGCCATTGAACACGGCAAGGTCAATTTTCAAAAGGTGAACCGTGGCTCGGCGCTTGAATTGAACAGGTTCGATTGACATTGACGGCAATGCACAGTTCAGTGACTCCTGTGATGTCTGCGATACTGGAGCTTTGTGGATGTCATGGTGGCTCAAACATTGCAACCTGCGACCTGCTGAAACTGATCTTCACCTTTCATAAGAGCGAGCAGAGGGACAATGTTAGAGTCAACTGCCATCATGTCAGTGTGAGAATGGTTGAGACATTTGTTAAGGATGCAAAGTGCTTTGACTTCATGGTTAGCAGCTAAAGCTCAGGTCGGTGAAGTGGTCGATAAAAAGGCATTTACCGTGGGCCCATTGACGGGGTTCAATGTTGTATTGAGCTTCGGCACCACTTGAAGGTGCTCAGTGTCCCATTGCCGACAAAAATGGGTGTATTAGGAATAAAGTAGCCTGACTCAGTAAGTAGTTGCTGTTGTGCATGGTCCCTGTTTGTTATTCCAGCTCCAACAGGCAGAATGGTCAGGATAACTTTCTCTTACCACTTATTACCACAACGCATTGCATCTGAACCTCTTTGGGATTTGCGTGTGACATATAGTCTCTATGACAAGGGCCTCAATGCTACGTTGTCAAGTGGGGGTCGCCAGATCCCTGATGCAACAAACTATTTGACAGACAGACAGACAGACAATGAACTTTAATTAATCCTGAGGAGCTACGTAAGGACTCCCTAGCAGGAGGCCGTTGTAACTGCTGGCCGCACCCACGTGGAGGAAAGAACGCCATGACGCTCCGCCCTTTCGTGGGCCCTCTGGATAGCCTGGGCTTGCTTTTGGAGCACCGTGCTTGTGATGGCCTCCTCCCATTCAGCTTCGCTGGAGAGAACGTCGTTAGGCAACGCGGGACATCGCCAGAGCATGTGAGCCATAGAACAAAAAGTTTCACTGCAGTCGGGACAGCCAGGGTCCACGTCCGAGTATAGCTTACTGAGGAAGCCCCGGGACGGGAAAGAGCCCGTCTGCAACATTCGTAGAGTAACTGACTGACCTCTGCTGAGCTTCGGATGAGGAAGAGGGTAGACTCTCCGGCCAAGTTGGTAATGTTTAGTAATTTCATTGAATGTGAGAAGTGGGTCGTTCTGCTGAGCCTCTTCCTGCCCCTCCGGAGCCGCCAGACCGCCGTGGCGCGTGAGTTCTCGCGCACGGTCGTGAGCCAGCTCATTGAGGTTTGGGAAGCCCTCAAGAACGTTCGTCCCCATGTGTGCGGGGAACCACGTAATATAATGTGAACCGGGGCAAGCCCTCTTCTCTAGAATGGAGGCCGCCTCTCGAGCGAGGTTACCCATTTCGAATGCCCTAATTGCGTCTCGCGAATCGGTGTAAACGTAGAAACGCTCTGTGTCACACAGGGCCAGCGCAACCGCGATTTGTTCGGCTATACCAGGGGTGGCCGCCCTTACCGAGGCTGATGAGCGAAGCACTCCGCGCCCGTCTACAACCGATAACGCGAATGTTCTGCTGTTCCCGTACTGCGCCGCATCTACGAAGACCGCGGAGTCTATGTCATCCCTAACTCTCTTCAAGATGGCATGTGCACGGGCTTTACGTCTACCCTCGTTATGCTGTGGATGTACGTTTCGCGGGAAGGGCCCCACCATGTAGGTTGCCCTCGTTTCCCGGGTCAGTGGTATCCTCCGTTCCTCCATTATCCTAGGAGCCATGCCAACTTCGTCCAGGATCCGCCTGCCCGCTTGGGTAGACGACAGCCTAACCACCTGGGCAGTGACCTGCGCCTCTATGATCTCGTCTATGGTATTGTGCATTCCGAGTTGGTCTAGCCTGTCTGAGCTCGTGGTAATCGGCAAGCCTAGCACTCTCTTGATGCTCTTGCGCATGACTGTGTTTAACTTGCTCTTTTCCGTTTTCGTCCATACGAGAGCTGACGCAACATAGTTAATATGACTGAGTAGAAATTCGTGGTACATCCGAAGAAGGTTGTCCTCACCTAACCCCTTCTTTCGGTTGGATACCCTAGCGATTAATCTTAACATGTTCTCAGTCTTGGCTGTAACGTGGGTAATTGTTCTGGCATTACATCCCCTAGCGTCTATAAGCAGGCCCAGGATCTTGACAGAGTCAACTCTGGGAATTTTCTGCCCATTATGCGTGTATAATTCCAAGGGTAGCTGGCTTAGGGGCGTGAGATGCCTAACTCCTTGCCTAACCGGTCGGTAAAGTAACAGTTCCGACTTACTCGGAGACAGCTTGAGACTAAAGCCCCTACAAGTAAAGTAGCGCCAAGTGCACCCCTCCGCTTCTCCCTCCTCTCCTAGCAGCTACAGCAGCGCCTCTGGAGTGTCCACAAGTAATTATCGAGGCGAAAGCGAAAGCACGCGGCGGCCGTCGCGGCCAGGCCATCGAGGCTGCCGCGCGCGCGTTGGGCAGCCGCGTCGTTGAAAGCACGTTTCTTGCAGGAGCGGTCGTCGTGCCGGACTTCGCCCTCGTTGCCGCTATGTCGCGTGCCGTAGACTTGCTTTGTATTGGACTGATCGCTGATAAATGCAGTGTGCAATTATTGGTAGCTGTAAAGTGCAATGAGATTTGTATGCATTTGTTTGCAAACACGCGGCCGCACCCCTGCACGGGGTGCTCTGACAGCCCTGCGTAAGCTGCGTGTTTGGCGGCTAGTAGGGCCGTAGGATGGGCTATGAGGGCCAGCTTCGCCCTGAGAGCACGCGCTCGATGCCGCGGGAACCGTCTTCGGCTACCATCGTCCCCGCATTTGGTCTCCGGCTTCTCCGCCGTTGCCTCGGCGTGTGTGCGAATAGCTGTCCGATACGCTGGAGCCACACATCTCGACGTTTGGCATTTAGCTTCCCTCACGGAAGCGAAAACTCCTTCTTTCCGTTGTTGTACGTGCTTTTGCGGCATCCCAAAACATGCAGCGCTGTCGGCAGATTCAAGCATGATCGCGCAAGGTCGAGCAGACGCCGCGCGCGTTGCACGCCCTGTTCACGTGGGGTGGACAACCAAGATGGCGTTCGCCCGACCTTCAAAAAGCTAGTGGTGCGTTGTGCTTTGCGATCGCTTAGCACGGCCGAAGCCGAATTTGCATGGCGCGCGGCGGCGCTGCCGTCGACAGCGTCAACCCCAAGCACATCGGCAAGAGAATGCTGGGCTCTCGCGTCGTGTGCTACTCGCTTGCAGGGATGGGTTTTGGCGGTACAAGCGCTTCGCCTACTTCATTATTCTACAGACTTCTTTTAGGACGCGGTATATTTAACATATTGCACAAAAACTCATAACTGCGCCGTAACCGTGAACCTGTCCCATGCCATGTTGCCGACACCACGCACATAGACACACGTCGAGCACATGCATGTACTCACTGATAATGTATTGCATATTTTTACACTAAAAAAACACTCCACTTGCTCCTAATTACCTTCTATTGTCGTATTTACCAGCACTTTCATAATTATTTCTCAAACTTCCCCCAAAGGGTCGCTTACAGCCGCAACGCCCTCTTGCGTTTAGCTGAACGTACAACGGCGGCCAAGTGCCTTCTCAACTAGCTTCATCTACACATCTACGAAGCAAACGAGAGAGGAGGCGTCTCCACACTGACACGAATGGCGCTACTTTAGTTATTTTAGGGACTTTACTTGAGACCAGTGTCCGCTAGATAAGCCTCCGTCTCATGCAAGGCCGCCTGTAGAGCTTGCTCTAATTCTGCTAGGGAGCCACTTGGGCACCAAATTGTGATGTCATCGGCGTAGAGTGCGTGCCTCGAAGGCCGCTCAGCCTGTCTGAAAGACCTTTCATGACTATATTGAACAGCAGGGGTGAGATGACTGAACCCTGGGGTGTACCCCGAGCACCTAATTCGTACACATTTGATCGTATTTGCTCCACCTGAATTTTAGCTGTTCTATTCATGAGAAAGGACCTGACAAAGGCCTGGAATTTGACTCCTAGGCCCATCCCTGCCGTGGCCTGCAGTATGTACCGATGCAACACTGTGTCAAACGCCTTAGCTAGATCCAGGGCTAGAATACCTCTCACATCCCTAGTGCCGTTATCAAAGATTTGCTTTTTCAGCATCAGCATAACGTCCTGCGTCGATAGACCGGGCCGGAAACCTACCATATTATGTGGGAAGAGGTCCTGACGCTCTATGTACCCGGACACCCTGTTTAAAATTGCGTGCTCCGCTACCTTGCCTATGCACGAAGTTAATGATATCGGTCTCATGTTATCGAGATCTAAGGGTTTTCCGGATTTTGGAACGAGTATTACCGTAGCCGCCTTCCAATCGTCGGGCACCTGTCCTGCATCCCATACCTCGTTGACCTCCTTAGTTAGTAATTCCACTGCCTTATCGTCCAGGTTCCGTAATAGCCTGTTAGAAACCTTATCGGGACCCGGAGCTGATCTGCTATTTAAATTGTGGAGCACCGCCCTGATCTCCGATTCTGTGAAGGGCGTGTCCAAGTCCTCTACTGTCGCGCACTCGATCAGCGGATAATCTTCTTCGTGCGTCGGTCCAATGGGGAGGTATCTATCCGCGATTGCATTCAATAGCGACTGCTCTCTGCTGTTTTTGCCTGTGTATAACTTTGCTAAGTGATTGCCTTTGGTTCCCCTTAGTTTGCGCGTCATCCAGGAGGTGCTTGAGGAGGTTCCATTTCCCCCCTGAGCGCATGGACCCGTCTACTGCCGCGCAGACCTCGTCCCATTGGAGCCTATTGAGCTCCACGCAGTATCTTTCGATCTCCCTGTTAAGCTCCGCTACTTTTTTCCTCAGCCTGCGGTTTAGTCTTTGTGTTTTCCATCGTTTAAGAATCGAGGATTTGGCCTCTAACAGATGCGCTAGGTGCGGGTCCATTCTGGATACGTCCGCGTCAGTTTCTACTACTTTAGTTGCCCTCTCTACGTCTGCCATGAGTGAGGCTATTGCCTCGCTAAACGAGGAAAATGTACTTGTTCGCTCCTTCCTAAGTTTTCTAAACTCATTCCAGTCTGTGACTCGAAATACCTTGGCTGGTCGGGCGTCTACCGTTAATGCTACTGACACTATAAAATGGTCACTGCCCAGGTTCTCCTGCTTATTGGACCAAATGACGTTCCCAACATTTCTGACAAATGCCAAATCAGGCGTTGTGTCTCGTGCCACCGACGTGCCCAGCCTAGTGGGGAAACCAGGGTCTGTGATTACCGTAAACGCGAGATCATCCAGTATTCTCGCCAGATTCGCTCCTTTTACCGTCTGTCTGGCGTAGCCCCATGCACTATGAGGGGCGTTAAAATCCCCGGCAACTATCGAGGGAGAGTGCCTGGCTATTGACAGCGCCTGCCTAAGCAGGGACTTAAACGTCTGTCTCTGGTCCGATGGAGGGCTATAGACATTAAACACAAAGACGCTCTGCCTAAGCCACCCGTTCGGTATAACCTCCACGAGAAGGGCCTCCATCTTACCCCATCCAGATTGAATTTGGTGCTCATTAAAGACTAAATTTTTCCTTATCATTGTGGCTAGTCCTCTGCCTCCCTCGTTCCTGACCGACACAGTCTTTGAGCCAGGCAGGGTAGGTTCGTCACATAGTGTCTCCTGCAATAGCAAAATCTGCGGCTTTTCCACTTGAGCCGCCAAAAACTGACGTAGCGGAGCCTTGCGCTTTTGAAAACTAGCGCAGTTCCACTGCCAGATTACAAGCTCTTTGTGATCGCCCGCCATGATGCTACATTGCCATGTTTTGCTCGGCGCCCGGAGCTCCCTCTGTGTAATTTGGTGTCTTGCTCTGCCCTCGCACCTTGGATTTGGCCCTAATCGCCGCCTTTTCCTCCAGTACCGTCACTCTTTGTACCAAGAGCTTTATGCTTTCCTGATTTTCTCTACTGATCCTAAGCAGTTCCTCCAACATCTTTCTTTGCTGAGCGTCTCCGTCAGACGCTTCCGATTCGCACTCCTTCTCAGGTAGGGGTGCCTTACGCTTTGCTTTACTGAGTCCTACGCGGGGCGCTTGTTCGATTACCTCTGGCGTCTCGTTTCTCATCTCTATTTCACCGACTTTAGCGTTTGCTTTGGCGGCTTTGAGTCGGCGTACCTCCTCCCTAAGCTCCTTAACTTCTTTAAGTAATGCGTCTACGCACGTCTTACTACCATGCTCTGGCGAAGCCGACCGCGTTACCTCCTTGGGTCTCTGCTGCTCCTTCTTTTCTTTGGCACGATCCGCCCAGGTAGGCACCTCCTGTATCCTCACGCTGGACACCGACTGCCCTCTGGATCGAGAGCGGTTCCTGGACACCGACTGCCCTCTGGATAGAGAGCGGTTCCTGGTTGCGCCGCGCTTCAGCGCAGTTGGCGTGCGAGAGCGGCTTCTCTTGGTGCTGAACTCCCGTGCAGCTGGCGTACGCGAGCGGCTCCTGTCGCGCGCCGTGCTGACGTCGGGCGTGTCACGAGACTGTAGGACCACCTGCAGCTGCTCGGCGCGTCGGCGCCGTTGTCGTCGTCGTCTTCTGACGATAGGGTACTTGAAATTTGCCCCTGCATTCCTTGGCTGCCGTAGGGTGCGGGCCACCGCACAAGGTGCATTTCGGATCGCACTGGTGATCTTCAGGCGGCGATCGTATGCCGCAGCTGCGGCACCACTTGCATCCCGGGTTGGGGCACACGTCAGCCCGGTGTCCCAGTCCTCCACATGAGTAGCAAACTTCCGTGTGGCGTCGGTAGAGTGTGCAGCGAAATAAGGTCGCCCCGCAAGCCACGTAGTTGGTACCTTCATGCCTTCGAAAAGCACCACCACCGCCGTAGTGTTCTTGATCCTTCTGGCTTCTAACGCGCCTGGGTTCCGATGATTTACAATTCTCGCTCTAAGTTGAGCCTCGCTGAGTTCCACGTCGACTCCTCTTATGACTCCTTTGCACGTATTTTCCGGTGGGGCCAGGTACGCAGCCACCCCAAACGTGCCTTCGCCGAGCCGGATTTGTTGCACTCTGGCGTAAGCGTCCGCATTTTTCTCATGCGGGGTACACGCGACAAAGATGTTCTGGACTCCATTCGGACACATCGTGTCCTCTTCGATTTCGGCTGGAGCCAAGGCCGCCGCCATGGCCAAAGCTTGCTCAAACCGTATTTTACTTATCTTGTTGACATTCAGACCATCCCTCGGTCTGACTATGATGCGAAAAGTGTCCCTCGGCAGTCGAGGGAGCCTTGAAGCAGCGGTGACGCATCGTATCGCGTCGCGCGGTGCGGCGGTGCGGCCACCGTCCCTCCGTCTGCCACTTGTATTTTCACTGTCTTGAGCCAAAGAGTACTCGCCCTTGCGCCTTCCGTGCCGGCGACCGTACGCCACCTTCCATCCCGGGTCGCATGCCTCTTCGTGAGAAATCTCTTTTCCTTCCACAACGTCCATCCTGGGTTCCAAGCCCCACGAGTGCGGGAGTAGGCCTAAGCCCACCCGCCGTGATTCAGACACTCACAAAACGGCGAAAAGTCCTTCCACCGACGAAAATGCGGTACCGGCGGAGTCCTCGTGACGTGCCGCGCCGATTAAGGCATAAGGAAACCGGTTCCACAGGGAGAACCACTCGAAAACACTGCTGAAATCCAGAGCCGATGTCAACACATCCGCACCAGGCGGCTTCTTCCTCTTCCTCCAAACTATTTGACTTTTCCTTTTTCTTTTTGCAAATGTTATTGAAATTAGTTTTCTTTTGGTACTGCTGTAGTATTCAAATGTTCTTGTGGTATATCTGTGTAAATAAAGATCCCTCAGCGACTGTGCATTTCATAAAGGCCAATTTTCTATGTAATGAAGTTTCATTATTGTTACATAAAATAGATGACACAAGGAATAATACTTACAGGTGTAGTTACGATGAGGCATACAGCATCAGCCAAGATGGTGGGCATCCGCACACCAGACAGTCCTGTCTTTTTTATCTTGTCCTTTAGGCGGTATGTGCCATAGCATAGGACCGTGCTAGCATCGTAGCAATATAACAAAGCAAATTGTCAATTTCACCGACTTGGTTATATCCCCTTCAGGCGCAAATTAAGAAAAACTGCCAAGAAAATTATAATTCTTTTTGAAAGGAAGTTTATTAAATACCCAGAAAATGAAAGACGTTTCTGACAAATGTTTTTTGTTTATACAAAGAACTTTTTGCAACCTTTCAGCTTTTGTCTAGGAGTAAGGCCTTACGGTTAAAAACTGCTTGTTTTGGGTAATTTGCTTGTGCAAATAAAACATCTTTTGGAAATAGTTGAGCGCTACGGCACAAGATTTCAGATTTCGGTATGAAATTCATAAAAGCAGTCGTTTGCAGCAGACAAACGAAGAAAGACTTCACACTTGCGGCAGCAAGCTCGGGACCTCGAAGTGCATCCGTGGTTCTTGCATCGTTGAACGAAGTTCGTAGCGACGTGCCTTGGCTAGTGGTTGCTGCCATCATATCTTGTGGAGTTTATGGGCATTGGTGTAGAGTTCTGTGCCTTCCGAGAGTTACTTGGCCTCGCAGTGCTGAAACTGCGGGCTACATCTGTTTGGAAGGCCATCACATCTTTCATGTCCTTCTTGGAGATGACTTCTTCATTTGCATCACGAATACACTCTATCCAGCCATTACAAATGGTAAATGTCATGAAGGGTGAGATTACATGGACTGGCCACTTCTTCCTCTTGGTTTTCACAGGGTACAAGGACAATAAAAAATTCACAACATATCCACGGAGTGAATGATGATGAGTGGGCGAAGCTCCGGAGGTTCATCGTAGATCGTGCCGAGTTCCGGATTAATTTAGTTAACGCGCACACTACGAATCCTTATGGTTCAACTATGCACAAGTGAAATCTCCCACCGGCATTTCATTGCAAGTCAAGGTCCAGTGCCTCTATATATATATATATATATATATATATATATATATATATATAGTATTTTCAGATTGAAGTTCGATGGGTCCGGTCCAATGTAGGGTTGAAAAGAGACACACGTTCAAAATTCTTGCTTTATTAACGTTTCGGCCGGAGGCCGGCCCACCGGCCGAAACGTTAATAAAGCAAGAATTTTGAACGTGTGTCTCTTTTCAACCCTATATATATATATATATATATATATATATATATATATTGGTGGCCGGTGAACGGTTCTCCAGCACAAGCAGTCGGTATTTTTCAATCAAGAAACTCGCTAGAAGACACTGCCTGCGTCAGGCTTGTCTCTCGCGGGTGAGGGCGCGTTCTCCTTCTTTGTGAGCTGGTAGCACGTTCATCGAAGAAAGAGCATTTCCATAGTCAACGCGCGCCTTTCGCTCTCTCTGTCTCTCTCTCTCTCACAAGACAGCAGATGGAAGAGTAAGAGAGCTCGCGTGCTGAGGGCGCGCCTCCCACACGTAGCGTCATTCATTTCTTTGAAGGTAACGCGCTACTAGGAACAATGGACGGACAGACCCAAACCTTAAGGAGCTTCGCCCCTAAAAATCTAATTTAGAAGGATTGAAAGCTGGGCCAGTTGGTAATCTATGACAGAGACGAACTGCGCAAAATAAACAGGGACAAGGAAGACACACACACAAGCACAGGTTAAAACATAGAAACATGGAACTGCGCTTGTACGTGTGTCTTCCTTGTCCCTGTTTATTTCGTGCAGTTCGTCTCTGTCATAAGAAATCTAATTTGTTCACACTCCCCGTGGAGCTGTTGTATTGTGAAATGGCTATTCTGTGACTCGCTCCACCTTTTCACCTTTGACAACTCTCCGATGCCAGTGATTGTTGAGACCATGTTCACTGGACCGTTGTCATGCCACCTATTACAATATCTCGTTCTTCGCTGACCTTCCTATCGTAGCCTATCGTAGCTACCGTGCCCTGTCTGCTTTAGTTCCTTGTCGCTTTTCAAGGGGAATTTGAAGAGACGGTTCGACCGGATGGTGCCACTAGCTAAGATTCCAATTTCTTTCAGTTCCTGCAAGGGGGGCACAGAGGAAAAATAGTTATCCATGTGAACCCTCATGTTGTGCCCATGTAGAGCATGCTCTACAAGCCGCATCACAACAGAACCCCCTACGCCGAGGTGGGAATGGTTCTCACTTACGCCCGTGCCTTTCCCCTGGTAAATTTCTAGATCGTGGGCCAAGCCGTCAGCACTATAGTGAACGAAGACTTTAATCCCTTCTGGGTTGGGCTTCCCTTTCACAAATTGCTTCGCAACAACCCTTCCCGTAAATGGAATCATTTGCTCATCTCTGCTTTGAACTGGCAACGGGACAAGCTTGAGACATTGGGTTTGTATTGCATTGATTATTGGTCTTACTTTCTGAAATTTGCCAGCCGGAGGGTCCCTCGGGCTGTTAACATCCGTCGCATGGAGCATGGCACTGAGTTTGAAAAACCACTTGCATAACATCGTGTCAGCAATTGTGGGAACCTTTGTATCCTCTTGCCAATACATCTGTATTCTTGGGAACTTCAGGACTGCCGTTCGCATCATTACTCCGAAGAACAGCTTCTTTTCATCAGCTGTGGCCTGCAGCTCAACTTCCTCTTGTCGCAAACCATAAATGTTAGTGAACTTGGCTAGCTTGCTGAACATTCCTTCTGTAAAATACTTCAGAAAGTTCTGAAGAGGCTCTAGCAGAGCAGTCGCTTCTTGGTGATGCAATCAGTTCAATCCTGCTTTCTTTTTGCGTTTAGGTTGAGGTGGCTGGGGTAGCACGGGCTCTTCGTCCTCACTATCCTCGTTGGCAGTACATGATGCCGGTCGTTCGCTCTCTTGAGTCTGCATTAGGGCAGATTATAAAAACAAACAAACCAGAATTAGAAAATAATGGTACTGTTGCAGAATTTCGAGAAATGGACACTTACTGTTATTTCTACAGTCTCATCCAGCTCATTGTCCAAGAAGTCGCCACCCGACACATATCCATTGGAAATTTTTAGTAAAAATTGCTCAGTTGATGTCACTGCTTTTCTTTTTTTTTTTTTAAAGTGGGAATGATCTTCGAGACCTACAAGACTTAAAACACGTGCTACAAATCAATACAACACGCATCAGTTGCGTTAGCAACCTCCGTATATTTATTAGGATTACGGTATTAAGGCGCGTTGTACACGTTTGTGTATGCTTATATATTTCTCTTCATACCATGAGACTCGCTGCAGCTAAGCTAAATTAAATATTATCAACAAACGTCAGAAGCCTAAGTGACCAATTTACAATGAAAATTATTTGCTATTGAAAATGTATAAGGAAAAAATTAACAGACTTGTAGGGGGTACTCAAGTGCCAACTCTAAGAACGTGGAGGTGTCCATTTTGGATGATTGTTTGCACTTGAGCTTTGCAATTCAAAGCAAGATGGCGCTAGGTGTTCATGTGCGATGCATCTGTGAAACTGCGAAGGCACGCTAATTCCCCACGGAAGCTCTCACTTGCTCCAGCGGGTGACTCAAATTTGCGAATGCGAATGCATCCACCGCCGCTGAAGGGGATATTGAGGTTTAGCTGTATCTGCAACTTACAAATGTAGAAATGTGTGAAATGCCGTTTATGGTTGGACTGTGTAGGGCTTGTTTAATTTCATTCAGGGCGAGAGCAAGAATGAGGAAGCAATCATGGATCTCCATGTGGCTTTTCCCGAGGGCTCAGTGTCCAGTTTGGCAGGAGGTGCCAACGGCAAGGCGTACTGCGCGCAGTCAGCTACAGAGTCAACCATTCAGTCCTCCAAGGATGTTGCCAAAGCACTGGCCCTTGAAGACATGCTCAAGACTTACTTTGAACCAGAGAGCATGGAAGGAGAGAACAGGTAATTGTGGGGCACAGGGCCATAGGATTTTTCCAAAAGAGGTGTCACCTTATGACAAGTATGATGCCAAAAGCCAAATATAGGACATCAACACCAAAAGAAATTTGTCTGTGCGCTTCCAGATGCAAGATGGTGCACTTGACACTGAAAAAAGGTCACTTATAAGGATGTTTCTGAAATAGGTCTTCTTCTTGGTGTCATACATTCAACTGTTAAGAATGGGATCATGACATCCAGACTCCCTCCCCTCTATATATGAGAGGAGGGGAGTCTGGCATTAGGTGTTACATATATGACTACAAATATAATAAGCACCGTTTATTTGTGTTTGTGACTTACAAATCAAGGGGTTTGTAAAATGTTATGCCACATATACAATACTGACAGCCTCAGGACCAAGAGAGCAAGAAACTTTGCACAAATCTAATGCGCATCCGATTTTCGCGGATTCAAAATGAAAATGTACCAGAATATATTGTTTTAGGAAAGAAATTGTGGTCACTGTGTTGGTGATCAGTAGAAAGAGAGGAGTGTTGCTTATTTTTGCCTACTTATCTCTTACATCTTGCCTACTACATGATGGTGGTTTCACATAACCACCATGATGCCGTAGTGGGTTGAGGGTAAGAATGGGTGAAGCACAAGAGAAGTGAGCGTGCAAATGCCGCGCACTGGGCCTTGTGAAACCATCATGATGCCATAGTGGATTGAGGGACATGAGTGCATCATGTGGTAGTAGGTGAGGGCAAGAGTGGGTCATGCACAAGACAAGGGAGCGTGCAAATGCTGCACACTAGGCTTCACATAACCACGGTGATGTAGTAGGGGTGTTAGGGCAAGAGTAGATTGAGCATGCGAGGGCTGCAAGCAACATCACCAGAATCAATTAAGTTTTCAAATTCTCCACTCCCTCTATGCATTGCAGGTGGCACCAGGCGGCGGGACCGCCACACTGGGCTTCAACCGGCACTGTGTCACCTGCTTAGCAGATCTGTGCCAGTTCATGTGTTTGCCAATCGGAGCAACGTTATCTCAGCGTTCTTGAACACTTGTGCGCTCCTGGGGTAGCATACTTAGTCCGCTTTGTTGCAGTAACCATGGTCACCATGTAACAAATCATTCAATTGATTTCAAAGCAGATCAAATCTCTTACTTCATCACTGCTTCAATGATACGAACTTGTGACTCTTGAACTTGAGTTTTTGACCACAGAAATTGTTGATGCACAAAATTTGCCCAGTGTGTTCATGAATGAAATGTGTACTCACCGAGAGAAAGCACTTTATACAATGTCAGAATTGTGACAGCAGTGCTGTATGACTTGTCGCTACAAAAGGATTTCACCTATGGCCACATCCAGGGACAGTCAAGGGACGGACAGTCGTGGGACAGAAAAGAGAATTCCCTTAATACCTTAGGCAATTCAGAAAGAATGAATTGGATGCTCAAGTGGGTCTCATTGGCAAACGTTGCTAAAACAGGGATGCAGGCCATGTTTGAGGACACTACTGTCAACATTTGCAAGGACCTTTACGCAAGAAGCTGCATATAAAAGAGATTGTATGCTAAGCCAATTGTCACAATCTATGTTAAGGAAAACGATGCATGTGACCTCACCACGAGTTAACACGTCAAAGCTTATCTTGGTCTTGTGGCAGTCACTGCTATCCAGATCTCTTTTTTCCTAGAAGGAGAAAACCATGGCCACATACACGTGTGTTATATGGTACTTCTGTTACCAACGGCAGCACATGGCCCAATCTGGTGAGGGAAAAGAAAGGGCTGGTGGTCCACGCTCTCCACGGCCTTCTCTCCCACGTGCACCATGGCCATGCGTCACCCCCACAAGTAACATCTGGATAATAACATAACAATCAGTCTTGTCCCAAACCTCATAGCAAGGACCGTTCCCGTTGGGGGCGAGGTGCATAACAGTTTATTCAGGGTGCCGAACCAAACAAAATACAGGTTTGGGTTCAAAGTGAACCACTTCGATCTAGTTCAGTTCCTGATGAGAAAAAAAAAATCTTTATGAAGGTTCGCAAACTGGTCCATAACATTGAACCGGTTCACGGCGCTGTTCGGCATGAAAATGTTGTTTGACATGCCCAACAGTGATATTAACTTATATATGCTGACCTGAAACACTAAATAATAATAATAATAATAATAATAATAAAACTCATGGCATGACGAAGTGTTTGCAACCGAAAATATTGAAACGGGCACAGGGATACGCTTCTAATGGTAGTCACAACAGGGAGATTAGCCGGTGCAACCCCAATGGCGGACCGTCAGTTTGAGCCCCACTCCTGCATCTTCTTTGTTCCCCTCGAGATCGTCGTCTTCGACCCTCTTTTTGCACCGTGACATCACCCCACGTGGCAAAAGCGCCGACCCGGCGCCAGATAGACCGCGGCAAGGCTTGAGACGACTGACGTGGACGACATGAGACGACACGGATGACGTGGAAGCATCAGCAGGAACTATTTCATAGGTCACATCACTGAGTTGTCGGACAACGCGATAGGGGCCAGAGTACCGGGAGAGCAGCTTTTCTGAGAGGCCGACGTGCCTTGAAGTAGCCCAGAGGAGGACGAGGTCATCTGCGGAGAACTGGACATCACGGTGACGGCTGTCATATAGAGATTTGTGTCGTGATTGGGACTCAGAAAGACGGTGGTGAGCGATGTGACGTGCTTTAGCCGCTGCAGTCATGGCGTCGCGAGCATATTCAGACGGGGACTCGAGATCGTTGGGCAAGATTGTGTCGTAAGGCAGGGTCGGTTCATGGCCACAGAGCAGATAGAACGGGGAGTAGAGAGCGGTGTCATTGCATGCCAAGTTGTAGGCGAACATCACAAAAGGAAGGGCTGCGTCCCAGTCACGATGATTGAGACATACATCGATAGCATGTCAGTAAGTGTGCAGTTCAGGCTTTCTGTGAGCCCGTTTGTTTGAGGATGGTATGCCGTTGTTAGCTTCTGTTGGGTGGCACAAGATTGAAGTAGGTCCTCAATAACTCGGGATAGGAAGTAACGGCCCCTGTCCGTGAGAAGCTGGCGAGGAGCTCCATGGTGTAAGATAACATCCTGCAACAGAAAGTCGGCAACATCAGTAGCGCAACTGGTCTAGATGGCTCGTTTTATAGCGTAGCGGGTAGCATAATCCATTGCAACAGCGACCCACTTATTTCCATTTCTGGATGTAGGAAAAGGGCCCAACAGGTCAAGACTGACACAATAAAATGGTTCCGTGGGTATGTCCATTGGCTGGAGTAATCCAGCTGGAGGCAAAGTGGGCTTTTTGTGACGTTGGCAAGGTTCGCAAGCCGCAACATAATGTTGTACAGAACGGTAGAGTCCTGGCCAGAAAAATCGTCGCTGGACATGGTCCTACATCCTGGAAACACCAAGATGGCCAGCGGTGGGTACGTCGTGGAGCTGTGTGAGTACACTTGCCCGCAAATGCGTGGGAATGAATAAGAGCAGCTCGTTCCCTTCAGGTCGCATATCTCGGCGGTATAAGATGCCATCCAGAATGAGGTACATACGAAGGGAAGGGTCCGCCATATGTGCATGGAGGCGGTTGATGAGGTCCAGTAAGGTTGCGTCACGTTCTTGTTCTTAAGTGATGTTGTGGAAAGCAGAGAGCGTGAAGGTTCCAGCAGGGCACATCATTGGAGCCGGGGCCGTCAGCAGGGTGCCGAGACAAGCAGCCGGTCGGCACCCTGGTGTAGTCAGCCGGACCTGTGCACCACTGTGTAGGTGTTGTCTTGAAGACATAGGGCCCAGCGACCTAGACGACCTGTGGGATCTTTGAGTGTCGAGAGCCAACAAAGGGCATGATGGTTCGTTGTAACGGTGAAAGGTCAGCCGTACAAGTACGGGTGGAATTTCCCCACTGCCCATACAAGTGCGAGGAACTCGCGCTCCGTGATTGAGTAATTGCGTTCAGCGGCGGAAAGCAGGCGACTGGCGTACGCAATAACTCTGTCGTAGCCCCGTTGATGCTGGGCTAAAGCAGCGCCAATTCCATAGCCACTAGCATCTGTACGGATATCTGTTGGGGCAGATGGATCAAAGCGAGCAAGAATTGGCAGTGTGGTGAGCAGTTCGATAAGGCTTGAGAAAGCAGCAGCTTGATCAGGGCCCCATGAAAAGGGCGCGCCTTTCTTGAGAAGGTCAGTCAAACGTCGAGCAATGTTCGCAAAGTTCCTTACGAATCAACGGAAGTACGAGCATAAACCTACAAAACTGCGGACATCTTTAGTGCATGTTGGCACAGGAAAATCGAGGACAGCGCAAACTTTTGCAGGGTCCGGGTGGACGCCAGACGAATCAACAAGATGGCCGAGGATAGTAATTTAGTGGCGACCAAAGTGGCACTTTGAAGAATTTAACTGTAGGCCTGCAGCGCGGAACACTGAAAGAATAGACAAAAAACGTTCAAGATGGGTTTCGAAGGTCGGAGAAAACACGATAATGTCGTCTAGGTAACACAGGCAGATGGACCACTTAAAGCTGTTAAAGAACATGTCCATCATGCGCTCGAAGGTGGCGGGAGCGCTGCACAAGCCAAAACACATGACCCAAAACTGGTAAAGGCCATCTGGCGTAACAAAGGTGGTCTTCTCGCGGGCCATGTCGTCGACGGAGATTTGCCAGTAACCGGAGCGGAGATCTATTAATGAAAAATACGTCGCACCATGTAGACAAGCCAACGCGTCGTCTATGCGCGGCAGAGTATATACATCTTTTTTCTTTTTTTTGTAATCTTGTTCAGATGTCAATAGTCCACGCAGAATCACCAGGTGTGGTCTCTCTTCTTTACCAAAACGACAGGAGAACCCCACGGACTGGATGATGGTTCAATAATGCCTTTGCTGAGCATCTTAACAAGCTCCTCCTGGATGACTCGGCACTTGGTGTGTGACACGCGACAAGGCTGTCTGTAAATGGGCGGGGCATCACCGGTATGTATGCGATGCTGCACCAGCGAGGTTTGCCCAAAAGGCTGACCGCCTGTGTCAAAAATATCGGAGTATATCGGAGTACTGGGTCAGCAGATGCCGGAGTTCGTTGGCTTGTTAGGGTGAAAGGTCTAGGGCTATCATTTTCATGATGTCGTCGTTCGCTGGAGGTGATGTGGCCGCAGGCGAATTGCAGTTGGCCGAAGAGCTGGCCAAAGACTGATGCGGCGAGAGGGACAAAAGCTGGTATTCGGAGCGGCACTAAATGGTGGACGTCGGTTGTCATTTCGGCGGTAGAAAAACGTAGATAGTGAAAACGTGGACTGGTGGTGAGGGCAATAGCGAGAAATGTGACCCACGCCGCTACAATGGAAGCATATGAGCCTGTCGTCATGTATTTGCCACTGGGCTGGGTCTCGGTGTCGAAACGTCGATGATGGCCGACGAAGCGAAGCGGCAGGCGTGACTGGAGGGCCGGTAATGGAGCACACCGGTTGAATGCCGGTGTTCGCAAGTTCCTCATGGGCAGCTGCCTTGATGAGTGAGACCATCGTCTCGGCATTCTTTGATGGACGTACGAG